>OV743322.1:10670000-11920000 GCA_928268935.1 Lasiommata megera | reverse complement strand
AAGACAATTATTAACCGTTTACAAATACGACTAAATATGTTGATTCACTGTTGAACCAGAAGATAATACTCAAAAAAATGACAGCTTTTGAGAAATCTGGACGACTGTGTTATCATAACGGCACGGGGTAAACTTTAAATAATTTAACATAATTTAAACGACCAAGTAGAAATCCACATTCCGTAAATTATTACAACGAAACTGGTCACCCATTAAGTGGTCTTAATTGATATTGCTGTCGTTAAGTTGGTTGATGAGTTTTGAGGATAAGTTGAACCGGTTAATAGTCCAGGCATAATATTATCATCTCTAATACGGGACTTTTGGAAACTATAAATAAATTACAGCATTTGTGTGCACCACAACTAGAAATGTATGTAAAATATGTTCCTATAATAATTCGGAAACATACGCGCGAAACTAACTTAGATATAAATATCTAGTTGTCTAGTGGGAGGTTTCGGCCGTGGCTAGTTACCACCCTACAAAACAAAGACGTGTCAAGCGATTTAGCGTTTCGGCACGATGTCGCGTAGAAACCAATTAGGAGTATAGGTTCACCATACCCCTAACAGGCTAGCCCGCTACCATCTTAGACCACAAAATCACTTACCATCGGCTGAGATTGCCGTCAAGGGCTAACTTGTTGTGGATTTAAAAAAAAATCGTAAATCATATTAATTCATTCATCATATAAGAGGTCTTGCTTTCTTCAATGTTCAATGCTAACAATGCAATATCTTGTTTTAGTATACAATATTTTAAACATTGAATTGTCATGATTATTGAAGATTTTCACCAAAATATTATAAATGCGAAAGTTTGTATGTAAGTGTGTATGATTGTTACTACTTCACGCCGGCTAAGCCAATTCGGCTGATCTCTTGAATGATATAATTTATCGTGGATAATACATAGGCTACTTTTTACCCCAGGCAAATCCATGTGTTTTGTATGGTCATTATTTTCCCAAAATACAGGAGAATAGTTAAATTTTATGAAGAAAGGTACGCGGCTAAAATTATGCCATATAACATTACCAATCTTCGTAAGCGCGGGTAAAACAGCTATTTAATAAACGCTCGCGTAAAACCTGTGATAGCCTATTAGTTAGGACGTCAGCCTCTTAATCAGAGGTCGGGGGTTCGAACCCGGGCACGCACCTATAACATTTCGGAGTTATGTGCGTTTTTAAGCTATTAAAATATCACTTGCTTCAACGGTGAAGGAAAAACATGGCGAGGAAACCTGCACGTCTAAGAGTTCTCCATAATGTTCTCAAAGGCGTGTGAAGCCTGCCAATCAGCACATGGCCAAAGTTGTGGACTGTGGCCAAACCCTTCTCATATTGAGACAAGACCCGCTGCTCTGTAGTGAGCTTAGAATGGGTTGATCATGAATAAACGCTCACCATTTAAATTTCTGCTGTTGCTAAATTAACGACCATCATTATAAGTACCACTTTAAGAAATATATTACTTTCAGTCATTATTGTATAGGTACAAGTCATTTTCGAATTAGATAATTTAATTATGCTTTGTGCGAGCATACGAGATGAGTTCGCCGTTCTGTTTGAACTGTCGGTCATTACAATAAAGCTACAAGCTTAAAATGCTAAGCAAATCCGACAATTGTATGTCGTCTACTAACCACAGAAGCAGAGGCGGCGCGAATCGCAATTTTATATGCAAAACTTGAACAACTAGCTAGAGACCAAGTTCATTGTAAATCGTTTGCATTCATTGAGGCAGCTCTTTGGAACAAAATATTAGACATCTGACACCTTTTAAATACTGTTCGCACAAGTTAATAGGTTTATGTAGTTAGTGGCTGGTAGCGAGCGCTGACTTTTTTTCTACGCCTGTCTCATATAATAATTCAACATCTGTTCTATTTTTGTCAACCTCCGTGGTGCAGCGCGCGCGCTGTCCCATTATAACGTTGGTGGGTTCGATTCCCGGCTCGAGTCTGGTCTGGTGGGAAGCTGCGGCCGTGGCTAGTTACCACCCCACCGACAAAGGCGTGTCGCCCAACGATTTAGAGTTCCGGCACGATGTCTTGTAGAAACCAATTATGGGTTTACCATACCCCTAACAGGCTAGCCCGCTACCATCTAAGACTGTATCATCACTTATAATCAGGTGAGATTGCCGTCAAGGGCTAACTTGTAGTGGATAAAAAAAATCTAAAATATTCTAACTGGCAATGACACTTTTGGTGCGTACCTACACACATTTTTATTCCTTGTAAAATAATAAATTTTTAACTAAGGAAGAATGATATGGTGGTGGTTGGATGGTTAGTTATTTTTTTAATCGTCATTTAATGCCGCTTCAATTATTATTTATTAAAACAAATTTTATGAATGAATGAATCTTTAAAAAAAAGCTGGCATCATAATCGACTTTTGGTGAGCTAACATATTTTTTAGACTGTATAGTGGAATTTATAAATTATTTTATATATAGATACAGCACTATTTCGGCACTTGGAAAGTTTTAATAACGAAAGAGAGGTGAATCAAAATAATAGACATGCGATTTGATTGTAGATGTCGATGATTATTCAAATAATGTAGTCGATTTTATGAACCTCTCAGTCAAACTCCTTAATTTTTGTTGAGTGGCAGATTAGATTCATTAATTTTGTAAGAAGGAAAAATGTAATCTTTTAAATGTCGTCATAGCAGCCAGATCCAATAAGTACTACAGCCAAAGAGATTTTATTACAACTTACATGCTATATGCGAAAAGTTTTTTTTTCGAGCTAATATTATTTATTACACCGTTTCATATACCATTTTCTGGCACTAAAGGTTTTATTTATTTGTTTTATTTACTTAGGATATATGGTTATGACACTGAGCAAGTAAACCAAAGTTCTTGTCCAAATATTGCGAATAATTGCAAATTCATCACACTGTTTGCAAGCTTTTATTTCCATTAATACCTATTCACTATAGAGTTCAGTAACCACTAATCTCTTTTTCTAGTTAGTTTATATTTTCATGTTTTACAGATTTATTTCAATTTCAACCATGCGTTATTCAATAAGGCTCTTGTGACTGTCGAAGGTGTGTCTTGAACGATTCTAACAGAAGCTCGGAATGTTGATTTTAATTAGGTAAATGAAATTTGCAAGAGATTCAATAATTATGTACTTTGTACCTCTTGCAATCTCAAAGATGCAAGTATTGTGCAAACGATAATGGTGGCGTGCAAAAACTCAACGAAAGGATTAGATTAGATTAGTATACAAAATAACCTTACCCACATCCTAAAAATCTTGAAAACTTTTACTTTGTCTAGTTTTTAAATCATCCCCAATAGGTAATTGTGAATAAATTTGACTGTGACAATAGACGTAAAATTATAAGGGCGAGGCGCAGGCGACCGACGCACGATCCACGCCTGCCCACCTGACGAGGAGCTCTGGGTGAAGGATGAGAGCGTAGTACTCGGGTGGTGAGATGCGGCCAATGTTCCTGGCGTGTCTCGGACTGAGTTAGTGGAGGTCTCGGCTGGCTGGGTTGCGCGAACGTTCCCGTGACCCAGCCACCAGACGCGAAGGAGCATCGCTGGGTTTAGTGGTTGTTCTTAGACCAGGGCGCGTTTGGAACCCTCATAGCTTTAGTTTTAAGTTTACGAATGTAGTTATCACCATCAAATCACTACTATGTTAATTATTGACGCGTCAAAAGTGCATTTTAGTCAATAGTCCTTCTATTTGAATAAAGATTATTTGAATTTAATTCCGCCGGAAGCAGAGCACTTTTGGCTGCGCCGTTTACGGGGGATGCATTAGCGCATTTCCCAGTATTAAAAAAAAGACGTACAATATTAGACCGCGTAAGATTTTTACTAAAAATCCACCAAGTATAAAGTAAATTGAATTCCGTAACGAGTAAATAATTTGATTTTCCAGTGTTATTTGTCTCGAGTTTTACAATAAGTAAATAATATGTTGAGGTGAATGCATTAGGAGCAGAGCAAGGTCAAGGCAAAAGATCTTTAATTTTTTTTTTTGTGTTTATATATAAGTTATTATTTCCTGGGTAATTTATTTAAAGATCAGTCAGGAATCATCATCGGTTGATTACTACTAGATACTATTTGTCCAATGTCATTTTATTAAACTTAAATCCAGGTTTCTCCAATACAGGTATGTTAGTTTTTGAGGATATCATCTCATATTAGTGGTAAGTACCGGGACTGACAGCATAATTTGCTCTCTCGGGCATAGGATGAGGTAACTCTATGCTGATATAAAGAATTTCTTGACATGAAATCCCAATAAAATATGGAACCATTTTAGCCTAACTATAGAATCTAGAACCTCGTGATAAGAAGTGGGATCACTTTTATTTACTTACGCTTTTACCTTGAGTCTGGTCTTTTTATATATTATTCTATACACTACAAGTTAACCCTTGACAGAACCTGATGGTAAGTGATGATGCAGCCTAAGATAGTAGCGGGCTAATCTGTTAGGGATATTGTAAACACTTGGTTTCTACGCGACATCGTGCCGGATCGGAAATCGCTTGGTGACACGTCTTTGTCGGTAGGGTGGTAACTAGCCACGGCTAGGCCTCCCAACAGACCAGACTCGATCCGGGAATCTAACCCAGGACCTCCTACTTTATAATGCGGCACCGCCACAGAGGTCGTCTGGTAGGCTTCGATCGCGGCTATATCTACCACTCTACAGGCAAAAACATACCGCCAAACAATATAGCGTTCCGGTGTGGGATGGGATTAGCCGACAGCGCATTTGTGGCTCCCTAACTGCTGCAGATTTTCATGGGCGGTGATCATCACTTAAAATCAGGTGACCCGTTATAAAGCGAAGTAAACATAAATAAAAATGACTAGTCATGAGTCAAATTACAGATGCATGTTGCATACATGCAATGTTATCAAGATTATTTCTGTGTTTCCTTCCGTTAATAAAAAAACCTAAGTCTTTATTATAATGAGCAAACAGTAGTTTCTCGCAATCATGTTTGCACGGAATAGCAGTTCCAAATCCACGCAAGTAATATAATAAGTCTAGAATATTCCTTACAGAATTTGTCTCTTTCTCGTCAGAACTTAACCAACTGGTGGTTAAGTTCTGGCGAGATTCAGTTTGATAAAATCCAAGATGGAGTAATCAATGTTAAACTTAAAACAAAAATATTTGTGTTAAACTATTTATGTTGGATTCTTAGCGGCTTCTTAACGGTCGAATGTATTTCCAAATCGATGGTAGATTCACTAAAAACCGACATACCTTATAACTTAAAAAGTTTTTTTTAATTGAGTCTTCCCCTCAGAATAGTAGCCTAGCTTATTCTTCGTAAAGCCCTCTCGGCCAATCAAAATCAGATCCCTCCGAAGATTCGGCAATTCGGTTTCTAAGCGACATCGTGCCGGAACGCTAAATCACTTAGCGACACTTTTTTGTCGGTAACTAGCCACAGCCGAAGTCTCCTACCAGACCAGATTCGAGCCGGGAATGGAACCCAGATCCAACTTTATAATGAGACGGCGCACGCGCCGAGCCACGGAGGTCGTAAAATCTGTTTCGTTTTACACTAACTTTGGCAAAGTTTCACCACGCTGTATAACTGATCGTACGGACTCATTAACTTGTCTAATTTTAACTATATCTCCAGTCCGAGGCAAGGCTAAGCTTTTTTTATAGATCTCAGCCTGAGATCGTGTTCATTACGCCTATAACGGGTTGTATTCGATTAGCGTGATGGGTCTACATCTTTCCCTCGTCTAATAAAAGGTTATCTGGCCATCAGTGGCCATAAATAGACTGTTGGTAATGAACTTAAAACACAAAGCAAATAAAAAAACTCGTGCATATAAAATTTGATGAAGTAATACGTTATTTAACGGTCAGCCAATGGCGGGTAACGGATTAACCGGAAAGACTACTTTCAGTGTTGTCGAGTCTCTTGACTTTACAGCTTACACAAATGTCGTTTTAATTCATATGTTTTACTGCTATAGCTGTTTTTAAGGACACGAAAATAATAAATTTACCCGTAACATGTACGGAGAAATCTGTCTATAAATGGGGATAAAATTATCCATTGGTAATTCCGGAAACAAAAACTATCATTAATTAAAGCTTATAATAATTTGAATGATAATTGGTAACCTGTGTTTGCAATCGTTATAATCTTTTAATAATAATAAATAATAAAAAAATCTTTATTACACAAAAACAAGCATCAACATAAGTACATAAACAACTTGTAAACTAACTTATAAGCGCACTTTAATGGTGAGTATGTGGGATGTATGTATGTATGTATTTGCACAATATAATCTACTGCCCCTGATTTAGGTATATACTGTACTACCTTAATATAAATACGAATGTTTTCATTTCCTCAATTTAAAATGTCACACGTTTTTCCTGAGCATATACCTAATAAAAATTAATTATAATATTTTTCCTCTTTCGATGCACAGATTGATAACTTGCAAAGAAGGACAACGTCGTAGGGTAACGGCGCAATAAACAACTCTTGCTGTAATCATAATATATATTAAATATTATACCGACAAAGACGTGTCGCAAAGCGATTTAGCGTTCCGGCACGATGTCGCGTAGAAACCAATTAGGAGTGTGGGTTTACCATACTCCTAACATGTTAGCCCGTTACCATCTTAGACCACATCATCACTTAGAACGAAGGTGAGATAGCCGTCAAGGGATATCTTGTAGTGTATAAAAAAACTGCTGGCTGGGCCGCGGTCGAGTGCATCAGTGTTCCCGTGACCCAGCCACCAGGCGACGCGAAGGAGCATCGCTGGGTTTTAGTGGGTATTCTGGTCGTCAGACTGGCCGCCGGGGAGTCCCACATACCCCGTCGGAAGCGGCGCAGTCTTGCCTGCGTCGCCTCCGGAGGGGATGCATAAAAGCATTTCCCAGCGGAAAAAAAAAATCAATCAAAAGGCAGGAGTCCGTAAGGATTTTTTTCGGCCCGAGAAAAAAAATTGTTTACATAATAGTGTTATAGTTTTCCAGTGGAAACATTGTGAAAAGGACGACATAGCGTAACCCTGAGTTCTGTTATAGGAATTAATTGATAACTGTTCATTACGTGTTCAAACTGGACGGCTTCCAATGATTGCTTACTGTAAAATTCTCACATAGAATAACGATCTAAAAGCTCTGATGTTTACAGGGAACTGTAGAAATACAACAAGTGTTCTAATTGGCATTCGAAGAACACGCCGGAACGGGGCACGGGCCGAGGCGCCGGACGCATAGCAAATGTTACAAATCAGATTGAAGATCGAATCTGACTGTACTGCCATACTAAATCTCAGCCCCGGATATATAGGATAGGTCCGGAGAGAACTTAGGTTTAAAGATCTTTATTCTCCAAAGAAACAATAGTAAGAAGTAGTAGGAGAAAAGTAGCGCGTTTATAAATTTAAACAATGCTTTTTAAGTTTCTTCTTGAAGGATACAAAGGACTTTCGCATTAAATATCTTTAGGTAACTTTATCTTTATACATTCGTGCTCCGTGAACCTGTATGGTTTTACTGCCATAATTTGCTCTATTTTTGGGCAATTTTAACTTATGTCTATTTCGTGTGTTTAGATGTGATTTGGTTTTAAAAGTAATTTGTGTGTGTATGGTTTTGGTTAATATTTTTCTAACTAGTATACATGTTTTAAATTGATATAATTGGTTAAGGGAAAGTGTGCATGTGTTGGTAAGTCTGGGAACTTGACATTGGCGTCCCTCCTCAACCCCCTCCAGCATTTAAGAGATGTGGTATACTGGGAGGAACAATCTAGAATGCGTTCAATAATCTATATTACCTACGGTATGCAGTTTTTTAAACATATGATATATTCGGCGCCGTACTAGAATGACGTAAAAGTGATAAATATTAAGTTTAATAAATAAAAGTGTTCGCTCAATTACGTACGTCGCTGCCATATTACAATGTTGGAGGTCCTGGGTTCGATTCCCGGCTCGAGTCTTGTCTGGTGGGAGGCATAGAGATAGGATAGAAGATAGGACATGCATAGGAGAAGGTGGCCTAAATCGCTTGGTGGTCGGTAGACAAAGAAGTGTCACCAAGCGATTTAACATTCCGGCACGATGTCATGTAGAAACCAATTAGAAGTTTGGGTTTACCATACCCCTAACGGGTTAGCCCAGTAACATCTTAGACTGCACCATCACCAGGTGAGATTGCCGTCAAGGGCTAACTAGTGGTATATAAAAAATTAAAATCTCAAATAAAGATCTTAAACCACAACACAGTTAAATGTTCTTAATGTAATATGTAAGTTAGTATTATTAAACGTAGTTAGTTGCACTGATTGGGGGCTTTTATTATACCTTGTAGGTACAAAAATCTTGTCTCAACATTTTTTTTAAGCCCAATTTTTTGTAGCGTTTGTTTGTTATTCTCTTTAATTGAACTGCTAAACTAAGAACGTCTCAAGGCGCATTCACGCCAGACAAATCGCCTAACAATAGGATTTATCGATTTGGTGAGACGTTTTGCACGATCGGTCAAAGTAATTATGTAAAACCTTAGTATTTGCTCAGATAAAATTATCTCTGCATGTCTGTAAGACCGAAATAAGCTTGAATATAATTTTATTTTATTTTATGACGTCCTCAGGTTCCTACAGTTATCAAAAAATGTATAATGTTTTCAACAGATAGTTTTTTCGCGCTCAATGTTAATAATCAATCTAATCCAAAAACTGTAGATAGGAGATTGAGTTTAGAAGCGACAGGGACGAGTTGAAAAAGGACAGCACTACTAATTTAAACGTACTAGCTGTAAATTTGAGTTTTGATTTTTTACGAACATAGCCCGTAAGTACCTACCTATATTTCATAACCAGAGAGAGATTCCTTTACCTATTTGGTGGACATAATTAGCTAGTTAAAGCGGTGATAGCCTAGTGGTTACGGCGTCAGCCTCCTAAACAGAGGTCGGCGGTTCGAATCCGGGCACGCACCTCTAACTTTTCGGAGTTATGTGCGTTTTAAAAAAAAAAATATCACTTGCTTCAACGGTGAAGGAAAACATCGTGAGGAAACCTGCACGTCTGAGAGTTCTCCATAATGTTCTCAAAGGCGTGTGAAATCTGCCAATCCGCACATGGCCAGCGTGGTGGACTATGGCATATTGAGTGGAGACCCGTGCTCTGTAGTGAGCCGGTAATGGGTTGATCATGATAATAAGCTAGTATACGCTGGGGTAATTTAATCAAAAGTTTTAATTACAGACCCAGAACAAAAAGGTAAAGAAGATATAACAAATAAGTATACAAAGGTGTTTAGTTAATCTGCCAAATTTGTATAGGCGTCATCAACACCCTCGGCCTCGGCAAAATTAATTATAAGAATTAAAGAAATGACCCAAGAATCTGCTTTAATGCGGGATGACAGGTTATAACGATAATTATCATATGCAAGACATACTAATTCTTACCGAAGAATGCTTAAAAAGCAAAGGGGTGGGCATCGACAATTTTCTAGCTAGTACATGGTGGTAATCGGGTATCGAATCCAAGACCTCGTGTTTCATAGTCGTACATCCAACGTTTAGCTAAGTGACGCCTATATATTCGTAATAAGTCAGACAAAAAGTCATTAGCATAGAATCATTTTAAATCAGAAAGCATATACATTCTATAACTGTTTACATACATTCTATAGAAGGCAGTTTTTTTAACCATTCGTAGATACATTAAATTTTTACTATTGACCAATGGAGATTAAGTTACGTTCATTAAACTTTACATTAAAGTTACTTGAGGTTACGTCTAGAGACTGCCCCGTGAGATAATCATAACTGCCTTTTCTTCGCCTAATTTCGATGAAATTATAGATTTCAAAATATGCCCACAACAAACTTATCGTTGCATCTATATGGTATATTATTTTATGATGACGCTTTAAAGTGTCACTTAATACTAATTAGCTAGCTTGTGTTATTCATACCCTTTTTTTTGTCTTGGTGGAAAGGCTTTCTGGCTGGCACAAATGGGGGGTATACCTGAACTGAAAACCATCACCGCATATCTCTTTCGTTGGTTTTGCTGGACGCTCGGGAAACCCGTTGGACGATGTAATTCATACCCTAGTTTTTTTATCATAATATATTATATTATAACTTAAGAAGCTGTGATAGCAAAATGGTTCGTCACGTCACATCAGCCTCCTAATAAGAAGTCGGTGGTTCGAACCTGGGCACACACCTATAACTTTTCAGAGTTATGTGCTTTTTTTAGGCAATTAAAATATCTTGCTTCGACGGTGAAGGAAAACATCGTGAGGAAACCTGCACGCCTGAGAGTTCTCCGTAATATTCTCAAAGGCGTGTGAAGTGACAATCCGCACATGGCAAGCGTGGTGGACTAAGGCCAAACCCTTTTCATATTGAGTGGAGACCCGTGCTCTGAAGTGAGCCGAGAATAGGTTGATCATGATGATGATGATTAAATTATATTGTCTTATAACTTAAGTAAAGTTTTATAGTAGTATTGAAATGTAACAGGTTGAATTTGATAAGAGTTAATGCACTTGTTAGAAATTAAAGTATTAGTTTACACATTCATCTACAAATTACTTAATAACACTAATATATAGTGTACAGTTTTTGAACAGGTTCCCGAGCACATCAAGCGCCAACGGCAAGGCGTGTTATCTCAACTGGTAATATTAAATGTTTTAATAAAAAACTTACCTTACATGCAATATAAATAGAGGTAATTCCATTGAGTAATTACGAGATTATACGATCACATACACGCACGTAGTAAATATGAATGGCATATCATATTAAAATGCATGAATTACCGGTGATTATGCGACGAATTTAAATAAGCCATATATAAAAGATTCTTATGACATGTTAATTAAATTTATTTAAAAGCATGTTGAATTGTGTATATAGTTCTAATAAAAATTTAAATAATTTTTCTTTGGTCTCTTTTTTAATGTATCCCAGTTATTTTTATATTAGTAATGTTTATTTTTGTACAATTTCTTATTTAATAATCTATCTATCTGACCGATCAAAAGTGTCTCCAGACAATATTAGGAATATAAATTTAGTTTTAAAATACCAGATCTCATTATGAGCTTGGTATGATGTTTTTAACTCAAAATATAGACCGGAACAGTGGTAAATAGAATCACAGTGGCGCCTCCGTCGCACTTGCTTCAGTGTGTTTCTTAATCACTTTTTTTTTCTTTTTTTGGCTTGTCTATTAGCTGTGCTAACCCTATTGGTTGCCACAGCGTAGCCGGGAAAGAAGCTCTGCTAGAAGAAATTTTGAGCCCTAGGGCTCGAAGAAACTAAGGGAACGTCTGCCTAAGGGCGCCTCCTGTGAGGCCCAACCTCGGCTTAGGCGACGTTTGGGATAACGGGGGGGTCGGACGGTGAGTGGTCCGTACGAGGATGGAGCCCACGTCCGGATGACGTCAGATAGCGGGGACCTCGTCTTCGCCGGCGAAGATTGTGTGGTAGATGGTACGAGTATGTTGTCAGTAGTCATCTGATCGTCAGTCTTAATCGCTGTTGTTGCGAGTACCTAGTAACAATAAGAAAATAATGATTTGACAGTAGCTAATAATTTTCTTATTTCAAAATCTTGTTTTGTTTATTTTAACCAATGAATAATGTACATTTGACATATCTGGACCATCCTTTTGAGACAAAAAAAAATGTCGCCGTAAAATGAGAGCGATGTGATCTCAAAACAAGATATTTACGAACCAAGTAGCTTAGGTATCAATAAAATTGGCTAATGCACAAGAACGACTATGCCGTTATTAACCTACCATCTTATCGTGTCGACATAGAAAACGTGTGACCGGAGATAAAGGCCTTAATAATTAATTGATATCACTAGCCAATATTAGTGGTTCGGATAATTTAAATAAATTTCGTATCTAGAATGTTTTAAGTTGAGAACAGCTAGCTAATTTTGTAGAAAATTCTGCGACAAAACGAAATGTCCGACGGCATCTGAATATTTTCGTACGGTTTTATTTAGTTCTGGGCGATGTTTTATTTAGATTTCGTACTACATACGTTTCAAGTTTGACGTCTGCCTGCGTCCTGAATGTAAAGCTATCAAGTGGCCCGTTTCCACGTGTAGGCATTTAACAAATATTTAAAAGAACAATCAGTTAGGCCCCATCAATCAATCTTAATCTTTATTCAAATAATCCTTTCAAAGGCACTTTTGACGCGTCAATAACTTACATAGTAGTGAGTTGATGGCGATAACTACATTCGTAACTTAAAACTAAAGCTATGAGGGTTCCAAACGCGCCCCGGTCTAAGACGAAGCCCACAACAAACTTCCCAGGTTCGGCCCCATCTTAGGGCAGGTTGTATACTAAACGAAAAATGCATATTGCCGTAGATCTCGTGTATATCACACTAATTTTTTACGAAGAAATCTATAAAACATTGTTTTCCAATAACAAAGATTTTTTGTCAGCAACTACACTTTTGTGCTTTTGGGGTTTTAACTATGGCGCCGGCGGCTCGAGTCTATTTTAAAGAAATCTCAAAAAGTGTTATTGAGAATACCGGGGATCCTAGAGCTGGTAGTTACCTTGGCCGAAGAATTGGTTTGGCTATTCAAAGGGGAATTACTGCCAGCAACTTTGGTACTACGCCTCGTTCTGGTGGCATCTTTGACGTTTCAGGGTTTAATATAGTATTATTTCATTAGTGTTACATTCATTTAACATTATTTAAGAAAGAATATTTTTTATCTGTGGAATAAAGAATTCTTTACTATGGTAGGTCAATCGTTTTGTTTTGGGACTTAGGGCCTCTCAAGCAAGAATACGAGACGACTAAGGTACAACTCATCTAGGCTGAAACGACGCATCGCCTCACTATCGCATTACGTCGCACAAACAAAAATTAAAATAAAGACGTAATACACGTGAAAACACCACCGTAATTAGTGGTCATTAGACCTTACTTGCTATAAAGCGGTGTTTCTACTAATCGTTGTAGATAATTTGTCGGAACGTGCGAAAAAGCGGACACCTTGTTCAATGCGTAACCACACAGATCTAATATTGACAAAGGATAAGCAAGCTGGAATGAAATGGAGCGGCTATGCTTCTCGTAGTTCCGTTCGCCACTGGAGTATGTAAGTTCTGCATACCGATTCAGTGACAGATTGGCAACTGTTCGTCTTCATACAAAATGCATTATTCGACAAGCTTTATTCGGATAGTCATCGGAAATACTTCGAGTATATGACAGGTCGACATAAGCAAGTTTATGAAAAAATACTGAATAAAGTGTTAGGAGGATTCGTGTTGAGAAAGTGTATTTGCAAGCACAGCTAGGATGACCTCTACCACGAAGGACTGGAACCCTCAAAGTGGCTGGATGACGAAAGTGGAGTATCGTATGAGGTAGGGCATTCTTGTAGTCCATGCCCAGTTGTGGAGGCTGTTGAATGATGCACATGCAAAGAACTGTTAAACCAAAGTTAACACATATATTAGTGTACACACAGAAATTTAATGAGTTTGCACGGCGCATGTAAAACGCATCGCAGAACAACGTGTATATTGCAGACATTCCTATGTACTTGCATTATATACATAATAATAAAATTTATTCATTAGATAATACAAGCTGTGATAGCCTAGTGGTTAGGGCGTTAGCCTCCTAATCAGAGGTCGGCGGTTCGAATCTGGGCACGCATCTCTAACTTTTCGAAGTTATGTGCGTTTTTAAATAATTAAAATATCACTTGCTTCAACGGTGAAGGAAAACAACGTGAGGAAACCTGCATGCCTGAGAGTTCTCCATAATGTTCTCAAAGGCGTGTGAAGTCTGCCAATCCGCACTTGGCCAGCGTGGTGGACCATGGCTGAACCCTTCTCATATTGAGAGGAGACCCGTGCTCTGTAGTGAGCCGGTAATGGGTTGATCATGATTAGATAATTGTGAGATGGGCCCGTGTCTTGCTATGATTTATAGCTCGCTCTATAAGCTAGGTATAGTATAGTTATCTATAGTAATATAATTCTCATACGAACCCATCGCACTAGACGCTAATGCTATTAAAATGTCTCGTCTTAATGGGATTATTCTAGGCGTAGGCTACTTATGGGTGCGTGTTATTTTCTTGTGGATATAATGGTTATATAAAGGAGAACAAATCAAGTGTAGGCAGCCCTTATACTTTAACGTAATATGCTAAACCTAATAATGCCACAATGTAAAGATACCAGCCTCGTGGACGTCGTGACGTGATCGACTACGTTCATGAGATTCTATGTTCGATTTCTGGATCGCTACCATTAAAAAGTATTAGAAATGCTATCAGTCATCCAAATGTCCGTAAAAAAAGGGTTTCTATCAAAAGTTTGAAGCTTGTTTAGCTTGTGAAGAAGTCCAAAAGCAATGTAAGTGATGAGAAATATTTTTTTAACACGGACATTATTCATTATTAGCTATGAATAGCAAGAATAACAGTAAAATTATAAACGTGAACGTTTGTTTACATGGAGTAATAGGTGTTTGCTACCCTTTTTTTTTTATTATTTATTCTTTATTTGCACACCACATATTAATAGACATAATAAGAAAAACAAGAGGAAACAGGACACAAAAGGCGGCCTTATCGCTTAGTAGCGATCTCTGCCAGGCAACTTTAGGATTCCCTTTCACCACTGAACCAATTTAAGGATGACCCTTTCACCACTGAACCAATTTGAGTGAAATTATTAATGAACCTATCTCACTATCTATATCTAGGTTGCCTGGTAGAGATCGCTCTTTAGCGATATTTTATTTTCTGTGTGTGTGTTCCTTCTTTTTTGTATGGTGTGCAATAAAGTGTTTTTTAATTTTTTTTTCATTTCCACCTATTATGTCCTGGATTAACTCAGGCTACTTTCATACCGGAACAATAAATTTTTCCTGTGGGATATGCAAAAAAAACCACGAGCGAAGCCGCGGCCAACAGCTAGTATTGAATGTTATTAATAACCGTTATCGAAAAACAAAAACACGATTTTTTTTATCATCATCATCATGATCAACCCATTACCAGCTCACTACAGAGCACGGGTCTCCTCTCAATAAGAAGAAGGGTTTGGCCATAGTCCACCACGCTGGCCATGTGCGGATTGGCAGACTTCAAACGCCCTTGAGAACATTATGGAGAACTCTCAGGCGTGCAGGTTTCCTCACGATGTTTTCCTTCACCGTTGAAGCAAGTGATATTTTAATTACTTAAAACGCACATAACTTCGAAAAGTTAGAGGTGCGGCCTGCGAGGTGAGGCCCGGATTCGAACCGCCGACCTCTGATTAAGAGGCTGACGCCCTAACCACCAGGCTATCACCACTTCTTTTTTTTATATTTGCTAGATATCATATGGGACTAGTGCTATTTGCTTGTTATTATATGATATTTTTTAAGGTTTTACTTAAAAGATCATATTTTAAATATATAATGCGAGTTTAATATATTTAAAGAAAGAAAGTAAGTAACTTAGAATTAAATTTACTAAATTAAGTATACGGGACTGCATGTCTTTAAATTTTGTTAGGTTAGTAGAAACCTGGTTGTGTTTTTATATCAAGAAATTTCCACTGCCAACTCACAGTAAGGAAATTTTCGTTATCCTCTCCCGTGCCTTGTAGGGAACGTCAAAGCGTCGGACCCTGTAATTATCACTAACGTGAGCTAAATATTATCATTGAAGTCCATAAATCTGTATTAAGTACTTTAAAACAGAGAAGGCCTTTGCCAAGCAGTGGGATTAATAGGCTGAAGGTGAAATTAAAGGTATAAAGTGCAAATTATTTGGTTTTGCTATCAACGTTTCATGCTATCTCATCATACCTACACAGTATGCACGTCATCCTCAATAAGGTACTAAGTAAAACAATGAAATAAGACAATAAAATCTCGTCAAATTTATAAAACAACAAATGGTAAACGGTATGGAAAACCCACTGAGTATCCCATTAATGTAATTGGATAATTCGGCGCTACTTGGATTTGAATTACATATTTGACCTAGCCAAGTCGACATAATCCTACGTTTTCAACTTTAGTTGAGGAAAATCACTTATGTTTTTTATTTCGGACTGTCTATTAACTGTACTAACCCTATTGGTTGTCATAGCGTAACCGGGCTGTTTGGCGAGCTTCGGAAAGAAACTCTGCCAGTAGAAATTTTGAGCACGAAGAAACTAAGGAACTGTCTGCCCAAGGGCGCCTCCGGTGAGGCCGAACCTCGGCTTAGGCGACGTTTGGGAACGGGGGGGGGGGGGGTTCGGACTGTCTGTACGTCTTCAGGGTCATGAAGGATATGTTTAGGTCTCCTCTTTCGGAGAGGAGCGCTTAGGTCGGGGGAGTAAAAGAAGCCGCAACTACGAGAGGGTTGGGGTGTCGGATTGATTTCTCGAAATAGCTTTTCGAGAGTTTCTTAAAGTGCTGAGTGATAGTGTCAAGTTCTAGGTCTAATCACTTATGCTGTTCATCACAGGGAACCGACGGTCTTAAAATTAAAGAAATGCAGGAGTTAATGAATGAACTATTGTACACTATTATTGGGTACTCGGTTTAAAAAAAATCTCAAAAATGCAAATACGATAAAACAGCACTTAAGCAAGAAGGTACAATTTGCCGGCTTATCGCTTCACACATAGTTCGAGGTGTATAAAGCTCTGACTTAAGAAACAGTTATAACGAGACAATGTTATGTATCTCATTTAAGTCTGTCTCATTTAAACATTAATTTTGGAGCACAGTCAAATAAAACTTCATAGATAATTTTAATAAAGATGCTGGAAATGGCTTGAACCAACATAACGTTGGTGGACCTCCTACTAGATGGATAGATTGAGTGGATCTACTGGATAACAAAGCACCACAAACCGTGTTGTATTGTGTGTGTAAGGAACGTCTATTGTTTGACAGGCCAACGATATCATTATTCCTACCTATGTACCTAATAGTGACAGATGAACGGATACAGCGTGACCCAAGTGAACTCGTAGACAAATTATTCTTTTTCTTTTACTAATGTGCTGCCTCATTAACAGGGGTTGTGCATGGCATAAATCATTTAATAGATAAAGTAAAAAAAACAAACACCAACCTTGGTATTTCGTAATGTGAAAGTTACTTAAAATATTAACCGAAAAATGTCCATGGCTTATCAACGTAAGAGGCGAATGCCATTAGTATTTTATCACGTTAAATGCCGCTGATACGTATGTACGTGAATGCTGATGATAGGGCGATTTGAACTGGGAAAAAAATTTAAACAACCTGCATAAGAGCAATACTTCTTTGGTCTAATGATTACCGTGATGATACGGATCAAGATGTCCGTAATCAAACATTTTAATACGAGTGCTGTGTTTTGATATGTAGCTTGCCAAGTATCAAAATAGCATAGTCATCATCATCATCATCATCATGATCAACCCATTACCGGCTCACTACAGAGCACGGGTCTCCTCTCAATATAAGAAAGGGTTTGGCCATAGTTCACCACGTTGGCCATGTGCGGATTGGCAGACTTCACATGCCTTTAAGAACATTATGGAGAACTCTCAGGCGTGCAGGTTTCCTCACGATGTTTTCCTTCACCGTTGAAGCAGACGATATTTTAATTTTAAAAACGCACATAACTCCGGGAAGTTAGAGGTGCGTGCCCGGATTCGAACCGCCGACCTCTGATTAGGAGGCTGACGCCCTAAACACTAGGCCATCACCGCTTCCATAGCACAGTACTTGAGTTAAAATTACTAATTACGTATGCATACAAGATATTACCTGGAACGGGGCGAATAAATTGTTAAAAAAGTAAAAAAAAAACCACGCACGATAAGTAGATATACTCGTATATATGGAAATTGGAATCATAACTTTTGAATTGCTATAAAAATGTCGCGCATCCAATATGGGAGGACATTAAAAAAGGGCTAAAATATGAAACTCCAAATTGGATAACCGAATTGCCTAATCTCTAAAGATGAAGATAGAGATAGAAGATAAGTAATTTCATAATATCGAGTTTGTTGACATTCTGTGTAAGTTCATTTGAAATAGAATTACGACAAAAAGTATCAATTCCAAGCCGAACGATGTAGAAAAAAAGCCTTTTCATTGCTTACCAAAACACTATCTAACTTTACTTTTTGCTATAGGTCCAATTGCAATATATCTGATTGGCCTTTACAACAAAGGAATACTGATTTTGGCCTTTGTCCTATCTAACCTATAATTTTTTTCTCCTACAAGAAAGAGTTGTAATTTTATTTCATTAATAAAAAAAAAAAACATAAGTTTATTTTATTTCTCAGACACATCACCAGCTTTATGAACAATTCAGTTCATAGCAACGTATGCTTTGTGAAGAATTCAATTATTAACACAAAGTGTTTTAAAACTATGACAAATAAAAATTTATTCTCCTAATACGTAAAATAAAAATAAAAAACACAAAATTTTGAAACATAACATAAGTAAAAACCTACTAGATGCAAATATATAAAAAATTATAAGAAGAATGTTTATCATTTAATAGGTAATGTTTTTTTTATATTTACATCGCGGGAAATCAATCGAACAGACGGGTCACTAGAAAAGTTTTAAGTAATCATCGTTCCTATTAACCTCTGCAGCACAACTAAGAAGTCATCCTTTTGAACTGTTTCTATTCGGCATCATACCGGGGCCATCACCATAGACTCGAGACGGTAATCGAACCCAGAATATTCTTCTATAATGCCACACAAAAAGCAAGTGAAAGAAATTTGATTTAAAATAGCTTGAATGAAATTAAAATGTATTTATGTCTGGTGGGAGGCTGCGGCCGTGGCTAGTTACCACCCTACCGACGAAGACGTGTCTTCAAGCGATTCCGGCACGATGTCGCGTAGAAACCAAATAGTAGTATGGTACTACCATACTCTTAATCAATTACATCAAGTGAGATTACCGTTAAGGGCTAACTTGTAGGGGATAAAAAAAAATGTACTTATATCAATTTATTTAAACGAAGCTATCCTGTTTGAATAGATTATATATAAGCAAGATTTGCTTTGTTAATTTAATGGACTCGAGGTGAACTAAAAAAAAAAATTCGTCATCTCGTTACGTTCGTAGACATTTCGTATTTGCATAAGAGCTAAGAAATGGGTTACAAAAAAATACGTCGTCTTTCATAGCTCAATTTGCACCGAAATTTCTGCCCTTTTTTATCTTAGACATTTGGACAGAATCGAGCGTTACGTTGCGTTGGGCGTTCCATGAGACCAACCATCTGAGAATCAATACTAAAGATACAGCTGAGGAATTTGTGCTTATGTTGTATCTCTCGAACTACGTATATATCATATATAACCCAATTCTTGAGGATGGTTACATAGGCGTTAACATTATGATAATAACTTCAGGAGCCTGGTGACACTAAAAAATAGTCCGAAAGAACGCCTTTTTTTTCGCTTCGCCTAGTTGTTGGGTTACCCTATCTACAAGGCAGAAATAACGCCGAGAGACTCCGAATAGTACGGACGGGTAGGCGTAGAATATCGGATGGATATTCGTAGTCAAGAAAATTAAGTATAAATGGCGTGGAACCAATGGTTTGCTATAGTCCGTGACAACCCGACATACCTACTACGTATCTTTAAGGTGTAAGGGTGTAATATTTATATTTTCTTTCTACTCTATCCATCAAACCATACAGACCTTTCAAAATACTTAACACATGTTTTGCGCCAATACCTGAACACTCTGAGAATTCTAGGAGGACTTCGAAATGCGCAAAGGAATTGCATTGCGTAGTGAAGAATGAAGGAATTTTAGGATTACTGATTTGTTTGGTTGGTGTGGATTATAGAAAATTAAGGTTAATGTTCATTGTTTTGATGACCATAATAGTAGCGAGATCTTGCCTGGTGATGTGTTTTAAATGGATCCCTATGACATTACATGAGTAAAGCTGAATCTCGAATGTTAATTTATCTTTAATCCCCAATAATTTGACAATATCATAGCGCCATATTATAAAACAACCTACTAGAACCCAAATTGCACCCTAGGAAACATATATGTGTACAAAATTTGTCCAGTATGTATTTGAAAAAAAAAAGACTCTTATTTGGCCTTATTTTATTACATTCTTCTTATTTTATACATTAAGTCTGAAATGTAAATAAATTGTTTTAAAGGTTGTTGATTACAAATAAATGAATAAAAATAAAAATAAAACAAAATAAGACAGTTCTGGTCATAATGTTTTGTATGATATTAGATTCATAATAAATAAAAATAATAAGTTTTTAGAGAAACAAACATACCAAATAAAAAGGGAATTTAATGTTTTCAGAGTTCGTGTATTTATCTCCATAGGTACTATAATTTATTATTGATTATGTGAGATGGTGATAACGGAAAAAAAACCCGGCTAAGTTTGTTGTGGGCTTCTTCTTAGACCGGGGCCCGTTTGGAACCCTCATAGATTTAGTTTTAAGTTCACGAATGTAGTTATCACCATCGGATCACTACATTCGTAAACTTAGTAAAAAGTGCCTTGTAAAGGACTATTTGAATAAAGATTATTTGAATTTGAAAATTTTATGTGGTTGCAACAATTTCTAATACCATAACAATTTCAAACGTAGCTATAAAGACTAATTAAATAAAACAACATGGCAGCTTTGTGGCGTCATTTCAAAGGGAATATTTGTGCAGCGATCGCCAGTCGTGTTTTTAATAATATACCCACTGTTTTGATGATAACTTTTGAGGCTCTAACGGTATATCCATCACCTTATCCACCACGATAGTAAATAGACACATTTCGTTGACAAAGTTGCTCACCACTCTTAACATAACTGAACAAAACATACGATTAATGTATCGAGTGCCGTGGTATTTTATTTGACAAGCAACATAGAATGATTCATGACTTCTTACTAATTAATTTATATTTAACGCACGTGGATTGATTTGTCCCGCTAGTCTAAGTTATAGTTAAGATGTTTGATACAGATCGCTAGATCCAACGTTCGGTTCCTGTACCAAGACAAAAATTATAAGATATTTACAGTTTACGTGCACGCCACTGCAGATTAAGGAAATTACAGATGATTAGAAGAACATATTATATTAAAATAGGATAAAAAGGCTTAACAATAATGCATAAATAAAAATAAAATACTCATGTAAGATAAATAACTAATATATAGAAATATATTCTTTCTTACATATATGTTAGGAATGGCAATGAAAATATAGTAGTAGTAGTAATAAGAATTATTTTATATATACATTATTTTATTTATATATACATACACGCAGTGCATAACCGAACCCAGGAATCTCTGTGGAAGTGGAACAAATCAGGGCAATAGTGTTAGGTAACGTACTAAGAGATTAGTATGTGCTAAATACATGCCCAAAGGCACTGACTGCCCGAAATACCCACATCAGCAAATAATTTTTCGATATGGAATTATCTGTCTGTATACCCTGGTCAAAAATCCTAAGCAGGTTACTCTATCAAATTTGAGTTAGGAAGTTCTAGTGGTTTTAGCCGAGGCTTTCTGCAGTTTTCTCGGCTATTATTTCTTATTTATTTATTATTTATTTATTTATACAACTTTATTGCAATCAATAGGACATAACATACATGAAAATTACAAAAACAATTAGCAACTGTTCTTACTTGTGATAATAATAGATAATGTCCGCTAGGGTGCAACATGGACCTCTGTGGCACAGCGCGTGCTCTGTCGCATTATAAAGTTGGAGGTCCTAGGTTCAATTCCCGCTCGGGTCTGGTCTGGTGGGAGGCTTCGGTGTTCCGGCATGATGTCACGTAGAAACCAATAAGGAGTGTGGTTAGTCCGCTACCATCTCAGACTGCATCATCACTTAGCACCAGGTGGTATTGCCGTCAAGATCTAACTTGTAGTAAAATCAAACTAAAACATTTATAGCATCTAAGATAAAGCCGCTTTAATGATAGACCCATACTACAGTACTAAATTATCAAGATAGATTTAAAATAAAAATAGTTTTGCTCTCTATTTAGGGAGTTCTTTCTAACGATACCCGTAAATACAAACAAACAAAGTAACGTACCCATAGATACGAAGTAAAAAACAAAAGTGAATTCGAGAACCATACTTTATAAGTTTATATTTCATTTTCAGCTTTTGGCTTCAGAATTAACATGATATATATTATAATATTTGTATGTAATTTGAAGCATGTCATTTAATTTAACAGTATTATGGCTAACACAGACAAACAAACAGACGGAAGGGCCGCCAGAGTGCAATTTTATCCAACTCTACCATCGCTTCGCACGGTCATTTATTTAGTAAGGGTATTATTTAATCTGGATTAAATTACCAATTACCCATATACCCAGAGCATCTTCTGTATAATGCAACAAATTTCATACCAATCGACAAACAACTAATCGGAGAAAACCTGTGCACATACACGAACAAAAAAAAACCTCTAGGTTTCTAAAAATCGGTTAAAATAAACAAACAATTAACGTCAAAAACAATTCCAACAAGAAAACAATCACGCTTATCGGTACTTACGTAAATAAATAAGGAGGTAACTGTTTTACTAAGTAATTATTTACTTAAGTTCGAAAACTTTATTGGGCTGGTGGTGAGAAATATAATGGTAATAAGTCGCGACGGAGATGGGTTCAAAGCTTCGATATAAAAGATGTACAGAGGGCTTCAAGCGCGAGTCACTCCGGTATATAAACTCGCGCATCGTCGTCCAACCACCAATAGATTGCGGGCCGTCCCAACGTACGCACATCAGAAAAAAATATTTTTTTTCTAAACATAGTGTCAGTGTTCCAAAGGCCAACAGTTCATCTTTTACTGCCACGGAATCCGAATAAATTTAGGTAAGTTAAAAAAAAAAAAAAGTGAAAAATTCAATAAAAAGTTTTCATTCTTTGTCTTCAATACAACACGTAATTTAATAATAAAATCTGGCTCCACTGCTTATTTATTGAATAATCAAAAATAGAATATACAAATAAAAAAAAAACACTCAATCTACATTATGAAAAATTATTTAAGCTTTGTAATAAAACTTTAAAATCAATAATTATTTAAATTCATGAAAAATTAATAAAACAAAGCTTTGCAGTTTATATCATTGAAAAACATTTTATTTACTCTAAAGCCTAAAAAGGAGCCAATTTTTTTTAAACAAATTTACGTACCTTTTCATTTTATGTATGGCTGAATTTTTTTTTTATATCGTACTAAATAACTAAATTTGGCCTTTAATATGGCTGCCATAACTTTAACTGAAATTTATACTCTGTATATCTATCCTGTAATGTTAATATACCGAGATATAAGACAAGGGGAAGAAGGTATTCTGAATGTTTATTTAAACTACCACTTTACCTAAAGTTTGATTTTCACGACTTTTACACATATTTTAACCGCGTCCCTTTTTCAGTACATGTATGTATCTAGAATGTACAGTATAATTTAAATCATAAACTCGACAATTATTTAATTGTGAACTATTGGATATAATGGTTCGTGGGCTTAAATAGAATTGGCATCGCTAGTTGGTATGCACGTTGGTTTTTTCCAGGGCAGGAACGAATAATATACCTAAATGTATAAAAAATATTTCCCAGTACAGGCAAACCTACGCACGTATTTAATGAACACTTGCTTAATAGGTATGTAGAGAAACTCATTACGCGATGAAAAACATGCCTGAAATAGATTTCAATGGTCGCTAATTCTCCACGCTTAATCGGATTTACGCACAAGACATAAATAAATGAAAAAAAAAAACAACGCCTACGCAACGAAGACCTATGATTTACAGTTATACGTTTTCTCTCAAGGCTTAGGTTTAGATGATTAGTGATACTTTATAAAGAGATAATTAATTTATGACGGCAAACATTTTCGTATAAGGGACTAAATATTTTCACTTTGAATGGATTAAACTAACTAATTTAAAGATATAATGTGACAAACGTCGACTTTTGCTGTATGTTTATGATATTATGTTTTATAAAATAATATATTTCTTATTTTAACCATATTAGTAGAGGTAGAGTTATGTAATCTTTACAGAATTTTAGAAATCCTAATTATATCAATGAAACTATATTATAGATAGTAAATATCATACAAATCATTTTAAGATTTGTGTCTCATATTCTATACACGTAATAATATGTATATGAATTTTATTATATAATAGATTGTGCTGAAACTTAGATGAATCAACAATCAGGCGACTTCCATATACAGTGGTTGCATCTGCTACCAGCTGAAAACCTTGATAGCAGCTAGCATTGAGAGCATGGGGCCGTAGGGCCCGGGGGCTTGAGTTATTTTCAAAGAAATTTCAAAAAGGGTTATCGAGTCCTAGAGCTGGCAATTACCCTGAAAAAAGGGAAAAAGGGGAAATGGTGCCAGTATCTTGGGTAGTATTTCTGTGCGTTTTGGGGTTTGGGCTTGAGACTATGGGGCCGTGGGACCCGGCGGCTTTAGTTATTTTCAAAGAAATTTCAAAAAGAGTTATAGAGTCCTAGAGCTGGCAATTACCCTGAAAAAAAGGGTAAAAGGGGAAATGCTGCAAGTATCTTGGGTAGAATTCCTTGTTCCGGTGGCAACGACGTTTTAGGTTAAATGTAGTTTTGTTTATATTTATATATAGTTTAATTTATATTTATTCGAGAAAGAATTATTAAAATTTGTCTAGATAGTTATACAAATATATGTTTTAATTTAAAACTTACTTTATTTTAAAGCCGTCTGTTTAGTTTAGTTTACGGCCTTTAGTTCATGTACGTAACAATATTTCCACTATCTGGATTATACCGCCAGGTTTTCTTTGTAGACTTTAATGTTTTAAATTCTTCATTAAATGTATATAGTCCTTTTCATCATGATCAACCCATCACTGGCTCACTACAGAGCACGGGCCTCCTCTCAATATGAAAAGGGTTTGGCCATAGTCCACCTCGCTGGCCATGTGCGTGTTGGCCGTTGAGGACATTATAGAGAACTTTAAGGCATGCAGGTTTCCTCACGATAATTTCCTTCACCATTGAAGCAAGTGATATATTAATTGCTAAAAACGCACATAACTCCCTAAAGTTAGAGGTGCGTGCCCGGGATCGAACCCCCGACCTCTGATTAAGAGGAAGACGTCCTGACCACTGAGCTATCACAGCTACTCGTCCTTATATTGATATTAAATTTCATTAGCGTCGATTAACGCTTAATATTAATGCATATTAATATTACGTGTATTAAATTTACCACGATTACCCAGTCGAGTACGTAATCGCTAATGATCAATAACTACCTATTGATAAGAGATAGGTATTTCTCAAACTGGGCACGGTTGCGCTCGCCGGGTTCATTGAAATAACTCCGATTTGTTTTGTGTAAGCACCTTTAACAGGTTAAGCGTTATGACCTTGCAGAATGAAACGGTAATATAAACATGACTATTCAAATTCATAGTAAATACTTGGAAAGATAACTGAGCCATTTTATAAGGCTCAGTAGGTATTTAACTAATAAAAAAATGCGGCCCTAAGATCCGAATTTCCTGCTTCAATACTTGAATTATAAAAATATATCAGGTACATGCAAAGAGTCAATAATATTACATCACTTTTTACATTACATTTTTTAATAAAATTATTATCTTTGAAGAAAATGTCTGATTATTATTATTTGTTTATTTTAAAAACAAGTAGACGTATAAAATTTAAATATTACAATCAATCAATTTCTGCACAGTGTTACAAAAACCTTGCGATTTATCCGCACACGGGCGTAAATGATGAACTTATTTTAGCATTTAATGTGTAAAAAATTTAAGAAAAAAATTTTGTATTTTGTAGTAATTCTTACATTTTTTTTTCATAGAAAAATCACTCAAATACAAACATAATTTATTTAATAATTACGTCAAATTGAAAACATTCCCGAATTATTTTCATCATATAATAATAATTGTTTACGCTAGGCACACGAATTTTCAAGTCATGATAAGATTGTAAAAGATCGAACGACTTAACTAAAATAGCGATTCTATTATTTTTTTTTACTGTAACCAGCATCGCGGTTGCAGAGTTCTGCTATCACTCGTAAGAAAACGGAGCGCATATATCTTATCAAAACTTATGAAAAAATATTTTAGATTCGTTCCTGTTTGCCTAAAACCAAGCGCAAGAAAAAATAATAGTACCAACATAGGCACCATTTTTGCTAATTCAGCAAATTATATATATTAAGTAAATAATAATTGCAATATTACAAAATACGTAGATGCATCAATTAACATATAACATCAGCAAAAAAGGTACCTTTTAAACAAAGTGTAATTCGAAAAATAATACTCAAGTCAAAAAAAAAAAAACAAATTCCTGAATCCGAATTTCTACCCCTCACAATAATGCATACATATGTAAACCTCGTTTTTATTCCGGCAGTATTATAAAGTTTAAAACTAAAATATCTAACTGCCTACCGTAACCTGTAGTATTACACAAAAAAAACGAATAAAGTAGAATATATTTTATACGAAGTTTTATCAGGCGATGATGGAAAAGGCTTTACGAGTATTCTAAACACAAACATTCGGAACCTGCCATTATATCGGTTGATATGTCAGGCACCGAATTACCTGCTACGGTAAATAAAATTGGTCATGACCGCAATATTATTGCACAGTAGTGTAGCTATATAGATTAATGGTAGTATTCGTTGCGCCCAAGTGTCGAAAATCACGTAGCGGCCTAACGTACCCTTGCCCTCAGAGTCCTATAATTAGTGGCAGCCCTAAGTCATTATTATAAGTATAACTAGCCAGGGCCACCGGCAAATGAGCGGGCTTATCTTTAAATCTTAAATACCTATCTATCCTTCGTGGAACCTTAACATCATTACGACGAACAATTTTGCTGTTTGAAAAGAGATAATTATGATCCACAGATTTATGAAATTATTAATAGGTAAGACACCTCGCATGTGGCAAAGCCTCCGCACGCAAATGATAAACAATCTTTAAAGATCGGATAAGATCGTGCCAGGGAGCTTGTCTAAAAAAATGTTCAAGATCATTCGGTACTGTAAATTTTCCTCTTGAACCTATGGTATAGGCACAAAATGCCGTCTTATTTTACTATGGACTTCTATATGCCGTTGGTCCACTATTCACTTCTTTGAAATACATGTTCTGTTTCTCACAATCCTTATACTTCCACTTCCTTTTGCTCCAATGTTATACGTGTACATTTCTTTCAATCTTTGGATCTGTCTTTCGACCAGAATACGTGCCAGTACTTTTTTTAAACAAATCAGTTTACTTATTTTTACATAAACTATTGGTTGGTACTTCAATATACTACTCAGGACATCTAATTTTCTCGGCTCTATGGTAGAGTTTCTTCGTATAAAATTAGGTCTTCTTTTCTGGTAAATATTGAACTATAGAATTTCGGTATAAAATTGTACACCAATGCCTTTAAATGAACCAAAACATTACATATATGCGCAGACGAAAAGCAAAATAATCGTAGAAATAATACCTACCTAATCACAGCAGCACGTGTGACGCTGACAGGTAATAACATTTTATGAGTCAGACCTTTGCAGAATGCTGATACAAATCTTATCTTACCAGTAAATGTGCGTTTGTCATACTACTTTTCTTAGTTCGCCTTGATAAGCATCTACATTATTAACTAAGAAATAGTCAATGAACTATCACTTCATCAGAAAACGTGTTTGTTCGTACGTTAATTTTAAAGTATAGTTCGAATATACTATGAAAATGTTGAACAAATACTGCAATTAAGTATTTGTCAGATTTCTAAGCAGGCCCATCGATATTGGTAAATTTGAAAACAAATATGAAACCTTTGGTGAACGCATATTTATTCTGTTCTGGAAGGATACAATATGGCAATTGTAAATAGCATAAATATAACAACATGTTCTGATGATGTAATTATATTTACCAATTAGTATTCCTGTCAGTAGATGGATGACACAATTGAGCCACTCTGCAGTAAATTTCCACCGTGTATATTATCATAATATTGTCCTTCTGTCAATGTCAATCCCATGTTTTATGGCGAGTTAGAGCGGAAAATTCGAAGCATAAACAAATATTGCACATCTGAAGACGGTCTTATAAACAACTCTGTCAAGAGCACTATCTGATTATATCTTCCGCATTACCCATCCACTAATTTAGTCTATGTTTACGACTTGATACCTTAATATTTTATATGACATCAGACCTAGGTGGACTGATATAATGTTCACAAAATTTCTAGCCGTTTTTTCCTACGTATCTTATAGTAGGTACGTATAGCACATGGAATGAACAGCAATTAAAACATGGAAAATGGCTACGGATGTCAAAAAAAGGGACCGGGATTATTAATGTATGTACAATGTAAGAAAGATAACGACCAATCCGCAGAGGAAGAGACGATATCGCAACATTTAGGTTTTAATGGCTCACGGTGTCCACTAAATTCAGAAAAAAGCTATTTCTAGGGTAAGATAATCGAGACATCTGACCTTGAAGAGATAGGGTTTAGTGTATTTGTTATAAATATATCACACTGCTAGGCATATATAATAAATAAATAATAGTCTAAAATGAAACGAAAGTAAAAACACGAACTGTTGTGAACTGCAGGAAATGCCATCAGTTCAAAATACAATAGGGACACGTTGACAGTTGAAGGAACCGACTGCAGAAAATTTGAAGTTAAAAGAACACCATTCAAGGAAACTTGCCGCATCAATTATCAGACATAATGATAATGATTTTCACGGGCTGTGGACATTTAGTCATGCTCACAACAATACTACTGAATGTATGGAAATATTTTCGGACAACCGAGGTCAAATACAAATAAATACTAAGTAACTGCGACTGATAGGTATCTGGTTGGCACAAGGAAGCATATGCGACATGGAAGCCCTGACAAGCATGAGGTTTGGACTGATTATCAAATATTGATGCTATCAAAGGGTCTTGCAAAATAAAATATTAAGTCAGATTAAGATTATCGATTTCAAAACAAGTACAATCAATTTTCTGAAGAAAAAAATAATAACTTAGGAACCAAAATGACTATAAATTGTTGGTATTCATATGATTGCTTTGTACATATCAAACTGTGTTTTTATGTAAATCAATTTGCTTTGATTGTATCAATTAATAAACATAAAATGGCGATAGGGATTCAAAAATTATTTCAATTAAAAATAATAGCTTAAGAAAGATATTCCTGACGAAAATAATGATCTCCGACGTCACTTCTTGGAATTTTTGTAAACATAATAGCCTTCACGTCAAATTACTGCCTAATCGCTGATCGCTTTAAATTTTTTGCGAGATAACATTATAAAAAGTTAAATGCGTTCCTGTAACGATATAAATCGAAGCTATAGTTGAGTTCGTCAACACGCAAGGGTAACTCCTTAAAAGGGTCAAGAAAATGTGCTTCAATCGTCTCAGGCGTGTTCACCAATTTAAGATGGGGTGGAGATAACCATTTATATAACAAAGCGATCATACTCATGCCTATCTTCATGTACGAGTATATAACTACAAAAAGAAATACCAATTACATATGATGCAAGCCTGAAGTTACACCTACATAATTTTTGTTATATCATTATAACATGAAACCGGACAAGAATAAGAAGGCTTTGGCTAACCCAATTATATCTCGATGCCTACTTACATACTCATCGTTGAGTATATTGGTAACAAGTTGGTAACTGGTAAGCAATGCAACAAATGCCAGAGTTCATAGCTTATGCAAGAGGGATGGGAGAATTGAGCACATTTGTTGGCATTTTACATTTGCGTTGTTACGCTCGCACAAAGTTCTTCCGCTGATATTGACCTCATCGGCAAATCTAAGAAGATTTTTCAATATTTATGGAAAAAGTATGAAAAAATATTTACATACTTACTGAAATGTAGATCGTTAAATTTTCATGAATCTCATGATTGAACTGAATGAACTTTTATAAATCAGTGGACTTGGCCTAAACCAATGACAATTTCACCGAGACAAACCTCCGAAAAACTCAAGGAACATGTAGAAGTATAAACTGCTCCATTAGTGAAGTAAAGGTTGAAAGACTGTCAAGGTCATCTAATAAAATAAAGACCATGTAAAGAAGTTGTAGCCCATTTTACGAGTATTAGTAACATTCGATAGAAGCAAGCGTTACTATGCGGCAACTCATGATGTACCAAACACATACTACTGATTTGTCTGGTTGTCGATGATTATAGTAAATTACGTTCAATTGTATTCGTATATAAGAATGATCCTTAGCTTAAGGGGGGTTCTCTGGAACGCTAACACGCTCAATATGATAATGCAACATGCGACGTTGATGGTCTTTCATTTTACAATTACGTGTTGCAGTGTCGCCCGTCATCCTCGACGATTTGATTTATTCCGAACGAGATAATAGGATCGATCAGCGTCCCAATGCGTCGACAATGAACCGTGGGTCGGACATTGCACAATCACTCGAATAACGGGTTTCAACATGCGACAACCGGCAACGCACCTTGTGCTCCGTAGGGCCTGTATAATACAGTTAATACTAAAATCGAGCCTACCAGTTTTCTGTGCCGACTGTTTAATAAAAATACAGGTCATTGGCTTTTAAGCTACTCTGTTCGCGCTGATAAGAAAGGCCGGATTCTTGAGCATTGGTTAAAGATTTTAATTTTTAAACCAATGCTCAAGTAAAGTAAAGGTGAACTTTTGTAACTCAAGGATAGGTACAATATTTGATATTCGTATATAATATCATATACAAATATTACAACCTAGTTTCAGTGTGTCCAAAACACAGTGTGGATTCCACCACTCGAATTATTTATTGAAAGAGGACTAGAAAGTACAAATGTGTCTTGTGAACACAATTTCTTGAAACGAAAGATAAATAACCAGATACTATTAAACAACCTGGGTTATAAAGGAAAATGTTAAAAATAAATTTACTATCAGTTCTATTCATATAATAGAAAGTAGTTCAATCAGACAAAGCAAGAATTGGACCGGCAAGTCGGTTTTTGTTTGAAAACGTGGTCTGTAAAAAAAGTGACGTCTGGGTCACAGATCCAGACGGTATCGACTTAAATAAGGAAAATTTCGTATTCCGCGGGCGTCAACGAAACGTGTGAATTTAAAAGACATCTGCACCCAATTTAATGTAAGTTACAAACACAGAACTTCCAAAGTGATGGTAGCGGTGATAGCCCAGTGGTTAGGGCGTCAGCCTCCTAATCAGAGGTCGGCGGTTCGAATCCGGGCACGCACCTCTAACTTTTCGGAGTTATGTGCGTTTTTTTTAAATTAAAATATCACTTGCTTCAACGTTGAAGGAAAACATCGTGAGGAAACCTGCATGCCTGAGAGTTCTCCATATTGTTCTCAAAGGCGTGTAAAGTCTGCCAATCTGCACATGGCCAGCGTGGTGGACTATGGCCAAACCCTTCTCATATTGAGAGGAGACCCGCGCTCTGTAGTGAGCCGGTAGTGGGTTGATCATGATGAATGTCGTATTAACAAATTCAACGCTGAAATCTGCTTATATATTGTTCATTATAGTGTATTTTTATTAAAATAGCTGTAAATATTTTTAAGTTTCACAAACTTTGGTAGTTTGATTTGGTTTGTCCCATTTAATTTGATTCTGCTTTTTTTATAACGTTTTTGTTCACCAGTTTATTTCTGATACTATCTGTGACATCGTATAAAAACAATCCTTTCTCAAAGTTTGAATAGCTTTAGTCAAGTGATTTCATTAGACCGCAAAAAGACGATCTACAGTTTATTTGTGTTTACTTATTCGTTTTATCGTTAAATTAAAAATCTGACTGTTTAGTAACTTTCCATTATTTTGAAATTAAATCCTTTGTGAGGCCTGCTGTCTGTATATTGTTCAACTATGATTGGATTATAGGCATTTTGAGTTGAAGCATCAGATTAATTTACATGATGTCTTCTTCTTGATTCTCACATAGAGTTAGTTTTAAGCCCGTTAATTCTATGAACGATACCATAAGTTTTAAAGTACCTACGATCCTATCAAGGTATTCAAATTCAAATTCAAATAATCTTTATTCAAATAGTCCTTTAAAAGGCATTTGACGCGTCAACAATTTAGATAGTAGTGATTCGATGGTGATAACTACATTCGTGAACTTAAAACTAAAGCTATGAGGGTTCCAAACGCGCCCCTGTCTAAGAAGAAACTCCCAACAAACTTAGCTATGCAAAAATGAATCACAAGCCTACCTTTTCTTTATGCACTTTGCAGATGATATTTCATTTCTATGAGATTGAACTATTTCCGTAATAGTTCGGTTAGAAGTAGTACAATGCTTATTATAAACTCGCCTATGTCATTTATAATTATTATTTTGCTACCTAATCCGGAGACAAAATTATCTCATCATACGTGATTTCAAAGCAAAGTATTTGTAAATAAGCATCACATTTAATCTCATGTAGGTACAATTGAATCTCATACCTGCTTACCTATTCTAATTTCGCGACGCAGTTTGTATATATATTAAATGTACCATTAACTGGTCATGAATCATATTCCTTAGAACTGACAAGTTTTGTAAAAGTGAATTAAAGTAATTGCCTATTGTTTTATACAGGTACCTAAAAATAGTTTTTCCCGCTATATACGTATATAAATTACTCATTTTATTTACGACTTAATATTCGTAGGAGTGTATATATATATATAAATAAAAAGGTGGCAAACAAGCGAAATAAGACACAGGTTAAGATAGGATTTTCTTAAAATTACCTATTCTTTAACCTATAGGAACAATAGGGTTTTTTATGACTGGTGTGAGGCTTCGGCCGTGGCTAGTTACCACCCTACCGACAAAGACGTGTCGCCAAGCGTTTTAGCGTTCCGGCACGATGTCGCGTAGAAACCAATTAGAAGTGTGGGTTTACCATTCTCCTAACAGGTCAGCCCGTTACCATCCTGTACTGCATCATCACTTACCACCAGGTGAGATAGCCGTCAAGGGCTAACTTGTAATGTTATAAAAAAAAATTAAAATTCTAGAAAAACTACGAACTTCATTTGAGCAAAGCCACGGGCGACTGACGCAATATGTCTGACCACGCATAAAGCTTACATAATATCTATGGTAATAAAAACCTTTGCAAGGTGTCTAATTAAATTAAAAAAAAAATATGTAGGTACGATATTTCTTAATCGATAATTTCATGCTATTACATTTGTAAATAGAACAAAAACATAGAAATGGTATGTGTGCGTGCAAGAATGTACTCGTATGATGTGACGAATCATATCAATACAAGCATCTTGGCTTCGATACGGTTTAGTATATAACCTATAACTCTATTACTATTAATATAATAATATTCATCATCATCACCATGATCAACCCATTACCGGCTCACTACAGAGCACGGGTCTCCTCTCAATATGAGAAGGGCTTGGCCATAGTCCACCACGCTGGCCATGTGTGGATTTGCAGACTTCACACGCCTTTGAGGTCACCGGTTCGAATCCGGGCACGCACCTCTAACTTTATGTGCGTTTAAAAAAAAAAAAATATCACTTGCTTCAACGGTGAAGGAAAACATCGTGAGAAAACCTGCACGCCTGAGAGTTATACACAATGTTCTCAAAGGTGTGTGAAGTCTGCCAATAGCTCGGCTAGCGTGGTGGACTATGGCCAAACCCTTCTCATATTGAGAGGAGACCCGTGCTCTGTAGTGAGCCGGTAATGGGTTGATCATGATGATGAAATGAAACCTACAAAGTAAGGTAATGGGGTTCACTTCACAAAACATTCAATTCAGTTGCAATAAATAAACTTACAAAGCGATACGCTTGGCGCAATCACACTCGGGTACAAAATATCACGATACAAGGCCTACAAAATCAGGTTGAACCCAGTTGTCAAGTAGAAAGTTTATTGAAGTTTAACAAATTATAAAGGGTGCCGTAATAGCGGTGTTATTGCGTAAATTCCGTGACCCGTTACTTTAGTTCTAAAATAATGCTGAATCTAAACATAAGTAGTTGGTTAAACGGTTATTTATCCAAATGCCATTTGAAAAAGGTGATACAACCTGACTTTTTTAACTGTCTCGTTAAGCAAGCATATCAACCACTAGTTTATAGACTCGACAGTGGATCACGAAGATAACGAAAAAAAAGAAAAACCCCGGCTAAGTTTGTTGTGGGCTTCTTCTTAGACCGGGGCGCGTTTGGAACCCTCATAGCTTTAGTTTTAAGTTTACGAATATAGTTATCACCATGAAATAACTACTGTGTAAATTCATGACGCGTCAAAAGTGCCTTTTTAAGGACTATTTGAATAAAGATTATTTTGAATTTGAATTTGAATTTGAAGTTCTAGTTTCGATTCCCGCGTCGGCCCAAGAATTGTTAGGTACCTTTTGGATAGCATTGAGGTACCGTTGGATTTCCTATTAAAAATCTAATTACCAGGACAGAGTTTAGACTATTCGCGGATTAACATCGGCTTGCCTCTCTCTCTATCTCTGTTGTAACCACTCAGTTATTAAAGATAGTTGTGTGCTTAATTTAATCTGTATATCTGCAAAAGATATGTAGAAGGGTGTTAGTGGTAACAATATCACTCCGAATATAATTTTGAACCTGGCAATGTGTAAGTTAAAAGAATGTGTCAAAACACACATGACATCATCATCAAGTTTGTACCAAATACAATCGCTGAGTTTCTTAATGATCAATACCGTTATAGACGAAAGATGATATTCGGTAGAATCTGCCTTTCGAACCTGTGGTATAGTCACAAGAGACATACAGAGTTAACGTTCCAAAAGTGCCCTCATAAGATACCTCCTTTATAACCGATTAGTTTCTATTTAATTTTCGACTTCTTGCAGTCTTTCTGCATCTTTTATATTGTTATTTTATTATTATTATATATTGTATATTGACTCAAGCAAATTTACTTAAGATGTTTCTTACGTTGAAACTATTTGTCTGGGAGGCCATTGCCATGGCTAGTTACCACCCTACCGACAAAGACGTATCGCCAAGCGATTTAGCGTTTCGGCAAGATTTCGCGTAGAACCCAATTAGGAGCGTGGATTTAACATACTCCTAACATGTTAGCCAGCTACCATCATCATCACTTAACACCAGGTGAGATAGCCGTCAAGGGCTAACTTGTGGTGTATAAAAAAAAATTGTGACGGTTGTGATAACCTGTAACAAGCTAAACATTCACATTAGCCACGTAAAAAATGCTTATGTAAAAGTGAATTAGCTTTTGGTTATCAGTCATCATGATCAACCCATTACCGGCTCACTACAGAGCACGGGTCTCCTCTCAATATGAGAGGGGTTTGGCCGTAGTCCACCACGCTGGCCATATGCGGATTGGCAGACTTCACACGCCTTTGAGAACATTATGGAGAACTCTCAGGCGTGCAGGTTTCGTCACGATGTTTTCCTTCACCGTTGAAGCAAGTGATATTGTAATTGTTTAAAAACGCACATAACACCGAAAAGTTAGAGGTGCGTGCCCGGATTCGAACCGCCGACCTTGATTAGGAGGCTGACGCCCTAACCACTAGGCTATCACCGCTTCCAAGTTATCAGGTAATCAGTTATCAGTAATAAATAAATAAACTTCAATGAACGAGGAGTGCTCCTACATAAGCGCTGATAGAGGAAAACTTTTATATGAACACAATACATTGAAACTATTGTTATAGTTACACAGAACGCAGCGACTCGCTGGCCGCCATATTTTTTGATTGGCACAACAAGCGGCGTGCGCTGGGGCTCAATTGGAAGATTGCGCGGAGTGTGGGAAGACGATGCCTGCCCTCGGTGGGGATATCCTTCCAGAAACTAACGAACCGACTGGCAAACAAGCGCATAAAACGACCGCTATCCGTTACTGGACAACGCCAATAATGCACGAATTACCTGCGTATTCATTCACCTTGTGCTGTTAACAATACTTCGGCACTGAATAGGTCTGCGTACTAGATTGTTCTCGAACGCCGTATATAATTTACCAGCAGCGGTCCCCCGTGATTTTGTCCTTTCACAACTTCCGATACGTTATTTTTCCCATAACTCTCACCAACAATAAACCCTAATACACCGCGTCGTAACACTGCTATTTCTATTGGTTCTTATAACCTTAGCGTTTTTTCTTATTGCTCGTTTCCTTTATGTTAAACCTAACCTTAATTAAGAGTTCATCATCATGAACAACCCATTACCGGCTCACTACAGAGCAGGGGTCTCCTATAGTCCACAACGCTGGCCATGTGCGGATTGGCTTTTGAGAACATTATGTAGAACTCTCAGGCGTGCAGGTTTCCTCACAATGTTTTCCTTCACCGTTGAAGCAAGTGATATTTTTTTTTTTAAACGCACATAACTCCGAAAAGTGAGAGGTGCGTGCCCGGATTCGAACCGCCGACCTCTGATTAGTAGGCTGACGTCCTAACCACTAGGCTATCACCGCTTCTAATTAAGAGTTGGCAGTGGAAAAAACGATTTCGAAAAACCAAAAAATTTATTTCAGCGATAAGAGTATATATATTAACATAGGCTGTCGTTTATTCAACTACTATCCTTTGGAACCTTATAATCTAACTGGCGGATTATGATAGTATGTTCCTATGGGAAAAATATACTGTCGCGGGTGAATGGCTATTTTAACATACATATACAAAGCTGTTTACATAAAGCCAGATGAGAATGCCGCTTTTTTATATACTACAAGTAAGCCCTTGACGGCAATCTCACCTGGTGGTAAGTGATGTTGCTGTCTAGGCTGGTAGCGGGCTAACCTGTTAGGAGTATGGTAAACCCACGCTCCTAATTGGTTTCTACGCGACAGCGTGCCGGAACGCTTAATCGCTTGGCGACACGTCTTTGTCGGTATGGTGGTAACTAGCCACGGCCGAAGCACAGAAGAAACCAGACGATACTTATACAACATAAAATACTACATTATATACTGTTACGACCTATTTATAAAAAATATTTATACAAATAAACCATGTTACAACTTCGGAGGCAACGGCCGGCTCACCCCATGATTATGGTATAATGGTATAACCAGTTCGCAATCTTGATACGGCCACATTTTGTTTTTATTTTCATCGCCAACAACAGCTGCCTTACGAATTAATATTATACAATTATGCCCCACTGAGGCACACATATACCTACGAACCTTCGTACCTACCTTCATATATATATGCATATATATACGAACTACCTCTAGCGTTCCAAAAATTACATATTAAAAACGTCAAACAGAAATTAAAAGAATATTTTTTGGCTGAGTTGGACGGTTGATTCATTTGTAGCGACCGCCTAACCCAGTTAGGAAATGTTCTTTTCATGCCTAATATGCTTACTCAGTTCCTCTAGTTTTAAGCTGTTAAGTTACAGATTAGCACCGAGGACAAACCTCTTCGGTTTTTTCGGTGCCGTTATTGTAATTTTAATTATATTCTTTTTATATTAATAATAAATAATAATGATATATATGAATATCTACATGTACAAACTCCCACTTCCACCGCCCAAAAAAATATATATTTAATAAATATATATATTTTTTATCTAACATCATTTCAGGTAAATGCCTTAGAAGTTCTAACTAAAATCACACTTACCGGATAGACTAAAAGCGAAAGAGTTCTTAATGTGTGTTATATTACTATAAAAGTCAGGTTTACTATCAACATCTTACATACGTACTTTGCTTCGTGATTCTTATTATTAACCTAATTAGATATTCTGTGCCTTAGAGAAACCAAAGAAGAGAGTTACAGTGAAGACTCTAACTTCACTTTAGAACCCATCGCTAAGCAAAATTTGATTCCGGTGTCAAATGTATCCAATGTCCATCTCAGGAAGCTTCATATATGCCAAAATGCATCAAGATCGTTGCTCAAAGTAACTGAGCCGAAGATAGCAGCCAAAATTACGAACTGACCGCCTTCCGAATTTATTAAATAAGTAGGAATTAATTTTGCGAGTATACAAACGTATTAAAAGTTCGATGAATAAAAATAGCTACCTACATTAAAGTGAAAAAGTTTTCAACCTGTCCACATACAGTGAATCATTCATGCGATAGCATCTCTGCATTCTAGTTGCTGATTCCATTCAATGCGCCAATTAGAATTCAGATAATGTCTGGACGTCTCGCCGGATCATCCATATTACTGAGGCGCGTTTCGCATCCTGCCCAACCGCACGCACTAGGAAGTTTCCATCATGGCAGTCCGATACATACGTTTCGTAGAAAAAGTCTATAAATATGTCTTTTCTAATTTTTTTTAAATAACCTTAACATCGCAACAAGACATGATCTGATCATGATCATTATCCGGTTATTTATTACAATAATCTCAAGACAGGTTGTTCATCCAACGAATTCTATTAATAACGTGACAAGTTAAAGTAAAGTTATCCCAGGTCCCGATGGAATGTGGTTTGGCGCCGGTCTACAATTGATACAATGCATTCGCGTTTTGAAATAGATGTGCATTGTTATGTCGAAGAAGACATTGTGGAGAATCCAGTGCTTTCTAATTATTATTTCTTCACCGGCGTAAGTTATAAAAACATTTAGCAGGCTAGAATCCCTCGCATTGCCAGAACACCCAAACAAAAGTTTCATCACAATCAGTTTAAAATTTTCAAATTCAAAACGGACATATATAGAAACAATTTTTTAACGAATTTTGGACGAAGGTACAAATAATTCAGCCAATTAAAACGTACAAATGAATAAAATTACGTTGTGTAGAATACACAATATATATCATGATGCTTCTATGAATAAGGAATCCAACACAATAATCTTAGTCTTAATTGTCAAATTAAACGGTTCTGGCTTGAAACTTTAAAAGCCCAAACCATGATATGTTTCCATAGACCCTCATATATAGCAATCTAACATGACACTTGTAAAAGTTTTTGTTAAAATGATTGCTTTCTTTCAAGATTTTAACAATATTCTGCATTAAAATACCACGTATACGAATTATTACATACCAATTTGCAATATGTAACATTAGGTACGGGGTATTGACACTATTAAGAGTAATAATCAGTGGATACAGCTCGTTGATAGATAGACGATGATAGAATTCCCTTAGCACAATTCGGGTACGAAACCCTAAAAAGTATCTACGACTTATAAATAGACGTGCCGCATAATAAAATGCATCACAGTGAACACGACGTTTAAAGTAATAACATGTAATTTATTTACAATGTTATGTCGTTGAACGGACGTAAGATATTATTTAACTTGTCAATATCTCGTTACTGCATCTCGAGGCAATACAAGCTCGTTTTTAAATAACTATCCAGTTTGTAGACGCGTTCTATTTGTAGACCGGCGCCAAACCACATTCCATCGGGACCTGGGATAACTTTACTTTAACTTGTCACGTTATTAATAGAATTCGTTGGATGAACAACCTGTCTTGTGATTATTGTAATAAATAACCGGATAATGATCATGATCAGATCATGTCTTGCTGTGATGTTAAGGTTATTTAAAAAAAATTAGAAAAGACATATTTATAGACTTTCCTGCATCAAGTAGGAAAGATATTTTATAAACGTTAATAACTAATCCTGTTATAAATATTAAATACATTTTACATTTCAACCTAAAATAAATATTTACTAGTTTCGACCATTTTATTTTCTCTCATTAAATCCATTTGTAATTGTACACTTCACAACGAAGCAAGGTTAACGATCCAAAATATTAAGGTAGTCTTACGTATATAAAGTATGAAGTAACAAATCACATAAATACACTTCGTATGTTAAATATACCGATGGTTATAAAATTTTATAATGCTAATAGCCATAAAAGAAACCGTACAAGAGTATATTCAATGTTCACTTTCACAAATAGTTTACATCCTACTTAGACGTATTAACTTTAATTTAACGCGGCTAGATCGTCGTCACTCGACCCCAGCGTATCCAGCCCTTAGATGATTGAACGTTAATGGGAAAATTGCCGTAAATGTTGAGTCGAACGGCAGTGCGTAACATTGGCCTTACCGCTCCTCACGATTCGCAGACGTGCATTTATTTGAATAGCAAACAATCTCGCTGTCATTGTTTATTCAAACCACTAATTATATATATTTTTTTCTTTTCAGGATGAAGGTCTTATTACTTTGCATGGCCTTTGCGGCTGTGAGTCTAGCCATGCCGGTCGCTGAGGAGAAGTCAGAACTACCTATCGCACCTGCATCTATACCTGAAGTTAAGGCTGAAGACGCTAAGATTCAGACTGAATTGAAAGCTAGTCCGGTAGAAGAAAAGAAGCCTGAAACTGAAACAGAGTCTGACACTGCAGAGAAACTTCCAGAAGCGGCAGCAAAGAGTGCAGCAGCACCAGTAGATATTGTGCCGGATACGCAATCTGAATCTAAGGTTGAGATTACTCCTGAAATAAAGAAGGAGGAAATTCCCGAGCAAAAGATATCTCTTCCAGAAGAAACTCTGCCTAAAGTGGCTTCACTAGCTGAAGCTAAGCCCGAAATCAAGAGTGGCCTAACTGAGCCTAAGCCAGTCGCAGAAGAATCGAAACCTGAAGAAACCCAGGCTAAAGTTGAAGAAGTAATTAACGAGAAGCCATTGGCAAAATCTGTTATCCCTGATGATGTCATTGATATGGCTAGTGTTGTTAAAAATACTGCAGCAGTTGCCGATGAGCTTGTAGACGCTGCGGCCATCGACCCTGCTATCGCTACTAAAAGTGCAATTCCGGTAGAAGAGAAGAAAGCTGAGTCTCCAGCTCCTGTATCAGAAGTTAAGACCATCCAACCCGAGGAAAGCAAACCAGTAGAGCCCAAAACCGAAGAGAAGCCCGCTGAAGTTGCTCCAGTGTCCGATGCGTCCGCCTCAGCAAAATCTGCAGAATCTGATACACGAGTAGTTCGTGATGCTGAAGAAAAAAAGGAAACTGAGGAATCAAAGGTTGAAGCTAAACCAATTGACGCGATCAAAGATGAAGTAAAGCCAGCTGACGAACCCAAAATAGAACCAAAATCTGCAAAACCAGAGGAAGTTGAGATCGCACAAGACAAAGTGTCAGAATCAGCTCAAAAGGAAGTTTCCAACGAAAGCGCTCTTAAGTCCGGTGAAGCAATTGTAGAAAAAGTTAAAGAGGCAGCCCCAGCTATCCAACCCGCGGAGGTTATCCCAGCCAAGCCAGCAGAGAAACCCCAGGAGCAAATTATGGGTGACCAACCCGCCAAAGAAGAGCCCAAGAAGAGTTCCGAGGAAAGCAGGGAGAGCGGGGAGAAGCCTGCGAAGGACTCCTCAGAGGAGAGCGAAGAATCTTCGGAAGCTAAACCTTAAGTTAGTTAATGTTAGGTTGTTAGGCGGGAGGCGTGGGTCGACTTGCGCCCTCGACGCGCGCCACCCGCCCGCTGCAGCGCTGTGAGTGTGATCATCCTCGCGCGAAGAGCGGCTCGCGCCACGGCCGTCCGCGTGAATATCCGACTATTCACTAGTTCTAGAGACTAATTTAAATAGTGGATCATCTACGTTGTAATTATTATTGTCAAAGTAAATTATCGAATTCACGGTACTATAAGTAATAATAAATAGTTTTTTATAAAATGGTCTGTTTTATTTCTATACTCATCGACCTCAGAAATTACTGTATACTACTTTATTTTATAGTCTTTAAATTTGAAACATTGGTTGATATCGAGTCTGGTCTGGTGGGAGGCTTCGACCGTGGCTAGTTACCACCCCATCGACAAAGACGTGTCGCCAAGCGATTTAGCGTTCCGGCACGATGTCGTGTAGAAACCAATCAGGAGTGTAGATTATCATACTCTAAACAGGTTAGCCTGCTACCATCTTAGACTGCATCATCACTTACCATCAGGTGAGATGCAGTCAAGGGCTAACTTGTGGTGTATAAAAAAAATATATATAAATATATATATAAATACCCAACGAACCAATGCAAATTGAATAGCAAGTTAATGATTGAAATTTTGGCAAATAAAAAGCTTACAGCCTATATATAATATGCAGAACTAAAGATTAATTAGAGAACATGTGTGTTCCTGTTGAGTTTAACAAACCGTACATTTTAGTCTAATACAGAAAAATTATGTCCACTCATAACAGGGTATATAAATCAGATGTCGCTGATTAATTATTGACGACCTAAGTGCAAGATAGGTATACAAACAAAGCGATTATAGCCTTACCTTACCTCAGACTTAAGATAAAGTTTAAACGAGCCAAATTATATGCCCGGTATATATCTATCTCGTATTAACACTAAGTTTTATAATATATTATAGCTACAATAAAAAATATAGCTACAATATAATGTTGTAATAGGTATCATCATCATGATCAACCCATTACCGGCTCACTACAGAGCACGGGTCTCCTCTCAATATGAGAAAGATTTGGCTATAGTCATCACGCCTGCCATGTGCGGATTGGCAGACTTCACACGATTTTGAGAACACTATAGGGAACTATCAGGCATGCAGGTTTCCTCACGATGCTTTCCTTCACCGTTGAAGCAAGTGATATTTCTTTTTTTAAACGCACATAACTCCAAAAAGTTAAAGGTTCGTGCCCGGATTCGAACGGTTAGATAGTCTTATATATATATTTTATGGTAATACATATAATTTTACATCAAGGTCTGTTAATGGAATATTACGTCGCAGACAGTACATGACGTCTTACTAAATACCATAACCGAAAACGTTCAGGAATCGCCACCCTGCTGCCTTGTTACACAAGTAACTGGATATAAACATACGAGAAACCTGGATAAGGACGTTGAAAACGTGGCGAGTATCTCGCATTTTGCAGCACAAACCCGAACCACGTATATTTCGATTGCAACTCAAGGAAAACTCGTTCGTATCTCGCATTAAAGATCGAGGAAGTCGTAAGCGCGGCACTTTTCCGTTGTTTTGACGCTTAATTATCTAAATAAATACATATAAAGCAAAAGATCAAAGTACTTATGTATATTACGTAGTATACATATACTCTAAACACCGTCTTCGCCGGCGCAGATGAGGTCCCCGCTATCATACGTCATCCGGACGTGGGCTCCATCCACGGCCTCGGAGACGTACAGACCACTCACCGTCCGACTCCCCCGTTATTCCAAACGTCGCCTAAGAGTTCGGTCTCAAAGGAGGCGCCCTTAGGCAGACGTTCCCTTAGTTTCTTCGAGCCCTAGGGCTCAAAATTCCTTCTGGCAGAGCTTCTTTCCGAAGCTCGCCAAACAGCCCGGTTACGCTGTCGCAACCAATAGGGTAAGCACAGCTAATATACAGTCCGAAAGAAAAGAAAAAATAAACATTCACTCGCAACCTTGTTTTTCTTTAAAACATTTGACCGTGATGACACGCGGTTTACGCTATAGTGTAAAATATATCTAAATATGACAATGATAGTAATACACTTACCTGGAAAAAATAGGTTTGTCTGTACTAATAGAATCAAAGTATACAAGGTCGGTACGACGCATAGACGTTAATTAGAGGTCACAAATCTCTATTCTAAACTGTTCTTATTCGACCAAAACACCGAAAGGAGGATGGCGAAATTGGACCCAAATATTTTATAAAACATTCCGATTTGAAGATCATCATCATGATCAACCCATTACCGGCTCACTACAGAGCACGGGTCTCCCCACAATATGAAAAGGGTTTGGCCATAGTCCACCACGCTGGCCATGTGCGGATTGGCAGACTTTACACGCCTTTGAGAACATTATGGAGAACTCTCAGGCTGCAGGTTTCCTCACGATGTTTTTCTTCACCGTTAAAGCAAGTAATATTTTGATTGATTAAAAAAAAAAACTTTTTGTATAATATACCATTTTTGAGCAGTTCAGACAATATAGATTAGGCTAAATATCTACTTACCTAGTGAATTATAAAAACATTAAGTTTGTTTGTTTGTCTGACGACCTCAGTGGTGCAGCGCGTGCACTGTTGCAGTTTAGAGTTGGAGGTCCTGGGTTCGATCGCTGGCTCGGTCTGGTCTGGTGGGAGGCTTCGGCCGTGGCTAGTTACCACTCTACCGACAAAGACGTATCGCCAAGCGATTTAGCGTTAGAGCACGATGTCGTGTAGAAACCAATTAGGAGTATGGGCAATTACCATGCCCCTAACAGGTTAGCCCGCTACCATCTTAGACCGGATCATAACTGACCAGGTGAGATAACGGCTAACTGGTGCATTACAAAAAAAAACATACCTCCCCAGTGAGCATACGACAGGCGACGACTCCCAGAGACCACCAATCCGCAGCATGGCCATATGGTTCGCGTTGCACTACTTCAGGAGCTGGAGACAATAAAACACGTGGTAAGAAAGATTATGAAAACCTGCCACTACTAATATAACCATAAAAGCTTTTAAAAAATGCATTCAATCAGCAACACTTGTGAAAGAACGTACACTCGTAAGCTAATTTATTATAAATTAAGTTGTCAGTCATCAAGCTCAGGGCATTAGACTTCTGACCCTGGAACTGATAAGACCAAGGAAAAAAAGAACGGCCATATTGCCTCCTCGGCAGCGTGCAATTACGGGCTCGGCTCTCTAACCAATCACAAAGCTTTTGTTCAAATGACCGCTCGTGATTGGTCGTTGGTACCTAAACTTAATTTAGGCACACCACCAGTTATAACAAACAAATGAAATTGCATCGCAAATAAATATTGTTCTAGATAAAATTGTCAATGCAAAATCACGAAGTATACATTACAATAATGTAGCAATCAAGTATTACTGTAAAAATTTCACATAGAAAATCTGTCACAAGTATTGCAACCATTCTTCTTGTGCTCTACGCAACTTTCATTCCCCCATTCACACTAAAACAAATATAAATTGCTATAATTATATGTAATATATTAAAATTATATTTACTGTGATGGTAGGAATCTGAATGCCGTGTAGCACACGAAGTCTTCTGAAAACACTTGTTTCACATGGTGTCAAATTTTGTATTGTTATTTAACACTATTTAGTTTGCACACTTTTTGTAATAATTTGTTATAATAGTTTTGTTAAAGAATTTTAAATCTCACAATAATAAATGTTTGGTAACATAAACGCGATGGTACATACATTCGTCAAACCAAATATGGATTTGACTACCACTATATACAAAAAACAAAACTGTATTTCTTTATATGCACCACTTAATTTCCTAACTTTATTTCCATAGTGCATGAAAAAGGGAAACGTAGATTTAAAACCCCGAGAATTTTAGAGACACATATTCTAAGTAACTATACAGAAAACCTTCCGTTGTATAGAAAACCCAATGTTTTATTTAGTACTATCATAATAAAACAAAAAAGTCAATAATATTGTTATTTATATTCATAGAAAAGTGAATAAGTACATCCTATATACCAAATAATGAATTTAGAGAAAATCGTAATTTCCTGTTTTTCAGTTGTCTTTATCTCAAAATGGCCATTTAGCCGTTAAATTTTACCCCTTAAATTGTATTTAGTTAAACTATCTTGTATATCATAGACAAAAGATTCTCGATAATAAACAATAAACAGCAAGTTTAATTTGCTATATTCCGCCGACAACCGGGAGATTGTGTGGTGTTATATTATACAAATCTCCCGGTTGTCGGCGGAATATTTATCATGGACTTCCGCAAATTAACGCCTGCTTCTATTCATTATTCTCGATAATGATAATTAAATTCGAAACTATTATGCATTCTGGATATCATACAGAACAGGGAGTTATCATTAAGAGTTTTTGATATTAATTAATAAAAATAAAACTTTAATACTTCATCATTTATTCACATTTTTATACATTATCACAAGACTACGATTTCAGTTTCACTTTGAACTGATAAATCACAACATATACTTTCATATCTCATACACTCTAATATATTAACAGCCATTCACGTCAAGACATAAGACATATTCGTCATCATATAAGGCCATAGCTAGTGCAATATTATTAAATATTAAGTGCCCCTTACAACTCTTAATACTACAGGCACATTATCTATACAAGGTATTAGCAGAACGAATATTGTCTTATCACAAGATTCATACATGAAATGGTAAGGTTAAACAAATTTTATAGTAAGGTACTCTGTGATATGAAACCCACATGGGTAGAAATAACGATCTGTATAAAGGGCAAGTACATGAAATAATTTATCGACACGATCAAAATAATATTTTATCTCATGTCCATTTTCTACATTCAATCTAATAAACTAAACTATAAGTTTATTACTCGGCAGTTATTGACAAAAAAAAAACAATCCTACAATTTTTGCAGATGGCAACTTTGCTAAGAAATATATCAAGATAAATTGAATATAGAAAACGTACGATAGTTTAATGTCGACCGATCATGGGATATAGAGGACTTTTAAGATATTTTTGATTGTTCAATGAACAAATCACTATGTACAGCCTCATCTTTGGTGACGAAATAATATATTTCTGATAAATACTATATAGTTATAAATTAGAAATAGGAAACGTTACAAGTCCCAGAGACTGACGTAAGATTCCTTAGAGACAGAATATAATATATAATATAATTAATATTTACTATTACTATGCCTGAGTATTGGCATAGACAAACGAAGACGTGTTTTTAATTGCTAGGATTCCGTAGTCAAAAAAGGTGCTTTATGTCTGTCAATCAGTAGTAAATTTTCTATACTGTGTTAAACAGCGTTTGTAAAAAAATTACAATACGCCCGAGCACATTCCCTTATTTTTTTAGGTGCACATTTTGCACTGTAATAATAAAGAAAGCTTTTAAGTTTAACATAATAAATTAATTTGCTACATGTATATAACTGACCAAGATAAAAAATATTTGCTCCGGCGACAAATGTTTTAAAATAAAAAACACAGAGTTTGATTTATAATAGTTTAAAGTACTTTATATGCATTCCTGATCTTTGTAAAAAGGCTTGTTATCATTTGTGATTACTGCAAGTTTTTTTATTTCTATTTGCGTCTACGGAACCTTTATTTACACGTGTTTCGATATCCACTTGACCAGTTATTATTCGTACCTTACCGGGACTTCAAATTCTATATCATATAGGATATAATACGGACTAATCTCGGAGACCCTATTAGTTATTACAACACTCATCGAGACCAATATATCTGTACAAATACGAATAATAAATAAATTAATAACTAACGGTGAGTCGATCGCTGGAGAAATTGTCACGTCGCATTCCTTATGATTGACGGGTACTTTCGCTCAAATTGCTCATTCTAGCCGATACAGAAATGTCGAAAATAATCAGAGGGTACTGCGTTCGGTATATTAGAATTATCAGTCCACGACAATCGACCTCCTGGAGACCTTAATAACCGCTATTCCAGTTCAGATTGGTCAGTCACAAGTATGTTATGTTCATGCGATTGGTCATATGAAATCGTTCACATCGATAAGACACTGAAACATTGTTGCGCACGGAACGGATGCGCGCGTCAAGTAAGCTTCAGTAATGTATGTGCGAGGTCGTCCATGTACACGTACGTACGGCGACAGCGAGGTTGGTCAACATCCCGGATAGCGAGTGTTTTTGGAACAGCCATGTGCTATGGTTTCGTATTAGCTCAAAACTGCGCAGAATATGCAGTGGAAATGGCGGACATGCGGAGTCTATAAACTGGACTCACGCGAAACGTGCCCAGCCAAAACGTACGCAGCTTTAGAACGGTCAATATACGCCAATAATCGCAAACATTAGCATGAATGCTCCTATTGCATCGGAACACATCGTGGCCTCCACCAATCAGATGACGTTATATCTACAGTTTGTGGATACGAATACTAGTCTATACCAATTGAGATGCAAACACACTAAAGCTACAGTCACAAAATGAGGTAGGAAAGTAAATAATTAGAAGTTCGATGGACGGATTCATTGCTCCGCCCGATAGACTAAATCATAGAAATGGACAGCTCACACAGTAAAGAGTCAAATAATATTAATGCGACCAACGCGCGTCTACGTCTGCGGGCAATTGGATTGGATAAGACGCAGAATTGCCCGCAAAGTTAGACGCGAGCTGGTCGCGACGGCTTGCCTTCATTGTATTAGTCTAAGACTTCCGAGTCAAACGCAAACAACACACCGCGCTCACGCAAGAATGACGCGATTAATCGATTATGAAAATGCAACGTCTATCTCTAATGTTTACAAATATGGCGCATTTTTATTGCATTCCGGAAAACCATCCGTGGATATATCAACTACAAACCAGTGAAATTTACCATTAAATGGTATCTCATTGAATTATGCTCATTGAATATCAATAAAAATGCCCCTAATCCTAATTAAATCCACAGAAGTCCACTTCCTAATCTCTCTGAAAGGTAACCCTAGAAAACACTACAGTAGTGATATCTAAAATAACAATTTTTTTTACAATAGTAATAACTAACTAAAAAAAACTATTTCATATTATATATTATTTAAATTACTTTTTACATGTGAGCTTGTCGATTAAGGGTTAAAAAGACATCCTTAGAGAAACAAATTTTAGTTATAATAAATATTCTGGTTAAAATTCGTATATTAAAATGTTTGTACTGAAATGATATTTCGATAGATTGCTATATTTCTTTCACCTATAATATGTATTAGAAGAAAATCTAAACGGATAAAATGTCTATGGCTCATTTATTTCGAGAACATTCCTAAAAAAATATGATTCACTAAACTTTTAAGCTACTTTATGAAAACCATCCGAAAAATGGAGATGTTTGGTTGTACACAGATCTCTAAACTAGATTGACAAGTATTGCCTTGTGTGATTAATTTATATGTCACAATTTAAGAACTCCACACAAATATGACACGTTAATGTAACACTTGCTTTTATCTAAGCTTTGCTATTCTTTTCTATAGCGAAGGGTGAGAAAAGGACAGCGTCACATTAACACATGTACACATGTCTATTTAGTTCAAAGATTTATGTACAACCGAATTAGCATGTTACGAGTACTTTGGATCATGGCAAAGGCGAACAATTCGTGCGACTCAATTTTCCAAAGTGTTATTTGACGTACACGGTTCGTATATATCTATAACAATAATATGGAGTGAGAAGACAATATGTAATTAAATGAAATTTCCTACGATATAAACTCCCGGTAAAACCTGTAAACAGTTTTGCTGCCACTTGGAAGTTTACTCTCCCGGTCATATAGATATGTTGTTTTAGACAAACGATGATTTGCAGATGGAACTTTGGTATGTGGGGCTTTTAATGAGAAGATCCTGGATTAGCGGTCCGGGTAGGACCAAATATTGTAAGATACTAGGTTTTTTGCCAAATAATTAATCATCAATAGGTCTGAAGTTAAAAAATAAGCGCTAATCACGCCTACTTATACCAGTTTTTGTTACTAACGTGCGATAGTAAAAGTTAAGAACGCCAGCTCGCTTGTTTGATAAAGTTAACTTGACGTAATGGTGCTTGTTACTTTTGAACACTAAATTTAACTAAATTGACCAGTCTTAATACAGTTGCATCGTTGTCCTCGAGAAAGCTTGTGATAAGGATATCTCTACTTTTAGACCTTGCAAATTAGTACAGTTTAGAAAAACTTTGTTCAACAGAACACAGTTGTAGTCACTAATATTAATAATTTAATAAATGTTTTCTTCTGGAGATTTTTAATTTAGATACGTACCGCCAAGAAAACACTTTAGAAGTGTAGACGAAATTAAGCCTTAAAAACACAGTAACACGTTCCATTTTACGTTCCAAATAACCTTACAACTATTGTACATATATAAAAGTGGTAAAATCCAGCGTAGTCCAGGTTACTAAACAAGAGTTCTGTTCAGTTGGGTTTAGAGATTTGTGTAACAGAACCAAACTCGCTGATTATTCGACCGCATTGAATATTTGTGGAAAAAAAATTACACTAGCATTAGTAGTTTTATAAATCTCTCAATGTTAATAAAACTTCACTAGCTGAAGGGAAATATGAAATGAGAAAATTTACATTAATTTATTATACTGTACATCTAAATATTTACAAACACAGACACGTTGCAATTTGTTTGTACAAATATCTCAACACTAAACTAAATTAAAAAAATACCTACACTAAATGTTAAAATACTGCTACTCCTTCCTACTGAGCACTAGAGCAATGTGACAAGTATAGCAGTATTTTTACACTTGTCAATTTAGTTTCGTTAAGAGATTTGTGGTCAAACAAGTTAACATTTTACAATCTTTTTACATCAATTGTTATGTAATATTCTATTTAAATATATATACTACATATTTTTACAACAATCATTTCCACGTTTGTAAGCAATATCACAAAGCGATTATATTTATAAAAAAAAAAAAACACCAAAATAGTCAAAAGACTATAACCATTATGTACCACATTACAATGTGTGTATATCACGCTTAATAACTCGATCTTAAATTTAATTATCGATGTTCGTACAGTAAAAACTAAAATTAACATTTTCAATCATTATTTATAACAAAAATAACGTTTTGTCACATTTAACACGTTTAACACAAATAAAAAACGCCGTGTTGGTATTCATAACAGTGACAATCATATTTCTTTATTTTACATTAATGACTTTTTACATGGGTATGTTTGCAACACGCCATATCTCCGTCAAGAAATTCCATTTTCCCCACTTAAAAAAAAATGGCTTTTTCGATCAATGATCGAACCCACGTGTCAATCCTGGGCATATTTATTATCTGTATCATCTTTCAGCTTTATGAAATCTGCATACCTTCCACATTTCCTTCTGGCAGCGCTTCTTTCCAAAGCTCGCCAAACAGCTCGGTTACTCTGTGGCAACCAATAGGGTTTGTGTTGTAATAGACAGTCCGAAAAAAAAAGAAAAAAAAATCACATTTAATAACTGAAGCGTGGTAGAACTCTACACTGGGGTGGATGGGGTGTTGCAAAATATACCCCGCATTACTCTGCGCGGAACACAAGAAAAATTATTCACAGTTAGACATCTCGAACGAACTAATCAAAATTTCACTAAACTGCTACCAACGAGAGAAAATTGATAATTTATGATTGCAAAATTTGACGTTATATGCGTAAGAGAAAAGGACAGTTAGTACACTGTCTTCCTTTACAAACATTTGTAAATATTTTAATTCATGATATCTTTCATCATCATCATGATCAACCCATTGGCAGCTCACTACAGAGCACGGGTCTCCTCTCAATGTGAGAAGGGTTTGGCCATAGTCCACCACGCTGGCCATGTGCGGATTGGCAGACTTCACACGCCTTTGAGAACTTTACGGAGAACTCTCAGGCATGCAGGTTTCCTCACGATGTTTTCCTTCACCGTTGAAGCGAATGATATTTTAATTGCTTAAAAACGCACATAACTGCGAAAAGTTAGAGGTGCGTGCCTGGGTTCGAACCCCCGACCTCTGATTAGGAGGAGGACGCCCTAACCACTTGGCTATCACCGCTTCGTGATATCTTTACGTTGATAATATTGAAAACGGGAGAGTAACGTTTGTTAGAGTGCGATAGAGATCAATACTGTAAACGGTCGATTTTCCTTATATTCCATGCGTAGTTGCCGCAAATCAAGGCGGGACGGCACGAAACGTCTTATACATAACACATTAACTAGAGCGAGCTAGCTATAGACGCATCTAGTGGCAAACTTTTTTTTATACTATTTGGCAATAGTCCATCATATGTATGGAAGCGAAAACAGGCGGATCGTTTATAAGCACGCGTTACGATGCAGACCCGCCAAGTGTGCGGGAACGTTAATACTACATCATAGTTCGTCTTACTCTAACACTTAAGTCTAGCTCATACGTGCAATATTAAAGTTTCACTCAGTATGCGTCAACACGAACCAAATCTTATATTACATACACAATTGTCAAACCTTAAAAAAAATCGAATGGACACTTCAACCAGCCTTCCGAGCCAGAGGCTCCGTTTAAATTATCATTTATTACTATTTAAAATAATTATAATTAACATTCAATTACTGGTATAAATTGGATAGTACAACAGAAATAATTAAACCATATTACACTGAAGCAAATTAGAGTCGCGTCAAATAGAGAACAATAAAATAATTATTTATCACTTTGTGCATAAGCATAAGTACAATATTGCATTGGCGTCATTGCGAATATCTCTAACTACGTTACAGATTAAATTAAGGACACGATGTAATATAATTTTGAATATATACAACATTTCCAATAATTGCACTTCTTGATTAATTAATTTCTAATTAAACTAATCATAACACACTTAAAATTATGTTTCAGGTTTACGGGTGAAGAGCTGTCTCACTAGCGTGACTCACGAACCTCTTCCAAAGTGCTATCCACCCCGAGATAATATCACACAAACCCAGCAGCCCTAAGAAATCCATAAATGTCCAGGTCGATAGCATTTACAGTGCACAGAAACTCAACATACATCACGAAGAGTAAACACTTAATATCTTTTTAACCGTATTACTGACTGAGGAAGACGACGCGTCGGAGAGATTGTAATGTATTTTGAACAGGTACGGCTGTATGTCGGGGTACGACGTGTCGAAGATGAGATCAGCGTCCGACCGACTCGGCATCTTTGGGACATACTCGTGGCGGTTTATCGTCTCGGTGATGTACACAATCTTCTCCTGCAGCGTTTCGATGAGGTTCTCGTGTTTGTTACGCTTGTCCTGCTCGTTGCGACTGCCAATGAGTTCGCAGCAAACCGTCCACACCTCCCAGGGCACGCACTCCTGCTGGAAGGGCCAACGCGCCCGACGCTTCTGGAAGAACTCGAGGCTGATGGAGCCCCGCGGGGGCGAGGACTTGCCGGCGTTGCCGCGCAGGCCGCTGGAGAACCGCGATATCTCCCTCTCGACGTTCTCGACGAGCATTTTAGACTCGCAGCAGACGTAGGTGAAGTCGATAAAGTCGCAATCGACGTCCACGTAGCTGACGGTGCGGATGGAGTAGCTCTCCTCGTTGTTGTAGGTGAACTTGCCGCTAGAGCGGTGGAAGAGCACCGTGTGGAAGATGCTGGCTAGAACTTCGCCCACTTGTTCGCCCTCGACGGACATGCCGAAGTCTATGCTGCGTGCGTTCATGTTGCCGCGTCACTAGCGAGTCGCGCACGCACTCGCCCCGCCCACTGACATAATCACTCTATATGGTCCGCTCACTGAAGTCCTGAAGCGTATACGAGGGAATCGAAAACGGTGCGGGCGACGCAACGAGCCATTTCGTGTCAAGTTACGCAACGAGTCAAAACCCACACTGAAATGGAAAGTGACCGTTTTAGTCGCGTCTTTGACACTCTCACCTAGACATGGCAGATTATATGTGGGAGCTACTCACCCATATACTTCAGCGTGCCGCAGAGCGTTGTCGTGCGTGTTCCTATAGACAGCCACTTGGAGAGTCCAAAATCCACGAGCTGTATGTGATACTCTGAATCTAAGAGGATGTTTTCCGGTTTGAGATCTCGATATATCACGCCTGCGTTATGCAAGAAATCTGAAAGCATATAAACTTGTAAATATTTATCTCAATAATAATGTTCTTATCAATAGTTTGATTGATTGAAAAAATGTATTTTATTTACTAACCTATAGCTATAGCGATCTCCGCTAAAATAATCTTCACAAGCTCCTCTGGTAACTTCGAGTACTTATCTAATAAAGCTAACAGCTCGCCGCCAGGAATGTATTCTGAAACTGCAAGTAATTATTATAAATTAATAAACTAGCTATACCCGGCGTGTATTGAAATGCCACGTAAAAATTTATAGCCGAAAATTCTCGCGGGCGTCCCCAGAACACCCTATCAAAGTATCCTCATAATCTGATCAATGGTTGCGAGGTGCATGGAGGTTATGGTACATTGATTTTATTTATGTATAATAGTAAAACATAAGTAAATCTATTATTTACCCTTTCCCGGGTCTAAGCTATTTTAACCCGTTCTGTTATGAATGAGAGATAAAGCTAGTGTTAGGAGTACCTAGTGACAACAATAGTTTTATGGATTGGTACTTAAGGCCTATCGGATTCCAAGCAACTCTAGGAATAAGAGCGAAACGTGCGTAGAGGTTCTAGTGGAAGATTTTGTGTGATGTTATATTATACAAATCACCCGGTTGTTTGCGGAATATAGCAAATTATACTTGCTGTTTATTGTTTATAAGAGCTATTGGTTGCGCTATAACGAACAGGCAAAATGGACTAGTCCAAAGTACAAATTCAAAACAACTTTATTTACCTAGGCTTTGTTTACGAATTACTTGCATTATTGTGAGGTGACAAGAACACTTGTCAACTTAAATCTGAGTTTAAAGCTGACACTCAGATGCAAAGAAGAAGCTGACGCTCAGACGCAAAGAAGAAGCCAACAGCAAATTTAGCTGGGTATTCTCTTTGTCATTAGTATTCCCTTTTTTGTTATTAAGGTTTCAGTTATCAAATGCAATCTTTTAAATTAATTCAGATTGTTCTATAGGCCAATATTGTTAACTCTGAATTAAATAGAAACATCGTCTAACAGCGTTCAAATTGTTCTTAGCGTACAAACTGAATTCAATAAAACAACATCCAAATTTGTATTCAATAAAAACAACGTGCGTGAGCGTCATTGAGTGGTTGGTATTTGCTCAATTTTTCTCTGTTTCTCTCTTTCTCGTTGAAAGAGGAGACGTGTGACCACTGGTTGGACATAAAGCCTGATCATAGTAAAATAATCACATATCTCAAAGCGATGAGAACAATTACAAAATAGGTACTTTTAATAGATCTCAAAGTACACGCTCTAGCAGACATTTAATGAACGTATTGTTAGATAATGCATCCCATATATTATGTCTAATAAATGCAATATATATCCGTTAAATAGCGTTGACCCTTATACCAAACTGTATATATTAATTGTCATTTGGGTAAGCAAATGAGCAACGTCTAGCCAGACGAGATAACGCCGATAAAAAGATAAGCTCCGTAGGAACCACGTGGCCACTTATGTAGGTCAATTTAATACTATTTGCCTTGAAATATGGCTATACGTTGCAAGAGTTAACCTGTACATTCTAAGAGCCATTTATGACTGATAGGGACTAATCTGGACAACTTTTTTTACAAGGAATAACATTAGTATTGTACGTTAATGTCACAATCGAAGTATATTTATAATAATTATAGTTTATAACTTGTCTGAAATAATAAAAAGATTTTTATTTAGATCCGTTAAAAAAAAGAAATTAATGCTAAGATCTCAGCTTTAATTACTTTTTTAAACTAAAGCGACTGACTGACTTTGATTTTGCTAGGCAAAAATTAGTGTTAAAATGAGACAGACTTTTGTCTGATACATAGCGTTGTCTCATTTTAACAGTGTCTTTAGTTAAAGGTAAGTATAAATTCGCTTTGTATATCTCGAACTCGAACTAAAAGCCCTTTAAAGAGTACCTTGTTATGTAAAGATGTGACCTTGTATATTTAAAAACCAATGACGCGATTTAAACGTGTTTACTAACTATATCCCGTAAGCAAAATTACGTTAGCGTTTATTACTCCTTCACACCAGAACTATAAAAACAATTAAGCTGAAATTTAAATGCAGCATAGTCTACTTTCAATCGAAATTTAAGACAAGAAAAACTCCGGTTTAACATATACTTGGAAAAGATAGCGGATACAGGAACGGGAATAGGAATGAGACATGCAATAATCTTCAATAAGAAACGTTTATTATTTCAAAGAAAATTTTAAGAATCCCTTTATCTACGGTGACGAAGTCGAGGTCATCAGCCAGTATCACCATAAAATACCTTATAGTGTTATTGTAGGTTGAGAAAAGGCGGAAAACGAATAATTAATATGTTCAAAGGTAAACCTTCGAAATGAGAAACAAACAAACATATTGCGAATGCTAGATAAATAATTTGATCTCAGCACTAAATTAAATGTATTACGTACAAAACATGTCCATTTATCAGCACCGAGTTAATTATGGCCACCGGAACACTTGGGGGTGCCGTGATAGTCACATCAGTGTACGGTGACTTCGTTATCTCAAACCAGGGACTTAACGGTAAGACAGACGGAATCTCTCGAACATACGTGTTCATTATAATTATATGAACACGTATGTGTGTATAAAATTTACTAATTATTATATGTTTATAATATAATAATTAGTAAATTTTTTGGCAACAGTGTTTAATAGCAAAAATTTATTAGAATTCTCTCTATATGAGGATCTTAACTTATAAGGCGTAGAATATTTTCGTGCGTATGGAGCATACTTAATATTTCAACGTTTAATTTTAGTAATTAGCTTTATTTTATTCATTTATTTATTCTTTATTTGTACACCAAAAAATAGAAATAATATGAAAAACAGAAACAAGAAGAAGCAGGTTACAAAAGGCGGCCTTATCGCCTTATCGTAGCGATCTCTGCCAGGCAACCTTAGGATTAGGAAAAATAAAAGAAGAAAGTAGGCTTCTGAAGCCAAACTAAGAAAACCTTTATTATATGTATTAATTCATAGCAAGGTGAGCTCTGCCGGGCATCACATGAATACCAGTATATTGTTTTTTTCGCAGTTTCGCCAGTTTTAACATATTTTTTTTTACCCTAACATATAAATTGAATCCTTTTCGAACAGTGTAACTTCAAAGTAGAATGGGCATACTATGTTACTCGTTTTAGAAATTATACGCTGTTTGCTTGCTTTCAAAGAGAAGAAAGATCAAACGAATGTTTGATCTTTCTTCTCTTTGAAAGCACTGCAAGTATTTCCAAACACTGAAAATTCAATAAGGCATACATCTAAGGGTACATAAACGTCACCGCTGATATGTTGGCTTGAATTTTATTGCGGCAGTCTACATATTCAGTTTAGTCTGTGAATTCTTAAACAGAGATACTGGTAAAATATATTAACGATTTGATAATAAGTTTTACATTCCGCGAAATAATTTAACCTCCTGTTTAACGCGTCGAAATGTTTCTTTGTGCGAATACGGAATTTATATAAACCCTCGTTTTACTTGTATCGTTATTAGGTATTTATTACTAACTGAATCGTTTAAACCCATTTTTCAACACTTGCTGGCACAAACTGTCTGGATTCAAATAAGAACGTCTCAGAAATAGGCCGCCCAAGTAAGATCTTGGCATTCATTCAGACCTAGTTCTGTGATCAGAAGTTGTAAGATACTCCGGGTTTACAAAAAGGTTGGAAACTTACCAATATACAGTCTTTTCTTAGTCTGCCACCGTGACACTGCTCCGGCTATGAAAGCGTGGTGTCCCACCGCCGCCTGGATACGTGCTTCCTCTTTCACCTGCCTCACCGCATTCTCGCTTACTATCTGCAAAAGAGAACATATTGTCGTTACATCTCCATAGTTTACTATGTAATTCTCATTACTACGTTTTTGTATTATTGGTGCTATTTGTTGGTTTGGAGGTCGGCAATAGTTGCGCCACAGTTTACATTACTGCAGCCGTTATTGCAACACTGCTAAATATCCCTTATATGTAACCCTGCCTAAAATAAATAAATAAAAAAAAAGGTAGTCAAAACCGGTAATAGTAAATTTCCCGATCTAAAATCTAAATTGGTAGCACCACAGTCGCGGATAGACCACTTTTTTTTATCCACTACAAGTTAGCCCTTGACGGCAATCTCACCTGATGGTAAGTGATAATGCAGTCTAAGATGGTAGCGGGCTTAACCTGTTAGGTGTATGGTAAGCCCACTCTCGTAATTGGTTTCTACGCGACATCGTGTTGGAACGCATAATCGCTTGGCTACACGTCTTTGTCAGTAGGGTGGTAACTAGCCACAGCCAAAGCCTCCCACCAGACCAGACTCGAGCCGGGATTCGAACCCAGGACCTCCAACTTTATAATGCGACAGCGCGCACTCTGCGCCACAGAGGTCGTCAAAAACTTACTTACGCCAGATATTAATAACTAATCTAATCCTGTGCTGGCCTTTTTTCACTCTTCCCTGTAGATAAGGATGGCGCTACTAAATTCATTCCACTAACTAAAGGCTTGGACTTTATTGATTATTAACATAAAATTATTAACGTAAAACAAATGCTCTTTAGACTTTTCGTCTTCATTAGTCTTTGCAAAAAGGGTCTTCAATAATGCCCTTGTTAATAAAGATACCTATTTTTTTTTCGGACTGTCTATTAGCTGTACTAACCCTATTGGTTGCCTGTGGCGTAACCGGGCTGATTGGCGAGCTTCGGAAAGAAATTTTGAGCCCTAGGGCTCGAAGAAACTAAGGAAACTGTCTGCCTAAGGGCGCCTCCTTTGAGGCCGAACCTCGGCTTAGGCGACGTTTGGGATAACGGGGGGGTCGGACGGTAAGATACCTAAATGACACTACGAGCTCTTTTTATAGTACAAAGAGTGCCCCTGAGCCCTCTAAGAAATCTTAGGTATAAGTACCTTTAATAATATGTATCGAGGAATTAGTTAACTAAATGTTCAAGGACTGGGTAATAAATAATTACTAAGAACGATTTGGTTATATTATACCTACATAAGATTAGGAAAACAATCGAAATGTATGCCACTGACCCAGTGTACTATATCATGAAAATATTGCTATTACAAATAACAATATTTATATTAAATACACGTGCTTATGTATATTATCTGACGCCACTCACAATTGTACCACCTATTTTTAAAACTTTTTACTAACCTTGGTGAATAGGTGTTTAGATTTTTAAATTTTGGAATTTGATGAATAACATTAGTTTAAAAAAAAAGCCAATTTTTTATGCAAATATACAACACCGAATTGAGAAGTGGGTTAAATTCAATTCCGATGATGAATTTTAAGTCATGCCGACCTTTGTTAACTAGTTTTCATGGCCATTGACAAATTATACATTTTTAATACATTAGCTGTTGAATCATTTAAGTGCATCTATTTGAATAAAGTTTCTACTTCAATCATTACTGCATTATAGTACTATATATATAAATCATCCTCCTAATCAGAGGTCGGCGGTTCGAATCCGGGCACGCACCTCTAACTTTTCGGAGTTATGTGCGTTTTTAAACAATCAAAATTTATCACTTGCAACGGTGAAGGAAAACATCGTGATGAAACCTGCACGCCTGAGAGTTCTCCATAATGTTCTCAAAGGCGTGAAAGTCTGCCAATCCGCACATGGCCAGCGTGGTGGACTATGGTCAAACCCTTCTCATATTGAAAGGAGACCCGCGCTCTGTAGTGAGCCGGTAATGGGTTGATCATGATATAAATCATAAGTTTGCAGAGTAAATAAAATGAGGAATGGAATCCTGTGAGACGACGCTAATATGTGGTGAGTCAGTGAGTCAGACATTTTAGGACCTAATGCGTTTTTTAGTGTTTAGTTCGATGATTCTCATCATAATCAAACATATTATCATGATGATGATTAATTTACACACATAATGGTGAGACTAAATCATCAACACATCATACTATCACAATCTCAACCAATGGGTCAGGTCTTTTGTAGGGAATTCCGAATTTCACGGTCTCGCCGTTTGCGTCCTCCAGCAGCTCTCCGCAATGCTGTCTAGTCGGGATTGACCGACACCGCGTTTCATCGTGGGGGTCACCATTCCAACACCTTGGAAACGGCCCCATCGTCCGAAGGTATCGCGAGCTTTATGCCCTGTCCATTGCCACTTAAGCTACGCAACTCGTTACGCGTTGCATTGAATAGTGACTGAGCCGTCTCTATTAGGCACATAGTTAACGACCATTTTTTTTTATACCTTATAATTATAATTATTATGAATGCTGTTTATTCAATGTAATAATTACGTACAGTAGTGATAATTGATCTGTTTTTTGTAAAAAATTGCAATATTACACTATTTCTTGTGACAAGTTCACTGTAAAAGGGTAACACAGTAACGAAAGGATTGTGAAAGTTGGGGTTATTTTTGTAGAAAAATGTTTTAATTTAGAATTAATGTGAGCATTTATGGTAATCAGGGAGAGTAAGGGCGAATAATCTATTTCCGAATATGAAAAAAACGAAATTTTCGACGAAATTGCAAGGTTTGCAATCTGAAGTGTTGAAGTCTATCATTGTCTATGGCCATATTGATCTTGATTCAAAATAGTTTTTGTTTGTTGTCTTATTTCAATATGCTCACAATGAACATCATAATATGGTGACCATTAGTGAATCATATTAGATGATACTCTGGACCATTGTTTGTAAAGATGTACCAAGTTGTTGCATTTAGAAATTATACACCCATAATGATCTCTAAAAGATAAATTATAATTTTAAAAATACACTACTACAGATCATTTGCTAGTTTGTCTTATAAAAAAGTAACAAAATGTAGAATGTACACACATAAGTTAAAGCTTTCATAGCTTGAATAATTGTTATCGCATATTAAACTCAAGTCAGGTTCAAGGAAAGCTCACTTGTTGCCTGTAGGTATAAGCAGGATTTTCCCAAAGAAAAGGTTGAGGTCAGTTTAGATTGTAGACGAGTGGCAAACTTATGTATCAGTGTTTCTCATCATCGTTTCATAATGAATTGAATACGCCAAATAGTTTCACAAGATAAAGTTATAAATAAGTTGTTGTTGTATGATATTCGCAAATTTCATTATTCAAAGGTTCTTTGAAATCATTATAGTTCACGCATGCCCATTAACAAAGTATTGATTGAATTGGGTTACTATGATAAATCCGATGTTAACAATAATATAATATGAACCACAGTTAAACACATTTCATTAAGAAGCTTTTTGCTATAAATAAGGCAATGAGGCTAAATGAGCATGTTACAAATATAGCTATAATAAATGAAGCCCTATTAAAAACAAAAAAAAAACTTGGATTTATAACCATTTTAGAAATATATATCCAGTTGTTATAAAAAAATGGCTGAACATTTTGAATCCGCATCTCTATGTCAATCACTACTAGAATACCTTAACACACTACTCTTATCTATACAAGAAATATTGTTTAGAATACCTTATGAAGGCATTGAACAATTAAGGCCAGTCATTGGCTTATTAATTTCAGAGCAGTAGCTCTGCACTGGAATTATAATGCTTTCAAAATCCTTAATGCATTCAGACAATGTACCTGGATACTTGCCCAGGAAATGAAGACAAAAATAATCAAAATAATTTTAAAAAAACTGTTTGAAAATTAGTGTCATCTGGTTCATTATATTTAATAATATCTACCTATTATTCCAACCCCCATATGACAGGATACAAGTTTTTATGTCAATGAATTACCAACTGCCTAGTTACAAAGGGTGCCTAGTGACACCTGTTTGGAATAATTGCCATTGAGAATTAACAATTCTCATTGGATGTTAGTAATATTAATAATGTAAGTTACTATTGGTCCAATGATCATTTTATCATTATATTAAGATACACTAATAGCACAATTATATCTGTTTTATTAATATAAATAAATTATAATTATGTTATGTGATCATATTATTGTAATGTATAAATAATTAGACTGATATATATTTCTCATCTGTAATATCCATTATTTTTTTATGAAATTCTATAGCTGCCTTATTTATTGAATGTATGGTCCAGTCTATAAATTAAATATGATAGTTTTTATCAGTAATATGTTTATTAATTGCTAGTATTTGATAAAATTTACTTTAGTTCATTGATAAGACTACAACATCTTCCATACAGAATCAGTTTCTCTTCACCATATTTTTTCTATTGGTGCAGATTGGTACCAATCTATATGGATAAAGTTGTGTATTATTGTAAGAGCTCTCACCTAAAACAGATAGGTTAAATTCCTTGTATCTTAATATAGTTTAAAGCAGTACAAACCCACACCAAATTGTTTACATCACATGCTAGACTACGCAAGCACACAAATGCATATATGTAGAATATTTTAAGAAAATTGATTTTTATCTCCTTATTACATTCATTCGGGATTCATTAAAAACATTAATTAGTGTTTAAAATAAAATTTATCAGAACCTTAACATAGATGTCTAAAATATAAATTTCACTTTTTTTAGAGAATTTACGAAAAAAATAAAATTTAATTAAAAAGATTTCATCTCTCACCTGTGATTTATTTAGAACCTTTAATGCATATTCCTTGTTTTCACTTAGTTTCTTGACTTTCAAAACTTCACCAAAAGCTCCTTTTGCAATACTTGTAAGAATTTCGAAATCCTTTTGTAGAAGGTTGGCAGTAATAGGGAATTCTGGCAGAAATATTGATTCTTTATGTGCAACTGGCCATGCAGTTTTACTTGCTTCCAATGGGTTCTTTAATGTTGAATCATTCCATCTGTAATAAAAGATTCAAAGTTATTGGCACTTGAATATTTAATTTAGAATTTCAAAATGTTATGCAAACACTAAATATTTTATCATATAATAGCTGAGGTAGTCTTATTTTTAATTACTAAGAGACACATGATGTAAAAAAAATCATTACTTTTTATTTATTAATTTTTTTATGAATCATACATACTTAAAGAAAATATCTCTTTTTTGACATTGTGCTACAGTACAAAGTAATGTATGCTTTACAGAGTTATTGAGTTATATGTATGCTTATTATTAAATTTCATTAACTTATGCTGTATTAAAATCAAAATATTACCAAATCCACATACTCGCAATAAAACCAATATAAATATACTTTTTTTGTGTTCCATTATATGTGGGCTTACAGCCAAAATTAATTTTCCCTATTGATAATGGACAACACTACTAAATTCAATGTAATATCTGCCAGTTTTGGATTAGATTGTTTACTAACCTGGATCATTAATAATTGAGATAGTTGTGAGTAGATTAGTGGCATGGTTAATAATTGGGAAGACTTTATGTTAATAGAGACCTTCTAGATAATTGTAACCATCTTAAAGAGCATGCTAGCTAATATTCCAATAGCTCGATAATTATTTAGCATTATTTAAAGAATGATAATGTAAGCACTAAATTCATTATTTCATTATTAAATTCTTCAACATATTTAAATAACAGATTACTTACTTAATATAATGATAAAGACATGTACATATTTAAATTAGTCACACACACAGACTTATGGAAATTTCTAATTTCTTTACCCTCTACCCTAGAAGTTTCAAGATAAAAGTAACTTCAATGTTTTAGAATGGCAGATCAGAGTTGTAGACAATGATGATTTAAATCCATATACATATATTTAGAAACAGGATTAAGATTAATATAATATAGTAGATCCCTCAAACGCGTATGGCGAAAAGGGCGGGTAGCGCAACCTTAATCTGTAATGACCCAAATAATAAACAAGATGGTTTTAAGCATATTATGTGTATGCCACTAACCTTCGCCTAGAGATCCGAGACCAAGGCCGTGATGCGCTATAAACTGACTGACTGCTCGTTAAGCTGGCGAAGGACCGTCCACTGAGATTGCCGACGAAGTTTGATAAACTGAACTATACACAAAAACAATTCAACTGAACCACTTATCGAACAAAAGACTGACATATGCCAAAAATAATTACATTCTGCGACTCTAAATTATATCCAAAATTATAATCCACGTTTAATCAACAAACAATACAACGTGATTATTATAGAATACTAACAAAGCGTTTGATTGTTACGTATATGTTCAGCTGAGAATGACATTAGCAAGTTTTCTTTTCATCGCAAATTACCTGGCTCGTAAACGCTAGGCTGTCACGCGTGTGCACTGAATGGTTTTGGTTCCGATTTTCACTGCTCTTATTGTGCAAATTTCCCATTAATCGATATTATTGTGCTGTGCATTCAGTCATAAAAAATTAAATATTTTTAAATATCACACACACCTTACTGAACTCTCATTTTAATCCATAGACTCATCTTGAAAATATAGAACAATGACCAGAAATATAGACTAAAAATTCTAGATTGTCATCATTATTTGTTTGTTTGAAACAGATAATTTTTAATGTAAAAATAAATATTATCGCTCCATTATTATACAAGCAAACCCACGGGTTTGCTTTTATTCTGGTGCAAAGAGGATATAAACAAAAAAAACTATTTAAAACACAGATATATATGCAAAGAGTAAATGCATGCGTGCACAAATGAGATTTACATAGGCACTCCAATTAAATGTTAACAATCTTTTAATTATTTATTTTGAAAGTTAAAATACACTATACAATAGACTATAAAAAAAAACATTTTGTTTCCATATTTTTATAATTCTAAAACATATATATCACTAAAGAGTAAATAACAAATAGATTATATTATAGAAGACATAAAAAATTGACTACTTAGGTGTAAGGAAAGCTAAAATTGAGAATTATTAATAATATAACCTTGCCATTAATCATCCTACATCCTCTGCATGACTTATTCCTTAAGGATGATTGTCTCGAAACATTCTAAGAGTATAAATATTCTGCCGATCCGCATTACAGAGCGGTGAATTTAAGGTTTTCAAGCTGTGCTGGTTTTAATTGTACTATGAGTAATTATATATTTTATTTGAAATTGATTTGGCTTATTACATTGTATTATTTCCTTTTATGTAATCTTAAAGTAAAGTTAGTTGCTTTGGGCTCGCATTTCTTTATTTCATGTATTCCAACTGTACTTAAAAAAGTTATTTATTATACATACATTTTTTTGGCTATATAATAAATTACTTTCTTACTTTCCAACTGAAAGTTCGCTTGGCGACACGTCTTTATCGTTGGGGTGGTAACTAGCCACGGCCGAAGCCTCCCACCGGACCAGATTCGAGCCGGGAATCGAACCCAGGACCTCCAACTTTATTATGCAAAAGAGCGCACGCTGCGGAGGTCGTCAAATGAGTACTTAAATAATCACTTATTATAAATAATTTACGACTTTAAAAAGGAATACTTTGCCGTTTAAACCGAAACAAAACTTTTAATTCAGTGTAGAATAAATATAAGCGAATACATAATTAAAAACAAGGTTTTATAACAGAGGCGTCACGCATGAGGGACTCCAGAACGGCCTAGTTTTGGCGATACACATTTAAATGGTTTGTGTGAATGAGTCAACGTGTGTTTCATTCTTATTTCCTTTCGTTTTGAATTTATTGACCACAGTATTCTTCAGCTTTGTCTTAAAAAGCAATATGCAGTTCTTCCTAGCCCATCTGATAAAACCTAAAAGAACTTCTATAACAAAAATTACAAAACTGAGACAAACCAATAAACAGTAACATTTGAATATACCTTCCATTTCCTCCATTCCCAGAGGTTCTACCGCCACTTCCTCTTTTATATTTTTATACCTGTATTCCATCCACTTCCATATCATACCAGCTTCGAATAACCTCATCATGTATTCATTGAAGTGTTCCGCTAACGGACTGTTTTTATGAAGCACCATATTTAGGTAGTGACTATGAATTCTCGCATCAGTAGCTATATGAAGAAATTGTTGTCCATTTTCATCCAGCATGTTCCTCATCAAATACCGGCCGTTCGCACAATCTATGATGCAAAATCGGTGGCTATCGTTGAGCATCTGCTTCACACAAGTAAACATATCTGGTACGGCTTCCATTCTAGAAGTAATTATCACATATTTTTCTTCAGTTTCTGGTAGGATGACGTCTGGGGACGCCATGCCTTGTATCTTGTATCCCTTTTCGATAACATCTTCGAAGGTATCAACGTCTTTTCCGCGCTTATGAGCAGAAAACAAAGAAATAATAGCCGCTTGCGTGCTAAAGTTTATTACGAAGAAGCTCCAAATGGCTATAGAGAGAAATATTCGAAACGAAAGTCTCTTCGGCGGATTATGCATACTTATAGACAAAACTGTTCTAAAAGTGTTTATCAAGTCCTTTCCAGCTTGATCGAAGCTAAATTTCCGAAAATATTCAAAATTAAAGATGAAAAATACAAACCATGTGGAAAGGAAACACAAAACAAACTGAAATATAACGCCCAAGTTCATTTGTATTAGTTTCGCATTAAAGATTATGGTCTCATAGTCGGCGCGTTTTGACAAGAAGCAAACACCGCTATCTATTAATGGAAACGTATACTCTATCTCTGCTATAATTATATCAAACTGATAAATAGGAAACAATATCAAATCTTCTTTCCTTTGAATAAATGAGAAAACTCGTTGGATATGGACTTCGAAATCAAATTCTTCTTTCATTATATCTATTCCGGAAGAAAGATCAATAGTAAAATTCAGTAGTTCTGCCATGGTGTTCCAGATCATTCCGTCTCTACAATAAAGGGTGTAGTTTCCGTTTTCATCCTCTCGTATTCCTAAAAAGGGCAATACTTCGACACTGAATGCTCTAAGCGTGAACCCATGCAAATTTTTTCCTTTATCTTCAAATAGTGGCAGAGTCCGGATATCTTTTGCATTTTCATACAATATTGAATGTGTTTCATATCCAACACAAGTACCGAGGTTGTTAGCTCTCAATACAGAATGCAGTGTCACATTATGACAATGATTTACACAAACGAAGCTATCCCCAAAACTTTTAATGGACATGCCTATTTTGTTTGCTGTCCAACATCCGAAATTATTACTTAGTTGGTACTTGTCACTTATGTACGGGCTAAAATGGGACAACAGCATTGCTTTCTCCGTATCGTTGTAATGGACAATGACGACATTAATGGCTCTGTAGTACCAGAAGATGAAGAACATTTTCGCAACTAACTCTTTCTCGTACGGCGCATGGTAATACACAATAATGTTTGCAAGTGAATGCCAATAAGCCAGAGTAATTGTTTTCGTCATGGCATCTTCAAACTCTTTAAAATCCAAACAGTTCATTATAATAACGTTGGAGTGGTAAGGTACAACGTTTTCGATTTGCTCATCATGTTCGTCTATGTCGGAAACTGTGTTAGTGAACGGCAAGCTTTTTAATTTGCTGAATAATCCGTTCGGTAAAGTCCCGATGAAGAGAATGTTGTTCCATCCGTTAGTTTTTAGATTGTTCTCAATAATCTCATCCTGTAATTAAAAAAGAAGAAACATAGGTTTTTATTAAATGATGCACAATGTGAAACATTCGTGCTATCTTTGTAGTTCTCATATTTTTGACGACTTCCCTAGCGACTTCCTTCGACTTTGAGCTCTGTTGTCTTATAGTAGGAGGTCTCAAGTGCGACCTTCGGCAGGAACAATTTGGGAATTTATCATTCCTAACTTTTTATCGCTTTAATTATATTTAATATGTATTTATTGTACCATCTACCATGAACACATCGCTATGTTCAGCTTTTATGTTTCGGTTAGGCGAAACGATATCGCTTATAAATAAAATTAGTGAATGAATTTACCAACTTCGACTTGCAAGGTGAAATAGTCGCCAAGTCGCCAAAAAAAAACTGGCACACTTTAAGTATCTTTTTCTCATACCTTGTCTGTATTTTCTTACATAATCCGTGTATAAGCTTCTCACTTTTCTTTTGTTGCGGAAATATGAGCGTTCAAGAACAGGCAGAATTTTAATTTAGCCATTTTGATTTATTCTCCCTGTTTTTGAACTGAAAACTAAACCGACAAGTGTAAGAATAGTGGTTTTCTGGTCCATAGGTAACAAATTGAGGACAGCTCTGAACAGCCTATCCAGTTAAATTTAATATTTTGTGTTCAACATAATAACATCACTTTCTAGATAAACTAGACTGGGTATACTTACTATTATATTATTTTTAAGTATGTCTACATCGAAAGTGTCCTCTAGTATTTTTTTCATATCACCAACTGCATTACGCATAAGTAAAACGATAAACATTATTATCAGCAGAAATTTCATGATAGGATGTGTGGTACGAACTCTTGGTTCAGAATTTTCATGACGAATGAATCAAAATGATTATCTAGTAATAAGGTAAAATCACTAATCTACCTATTTCTATAATAACCACTCCGAAAGATTACAAAAAGTAAAATTATTTCTGATTTGGTAAGCCCTAAATGTACTGTAATGATATTAGATTGTTATTATAGTTGTAAGAACACAGAGTTGTTATGTTTATGAACTAAATTTTTTTATCTATAATTTTTTTATGGTAACAATAGATAGGTACCTTAAATTACAGAAAATTAAATAATAAATTCTCACAATCTTACTTGCCATCGCCTCTTCGACACGTTTGTGCATACGTGCAAATGTCACCGTAGAAGTCCAAAAAGACGGTATCACTTGAGTCTCGTGCCACTCGTACCTCAATCCATCTAAGATCTTGCGTAACCAACGATAGAACGTGCATCATGATTGATCACCCTATCGATGATTTTCGAGTAAATGTATACTTACGCCCGATGTTAATAATCAATTCAATCCAAAAATTTCAGATTGGATCTAGTAACACCATCCTTATCGACAGGGAAGTGTACGAAAGTACGCTATCAGAAGATTTTTGATCGGACTGATTATTATTTCGGCAGTAAAAATTCAAAATAATCAACGAATGCTAGTTTTTCAGTTTCTGCTAGAAGTGAAACTCTATAGACTAATTGAAGTTTTAAATCAATCACTAACTAATTATTGTTTTATTCAAACAACATTCGCTTGCGTGGTTGGCCTAAGGTTCGTAATAGTAGATTTCGGTCTCTAAAATCAAGCTTTTTGAAGAACCCCGTTGCGCAGCGTGTGCACTGTTACATTATAGTCTTGGATTCGATTCTGTTCTGGATTTACCGAGAAAAACGTGTCGCTAAGCGATTTAGCGCTTCGGCAAGATATCGCGTAGAAACCAATTAGGAGTACGGGTTTACCATACTATCTCCTAACAGGTTAGTCCGCTATGGTAGCGGAGTAACCTGATTAGACAGCCTCTAATACTTACCACCGGACAAGATTGATGTCAAGGGCTAACTTGTATTGAAATTCAAACAGCTTACCCTACCGAAATTCTGGTAGATGAAGCTTACCTACTCTAGTGAAATAAGATCTGATCTGCTAGATTAAGCTAATCCTATCGAAAATATGTTAAATGTGAGGGCTGAAAAAAACTAGATTCTTACTGTATCTAATCCTCACCACAAATCATAATTGGGTTTACTATAAATAAAACAATGCATTTTTTAAATAACATTTTTTTTTAAACATCATTAAATTACCCCCTATTTAACATGACATAACCTCAACTATTTAATCTTAGTATCACCCTAAAATGCAATCAACTTTTTCTTATAATCTACATAATATATTTAAGAAAATATAAAAAGCAATAAAATAAGTTATTTAGGTATATGTGGTATAATTAATTGATGATAATATATAAATATTTATAGAACTCTGATATAACGGATATAATTAATATTTTTTGGTTATCAATCCTTGGTAAATAAAAGAGAGCCATAGATAGAGCTCAAAAGGCACAGCCATCTTAATATTTCTGCGATTGCTATCTGTTGATATATAATAACGGTTCCTAATTATTAACTATCATATCCAACAGTACTGTTAGTATAAAGATTTATTTGCTGTCAATCGTAGAGTAGTTCTAGTGGAAACACACTGCTGTGGAGAAGACAGTGATTGAAAAATAAAAATAAGTAGTACGGAAATTGCGACTCTATTGTCAAAATTTAAGATCCATTTTACTTTGAAGTTATTGTATTTTGATACTCGAAAGAGACTGCACGATTGCTAGTGTGTAAATCTTATACTATCACTACTGGTTTTATAAGGATCAGTGTCCCTATTTATATTATTTAATAAGTACAAACACGCGCTCTCGAAAGGGTCTTTCACTTCATACAAGCAAAAAGTCACTGCCTATCTTAAAGTGATTTCGTTACTAGTTATATTTAATTTCAACTAATTTATAACATCTGCCTGCTCAATACCCAGATAAATAAAGCATTTAGATTGGGTCTTGCCCTTGGCTAATTAAGAAACGTTCTAAGGCACAGATTATATAATAGATGCGTGGAGGACGTAGATGTGGCGGGAAAGCATTATATCCATACTTATACTATATTTATGTGGTTTGTTACACACGCTTATACACGTTTATAGCAACATATAAAATAGTGCTATAAACGTGTATAGCACCATATATAATGGTGCTATAAACACCATGCCTTGAAGCTGTGATAGCCTAGTGATTAGGACCGCCGCCTCCTAATCAGAGCTCAGGGGTTCGAAACCGGGCACGCACCTCTTACTTTTCAGAGTTATGTGCGTTTTTAATAAAATATTACTTGCTTCAACGGTGAAGGAAAACATCGTGAGGAAGCCTGCACACCTGAGAGTTTTCCATAAGGTTCTCGAAGGCGTGTGAAGTTTCCCAATCCGCACATGGCCAGCGTGATGGACTATGGCCAAACCCTTCTCATATTGAAAGGAGACCAGTGCTTTGTTGTGAGCCGGCAATGGGTTGATCATGATGATGATAAACACCATTATTCTTGGTGTATTGTTAACGAATTAAGTTATCACCAACACCTATAAAATTTCGTATAGGTAGATCGATTTGAATCACGAAAATTTTACTTACAATGGACACTACACAATGTCTCAAATAGAGAGCTTCGTTTAGTCTACGCATTTGACATCAACGGGAGAATTTAGACATTTACTGTACTTAAGCTTTGGAATAGATGTTTCCACGCCACTTCTCCACCCTCGCAACTCACAGGGGACAAGGGGATGTATTTTAAATCATCTAATTCAAATACCTATGTCCCCGAAACGGTGTCCCATTTAACGACAGACAAAATCCTTCACGTACATTGTCCTACGTGAAGGAGTTTGGTAAAGCTCACTCGGGAGCGAAAAGGACGTTTGCGGCGGTTTAAAAGCCCGCGTAATTTAGCATCGCTCATCCTAATTTTGAATACAGACACGCGAGCGTTTTCCCTTAGTGTCTTAGGGCGTTGAAGGGTACGCCCTCAGACACTTTAAGGGAAGATTCCAGGATCAATTCGCATGCGATGTTATTCCGGAAGAGGGTGTGTATTTATTTCCTACATTCCAAATACTCCTGCAACTGGTCCCATGCTCTGTCGATCTGCATTTGGGTGTACTCGTAACTCCAGTATGGGCTGAACACCACGTTAGCTTGGGCCACCTGTTCCGCGTTCGAAGGTTGCGCGTCAATCCGCTGTTTGGCTTCCTCTTCGGATAAACTATTGCGTTCTCTCAGTCTCTTAATGGCCTATGGGAATAGAAATAATTTAGTTTACCGACAATGTGTCATTCCAAAGGTTAGCCTAGTGTAATGTGTAAGTTTCTGTGGTCCTCGAACTGTAAAATTTAAATTGTGCTCCTTAAAATTGAATAACACTTGGTTTAAAGTAAAAATCATGTGAAAATCAGCATGCTTGAGAGTTCTCCATTCCATGTACAATATGAAAGGTGTGTGCAGCCTAAAAATACGCACTTGACCTACCATAACTCTTCTAATACTGAACGGAGTCAAGTGGTCCGGTAATGATGAATATTGTTGGTAACGTCAACAAATATTCATATTAACGGGTTGTACTAGGAGAGTCTGCCTCTTATTAGATTAAAAACAATCCAGGATGAAAAGTATCATATCCTCCTGGAACTATATTTCTGTGTCATATTTCTCTGGTGGGAGGCTTCGCCGTGGCTAGTTACCACCCTACCGACAAAGACGTGTCGCCAAGCGATTTAGAGTTCCGGCACGTCGCGTAGAAACCGATTAGGTGCATCATCACTTACCATCAGGTGAGATTGCCGTCAAGTGCTAACTTGTAGTGGATAAAAAAAAATACCCTCAAAATCAATTGCGGCTGGGCAGAACACACTTTCGCATTTATAACATTATCGCACTAATGTTAGTAAAGTAGTAAAGTTACTCACTTCTCCCGGTGGAATGATCACCACCCACAGCTGGTGGCAGTGGGTGTACCATTTGGCGCGTACCATCACAGCGGCTTCCATCACAACCACACGGTAACCTTGCTCGCCGAGTTCTTTGATACGCCTTTGCGCCTCTTCGATGACCGCCGGCCAAACCAGCTCGTTGAGTTTCTCTAGCTGTCCCTGGAAACAAGTTTTAAATACGTCAAGCAGAAACTATTAGGATAACAAAATCTATCAAGGACAGCCAGCACTGATCCTAATAATAAAGTGTTTATGCATTTATTGTTATTATATTTATGAATATGATTATGAAATAAATATATGTCGAGTCAAGGGCGTCCGAGTTGTTTTTTGTAAGGGTTTTTTTACTTTCGCTCATAGTAATTAAAACCCCAACTTGCGGGTTTACACTTTTATTGCGATAATAACTAAGAGGTCCGAACAGTCCGACGTTTCGAGCGAGAATCCCGCGAAAGGCATAGACCGCCCGTATTTATAGCACAAAGCATGCTTGTACAAAATTGATTGTTACTGTCTAAATTGTGTTAGCAAAACCATCAATAGTTAAAATTTGGGTAATTATTGAATTCTTGAGGTTCTTGGCGCCGCTGAATAAAGTTAATAACTTCTTCGCGCCGACATATATTATTGTTATTTTTTATATATTCCAACTCTCACGCCCGTGTTCAAAATAAATACATATAAGTAAAATTAAAACTAAAGCTATGAGGGTTCCAAACGCGCCCCGGTCTGAGATAAAGCCCACAACAAACTTAGCCGGGTTTTTTTTGTTATCACCATCTCACATAATCAATAATAAATTTACACCCAAGCTTTTTTATCGTTTATATAATCCTTAATATCATAATATGATTTTTCTATAAGCTTTCAGCTTATCAATAACTTTACCTTATCACTGAACACGATGCTGCCAAGCTTCCGTCTGTCCACTTCACCCTGCGCAGTGATGACGTCTCGACCGAACACCTCTGCTATCGTGCGATTTAAAGGCAACCCGGGCTCATAAAGTTCATGGGCGATTATATCACAGTTCACCACTGCTGCGCCTTTTAACCTGAATTACACAAAATGCTGTGAGCTCTAAGCTTATTTATTTTTATCAATCAATCAATAAGCCTATAGACGCCCACTGCTGGACATAGGCCTTTCCGAGAGCGCGCCACCACACACGTTCCTCCGCCTTCCTCATCCACCCGCCACTAGCCTTTTCAGGTCGTCGGTCCAGCGAGCAGGTCCTACGCTGCGCTTACCGGTACGCGGTCTCCACTCCAGAACACGTCTGCCCCAACGACCGTCGGTTCTGCGACAGATATGATCCGCCCACTGCCACTTCAGCTTGCTATTCCGTTGTCGGTTAGTTTCGTTCTCCTACGGATATCCTCGTTACGGATTTTATCCCTCAGAGAAACACCCAGCATAGCCCTTTCCATAGCACGCTGAGCGATTTTGAACTTTTGGACAAGGCCTACCGTGAGTGTCCACGTGTTTATTTATATAAGCTATATATAAAGCTTGTAAGCTGTGATATCCTAGTGGTTAGGACGTCCGCCTCCTAACACGCACCTATAACTTTTCGGAGTTATGTGCGTTTTTAAGCAATTAAAATATCACTTGCTTCAACGGTGGAGGAAACATCGTGAGGATATCTGCACGCCTGAGAGTTCTCCGTAATGTTCTCAAAGGCGTGTGAAGTCTGCCAATCCGCACATGGCCAGCGTGGCGGACTATAGCCAAACCCTTCTCATATTGAGAGGAGACCTGTGCTCTGTAGTGAGCCGAGAATGTGTTGATCATGATGATGATGACGATGACACAAAATTGAAATCCGATACATGAAATAAGTATTTAAACAGTTAACAAGGATCTGGTGGTTCATCCAAAGTGGGAGGTCCTGGGGTTTCATTCCCTGGTCGTTAGACGAATGTCTCAGTTAGTGGCCGACTCTCATAACAGTTTGCTTGCGACACACGAAAATTGATCTGACTAGCAGCTAACTCGAAATTCAGTTTACCAGCCACAGGGACACAGCCTAAATCTTGGGCTAGCTATGATAGAAAGAAAAAAAGCTTAAAATAATGGCAATCTCCCCTGAATTTACTTACTTTAATTTATTGGTGATGTTACTCTTTCCACTTGCAATACCACCGGCTAAGCCTATGACGTAAGGCCGGTCGGGTATGTTTGGCTTTGGCTGTAATCAATATATGAAATTCATTATATTACGTGATAAGTTTGAGAGTATTTTTCAACCTTTGTAGCAGTTTTAGTATTATTTTATATTGGCTCAAGCTAATGACTTAAGACGTTTCTTATTTTGAAACTATTTCTGAACGTTGTGAAAACCTGTAATAAGCTAAACATTCACATAATGTCACAACGTTAAAAAATGGTTATGAAAAAATATATCATGTGTTGGTTTTCCGTATAAATAAATAAATAAATAAATCAATTAAGCAGATTATGAATACATAAAGTAAGAAATAATAAAAGCGACACGATTTTTTTTTTTCGAACTGACTATTAGCTCTGCTAATCCTATTGGTTGCGACAGCGTAACCGGGCTGTTTGGCGAGCTTCGGAGAGAAGCTCTGCCGGAAGAAATTTTGAGGGTTCGAAGAAAAACTTACTTTTAAGTTTGAGTGGAATAATAAAAAGAGTTTCGTTCAAACGTTATAAGAAGTGTTTTACTTGTAGGTACTAACATAGGTTAAGATGTATTACTAACACTCTATGGACCGTGATTCCGGTCTATTATTATACTTTCCTGTTTTACTTATCCTTTAAATGTAGATCTTGTAATATAGAAATCTACAGTTGCAATCTAAACTTTATGGAAGAATATTTATAACATTAAATTATTTCAAATTTAATATCGTTTACACTTAATGAAAATAAAATGTCACATAGTCTTTTACTACAGTTAAACATTACCTTGGGCGGCCGCAGTAGCGTCCCCAAGAGCCGCATCCTTAGATTACTTGAGCTCACTTTCGTTTCCTCTTCAGTAGACTGTTGGTCTAAGTCTTCGGCAATGCCTATCGTGTAAACGTCCAACGGTTGGAGTCCATTCTCTTTGCGTTTCTCGTTTATTTTTAAGGCACCGCGTTTTGTTTCCTCGCTTACTACTATTAACTAAAATAAAAAAATATACTGTGATTAACTTAGTTCGGCTATATATATAGGTACTCAGTAAGAATTTCATAAAAATCAACATGTAGAAAAATGGAGGTTAAAATTTTGTAAGATAGAATTACCGAAGGAACCAAAGTTATTCCCTGTGCAACACTTCCCCACATATAATAAATACATACATATTTCCAGAATTACTGACGCGAACATTGGGCATAATTAATAATTTCATGATTGGGCAAATTAAACAATAAGTACTTTTATTACTATCCATAGTCTCTATAAATTGGACCACATGATGATCATAACCGGTTGCCTTATATGAAACTAAAAAAATAGTAACACAATATTAATCTCTTCATATGTAAGATACGCATAAAGAACTCTAAAAACCAACTGGTGGTCTTAAGTAAATAAATTAAACAAGAAAACATGTTAGCCTAGGAATAACTGTGAATTATTTAAATGTGAATCATTATAAGTAAATAATTTATACAAAGTATTTTTGATGTTAGATCGTCTAAATATCTTCCAAACGTGATTGAAAGACTATTTAGTGTCTTTAATGCTATTAAACAGCTATGTTATTTTTATTAATTATATATTATTTTAATAATTATGTATGTTTTTTTAATTTTTTTTTGGACTGTCTTTTAGCTGTGCTAGCCCTATTGGTTGCCACAGCGTAACTGGGCGTGTGTATTATTTGTGAGTTATGTATTTCATCATCGATACTGCACTATCCCGTTTTCCATAGCATGACTCTTCGCTGAAACGTTTTTCTGGTATCGCTTTAAGCGATAAGGCCGCCTTTGCGCTTATGTATATGTAATGTCGTTTGTTATCTCAAGAGCTCTTTTAGGTAACTAATAATGAACATACTTGAAACCTGGGATCATCCTTGGTCGGTCCATAGACATCTTGAATAGGACATACGTTATACTCAAGATCAGGATTTATATCTGTAAGAAAGTCTAACACTGCTTTCATCCTTTTTTCGACCGGCTCTATTAGCTCCCATAATGATTTCGCTGTAAAAATTAGTCTTTTATAATAGTAATTTACATAAAGTAATAGAAAATAGCGTCATGATTTCCTTAGTTGATTTTGGATCAGTTTTTTTTAATGTGATTAATTTCAATACCAATGTAACCCTTACACTGAATCATATTTACATCGGTTACACCAACTGTGACATGCTTGGTGGCTCTTAAAGCGGCTTGTGATAGGAGGATTTTATGACCATTGTGCAGTCTGTCGAATGTACCGCCAAGAGCTACATATTCATAAGTCTTCACTGACTCACTGTTGGTTTGTGCGAACTCATTTGATAAATTGTTCATGTCACTATCTGTTGAAGAAGAAATTTCAATATTAATGGTATATGGTGTGTAGGAGTTTTTTACTATATAAATTATTTACACTTGGATGGCCTATCACAGGTATTAAAGTTACGAGCCAGTTCAGATGGGGAAAGATCAGGAAACTTTGTGTCTAACAGTTTTCGAAAAGGGTGTGGTGCCTTACAGACTTTGAAAAGTGGTCTCCTTATATGGGCCTCATAAGAAATAAGTCACTCAAAGGACAATGGAAAGATCTATGCTTGGAGTGCCTCATCGTGATCCGTAATCCGTAGAAAAAACACAGCTACCAACATAGCTCCTTGAGTTGTAAAGTGGCAATGGGCCTTGCATAAAGCTTGAAGATTCAATGAAAGTTGGGTTCCTGAGGTGCTAGTAAGTTAACCCCCTGTTGAGATCTGAACAACGCAGGGAGCTGCTGGAAACAAGCTCCTCATGTCTGTGGACTTTGGAGCTTCCTACAAAAACCCAAGCAGTTGACATGAATCTGTTGTAATGAAGATGATAAAGCCAGCATCCAAAAGACTCATCAGGAGCTAAATACCCACAGGAATATTTACTTTATAATTTTTCTATATTTTGCATGTCAACTTAACCAATCTGTGATATAAAGCAATTCTTTTAGCTCATTAATACATAATGATTCCAGTTTCATTTTTAAAGTCATCAGTCAAAACAGCTATAAATCACCAAAATCGAAAACCACTTACCTATACTTTGTACCTCAGTTGCAGGTGGAACATTTTGAAGTAAATTTTTGATAACATCTTTGGATAGCTCCAAATCAAACAAGACCTTTTGAAAAGGTTTATTTGTTTTTATCCTTTCAACAGGATCTATTGGTTTGAGCATCAGTCTTACATCCAAATTGCCACATTGTGTTGATGCCTAATTTAAATGGTAATAAAAAATGCTACTTAATTATAGAGTAAAAGATAAAGGATGTCCCATAAAGTTAAAAGTATGTAGGACGGTTAAACTCAAAAGTTGATACGGGTATCTGACTCACCTTAGTGTAAATGTTCACAATCTGTTTATTGATAACAGATAAGGAACTGTCTGGGCCACCATTGAACTTTATATACAAAACATGTTTCACAAATTTTGACACTTTTGAACAGTACCTATGGGCTTTGGCGGCATTTGATACAAATAGTATACCATTGTTAGCCATTGAATCTACAACTGTAAAAATAATTTGGTATAAATTTTAGCATTCTTATGTTGTAGTTATAAAATGTAAGAAATAAATGGTACACATTTTTTTGGATTGAAACACAAATTATAAGTCTACCGTACACAGTAAACCATTGGCCACTGTTTCATTATTATAAAAAAGTTACTGTGTACATATCTTTAGCAATATTAAATATATGTGCACCTTTTTATCACTTATCTTTCAATATATAATAGACATATGTAGTATAAATATATTCAATAATACAGATAAAATTATAGATTTAATTATTACAGAGTCTATAGAAATATCTTAAGAAATCATCACTATTAAACACAGAAATCTATCACTCACTTTTTTAGCAAAAACATATGATGTATACCAAATATAAAGAAGATGATATGATAAAGAGTGTATGCAGGAAGAATAAAATAATGGTCAGTTATGAATACATTTTAACCTATTGGCTCTAAGTACACAACAGATATGTGAATAAGGAAAATTCTAAAATGATTGAACAAAAAAACGTGATACCTTTACAACCACATTACATAAATTATAAATACTTCATAATAGCAATTTATGTGCTAAAAACAGAATAAAAAATTGCATCAGAATTTAATCTATTACCCATGATAAGATAAGTGTGCTTTAGGAGGCTTATAAGTTTGGGTATAGAAACTTATTGCTAATTACATTACTAGTAATTTTTCTAAATTGTTTGTTTACTAATTGATCGATGAGAAATTGTGTTGAGGTAACAAGGTACCAATACCTATTCAAGAAAAAACTAAAATGATTGTGTGTCTAGTATAGCACAAAAAATAAATTCAAAGGCACTTATATTACGTACACTTTGCTTCACAATTTTGAATGGTAGATGGTATAAAAAATGAATATTAAAGTTTATTTGCAAGAGTACCTATTTGAGTTTTCATTACTTTGCATGCATTGTTTTTCCATATGCATAGATGACTAACATAGTAAGTGATTGCAAAGCTTTAAGATACATGCAAAGTGAAATGGAAAAACTATATCAATGAAACCTACCTGATTTGTTATTCATTAGAAAATATAATGATACAATCGAAATAAACACCACAGTAAAAGACACACTCAGTGCCATGTTATACATGATAATTCATACTAGTACAAAGGTCAACATAATTTTCAACAAAACTACACATTTATGTACGTTAACTAAACATCACTTTGTATAATAAAAAAATAATATTGATAGGTTTAACTTTCATAAACATACTCGAATGGACTGAATAATGCTTTTTTGTAAAGTTCTAGTCTAAAATGCTTGGTGTGTACCTACTGTATATAGCAATGCATTTGTTACCTATTAAAACAACACAATTATTGATAAAGCGTCACAATTAGTAGGTAACTAACTAACTTAAAATGGAGATTATTTGTTTATTCTTATTTATTAAATCAACTTTATTTTCCTTTTGCCTTTTAAAACTTGTATAAACATTACAGTTACAAACTTACAGCACCTAGGAATTACACTAGACAACTGAGCTGTCAATTCACCACTTATTCATGTCAATGTCAAGCTGAAATGTCACACTGCATAGATGATCAATGAACTTAACTATAGTTTTAAAAGGCGAAAGGCTGTTCAACTTTTTAACAATCAGGCATAATCAAACTCGTACGTGGGAATTTGATATTGTACACTGGCATTGATATTTTCTACTCACAAGGACGCATCAATCAATATTCATACCATAAAGAGGTTGGCTTGTTCGCAATTACTGGCCTTAATGGCTTTTTATAAAGAAAAATGTAGTTATTAGTTATAACCACCGCCTCATGTATTATAATAATAAAACATATATACATATAAACATATATTATGTGAACTGCTCTTAGTTGCCTGTATTAGGTTTACATGAACAAAACAATTTTGATTTGATTTTATTTGATATGTGAAATGTGGATGTCATTGATTTTAGTTGTTCTTGTAATATATTTTTCGTCACCGAAGATTGAGCAAGGTTTACGAGATACTCTCGTATCTGGTATCTATGCTACCTGGTCAGAGAAGAACCCACCATTAACGCAGCTATATTTACCTTTTAAGACAATCACCACCACTTAAAACTAATGTTAAATTATGCTAGGCGCAAGTCGCTATCACTCCAATGGATTTTTATTATTTTAATTAAGATATTTTTAATGGTAAATATTATCATTTTTTGATAATAATAACCAACTAATGGTTCGCCTTGATTTAATTTGATTTTAAATTTTTATTCGTATACTGGGTTAATATAATAATATTTCTAATTAACTTTTTTTTTATATAGTAAGTTATTTTTCATTGTTCAGAAATTTTAAATCTCTAGAGGGATTCTAGTCTCTACCAAAGGGACGAACAGGGACAGTGCTATTTCCTAACTTAATTAACGCTCGGTAAATAATTTAATTTTTGGTTTTTCGCTTTAAAATAATACAAAATATAAAGATAAGCAAGCATTTTATTGTTTAAAAAACTTAAGTAGATACATACACATTTCGAATTGTCCATTTGGGTCACACTGCAAATCAGGCAAGTAGAATTACCTAACTATTTTCATTATAAGCTACATTTAATGATTACAATGCAATCAGGACTACTAAAATATGTAATCATGTCCAGTCATGTAGATCGAAGTCAATACAAATAAAGTAAAAAACAAAACGCTTAAAATTATAATATATTCTAAGTAAATAACTTTTTAATTATTTATTAATTTAGTAATCTGCTTTAGTTTGCCTTGACAAATGATAAGCAAAAGATATGGACACAGATGGACAGATTTGGAGTACAAACATGGCTTAGAAAGATAATAGTAACAGACGCATACCTATTTTTATGTGTGACGTAACAGATGACTTCTAAAATAGCAAATATATAATCTTTTATGATACCCATATTCTAATATCTTAACGAATGTCGTAATAATTAAAAAAATCTGTTCCTTCATATTATTCTAAGCAAAATAACTTTCAGCCACACTATCCAGAATCCAACGAACTTACTATTAATAATTTACTATATAATGGTATAATTTTGTTTAATTATAACATAACCTAGTTACATTTGGTAAAAAAAAAATCAGGTAGTTTTTGGTTAGTCTACACTATTTCTCTAATCTCTAACACTCACAGTTACACTACGTTACTGTCAAATGAATATCGAAGTTAACAGTATTTTTAAGTATCTTAATTTAGTTTAATCCTCAGTCATAAAGCAATATTATAAAACTTGTTCATATTTATGAAATAAGTTTTAAATTTAGGAGTGGTATTTGACTGAATAACGACCTATTGTTTATTTATAGGTACAGACGATACCGTGTCTACTTTTTTTTTAAAATATACAACCTACATCGAAATTAGAATGCAATGTTTTGGTGGAATTAGGCGGGATACGTAAAGCAAGACAAATGAAACGCGAGGAATAAATAATGCACACAAACTTTATCGTTAAATACATGCGTTAATGATAGAAAAGAAGGACAGTTCGTTCTCTCTATTCAATATCGTTATGATTCGCACGCAAAAACGTCAACATTTTCTTAGGTACAATATTTATCTTGTTGAGCTAACCTATAATAAAACCTATTGTAGCTTATCATAAATTTACGATTTATTCTTTGTAACATGGCACAGTGGGCAGAAAAAATATATTGATTGAAAAAATATATTAATTGATAATAATATACGTATAAAAAATATTTATAAAAGAACACTGATGTGATCTTTGCGTCTGTGATAAGTACCTATTACGACGTAATAAAGTATAACGTATATCGAATAATTTTTTCACAGGGCTCGGAAATAATCTAACTTTAATTTACCAACATTTCTATAAAAAGCATATGTGAGATTTTATGTTATAATTTATGGTTCCGTACCCAAAAGGTGCGAGTGGGACGCTCCATTCATCTGTTTGTCAGCGAGCTGTATCTTATAAACAATAATCTAATATAACATCAACCTAATAGGAAAAGTTAAAATATTCACCGAAAGAGTATTTATGTTGTGTTTTCTTGGTGTTTTTGCTCAGACTTAATGCTAACATTATGTAGTATTTCATAATCATTTGCACCGCGTGGTACGAAACCTTTTGTGTGCGAGTCCAGCTCGCTCAATCGCTTTTTACATTTTTCGTAATTTTCACTTGTTTCTAATTTAAAATACTCTTACTTAACATTGTTATACTTATAAGATTCAAAAAACAAATAGAAAAAAAATTAACTCTACTAATTTATAAAATATTGTTTCTAAACTAAAATTGTAATTATTTTTATAGCGTTAGCGATTTATAACATTATTGCGATCTTGAAATATTTTTTGTCAACCGGCATTATTGAATTTAACAAAAACCAACAGTAGATGTATATTAATCTAAAATTATGTCATAATGACGAACGCCTTGTCGCTAAGTTTACGTAGACCTAAGATTTCAAAACGTTCCATAAAAATGACTAGCGATGTCCTACGTAAATAAGACTATAAGAATAATAGTAAGAAGTATAAAAAATTGTCGTTTATAATTATTCCAAAATGGTAGCAAACAGGCCATAAATTGACAAGTCTAAAGTGCTTTCAGAGGCAAACTATAACACGTGCGTTCACTTGTCAATTTAGTTAAATTTATAATCTATGTACACCAGAGAGACTAATATTTAACACATACTTTTTTTTTTAATTTAAGAATACACCAAACTTGACTTAATTGACGTCGCAGCCAGATTATAAACGCATTTCTTTGAGTCGCATCCCAGATTCATCAGCAGAAATTCTCGTATCTTCAGTAGGTGCTGAGCTGGAACGAGTACCCCAGGTGCCCATTGTGCTGTCTGCGGGTAGTCCGCGAACACTTCGCCATCTATAAAGAAGTAAACTTGTAGTACCGTTTAGTAAGCACAAAATTAGTAACTCATTCAAAGGAAATTGTATTTTATTTTATAATAAATTACTTATTGATATCTTGGAGATGTCTATCAATAAGTTCAAAGTTTTTATAAAACGAAAGCTTGTAGAAAAATCATATTACGATATTAAGGATTATTTATATAAACGATAAAAAAGCTTGGGTGTGAATTGCTCTATCTCCACAGGTACTATAGTTTATTATTCATTATGTGAGATGGTGATAACGGGAAAGAAAACCCCGGCTAAGTTTGTTGTGGGCTTCTTCTTAGACCGGGGCGCGTTTGGAACCCTCATAGCTTTAGTTTTAAGTTTGCGAATATAGTTAGCACCATAAAATAACTAATATGTAAAGGCTACTATGCCTTTTTAAGGACTATTTGAATAAAGATTATTTTGAATTTGAATTTGAAGCAGTAAATTACTAAAGTACTAGCAAATAAGAAGATTTATTTGAATTTACTTACTTTTTGGCGACTAAACTGCGAACCTTGTTTTTCCATACAAAAATGAAGAAGATGTATATTCCGAGAGCGATATTCGACAGATCCACCACGATCCAGTACCAATTTGAACCCCCCACTGCAAAACTGATCACTTCTACAGTCCAGTTTACTCCCATGATAACGAACAATTTCAAGTAAAGCCCGTATCTGGAATTTAATAATTAGCTTAGTCATACAAACAAGAAATTACATCACAATTTGATAAAACAAAATTTGTCATTAATTTATAGGAAATTGAATATTATTTTATAATAAATCACCGAATGAAATTATGCAAGTCTTTATTTAGGTATTTAAAAAAAAATTATAATATAGAGGACACTGACGGTAAAAAAGCTATTATTTCAAAGCTAATTATAATTCATTATCGACTGTTTGAGATGGTGATAACAAAAAAAAACGGCTAAATTTGTTTTAGGCTTCTTCTTAGAGCGCGCGTTTGTAACCTTCAGGAAGTAAAGCTTGCTTTTAAGTTGACGAGTGTATTTATTACCTTAGATTTTAAAAGAAATAAAAATATATTATATATGAACGCTTCATGCCTGTAACCTATAAAGGTTTATATGTATAGTTGAATATATTTTGAATTTTATACATATCCAAGTTTGTCGTGGGCCTCTTCTTAGACCTGGGTGCGTATGGTACTGCTTTGGTCTAACGAATGATTACTTATCACCACCACCGCACAAAAAAACAATAATTAATAAGTATGAACTTCATAAGAGCCTGTGATAGGCCAAAATGAATAAATACTTTTTTATTTGATCACAGCTAAAACGGAGCGTAGACCATAACTCAGTTTTATAAATTAGTAATTAAACCGGAAATACTGGATATGGGTGAAATGTAGACTAATAGACAAAGAGTAATTAGGTTAGATACCTACCTTTGCTTATCCTTTTTCAATTTATCACTTCGCGATGATTCAGCACCCTTCAAAATGGCGGTTTCCTGTCTGATTGATCGTATTCGATTCGCTGTTACCGAGAAGAGAACCACGTTGCAAACGACTAACACAAACACCGGTATGAAGAAATACACGAGCTCGCTTAGCCAATCTGTAAACAAATGATCCTTTATTTAACCTGCTCTATGATTTGCAAGGAAACATCTGGATGACTGCGCCAGTTGAGTGACCAACTATCTATAAATATCATGCTTTTAAAAACCCCTGTCATTATAGTGCAGTTATTAATAATTCAAACATAATACATAAACCAAGAAGATCAGAATTGACATCAAAAGAGTATGTATAATTGAGTGTAATGAGATTACCAATCAACAGTTATTACGTATTAGGTACCTTAAAAGAAAGTAAACACTATTCCCTGTGGGACAGGTTCAGTACTTGGGCCCCTCCTGTGGAACATCTTGTACGACTGGTGGCCACCATCGCCTCCTTCTGCGATGAGGTGATGAAGCAGAAGGCGCAGGGAGATGGATGAGAGACATAAACACCCAATATGTCTAGTTCTCGAGTTATGGCGGACGGAATTGCTTCCGTATGCCTAAACTTATTTCCCAGTATTAAAAAAGTATTGGTAACGTAAAAGTATAACGAGCGTATTTACCTAATATTTAAATAGTTCCATAGATTTTCAACCGATTAAAGCTTATGCCTTTGGGTATTTAACAGATAGCGAAATCAGTTAGTTGCATGCCAGTAATTAGCACCGGATCAAATAACTTTTATAAAATAATGCAAAGAAAATATAAGGGACTTACTGTCGAACCAGCATCGCCGATTTCCAAACCCCGGTGTGATCATGTGGTCAGGTATATTCGTGCCGAATTGCATACCAATAGTGATTGCTGTTAGCAATGCTGGAATACCCCAAGCGTACGTGCCGTACAACGCAAATCGTCTTCGGTCCCGTCTCTTGCTTGAACTACCTCCTCGATAACCACTAAAATTATATTAACAATTTAAAATCCATCATATCTACAGCTAGACTATTTATATATCATATGTATTATAAAAACTTGAGGGATGCTATTGTTTTTTAAAAATGATTTATTTAGCTTTATTTAATTCTATCTCTGAAGGTATAATTGATATATTAATAAAGCATTTAAAATACAGTGCAAGATGAAGATATTGGGCATTTTTTCAGAACAGTAAGCAAGGAATATACTTCAATTTAATTGCTGCTGTGCTAAAATACACTATATATTATAGTCTTCATATATTGTAGTTTTTATATAATAGTTCATATATGTAGTTTGGAAATTGCATAAAGGTTAATCGACATCACAGGAGACCGAACAGCGGTCAGCTACCTCGGACACAGAATTAGTCTAGCTATTCAATGGGGGAACTTGTCTAAAGGGACTACTTTTAATATATATAAATTTTAGTTATTATGTTATATTTTTTAAGGTTTTCAGTTTTAGGTTCATTGTTCGTAGCTACATTTAAACTCACGATACGTGTAAATAGGTTATATACTCATGTGAAATTAGTTTTTTTTTAAGGTACGTATATCGTTTTATATATTATACTTGAGTTTGCGAGATCTAAGACCTTATGTTCAACATTCAGAGTTGCGTGAGTTTTTAAAGTACTCGTACAATGGACTCGTACATACTCGTAGATGTCCCAATTACTCATTTTGACCACTTTGCACAGAATTGACATAATAAAATAACTCTGTTACCACGTTTCTAGGCTTGTAAATGAACACTAGAGGGTATTATATGCATAAACATTATTAAATATTTATCACAAAAGATTGGTCCATTAACTAATATCATAAAATATTGGTACAATTTTTTTTTCGGACTGACTATTAGCTGTGCTTACCCTATTGGTTGCGACAGCGTAACCGGGCTGTTTGGCGAGCTTCGGAAAGAAGCTCTGCTCGAATAAATTTTGAGCCCTAGGGCACGAAGAAACTAAGGGAACGTCTGCCTAAGGGCGCCTCCTGTGAGGCCGAACCTCGGCTTAGGCGACGTTTGGGATAACGGCGTGGTCGGACGGTGAGTAGTCCGTACGTCTCCGAGGCCGTGGCTGGAGCCCACGTCCGGGTGACGTAAGATAGCGGGGACCTCGTCTTCACCGGCGAAGACGGTGTGTAGCGTATGATTGCGTGATAGGTGGTACGAGTATGTTGTCAGTAGTTATCTAATCGTCACGGTCGTGAAGGATATGTGTAGGTCTCCTCTTTCGGAGAGGAGCGCTTAGGTCGGTTGGTCCAATATTGTATGAACTGTGAACCATGTCCTTGTCCTACCATATTATTAAAATATTTTACCTTTGTTGCGATGAAGCAAGGCTTCCGATCCTTCGAATGAATTGCAATAAACATACAAATATTGTGTAAATAATAAGCAAAAACATTCATGTAATGGATTAGGTAATAACATTGCAAACTATAATATACATTCCAGCAGATATAATGCAATAAGTAAAAATGGTAAACATGCTTGAAGCTAGATAATTGTATCGTATTAGGTGGATACACATAGTGACAAGAGAATATATGTATAGATATAAAGCTATCAACGAATAGCTTAATATCTAAACAATACGTAATAAATAATAACTTAAACTTTATTCAAGCTAATACAGTTTTACAGCTTTAATAACGTTTCAATTTATGTAATTCATGAACTCTAAGTTACTTTGATTGGTACTTCAATCAAGAAATATCTACTGTTTGTTTATTGATAAGATTTCTCCTACCACTTCATGCTTACCGATACCGATATCAGTAATAAAATGATCTTTAATATATGTCATTCCAAACGTCATGCAAAGAACGTGTTGCAGTGAAATATTTATGAGGAATTTTTAGTTTTTTATACAGTTTCCAGTTATCCTTCATTATTATATTCATCAATTTATTTATAATATTAAATAGTTTAGATATATATCATAAAAAAGGAAAAACAATCAGAAAGCGAAAAAGTAATAAAAACTCTTGTACCTATTATAAATGGAAGCAAAGAGACTACCGATTCGGTTGGCTTTCTACTTAGAACTACAGTGCTTAGAAAACATTCGTATTATTTTATACTCTTATAAATAATAATTTGGTAAACTATTAAGAAGGAATAAAAAAAATTATAAATTCTAATATTTTTACAAAGTTACTGTGTTACTAATAAAAATTGATTTTTTTATAATATAAAGTATTTCTATAGTAATTTTACAGAAAGTTACTGCGTAGCCATGCCGGTATCGCGGACAAAACGGACAACATGAGTGTCAACTATAGCTTGCGACCATCGACGTAAAATATGGACTGAGCAATTTGTGTCTGCAAACATTTACTTTACTAATACAAGACTAGATCACACAAGATTTACTGGACTAAGGTCTTTTTCTTTTAATTTTAAAGGCGTACATGACCTGAGGCATGAAGAGACAAACAGTCTTGCGAAGATAAGCCGATAAACTCGAAAATTACGTTAATTTCGTACTTTGTAATCGATAAATATCATTTTATCTACAAAAGCTACGTTTTTCTTTAAATTGAAGTTAAATTTTAATGTCAAATTAAATATGCAAGTAGTTAGTTTAAAAAAAAAATCGGCACTTTATGATCAGTCCATACTTCATATTCAATGCTTATAATTGGCTTATAACTGAAACCTACGGATGAGGCCGGCAGACAAGAGGGACGGGCGCAACGATTCTGAAATCCATTGTACAATTAAAAAAAAAATGGTTTGAAAACACAGCAGACAAAATTACTTAGATTTCTATTCTAAGCACACAACCGACATTTTTCAAACGAAGCAGAATTATATTATACAACTATAAACATTTTTTTAAAAGAATAATATGTATTTTTCCATCAAGATTTAAGTTTTTTTTAAATAAAAACTAAGTGTAGTATGATATTGTATTGCTATGTAACGAACGCATTTAATAAAAGTACCTAGGTAGGTAATGTGTTAACAGACCCGCGACGTGCTCCTAATTTCTAAACCCTATAATATACTGCCTACCTAGTTAGGAAGGTAAGCGAGTTTCGCTTGCATAGAAATCTTCTATAACTTATCTAAAATTTCAGGTCTAACGGTTAAACTATGTTTTGTAAAAGGAAAAATATGAGCTAGGTACCTATATTTTTAAACCTGCCGTTTCGATATTTCTATGTAGGTACCTACACAAACACAATTTCCAATTCCGGTAAAACATACAGAGTTAATTACTATTTTAATTATTGTTAGGCCGTTTGAAATACTATACCTAATGCTTGTTTCAGAAAATCAGAAAAAGTCAGAGAAATTCGTGTGGGTATTTCTTTACACTTACCTATTATTTACCTATGCATAAACGTTAATTGTTAAAATATGAAGCTGTGATAGCCTAGTGGTTAGGACGTCAGCCTCCTAATCAGAGGTTGGGGGTTCGAATCCGGGCACGCAGCTATAACTTTTCGAAGCTATGTGCGTTTTTAAGCAATTCAAAAAATATCACTTGCTTCAACGGTGAAGGAAAACATCGTGTGAAAACCTGCATGCCTGAGAGTTCCCCGTAATGTTCTCAAAGGCGTGCGAGGTCTTGTAATCCGCACATGGCCAGCGTGGTGGTCTATGGCCAAACCTTTCTCATATTGAGAGGAGATCCCTGCTCTGTTGTGAGCCGAGAATGGGTTTATCATGATGAAACGTTAATTCTCGATCTAATGACGCGTATTTAATGAACGCGCTCGTCTACAAACGCCAAGATGTAAATTGATTGATAATAATGCTGTGCAACCCGAATATGAAACTTGTTTCATTACCGCATCAGTAATCTGTATTGAGATTTCAGGTAAAAGAAGTGTCTGAAATTGTGAACGTCTGAATCGCGTTAGTACTCCGATAAAGAATCTAGGCAATTTGTTGTTGTTGTTTGTCTTTTATCTAAGTACAATAAGGTACATTTATTTTACGTTGCATTGGAATAGGGCCAATGATGATGTTTGTCTTTTATCTAAGTACAATAAGGTAAATTTATTTTTCGTTGCATATTGTGTACACATACCCAGTTTGGGTGTTGCAACTTGGTCTGGAATCGACCGTAGTAGAGAGACCGATTTCATTTATTTTATACTTGTCATCGTTAAAAAAATCGTTTACTGTGTAATAACACTTCTCCAATAAAAAATTAACTTAGTAAAAACTTCACGGTTACTTGGAAAGGAAAACTGAACTAACACCAAAATTGTTCATAGAAAAATTGTTAAGTAGGTTACAGGCTAGAAATCTTTGACGTTTTGTAAAATCATAGCTACCTGAAAGTCCTCCAGATGTCGAAACACATGACGTTGAGCCAGAAAAAGCTGCTTTGGAATGCGTAGTACACGATGAAGGCTGAAACAATCAAAATCCAAGATTTTAATACGAGTACATAGATACTAATATTTTAGTACACATGCCCAGAAATATAGCTGTTACAAAGCTTTACTGTTTTAAAGTTGTAGTTTAAAAAATACTCCATTTGACTCTTAATGAAAAGACCGTGAAACAAAAAATAGATAGTAACCTGGCAGTCTGCAAAACGACGACGACCTCTGTGGCGCAGTGCGTGCGCTGACGCATTATAAAGTTGGAGGCCCTGGGTTCGATTCCCGACTCAAGTCTGGTCTGGTATCGGCCGTGGCTAGTTACCACCCTACCGACAAAAGACGTGTCGCCAAGCGATTTAGCGTTCCGGCACGATGTCGCGTAGAAACCAATTAGGAGTATAGGTTTGCCATACCCCTAGCAGGTTAGCCCACTACCATCGTAGACTGCATCATCACTTACCATCAGGTGAGATTGTCAAGTCGTCAAGGGCTAACTTGTAGTGTATAAAAAAAAAAAACTAAGATTTTAATACATACTAATTTAATAAACTTATCAGAAATGTAGCTGTTACAAAGCTTTACTGTTTTAAAGTTGTAGTTTAAAAAATACTAGATTTGACTCTTAATGAAAAGACCGTGAAACTTAGAACAAAACGTAGATAGTAACCTGGCAGTCTGCAAAAGTTACTTTTTTCATAATTTACTCAAAGGGCGACTCTAAGGCCGCTAGAGCTATATGGAGCGCCATTTTCTGCTCAACCTTTTCATATTTAATTAATAGTTATTATTAACAGCAATTAGGCATCTCCCATTATAATTATGTAATGGGAGATGCGTAATTAAAAACCGAAAGAAGTGTCCTTGCGAAGAAGTGATATAATTAGGTAGGTAAATAAATGTATTTTATTTTGAAATGATAGACTTTCTAAAAATAAAATATATTTATTTACCCACCTAATCACAAAACTGTGAACTTGCAACGGAAAAGCGTGGTGATTGGTTGGTTGGCTAAACTTTTACCTACGCTAGGCCCATTAGTAATTGGCTTATATTGAATCTAAATAAACATTTACCTTATTGCTATTTTAGGAACGCGCCAAAATACGATATCGCACCCCTACTTAACTTGCTAATGGTTCCGCTGATATTACTACATTGCCATTGTCGTTGTAGACCATGTTAAAGGTCCATAAATTAATGCCACGATTAATCTAGTAATAAATTTGGCTGGAAATATGATTAGGCACAATATTTCGCGAAAATTTTTAATAATTTGCTAGCTGTGATAACATTTTGATGGTTGTTTCACATGCCATCCGAATAATCTAATTAGCAGCAAATTGTAGTTTTTTATATCCAATTGTATTAAAACAACATAGTGGTATTTAGTTTTTACTAAATAGCTATTGAGCTTAAAAAGTAAAAAAAGTCAAGAATTAACTAGATAGTCAAATATTTTCAAATAATGCGGAATATTTTCAAATAATGCGGATTTACTGGCTTCATTCATATAGGGTTTGCATTCAAAAACAAGGTAAGGCGGTATAGAGCATCTATTTTTGAAACTGAAAGATTCTGCTCTGTGGTGGCTTTCATGATCAACCCATTACCGGCTTACTACAGAGCACGGGTCTCCTCTCAATATGAGAAGGGTTTGGCCATAGTCCACCGCGCTGGCCATGTGCGGATTGGCAGACTTCACACGCCTTTGAGAACATTATGGAGAACTCTGCAGGTTTCCTCACGATGTTTTCCTTCACCGTTGAAGCAAGTGATATTTTATTTTTTTTAAAACGCACGTAACTCCGAAGAGTTAGAGGTGCGTGCCCGGATTCGAACCGCCGACCTCTGATTAGGAGGCTGACGCCCTAACCACTAGGCTATCACCGCTTCGCCGTGGTGGCTTTATATGCAGTAATTTTACTCTTTATCTAGTATCGCACTTTTTTGTTTTTATAGTCGGTTCTTACCAGCTTAATCCGAAAAAAGCATTATTATCTTTTTGTTCTTATCATGATACCGTTAATAGACTAAATGTGGCTCATCAACGTGTTTATAATCTTCGTGTGGTCGTGACCCGTTTTTGATATTTATTGAAACAACATTTTTGTTCTCATTTCAGTTTGGTACGATAGATATTTTTAATGTTATCGAAAGGAAACAAACGCTGGCAATCCACGTGGTGTGCCATTTTTAAATATTGGTAACCATGAAATCATTGGAAATTAGGTGTCTCCGATAAAAATAAATAAAGAATTTATATATCAATCATTATTAGTAGCAAAATGTAAAGCTGAGTAAGAAGTCAGTAACAGTTTACTAGGTATTAAAGTATATTTAACTATATATGACTAAGAAAAATACTTTTGCTTTTACATGCTAAGTAGCTGTACTATGTCAAACGTAACAAGTACTGATCGTATAGATTTGAGAAAAAGAGAGTTTTTGAGAGGAAAATGCGTTTACCCATCCCCTCCCTCCCCGGACAACCCCGTGTGGGACTCCCCGGCGGCCAGACTGGCGATCAGAATACCCACTAAAACCCAGCGATGTTCCTTCGCGTCGCCTGGTGGCTAGGTCACGGGAACGCCGCTTACTCGACCGCATCCCACCCAGTGGCGTCCGCCGAGGCAGACCCTCTAGGGGAGCCTATGATCGAGGCCCCCTAGAGATAAGTAATTTAATTTAATAATGACAACATGGTTTAATCATAAAAGGTAAATTCTTAATTTATTTGCCATCTCATTTTTGCATCTAATGAATACAAATCCTTTTGTTTGCAAATCTGACTATTAAAATAGTTAATTAATAAATAGTTTATAGGTAATTTATTATTCAGTCAGTTTAAGTTTCGTAAGTAAAGGGAGAATATAATAATGAACGTCATCGGGCATATAACGTCACCTATGATTTATGTTATTGCTTGCTTGTCAAAAGGAATAATGGCCCAAAAAATATCGGCCGATGTCTACGAAATGGCCGGCAATATTTTGCTCAATATGTAGGTTGGTAAGGGTACGGATACGTAGGTATCGTTTACGAAATATTGATCGTTATTTTGAGCGTTATTTTTACCACGCTTTTATTAGCTTCACCGGTATGTTTATTTGTTTGTTTGTTAGTTAGTTAGTAAGGTCTTCTTATTGTATTATACTAACACACATTTATTCATTATGTGAGATGGTGATAACGAAAAAAAAGAAAACCCCCGGCTAAGTTTGTTGTGGGCTTCTTCTTAGACCGGGGCGCGTTTGGAACCCTCATAGCTTTAGTTTTAAGTTTACGAATATAGTTATCACCATGAAATAACTACTATGTAAATTATTGACGCGTCAAAAGTGCCTTTTTAAGGACTATTTGAATAAAGATTATTTTGAATTTTGAATTTGACACCTAGTCTACACAAAATGTGGAGAGAGCAGTATAGTTAGTAAATTTTTAATTTTCACTCCAATCTCACCTGGTAGTACCTGCTAAAGCAGTCTAAGGTAATCTGGTGAAATAGTCCTTAAATATCTAAATAATGGTGATGATTCTTTTAAATACTCAAGTCTTTAGAGACTAAACTAAACAATGATACCTTTTTGGACAACAAGATAAGGATACCTTTTTGGACCTGTCAACTTAGTTTAGAGATTTACGCACTGCATTGGCAATAAATTATATCTCTTTTTTATTTATTTTTGTAGGTTACAAATAATTAAGCAAAAGGTGTACTTTTTCTTTTACAAGTCTGTCAAATGCTTACTAATCCCTGAGAATTTGGTACCTACCTATCAGAACGAAAGAAAAGGTCTATGGGAGGTTTGTACATTATATCAAAAACAAGCAAAAAATATATAGTAAGATGATGGTGTGACATAAAAATTAAACTAAAAATGAAATTTGTTTTTGAATACAATAACGTCTAAAAATTTAGTGGAAATGCAATATTTTTGTATCTTTCTCAATCTGACCAAATTGAAACGACCTTTTATTCAAGGAGAATACCAATACTTAAAATATATTTTCTTATAAGAATCAATTATTTATATTTCTTTTTAATTAGTAATAACTGGCAACAAATAATATATTATGTGCTATAAAATATACTGTAGGTAATGTTGTAAATAGAAAATATTAATGTGTTATAGAATAAAGGCAAAATTTGAACTGTAAGTAAAAATGGTTTATATTTGTATTTTTGTTTTACTTATGCACTGTACTAGGACTCCGCGTAAGTATATACTCTCATATAAATCTGGACAGCCTCCTTTAAGTGACTGTTATGAACAAATTTATCAAACGCCCTACAATTAAAGTACGCTATACAAATATAATACACAAGGGATCGTTTCAAAATGAACCACCCAATAATAATAAACAGAACCTTGACTAGGCATAAATGTAAATTTGTTTAATGTAGACACACCTTGCAACGAACTTAAGTGAAATTAATGTATTAGCTAATAACATTATAACGCTAATGATGTCAGTACAGTTTTCATTTTTAACTAGCGATTGCCCATGACCTTATCCATGTACCTAGTTAGTTCCCGATAATTATATAAATTTTCCATTCAAACTTGTATCCTCTTTTCCAAAAAAGTTTAATTAAAACTCCTACTCTGAATGTGTGTGCTGTTGTTTTTTTTTCATACAGTACAAGTAAGCCCTTGACGGCTACCTTACCTGGTGGTAAGTGATGATGCAGCCTAGGACGGTAGCGTGCTAACCTGTTAGGTGTATGGTAAACCAGCACTCCTAATTGGTTAAATCGCTTTGCGACACGTCTCTGTCGATGGGGTGGTAACAAGCCACGGCCGAATACTCTAACCAGATCAGACTCGAGCCAGGAATCGAACCCAGGTTCTCCAACTTTATAATGCGACAGCGCACGCACTGCGCCACGGAGGCCGTCAAAATGATAATGATTCATCAGTCACGCGAACGCGCTACTTCATTATTAATTATCTGTACAAATAGTGGTCGGTAACAATAACCGCGAAATCGCACCACTCTATAATGCCAATAGAAATGGGAGCGGAAATATAATTTCCTAGTAAAATGTCATGGAAACCGAACCAATAGGTAATCGGCGAGGCATCATGTCATTTGTTTAATGCAGGCACACCCATCTGACTTGCTAGCAGTAGGTAATTGAATTAATTAATGGAATAAAAATAATTGCAAATGGACCGCCGGGGCTGATGTGATTACAGTCGTGCGTGTAAACACGCAAATAAATTAGCTACTTACACATAAAATCGTACTCTATGAGCTTAATACGGAGATTTGCAGCATTATTTTTGTATAGGGAATTAACAGTTTCGTACAGTACTAAATAACTATAAAATATTATTTAATTGTACTTGAGCCATTTATTTTTTAATAAACTTTTATCTATCGGTCCTCCGACCTGTAATCACTTTAGTTTTGCACTCGCTGAGCTGTATAACAGCTATATATATATTGGTTATTTTAAATCTCGTAACGAACTCCGAGAAAACCACATTTCTATTCACGTAGAGATACACCCAGGGTAGCACTCTCTATCACCCGTTGAATGACTGAACATTGTATTTATTAGGTCTTCTTTAGATTCTCCACAAGGCCCATAGTAAGCGATCACGTTTCAGAGCCGTGGATATCACAAAATTCACATAAATTACCCATTATTTCTTCATCGTCTACCCTTACTGTGCTAACAAGATGCTTTCTATAACATATTTTATAATACTACTTTATATAAGGTATAACAGTTATGTAACAGAATTAAAAGAGGAATAGATGCAGCCGTGAAAATTACAAAAGCCCATCATTTGCCTTTTTTCCATTATGTTTATTAGTACCTACCTACGTTAGTCCCGTGATGAACTTAGATTGATTCTATGAAATAAGTGTCCTCTTACGCCCGAGGTTAGTCAATCAAATCAATACGATACAAAAACTTCATATAGCCGATTGAACTAAGTGGTACCATCAGAATCTGCAGGGAAAAGGACAGTAAATTATGTGTCTATCCCAGAACAGGCCACTCTTTTCTCTTTTCACACTTTTCTCCTTTAAATTATTACTATTTTGAGGTAACAAATCACATTTTAAAATTTAAAACTATACCAAAGCCTAAGTTTCTTTACCTCAAAACCTATTATCCACTTAAAGAAACCTCGCACTAATGATCTTCCAACTTCTGAAGACATTTATCACGCCAACTTAGGAGTTCATTATTTGAAGTCAGCTTAGTTAATGGAGTAAAATAAAAGTTTAAATAACAAATAAAGTTACCAATACCTTAGCTCATCATCTTCTTATACTTCACGCGTTGGATTTTTAATACATATTAGATACAAAGATTAGGTAACTATATTCAAATTTAAATTCAAAATAATCTTTATTCAAATAGTCCTTTAAAAGGCACTTTTGACGCGTCAATAATTTACATAGTAGTTATTTCATGGTGATAACTATATTCGTAAACTTAAAACTAAAGCTATGAGGGTTCCAAACGCGCCCCGGTCTAAGAAGAAGCCCACAACAAACTTAGCCGGGGTATATTATATTGCAACTAAACACGTAAAAATAAGACAATAACAAAACAGAAAATTGGGCTACAGTGGCGATCACTTAAGTTGATATTGTAAAGGGAACTTGACTCCATAGCAATAGTGATAGGGGATCCCCGTGGAGAGTCTGCCTTGGCGGACGCCGCTGCGGACGTTCCCGTGACCCAGCCACCAGGCACCGCGAAGGAGCATCGCTGGGTTTTAGTGGGTATTCTGGTCGCCAGTCTGGCCGCCGGGGAGTCCCACATACCCAGTAGTTAGCGACGCAGTCTTGCCTGCGTCACTTCCGGGTGAAAAGTGATAGGGGGTAAACCAGATATATTTTATATACACTATTTTCAAAGGCTAGAATAAAGCATTTAGCCCCCTTTTTATCGACAGTAAAGTAGGAAAAGAACAGTGCTACAGAATTAAATTTGCTATCTGAAGATTTAGGATTAGATTTATTATAAATATCGGCCGTCAGATGTCTCGATACGTTTTTTATAGTGTAAACACTAAAGGTTATGTTTGGAAAAAAATCTGTTATTTGAATTTATTTAACAACATTGCTTCCTTACAGCAACGTGCCGATTGTATCAAAGTTTAAATTTTTTAAGTTGTAAGTACTTATATCACATTTTAATTCCACATCAATTAAAGTTGATTTACTTCTAGTAATGGCCGTATGGCGTGTGCATTTGAGGTCGTTTGTCGTGCATTTTCAAGGTTTTTCATTGTTTACTTGTGTGCACTTGAACTAGAACAGGAATAAGGTGAATTTCGATCAATATACATAGTTGTATAACACGCCACAAAAACTTGTTTCTAGTCATTATAGTCAAGTGACGTGAGTGAAGAATCTTGAAGATGTTCATTATTCTTATCCTTAATTTTTAATGCGATCAAATGTATAAGCAGGTAGTATCAAAAATCATAATTTAAAATTTTGTAAATAGCTTTATACAGGCATCTTTGAAGCGGTCATGTATAATATATTTTCATTATTTTGAATCGTGAGGTGATGGTGATAACTACACTTGCCTTGCTAAAGCTAAAGCTAAAGGAGGGATCCAAACGCCCCAGGTCTAATTAGCTATGAAGTTAGAGCAATTCACACCCTAGCTTTTTTATCGTTTATTAATTCTTAATATCGTAATAGGATTTTTATATCAGCTTACGTTTTATAATAACTTCGAACTCATTGATAAACATCTCCAAGATATCAATAGGTAATTCGTTTTAAAATAAAGTGTGACAAAATTTTGTGTGACAGCCTGCTTAACAGCAGTACAAGATTACTTTAACTTCTTAAATCATCACAGTTCTGTTATCGGACAAGAGAACGATATTCGAATTTGAAGTCGTTGTTTTTTTTTAAGTTAATTCGTCAAAGAAAATGAAAAATAACCCAGTGAAAGAATTTTGAGAGAACTACGAAACAACAACTGCGAAATAAAAACGTTGAAATAACTGGTAGTTTACCTAAAGGTACTAACTTAAACAATTTTTATGAGCAAGAAAACCCAAGTAGCGGGTAACGGTCCAATGACATACGGGATAAATGTTGAATATAAACTTTTGTGAGGAAATGAATTAACTACGACTTATGAGCCACCGTTAAACGCTTCTCTTTATGGAGCTTTTTACGTTTTAGCTGCATTGCGTAAAAAGATAATTAAAAGTTTGACTCGAAGATATCCCAAAATTCAGAAACAGTAATTAGTTAATTCAGTAACACGTCCTAATTCACATTTATACCAACGGTAATTTCTGAAGAAATTCACAGAACATTGCTCAAAATAAACCATTATAGATTAATAATTAGACAGACAGAATCAGTGGATAAAAAAACTATTGTAGATTAAATCGTAATATTCCCCATATAATATACCTACCTAATATTTTACGGCTCAAAATAAATTCTGAATAATATATTTATCATTACAAAAATTTTAAAATATAATTATTATACCATACCATTAAAATATAATTATTATATCATATAAAAGAAACCCACAACAAATTTAGCCAGGTTTTTTTTGTTATCACTATCTCACTAATCAATATATAGAGCAATTCACACCCAAGCTTTTTTATCGTTCATATAATCCTTAATATCGTAATATGATTTTCCTATAAGCTTTCGTTTTATAAAAACTAAACGTACGTAACGTAAAACGTACTTATTGATAGACATCTCCCAGATATTAATAGGTAATTTATTATAAACTAAAATAACAAAATAATAGATGGGTTGATACCCATCTATTATTTTGTAACCCATATTTCGCGCCCTAATTACTGTCGCACCACGATGTTGGCCGGATCGAACAAGTAAATAGGTGCTATTCCAGGTTCGGCTATTTATCGTTGTAACACATTCACTCCAGCCTGCTTTACGCCCAATAACGTTATGAAGCCTATCAAATATTAACCAGAGCCATAATTCAAGAGAACGTAGCCTCACATGTGACCTTTCCTCTCAACATAGGTTCAGACGAAAATAATTTTAGCGAAGGTATTCTTGTTAGACTATAACGTTAAGTGATTGTTTTATATTACAGGTAATAAATACATTTTAATTACTTGATAGTCATGAAAAATATGTTTTATGGTTCCAAACGTGATGATTTCTATGTAAAATATCTACGCAAAATCTTTATTTCCTCGTAGAAGAATATAAAGAACTCTACGTGCATAGTGCATGTTAACAAAAGCACGTTAACCCGTTTGAACCAAAAACTACGATTTCCTTGTTTCAATATGTGACAACCTCCACCCCTTAGTTCCGTGACAGAACGTGGCTGGATCAGGAAGGTGAAGAACTGCGAATGGTGGTGACAAAAAAACGTATTTCTAGCAATTAATAAAAATGCGTCATACCTATAACGAAGCATCCAGTCATTGCAACACCCACTTTTCCCGTGTGCAATTTGAGGTAGGCGAGGAACGGGTAGGCCACGATGAGTCCTCCGCAATACGCCATAAGACACATGCCGTGCAGATTCCGTAGCTCCGGTATGAAGGCGTACACGAGAAAGGTTGCCAACAGAAATGGCACAGAGAGCATAAGACCTAGAACAAAATATATACATAGGTATTTCTTAATAAATATGAGCTAGTGTACAAGCTTTGATAGCCTAGTGGTTAGGACGTCCGTCTCCTAATCACAGGTCGGGGGTTCGAACCCAGGCAAGGGCAAAAGCAAAAGGCAAGTAATTAAAATATCACTTGCTTTAACGGTGGAGGAAAACATCGTAAAGAAACATGCGTGCCTGAGAGTTTTCCATAATGTTCTTAAAGGGCGTGTGAAGTCTGCCAATCCGAACATCCAACGTGGTAGACTATGGCCAAACCCTTCTCATATTGAGAGGAAACCTGTACTTTGTAGTGAGATGGGTTGATCATGATGATGATGATGATGATGATGATGAATCTGCTATAATAAAAACCGAAATACTAATAGAAATCAGGTTCTTAGTAACAGGGAGAAATGTGCCCTAACGATTTACTTTTAAAGTTAAACGACTAGAACAGAAGATACAATAATTTGTCTCAATTTTCTTACATAATCCCATACATGCGCTTCTCACTTCGTCACTATTTCATGGTTTTATCTAAAAATAACTTTTTTGGAAGAACGCTAAAATCAAGACATTTTTTTGCAAACCTTTTGTAATCTACTACCTACACAGAAATCTGAATTTCCAAGCTTCAAACTGTACGTAACCTATTTGTCAATTTCATACTAGACTGTACCTAACATTAGTTAGCCGAAACCCGAGTGGTGACTAATAGCTTATATCGAGTTTACACAGAATGTATGACCAAACCAAATCACTATTCTAAAATACTTAACGGCAATAAGTGAACTTTATCTTTTTAGTACATAATTGTATTGGAGCAGCTAGGTAATTGTTTATATTGATAACATAGATACTTGATGCTCAACGAAATCGTTATTTAATTTGACTTAAAAATTCTAAGCATAAATACTTGAGTCATTATTCTTCATAACACGTTTGTATTAACCGCGCATTTGTTTACGGTAATCTGCTTTAATTTAATAGATACAATTGATATATAGGGCAAAAGAGTAGAGGAAGACCAAAGAAGAGATGGATGAATTGTGTAAAAGAGGATATGCGGGTAAAAGGTGTGGGTAGTGAGGTGACGGCTGATAGAAGTGAGTGGAAGAAGAGGGGGTGTTGTGCCGACCCCCCATAATGTAGGATAAGGGCAAGAAGAAGAAGAAGAATTGATATAATTATAGTGTAAGGTATAATTAATTCGATAGTAGGTATGTACCTAATAAATAATTCACAGTTTTGGGGGCTTTTCAAGCAATTATTCTTTATCATATTCATAGTGTGATAATTCATGACACTTTCGTAGATAGAATGTGGTCCATCGGAGACTGCAATAAATCAACAAAAGAGGCGATCTAACGCACGTAGACTAATTAGGTACCTATGTACACGTTTTCAGTACACTATGCCTGGATTGTTTAGCATCACAAGATTCTAAAGTAAATCTATCAACTTAATTTTCACAACACAATTGGTAGCGTAAAAAAGAAGGTCGGTATATCCTAAGAATAAACTCTGCAAATGTTTTTTTTACGCTTTTAACTAAAACAAATTAATTCAGGATCTGGGTTTATCGATGTAGGTAACATAATTTTCGTTCAAGTTGATGGGCAGTAAAGTTTTATTGGGCTAGGCTGTTAATAACAAATCAGCTAGCTCGCCAACCATTAAGTGCTGATATAGCGTAACAACAGAATTAGATTAGCCAATAAAAAAGAATATCAACCGAAATTGACCCTGACAAACCAAACTTTAGGAATGTTATTTTTTTGTTGCATTTTATTATTGAGCAAACATTCAAGGTTTCTTAAAATAAGTGGTCACCAGGGCTAGTTTTCTATAGCTCCTCATTTATATGATAAGCCTTTCTAAAAGACATTTCATGAGGTGCAGAGGTCAAGAAATTTCTTCTAGTCAGACATGTTGCTTTCTTGAGACAAATGTCTTATTGAAAATGTCTATTGAGGCTACTCCATAAATGAGCATCATTAGGAAAATAATCCGAAAATCCCATCGATACGATCAGGATTGCTGGAATCAATCGAGCGAATCGGTAGTTGAAAAAATTATTTAGCATAACTTAATAATCTGCCTGTTAATTTCCCAGAGCTGGGCATCCCAGCCAATGCACGCCAATTCGACACATATTAAGGCCGAGATCTACAAATCGAGTTTAGCCTTACTAAAGAAACAGTTGACTATGTTGTGAGTCCGACATAAGTCGGTCTCGTTTTAACTGTATCTTAATCTTCGGTTAGGTTCATCATCATCATGATCAACCCATTGCCGGCTCACTACAGAGCGCGGGTCTCCTCTCAATATGAGAAGGGTTTGGCCATAGTCCACCACGCTGGCCATGTGCGGATTGGCAAACTTCACACGCCTTTGAGAACATTATGGAGAACTCTCAGGCGTGCAGGTTCCCTCACGATGTTTTCCTTCACCGTTGAAGCAAATGATATTTTTTTTATTTTTTAAACGCACATAACTCCGAAAAGTTAAAGGTGCGTGCCCAGACTCGAACCGCCGACCTCTGATTAGGATGCTGACGCCCTAACCACTAGGCTATCACCGCTTCGGTTAGGTTATGCAGTCTTTATAGATTTCGGTTTGAGTGATAGCAACCAGAACCGATGGTGATGATGAATGTGTGTGTAGCAGGGTAACAGAACGATGCCTATTTCCTAACACAGGGATGGAACTGTTTTTTTGATGAACTGAACTGAATTTCTTTACTAGAAATCCATATATGCGGAGTACCCATCGGGGAGTACGTAGATAACGCCACGAACAAAAGAAGAACATAATACATTTTGACACCGGATAGTGGGACCCGGGATGATCGTGGTCCGTAGTCCAACATCTTAATCTTTAAGCAGTGCATTTACTTCATATTTAAATTTACCGATGCCATAAGCGATGTAAAGGCCGGGACTATCGCTATCTGAATCGGTGTCTGGGTAGCAGACTCCACCCACTAGCCTGGATTCAGGCGAGCTGTCGTCCAACTTCATGTCCAAGCAGAACATTGACGGCGGGTGCCATTGAGGTCTGTTCGCTGCAATTTCAAATAAGGTCCCGTTCTGCAAAAAAAAAAAAAATACAGAAAATGATGAGAAATATTTTCTATATATTCCACATTCAATACATACACTTTTTTAACCCGCATGAACTGTCATACTCTAAGTCCTATTTTTGCAATTTAGGAATTACAGTATAACTCACTTTCGCGTTTAAAATACCTGTAAATAAGTGTTTTCTTTTGGTGGAATTGCAATTGTATTTTTCCGAGATACCTTATTTATGTTTATATAATTCAACGCGCAGAGATTAATGACTACGCTTTGAATTATATAAAACCGATGCAATATTTTTACAAACTTATTATATTAGTTAGTAGTAGTTCTGGATAGTCTGCATCATGTAATCCATGTCTCAAAGTTTCGGTGGCGCTCATCGTTGTGAGCGAGAAAACGCTGAATATTAAATCATCATCATCATCATCACTTCAACCGATAGACGTCCACTGCTGGACATAGGTCTTTTGTAGGGAGTTCCAATGGCCACGGTCTTGGGCCGCTTGTATCCAGCGGCTCCCTGCGACTCGTTTGATGTCGTCTGTCCACCTTGTTGGGGGTCGACCAACGCTACGTTTACCGGTGCGGGGTCGCCATTCCAGCACCTTGGGACCCCAACGTCCATCGGTTCTCCGAGCTATGTGCCCCGCCCATTGCCACTTCAACTTCGCAATTCGCTGAGCTATGTCGGTAACTCTGGTTCTTCTACGGATCTCCTCATTTCTGATTTGATCACGTAGAGATACTCCCAGCATAGCTCTCTCCATCGCCCGTTGAGTGACTCTGAGCCTTCTTATGAGGCCCATAGTGAGCGACCATGTTTCAGAGCCGTAAGTCATCACTGGCAACACGCACTGTTCGAAAACTTTAGTCTTCAGGCACTGAGGGATTTTGGACGAAAAGATGTCACGGAGTTTCCCAAACGCTGCCCACCCGAGCTGAATTCGGCGGCGGACCTCCTTCTCGAAATTGGACTTACCTAACTGGATCGTATGTCCCAGGTATACATACTCGTCTACAATTTCCAGTGCAATATTAAATAGTTTACAATATTAATAACTTTTGTTTGCTTAAAATCGTATATGGAAACCACCGATATCTATCTTATTTTAAAACTTAAATTCGTCACAACTAGCGTAGCCAGCACAAGATTGTAAAATAAAAAACAGGAGTATGGAAATTGCGACTCCAGTCTGAGAGCATAAGGTAAATTTTTCTTTAACGTTACAATGTTTCGGTACTCTAAAGCGACTCTGCGATTTCGAGAGCGCAAATCTTATGCTAAGGCTGGAAGTATGGTTGCATGATAAAGGCCAGTGTTTAATGTCTATTATTAAACATAGTGTACCTAGCAATAAAACAAGAAGCTCCCGCGTGGCCTGCACCATTGTCCATTACTTACAATTTATACACCTTTATTACTTTATTCCGCTGTGGGGTTATTGCATTTTTTATGCTCCCTATATACGGCCCTTAAATACGATGTGAATATATGATAAGTTGTGATGGTGGTAACGACCCACGGCCGAAGCTACTAACTAGTATCCCACAGAACATGCAATTCAGTAAAATTTATTGCATTTAATTTCAATTCTATTTACGGCAAATCACCGTAGAATGGTTTGGAGGTTCTGCAATCGTAGGTTGCTTAAATTATTTATGAGGCTTAAAAGGTATAAACTTCGAAAACGTGGTCGCTTACTATGGGTATCCTAAAAAGGCTCAGTCACTCAGCTGGTAATGGAGCGAGCCATGCAGCATGCATTGCAATGGTACGTACAAAATAACCTTTTTAATATTGATTTTTGGGCCAGGACTGACTTATATTTTTATATACCTAATTTTATATATGTTAATCATCATGATCAACCCATTACAGAGTCACTACAGAGCACGGGTCTCCTCTCAATATGAGAAGGGTTTGGCCATAGTCCACCACGCTGGCCATGTGCGGATTGGCGAACTTCACACGCCTTTGAGAACATTATGGAGAACTCTCAGGCGTGCAGGTTTCCTCACGATGTTTTCCTTCACCGTTGAAATATATGTGTATATATATATATATATGTGTTAATAAATATAAATAATATTTTTGACATTAATATGTTTTAAAGTTCCATTATTTTTGTATTTAGGCATCTGTTTTTGAAGTTTTCGTTTCATCAAATCACCAATCTATTAGTACCCCCAAAAGTAGACGGCACAATTAGCTCAAATTACGAAAAATACTAATTTCTATCTTACCCCTTACCCTTAAACTACGTTCCACTTCAGTATAAACATACTGAAGTCACGGTTATATGGGTGTCGTAGAGGCTCCGTAGCCAGTTCTCAGTTGACGTAGCGGTATACTTATGTCCGGTCAAGTATATTAATGTGATAATATAAACGGAGAGTGGAGTAGTTTTTCTCTTTCAAATACGGGTTTACGTAAATGATAAAAAGCTTGGCTAAAGGGAGTTTAATGTAATTCTTTATTAAATTTTTTCTTTATTCACTAAAATACATAGCACAATTTCCAAAATTATCTAAATCGACAATGTAGGCACCTGTCTTAGTTATCCTAAATGTCAGCATTACTAATGGCCACAGGCCTGTTCCCCCAAGAGACGGGGGTTTCAGAGGATACACTTACCACGTTCGTACCATGCGAGTTTGTGGACTTATACATTACAGGGACTGTGCTCTTCGCTACACGGGGTAGAACCAGGCAAAAAACCTCGATAGACTTGTCGATTTTGTTGTACACTGACCTTTAACTCCAAGCTGGTCGGTACTGATCTTACTTCTGGTGGGTACCATTTTAAAAAAAAACAGAAAATAAAAAAAACTCTCAATGTGTGTTATTAGTTGTTTGAAACCAATCAATATTATTTTATCACTAGAACTATGTGATCTAGGATGGTTGGTAGTGGGAACTTAAAACCCTACCAGGGTAACATGAAAACGAGTAATAAGTATCCGTTTTTAGGATTCCGAAGCGTACCTTATAACTAAACCTAGACTCTATGCCTGTCCATCCATCTGTCTGCCAGTGAGCTGTATCTTATGAATTGAACAGGTAGAGAGTTAATTTTACTAAACAGAATGCGTATTTGTATTGCCGGTATAACGACAAATAGTAAACGTAAAGTTGAAAATTAAAAAAGGTTCTAAGCTCAGGTTTTATGATTTCAATATTAAGCATCTAAGTAGTATGAATGAATTAATGAATACACTTTTATTGTACACTACAGAAAATAGAGCGGTAAGATAGATGGTACAATTTATGAAGACCTCCGTGGCGAGGCGCGCGCGCTGTTGCATTATAAAGTTGGAGGTCCTGGGTTCGATTCCCGGCTCGAGTCTGGTCTGGTGTGAGGCTGCGGCCGTGGCTAGTTACCACCTTACCGACAAAGGCGTGTCGCCAAGCGATTTAGCGTTCCGGCACGATGTCGTGTAGAAACCAATTAGGAGTATAGCTTTACCATACCCCTAACAGGTTAGCCCGCTACCATCTTAGACTACATCTTACCATCAGGTGAGGTTGCCGTCAAGGGCTAACTTGTAGTGGATAAAAAAAAATGTTATTTTATCGCCCTTATCGCTAAATATAGATTTCTTCCAAACAACCAAAGCCGCAAAAAATGCTGTACGTAGTCGAATTCGCACTTAAACTAATCTTATCATACAGATTACTATTTCACATGAGGAGGCTTCTAAAGAAATTCTGCGTGTACGCCGCTGATTCTCCCAATTTTACAGAATATGTCAGGTAAACAAACAAACGCCAAAAGCAGAAGCCAACATTGGTCTAAAGCTGTGATAGCCTAGTGGTCAGGACGCCAGCCTCCTAATCAGAGGTCGGCGGTTCGAATCCGGGCACGCACCTCTAACTTTTCGGAGTTATGTGCGTTTTAAAAACAATTAAAATATCACTTGCTTCAACGGTGAAGGAAAACATCGTGTGAAACCTGCACGCCTGAGAGTTCTCCATAATGTTCTCAAAGGCGTGTGAAGTCTGCCAATCCGCACATGGCCAGCGTGGCGGACTATGGCCAAACCCTTCTCATATTGAGAGGAGACCCGTGCTCTGTAGTGAACCGGTAATGGGTTGATCATGATGATGAACATTGGTCTGAGCGTGCTTTTTTCAAAGTTATATATTACTATTACAAGTAATATTATCTAGACAGAAATAAGTATGAAGGTACCCACATCGAACACCCTAATTTTAGATTGCGGTAAGTACAACAATGAATGTGAGACATGAGCTAATTGTTGTACACGTAACTATCTACGTCTACGTTGAGAAATTAGTAAACACATTAATTCTGCTCCACCGGTTGTTTTAGTTTCAATCACAGCACTCAGAGCATCAACTTCCTGTAATAATTTCAGTTACATGAAACTATCGCTCAGCACTTTAAGAAACTCTCGAAAATCTATTCCGAGAAATCAATCCGACACCCCAACCCTCTCGTAGTTGCGGCTTCTTTTTACTCCCCCGACCTAAGCGCTCCTCTCCGAAAGAGGAGACCTAAACATATCCTTCATGACCCTAACGATCAGATGACTACTGACAACACACTCGTACCACCTACCACACAATCATACGCTACACACCGTCTTCGCCGGCGAAGACGAGGTCCCCGCTATCTTACATCATCCGGACGTGGGCTCCATCCACGGCCTCGGAGACGTACGGACCACTCACCGTCCGTAGTTTCTTCGAGCCCTAGGGCTCAAAATTTCTTCTGGCAGAGCTTCTTTCCAAAGCTCGCCAAACAGCCCGGTTACGCTGTGGCAACCAATAGGGTTTGTACAGCTAATAGACAGTCCGAAAAAAAAAAAAAAAAAGTTACAAGAAATTTATGGATTGGAGAATGATATTGAGAAATTTGTCAACGTCTGGTCACCTTTGCCGACGGCTGCAATATGTGTAATAAATCTTTTATATAATTATCATGTTATTAATTAACTCCCTTATTTTCTTCGAGCCCTAGGGCTCAAAATTTCTTCTGGCAAAGCTTCTTTCCGAAGCTCAGCTTCAGCTTAAAGACAGTCCGGATATAAAAAAGGTAAACTGACCTAAATAAATTTCAAATGTTCTAATTAAAACATATTTGACCGTAGACAAACTTAAAATTTGCTATAAATATCTTTCAAATTAAGTAGGCTCTATAAAAAGTTTAAGGAAGATTCATTTTAAATTAATATTTTAAGGTCAATTATTTACTCTCTTTTTTTTATGCACTTCAAGCTAGCCGCTGACGGCAATCTCACCTGATGGTAAGTGATGATGCAGTCTTAGATGGTAGCGGGCTAACCTGTTAGCGGCACGGTAAACCCACACTCCTAATTGGTTTCTACGCGACATCGTGCCGGAACGTTAAATCGCCTGGCGACACGTCTCTGTCGGTAGGGTGGTAACTAGCCACGGCCGAAGCCTCCCACTAAACAAACAATAACTAAAGTGCTAACTATCCACGATAAACCAGAAATGCCCAGCATAAGATTAGTATGCAGTTGCAACCCTATGTACATTGTATATCAATTAACAAATCTAGATAAAATTTACCGCGCAATAAAGAATAAAGAAAGTAAACCATTTATTGGCGCCATTAAATCATATATAATTTTGCTCACGTTAAGTTTTTCCAGCACATGGGTTTACTCGAGTAACGAGGCATACCTAGTACCTACCAAAACACAACTTCACGCCAGTGCCAGTTGTAATAATAAACAAAACAATCTTTAACGGTTATTTAGATTTTAGACCCAATTTACATCACTTTGTTTGCATTCCAACCAAGATTTTGACTTAGAACACGTTGATGCAAAACAAAATCAGCTAGTTGTTAGAAAAATAAAAGCGGTTCCTGAGAACGTCGTCTTTGTAAATATAACATGGTTGTATGGTAAACATGTCAAAGTTGGTAAAACAAACTTAAGATAGGCACTTTGACTATATATGTTTCTTAAGTACGCAAATTGTTTACGCAGTTTTAACAGTTTATGTTCAGTTTGTTTTTGACGATGCTTATTTAGTAGGTACCTAGGTACTTCACTGCTCGATGCAGTACAACTCTCTTACTTCGATAATCATCATGATCAACCTCTCAATATGATAAGAGTTCGCAGTTCAGCCATAGTCCACCACGCTGGCCATGTGCGAATTGGCAGACTTCACATGCCTTTGAGAACATTATGGAGAACTCTCAGGCGTGCAGGTTTCCTCACGATATTTTCCTTCACCGTTGAAGCAAGCGATATTTTAATTTTTAAAAACGTACATAACTCTGAAAAGTTAGAGGTGCGTGCCCGGATTCGAACCCCCAACCTCTGATTAGGAGGTTGACGCCCTAACCACTAGCTATTTAGTAGGCACCTAGGTACTTCACTGCACGATGAAACTCTCTTACTTAGATAATATCTTATATTATTTTAATATGTTTATTACGTCGTGGCATTTATAGCTTTTTCCTTGAATGAATGAATACACTTTTAATGTAGACCAAAGATAACACCAAATGCAAATATAATAGAGCGGTTAGACAGGAACCGTCCGACCCCCCGGTTATCCCAAACGTCGGCTAAGCTGAGGTTTGGCCTGAAAGGAGGCGCCCTTAGGCAGTTGTTCCCTTAGTTTCTTCGAGCCCTAGGGCTCAAAATTTCTTTTGGCAGAGCTTCTTTCCGAAGCTAGCCAAACAGCCCGGTTACGCTGTGGCAACCAATAGGGTTAGTACAGCTAATAGAAACTCCGAAAAAAAATACAATTTGGTCTTACTAGGAACCTATGGAAGATATCGCTATGTAGCCTTAAGGTCGCTCTTAGCATATTAAATTTTCATATTTTCCTCAAACAAAATGTATTCATTCACTTTTTCAGTCATCCATTCATCTTACTGGCAAAGGCAATAGGCTTATTACGAAGAAGTTTGCTTAACTTTCCGGCACGCAACTTTTATATATCTCAATTTGCAGGATTGAAAGCCAAACACACTAACTTAACGCAGACGAAGTTGCGGGCCTCAGCTAGTTTAACTATAATTATATTATAGTAGGTAAATACAAATCTAATCTCAGAAATTAAGGCAACAATGGTAGAGGCACAGCTTACAAGAGATCTTGAGAATATCCATATTGGAGCCGTTTATCATTTTTAACATAAACGATGAGCGTTAGATACCTACCGACTATCGCCTGGGAATGTTTATGGAGGATTTTAAAGATAAAAAATCTTTTCAACGATCTTAAAACGGCCTTGTTGATTTCCTCTAAACACCGTTTTTTGCTTGTTGTAGGCATTATGTCAACAATCTATGCATTACTATTTAGTATTAAGTTTATTTTAAATATGTATAAATAAAAAAAGTAAAACCCTCTTGAAAATCTGTTTTCATTTGCTTTTATTTATTATTAAACTCTGGTTACTTATTATCTTAAAAAATACACATCATAGAAACGAACGTTAAATGGAATTCTAAAGTTTAATCGTCATTATTAAGAATAAGCAAATCCTAATCAGAGGTCGGGGGTTCAAATCGGGGCACGCACCTCTAACTTTTCGGAGTTATGTACGTTTTTTAAGTAATTAAAATATCACTTGCTTCAACGGTGAAGGAAAACATCGTGAGGAAACGTGGTGGACTATGGCCAAACCCTTCTCATATTGAGAGGAGACCCGTGCTCTGTAGTGAGCCGAGAATGGGTTGATCATGACGATGTCTTAGAATCGGGGCAATATCACAAACAATTATTTTTATTTTTATAGATTAGAAAGTGCGGTAAGGAGACTATGGAGTTAATTCATCTATTTGATTAATTAATTTCAGTATATCTCCGTGAGCATACGCTTAATACTAAATCCTACGCTTGAGCAGGATTTTCTCTTCGCGTATCAGACTCCTTGTAATTATTCTGACTTATCATACGTGTTATTTTTAACAGAAGGTCTCCTTCGCATGGAAATTTTTGAACGAAAAATATTAAACTTTGGTTTTGTTTACTTCTTTTTTTATTCCTAATTTTTTTAAGGTTCTTTGAATCTTACACGTGAATATTCCAGACCCATAACAGCCTAATTAAATTATATACATACTAGTAGTATGTATATAATTTAATTCTATATTCAATTTTGATTGAAAATTCTTAATGGTAGTTCATAGAGGCATCTCGCGGCTGCTTGCAGGTCTAAAAGTTCTGCTTTTCTTTTAAAGATATTTGCGTTCGTAAAGGATAGCATTAATTCTAGTCTTGTTAATTGAGTGAACTTTGGATTTTTATGTCCTAACGTTAATATATAAACGTTAATTGATTTTGTTCAGTTTAGGAACATACATTATCTGACGAAATGTTTATTTGACTGGTATCTGTATCACACTGTGTCAAGCAATTCGTAAGATGCATCCCAGATGGAATGCAGTGACCTGAAAGTGATAAGATCTGCACGAAATTTCTGCGTATAACTTAAGTATAGCTTCAGAATGTAATATTATTATTAATAGTAGTAGCCTATTAACATCCTACTGGTAAGCACCGGTCTTTTCTCTTATAGGAGAGAAGGTGTTAGAGTAGCCCGCCACACTGCTTTATCGCGGGTTGGTGGGCTTTAACCACCATTATCACTTGATAGCGCAGATAGCAGGGACCGGTGGTTTAATGTGATCTCAAAAGTACGGGTGTGGAGTGTGGACAATTCCCTACTCAGGCCTAGTACTGGGAATTTTCGACATAACAACCGATAACAACCGACCAGAGCATGGAATCCAGGACCATGTTTAATTGAACACACGAACTGCTAGCACGGGCTGCAGAAGTTTAAAACTTGAAAATGGTACTTCGGTGTGATCCTCCAATTATAATATTGTTTAAACCAAATTGAATACCACGCAGTAGCGTGTTTTGTGAAATGAGGGTATACGCGTATAAAGAACATTGCTTCGGTAAATACAATAGCATACAAATCCAGTTATTTCCTTAAATCATCGACAAGGCTTGTTCGCCTTTGTTACTGGTTTAGCTCTACAAAACATTTTAATTTCGCAAAATGATTTAAACTGAATAAAAAAAATACTGTCAATCTATTAATTAATCTTAACGTCCGGTATAGGACCCCATCTTTTAAAATTTGAGTATATATACAGTTACCGAAGAAAGGTCGTGTGAAACCAGAAATGCCAGTACAGCGTTAAATTCAAATTAAATTATACAATTTATTATACCACGAGAAACAATTGTGCTGCACACCTTTTGTCTATTTAACTTCTGAAATATTGCCTTCATTTGCATTTCGCTTTGACTTAAAATAATGCATATAGCTATTAATCAGAGGTCAGCGGTTCGAATCCGGGCACGCACCTATAACTTTTCGGAGTTATGTGCGTTTTTAAAAACATTTAAATATAACTTACTTCAACGGTGAAGGAAAACATCGTGAGGAAACCTGCACGCCTAAGAGTTCTCCATAATGATCTCAAAGGTGTGTGAAGTCTGCCAATCCGCACATGGCCAGCGTGGTGAACTATGGCCAAACCCTTCTCTTATTCAGAGGATACTCGTGCTCTGTAGTGAGCCGGTAATGGGTTGATCATGATGATGATGATAGTATGTCATAGCAAACTTCCTCAAAACTAGATTTATAAGTTGTGAAAGGAAACGGGAAATGTGTGGCATAATTATGGGATACTCTTTAATTACAAACATTGATTATTCCACAATACTTTTTAAAAACAGTTAATCAACGCTCACGAAGTACCTGATGCCTGCTACTTGGTACCTGTAGATTTATTATTACATAGCAATACACATTATACAAATACATTCTCAGATGTTTCCTTATTAGTAACATTAGCTTTTCAAAATTGCATGTCCAATTGTTATGTAGCCATTCCTGAATACGCGTATATATTTGTGTTATGTATTTAAGAATTGCTCGTTTAAACATAGGTAGCTACTATTAGTAAGATACATGGATAAGCCAAATATTAATTGTTCGCCCGCCAACATGACTATTGAATACAGTAAACTCAAGCCAACTGTTAAACTTTTAATAGAAAATGAAACCTATAAAAGGACTCTACATTTGCTTAAGAATAGATATATCCATAAATAGACAGTTATCTCACGTACTATAGACGGGGAGATTTAGAAATTTAAAGTTTGTTTCTTCTGTGGATCTCCGGATTTACGACTCGAGCTCTCGTAGAGATACCCAAAGCGCAGATCTCTGCGTCTTTTGCTGACTTCGAACTTTTATTTTTCATCAGCCACAGAGCAACGGATTCGGGTGTTTTTTTAATACCTAGATAGTTAATAGGCCGAAAGGGAAAGTGCGAGATAGCAGAGATACTAGTTATATAATTTCTGTAGCGTGTTTTGATTTCATTATCTTAAGTTTTAATTACGCTGCATGCACAGGAACTGAGAGTCGGAACGCTGAAGTTTCACGAAAGCTAGTATTTTTCTATTAGGCAGTATTTATTGCTTCATAAAGTAACAATTTTTTAAAACTTCCAGTTCGCTGCAGTTTTTAAATATTTATTTAAATTTTTACTATATATGTACTCCACGGCTCGACTCAGACCCAAAACAGACCTTTCTTCCAATTCGACAGCAATTAGACAAAAATGGAGTGTAATATTTTTACTGTTTATATGTGTATGAGTTATGTATTACACAATAACTTCCTTACACCTGAACACATTTTGATGAATCTTTAGATTCTGGCTATATATTTTTTTAAATCAACATACGGTTTTTTTGTGAAATGTGAAAACTCTTCTTGTTTTTTAAATACATATTGGATATCTTAGTTGTAACTTATTACGATTTAAAAATATTTATTACAAGACTGAAAAAATACAGCAATTTTTATACAGTTGTTTAATTGTTAATTAGGTATTTTTTTTGTACACATTTCACAGGTTTATAGCAAGTTTATGGATACCATGTTTTTAAATATGGCGCTGTGATTTCTGTGATCATTATGGGTATTAGAAAACGGCCTTAATACAAGTAAGTGTAAATAAATAAAAGTTTCGTAACAAAGTGCGATAGTAATGCTACATAGTATTAATATTGTAAAGATCCTGACGCCTGCGAATTCGCCCACTTATTTTAATAATAATATGGATTGATCCCAGCTAGCCTCGCTCAACATCTGAGGCGACTGGGGTTCCGTAGCAGTTCGCTCGCAGCCAGGATAGTCCGCCGGTTTCTCAACCTGTCGCCCTGCCCCCGGCCGTTTGATCTCCCCTGCCGGGGCGTAATCCTCCGCCCGGTGCAAATATGCATTTACGTAAAGTGTATGTAGGTTTATTTATTTTCATCTTTTTAAGTTTATTATATCTCTTTTGGTTTTTTTATATGTATTTATTTTGCACACGGGCGTGAGAGGTAGTATATAATGAAAATAATAATAAAACTCTTTATTACACACAAGATTAAATGCTAACAAAAAAAAACGGTGGTTAACTTTGGACGACGGTTGCTGTGATGACCCTGTTGGGTGTGGTGCCAGAGAGTCAATTTAGTTTAGTTGAAGTACTACAACAGGATTGGAATCAATTAGTCCGCCCACTTAGCCTTCCCACGATCACTCCCGTCGGCAACTCCCGTGACCTACGCGGACTGGACAATGCCGCTTACCGATAGCTACAAGTGAGCCGAAACCAAGGCCTTGGGAACAGGCAAGAACCAATCTATACTACTAATATATCCAAGTAGAACCTTTAAAGCAGCCTCTAGGTACTAATATTCGGTATGGATTTAGTTTTATAAATAGTTTGGCGACCTCAGTGGCGCAGAGCGCGCGCTGTTTTTGTATTATAAAGTTCGATTCCCGGCTCGAGTCTGGACTGGTGGGAGGCTCCGGCCGTGGCTAGCTACCACCCTACCGACAAAGACGTGTCGCCAAGCGATTTAGCGTTCCGGCACGATGTCGCGTAGAAACCAATTAGGAATATGGGTTTACCTTACCCCTAACAGGTTAGCTCGCTACCATCTTAGACTGCATGATCACTTACCATCAGGTGAGATTGCCGTCAAGGGCTAACTAGTAGTGGGTAAAAAAAAAGTTTTATTTTTTATCCACTATATAATGTAACAGCTTTGTTTTTATTCCACTACAAGTTAGCCTTCGATGACCAGCATAAAAAAAAAAGCCAATTAATTATTCAACTACCCAATAAAATAATAATTATGTCAAAGTTTGTTTCTTTTTAACAATTAAATCCTATTATTTACTAGTTTATTATAATATGTTTTTTGGTAGAAGTCGCCTGGGTCGTCGAATGAGGAGTATGGGTTTACCATACCCCTAACAGATTAGCCTGCTACCATCTTAGACTGCATCATCACTTAACATCAGGTGAAGTTGACGTCAAGGGCTAACTTGTAGAGGATAATAAAAATAAAAATAAAAACTACGATAGGATACGATATGTCTAATATCGGCAGACGAAAATAAATGGATTTTCTTTTGTATCATTTGGTAGCAATTTCTTTTCATTTATCATTCGCGCAACTTCGACGTCGCATCTATGCATTTAGGATATACTGTATGCGGTATGGATGTGAAAACGACTAGGTAGATTGATTTCGACGAATTATTTGAAGCGAAGATTCTTAGCGCTTTTTCGTGACGCGAACGTTTGGGACAATATTGAGATTGGGAAACTAAAATAAAATAAAATGATTAAGAGAGATTATAAAAACAGAATAATGCATTTACTGCACTTATTAGATACTAATCGGTACGTCAAAAATTACTGTAAATAATTACACGTTTTCTTTTAGGTAGCGCAAAAAAAAAATAGCCCGCCATTTTAATTTACATTTTATTTTTTTAATTTACAGTTCAAAATAATTAAATTAACAGTGATCGTCAAAGACATTGAAAAAAACCACAGAGGTTTGGCCTCATTGTCGTCCGCACTCAGCGCTTTCCATACTAATTAATTATAACTTACACAATATATACAAAGGTGAATTACTATTCAGCCAAAGAACTACTTCCAAAACAACCAAATACATTGCAAAACACGTCAATAGGTAAATAAGTATGTTTCCAAAAAATTAAAATATCAAACTGGGCAGCTAATTGCGATGTAATCTTTCGAAGTTAAGAAATCATAGGTACTCAGATTAAATGGCCTCGGTTGGGGTTTTAGAACCGTAAGAGCTGCTGTTAAGGCCAAATCATAACCACGACCACTCTGCCAAGAGTGAACGAATAAGAAGAAGAAGGGGGTAAGGGTCACAAATTAATTGCACAGGAAACTATTTTATGTAGCTTTTCATATATTTTAATTACCGCAAACTCTGCTAAGTTTGACGAGAATTTGACTCACCTCTTGGAGGTATATCTCTTCGGCGGGCGAGTTGGAGTCCACCAGATACATATCACAAGACTGTCTTGGCATATAGAAGAAGTTCTGATGGGCGATCACGTTTACCGGATCACGTCCTTTGAACACTGGGGGGTTGAACGGATTGGCTTCGCTCACATCTACGTCTGCACAGGTCCTATTAAGGAACATTTGGCCAATCCCGCAGCACTTCCACAGACACCGGCGCCCAATACAGGGACACCCGAACCGAACTTCCGATCCATCTATGTCCAGCACATACCAAGTGCCCTCGACGTATTCCAACCCTTCGTAAACCACTGAACCATTTTCAAAACTTATTCCGCTTGTTATGTTTAAACTCTCGTCTCTAACGCAAGGGGATGAGTTCACGGAAACCACTACCGTGATTAATAAAAATAACACAAACATTTTGATTTAAATACTTCAGAATTTATATAATTTACAATTTTATCCGCTTTGTAACATATTTCTGTAAAAAGTGACAGGATTCGATGTGACTAATAGTATTTTTTACACAATGAATCCTTGTAATATTTATCGCGGAGTACTTCTTTATCGTCGCACTTGTGAGGTAATTCGATGTATCATTTTTTAATGCGATAAGAGATAAGATTTGTCGCGGGCGCGCAATTGTTTGCAGTCAAAGATATGTACGTCATGCACGGGTGAAGCCCATTTCCCGACTGCCCGACGATTGCCGTTTGCCACCTTTATTTTCGAGTAACTACGAACTCCTAAATACGTTCGCAAACTTAGTACATAGAGGCTACATTCTCAATAAAATAGAATCAGTGTCGACAAACATGAATTCCTCACTATTCGGGGTCTCAAATCATTAAATTGGCAGATAAAAGCTTAAGCCGTTTTAAGTTCAGAGTTCTACGGGCATTTTCAAAAACAGCAAGTTCCCGGGCCTTCATCGATTTCTTGGTTTACTGTAACGCTATTACCCGGACTGGCGGGTTTCCACCATAATAAACAATAATAAGGAATACACGTTTCCACCTCCATTGTATTAATAGTTGTAGAGCACATCAACCCACATGTATTTTTCTTAACAACATCCAGTTTGTTTAAATTAATGATATATTTTTTTATACACTACAAGTTAGCCCTTGACAACTATTACACCTGGTGGTAAGTGAAGATGCAGTCTAGGATGGTAGCCAGCTAACCTGTATGGTAAACCCACACTCAGAATTGATTTCTACGCGGCATCATGCCGGAACGCTAAATATAGCGTTTTTATAGCCCCTTAAGATAAAATTTTGTTGTTTAAACAATTGACAAAAGCCATTTGAACATTATTCCAGGAGTGCCAATTTCATGGATTGAAATAATGAAACGGCTTAAATCAACTTGATAATAAACACCCCCTATATCTAAAAACACCATATAGGTACTGCAGCGGATTTAGATAACAAACAGCTTCTTAAATCTGATACAAATGATGCCAAACATTCTTTTAAACTTGTTCCGGAAACCGTATTGCAATTATGATTATAGTTTATTATATCTTCTAACGCTCTGGATCAATTTAATAGACTCTTTATTAAGTATAAATATGTGAATTAATAGTAAATTATGCAGCTATTTCATCAATACAATATGTGGAATATTATATAAACCAGGTGTAGAATTTTTCCTTGATTGAAGAGCTTACACTGAAATAAATTAAATTAAATATTAATCAGAATCAATTACACTCAAAAAAGATTTAATACATCTTTTTCAATATTTTTAAATTTTTAAATCAAATTTGGAATCTATTTATCATATGTTAAAAAGTAAAAGGTAAGACTTCTATGGTTTTGAATAATACTGAGTAAAATCTCCTCTATGAAATAAAAATTCTATAGTTTTTAACAAAAACTATAGAACTAAACATTTGGAATTGAATTTACCCGTTGGGTAGTGGTAAATTCACAAAGGATCATCACATACAAGCAAAGACTCACCCCGGTGACATAAATAGCAGAACTTTTTTTTGGCCTTCATCCAGTAGTGGTATGCTTGTGTTAAACAGGCAATGAAAAGCAATGTGATGTGCATAAAAATCCCCTCATATACCTTTATAAAGTTTTGGGAGGTCAGCAATATTTTAAAATTTAGTGTTTCTGTATAATAATTAATTTTAGGTGTAACACTGAGACAGTTTGTTTCCAAAAAAGTTGCTATAGACAAACTAATTTTGCTGTCAATGTTTTATATTTATTTTTTTTATTTTAATATTAATAATAATTCATTTCCCTACAAAATTATAATCTGCAGACTAAATAGGATAACATGTTTGCTTTAACAATATTTTTTTAAAATATCTCTTTTATATGGTCTGTTGTCTTTGTTATTTTATATTATTCAAATTGTTATTAATTATTTGCTTTGTCTGAGGGAGAAATTTCCATCTTTGATGTGGTATTTGCTTAGGTGTATAAGTTTTTTGACATGTCAAGGGCTTAGAAGTGAAGGGAACACTATTTATTTGTAAAACTTCTGAAAGTTTCTTTATTCCTCTTCACGCTAGCTGCCTCAACATATCTTAGAAATTGCATGGTGAGCTTCAGTATATCTGCTGTGAAGTCCTATAAAAATTTTCAACAGAGCCATGTTACTTGTGAATTTTAACAAATTTTCCTTATTAGTTGCATTTATAATTACATAAATTTAGTAAGTCAAGTAATATCTCCAGTTATGCCTAAATATATATATATATATATTGTGGTAAAATAGTTGAACCACTGAAATTGTCTCATTGTTGTGAAAGAAATTAAATCCTCTCCTACAGTTTTCACAAATCTCCTACCATTTATGTCCACACAATCTGATTTGGGTTTATTAAAGAGTTCATACTTGCTAATTTCCTTAGGCATAAACCTAACAACTCCTACCCTCCCCAAAGAGGATACCTGGATAAAAGTTTGACGCTTATACATACACTGAGAGACACTGTATGTTAATAAGACATCGCTTCAGTTGTTTGAAAACAAGCACAATTTTACTGGCATTTATGCGCCTACTTTCACGGATACCTTTTACAAGTCTGAATATTTTCATGTAATTTGGCATAAAGACAGAGATTATAGTCCCAATAGCAAATGGGCCACTTGAATCCCGCAAAATATGAGACTTCCATAGGATTTTTTTTTATCAGGCCGAATGCCTCCCGCTTATACAGCTTGTTATAAATATTTTTTCAACGATTGTGTCATTAGTTACTCATATATAGAATGCATATTGCTTGCATACATTAAATATCCATTGCCTACAAACCTACATATTCTCCCCTCTGTCAATAATGTTACTAGAATCATTACCACTTTCAATTTATTTATTTTGTTTAAAACACCATACTTATCCCAATATTATAATTTAACCATAACCCAACAATCAATTTTCCAATGACTCCTGATTTTGAATGCAATACTTTGATGCAATAGATACTAATCATATTTCCAAACATAATCATACCATCATACCTTTTTCATAAATGCGATACGACTTAGTTTCAACTAAACGGCTGAAGCTGAAATTCAGCAAAAAGTTACCAACGCCGATTATCTTGGTTTATTTATGGTTTATTTGAGCTCACAAGCCATTTTGAACATTCTTAACGTAGTGTTCATATCCTCATTGCAAAAACAATTTATTAATATCGCAAAAATTACATCAGTAAATACTCATCTTACGTAGTAAATTTTTACTAGCTGTTTAATTACTTAAATTATATATGTTTTTTAATTACTTAAATTATATATGTTGTATTCCATTAACTGCAAAAGCCTATTGGAATTCTAAATTTAAGGACGGCAACACTAATGCGTACTTTATTTCTGGTAAAGTCCGATAATTTAAAGTTATTGATTCTAGAGATGTACCTTACAAAATTGAATCGACAATATTGAAGAGGATACGGGTAACAGTAAACTCACATAAGAAAAATATTATTTATCAATGCACACATACCATGTAATATTAGAGGGTCTTACCCATCAGCAATTAGTATAACAATATAAAACTAGATTTTGAACTTTTCTTATACGAATCAATAAGACAGTTAAGGTTAATGATTGCTCTTCGTTTTTAGTGATAGTATTTAGAACAGACGTAAATATGCCAAATAATCAATGACTTCTATATCCCTCTGAATATAAGTCGGTAATGTTTCTCGTCCCAGTGATGGTAGTTGACAATGTTTATAATATCCAGTAAAGTTTCAAATAATGAGCGATTGAAGTTCCATTGAATTGTTTCATGAAGATAATTTAATGCTGAACGTTTATATTTACGATTGTTTAGGACCCGCTAATCAGCGGAACTCCAAAATTGATTTGAGAAAGCTTGTTTATTGAGGAAGGTAATATTTTAAGAAGGTGGGATTACAAAACTTGACGTTAGGAACTAAGACGTAAGACGTAGGCGTAGTGTTAATGTCCGACTCCAGGGTGAAAACCGTAGGCCAGCAGAATATCGTGCGTGGAGGTGGTTGGCGGAGGCCAATCTCGTCGCCCTTTGGTGGGAGAGGCTTGTCGCGCCAAAAATTGGCCACCGCACGATCGAGGTGATCCGGCCCGTCGTCGAGCTCTGGACGGTCCGAAAGTACGGGGCACTGTCCTTCCACTGAGGAGTGCCATGAGTGTGGCTACGCTCAGGACTCGGCGCGGCACACCTTGGACTCGTGAGTTAGTCGTGGTCGGTCGAGCGAGCCTTACTTGTGGCACAGGTGGGGTCTGATCTTTTGTTGCCCCCGTGGTTCGCACCAAGGTGGCCAACGTCGCCTCCATCTGCGAAGAGGTAATAACGCAGAAGGAGACGGTGGAACAGCGCCGGGAGGACGACACAAACGCGCACCTTCACCGTCGTCGTAGGGTGGGGCGCAGACGTCTGGCACACGATCGCCACCTGCCCCCTGACGAGGAGCTGCGGGTGATGGATGAAAGGCATCTTTATCATCCGTCTAACCTAATCGTCAAGTCGTGAAGCTCGCCCAATGTTCCTGGCACGTCTCGGACGGCTCGATAATAGGCGTAGAGGGTCTGCTTCGGCAGTCACCGCTGTTTGGGTTGCTGTCTTGCCTACGTTGCTTCAATTGCAGTGGATGCGTAAACACATCTACCAGTGTTAAAAAAAAATTGTTGGTATTCGATAATTTTAAACGTTAATTATTGGAACATCACTATGGCGTATGCAGTACCTCAACATCTATAAATAGGACCTGGCGCTTCCTTCGAGCGTTCATTGCTTGTATTTGGTGGATGTAAGTACGTCGATTTGCTGTTCGCGCGTTACCGTGCCGTTTCATTACAAGGTAATGTATGATCACTATATATCATAAACTTTATTTAAGATATCCCATTTAGAGGTGGGCTAAACTCTTATCATTTTTCAACGAATTACACCAATCCCCCGATTTACACTGAAGTTAGGTTCCAGACAAATCCAGACAAAATTTAATTTAATATTCACACGGTGATTTTTATAAAACTATTTTCAGAACAAAACTACGGTTAGGCGCATTTATAACTCGAAACTCGCCAGTAAAAAGTCTAGTGTCATATTTTATAATGTGTTATATCGTTATAAAAATATATTCTAATGTATATGTGTTGTGTCTTATAACACCCACCTCTAATCCCAGTACAATTTGTATGTATATTGGTCACTTTGCACTTTTTTCGGCTGGGCAAATTGTAACCTGTCTGGCTGGGCTTCCAGAGCGTTAACTTGTTAACTTAATTAAGTGATCAATATATCTATAAATTATACTGGGCTAGGTCAATAGTTCATTATAATTAGCTCTAAAGTTAGAGCAATTCACACCCAATCTTTATTTATCTTACTAATGTACTTACTAGCACTCTTACTAATTTTCTATTGTATGTATCTACATAAATTGTACAAAGTCAAATGACGAATATATCTAATTACATTTCCTTTGTGGCAAGTTTTTACAGTAAGGAAATGTTTTCCACACATTTTAAATATTAAATGAATCTTAAGATTCATAGTTTTACTAAGTCTACTTTGCTGACATTTTCTCTATTTGCAATAACAATTCTCTTCTTCTTTGGCCTCGCTTTATCCCGTTACGCAGGGTTTGCTTTGCTTATCATTCTGCCACGTCAATCTTAATTTTGTATCCTCATCATTGAGGCTGAGGCATTTCATGTCCTTTTGGACATTTGTCAACCTTGTAGTTTGTGGTCTTCCACTTCCCCTTCCCCTCTTTCCTGCAGCAACGGAAAGCCACTTTTCCACTACGTAATCGTCAGGTCTACAAATTACATGTCCGTACCATCTGAGCCTGGATTCTTTAATTTTTTGAGTAATGGGTGCAACCTTAAAGCTTCTTCTTATATATTTATCATGTACTTTGTCTTTTAGTGTTACTCGTGCCGCCCATCTCAGCATACACATTTCAGTGGTGTGTCTGTCCGTGTTTTTTTGGTGCCCAAACTTCACAGTTACAACCATGTTTACTTTTAATAGTGATCCTGTCAATGATTTTGAGGGGGATGATGTTAGTGGTTCAGGCTGAGGAATATTAACATGTTTACCGACACTGGCATCTCAATATGATAATCATCAAAAGAAAGTGAAGACTTTAGATGAAACAGCAAAACAGACAAATTGCAATTGAACTCACTGTAAATGAAAATACAGTCTTGTCATCCAGTCTGTGTTACCTTCATCATCCTCAATACTGAGGAATATGCATACTAAAGGTGAATGGTAGATTAAAAAATTTACTACAAAATAATAATAAAAAGTTTCTTTGCTAGGCTTAAATGAAAATTAAATTCCACAAGAACATTTATGTACATTGATGAGATTGGATGTATGATACATGGTGGACACACTACATTGAACTGCTGTTTGCCTCTGACTTGAAAGGCTGTTGTTGCTACTATTTGTGAAAAAAAATTGTGCGATTGTCTGACTAATTTAATGTTGCTCATTGGAAATTGAGTAAATATTAACAAAAATGAATCGATAAGGTTTTTATAATTTATTACATCGCTTATTGAGGTTATGCTAAAAGTTTTGTCATATACACATACCCTGTTGTAAAAGTTTTCCACACCAAGAAAATATAACATATAATTTAAATACAACCTCATAAAACTTGTGTACAGAACTTCTGCTCTACATGAATGAATACACATACTAGTATATAACCAAATAAATATATATATAAACAAATCATAATATAATAAAGTATAAATAAATTAAACCTCAAAAGTTACACTAACATTGGGCTACAGACAAAACAGTGAGCATTCCCTTTTTTTTAAAAATAAAAACATTGATTTTGCCTCTAATTTCTAAGGGCCAACCAACAACGGAGCTTGTGTGGTTTGTAAAGCGGCGGAAAAAGCTAAAGCATGATAATACAGGGGTCTAGGCTATGCATATGATTTTGTCTCATTCAGTGTTGAGACTATTGGACCGTCGGGTCCTAGAGCTATAAGGCTTTTTAAAGATATAGCAAAAAGGTGAGGCAACATCACTGGAGAACGAAGAGCTGCCAGCTACCTCGGACCAAGAATTAGTCTAGCAATTCAAAAGGGGGGAACGTTGTGAACTTCTATTAATAATATATTTCAGGTATAATTTTTTTTTAGGTTTTTAGTTTTAGGTTATGTTGTGTACAGTATTGTGATTAGTTTGAGGTGGGTACTTTTTGACTTTGTTAAATAATAAAGTGAATTAAGTAGTAGGTAGGACAAAAAGAGAAATGACAGTGTGTTGTGAAGGCTACCTAGCTAATACAGTTGTGATTAGAACTCCTGAGTTTTATTTATGTTCCTAAACATATTAGGTTAAATATTTATATATAAAATAAAATCAATGTATACAAATAAAAAACTTGTGTACATATTATAATAAAAAAATATTGAAGCAAGTGTGCTAAAACAATAATTCAAACAAAGAGGTAATTATTTTAAAGTTTAAAATTTAAACAACAGAAAGCTGTTTCGCTATCTTATTATTTTACAATAATTTGACTAAACAAGTTGTTTTTCTTGGAAATAATTCCAAGTAATTTTATTTTAAACTAGTTAAGGAGACAATGAAGGTATTTACTTGCCTCGCTCTAGAAACAGTTTTTCTCTTACTGAAATGAAATAATTTTTATTCAGAATCAGAATTGAATATTAAATTCAATTTTAAATAAACCAAGCTCTACCTATATCAACTTTGTTCACCAAAATATTCAAAGTATTAAAGTAAAAGTATTAGAGATTGAATTGTTTTTAAACAATTTTCATATTATGTTTTATGTATAACAGAACATTTGTTAAAAACTCATGAATCCTTGTTTAATTTTGGTCACCAACAGAGTGGTAGTTAATCAGTTAGGTACTTTCGTTGACTACCTTCATAGAGTTACTGCAATCCATGGGGCTCATTAATTAAATAAATAAAAAACATGCTTAAAACCGAATTGATGTTGTGAGCCTGACTGTTGAATGAACAATTGAACTGTCTGCAGTTGAATGAGAGCAATTTATTGTTGTTCCTGACAACCTTATTGCGCTTTGAATAATTTGATAGTAATCCATTTCAAAAAGTAAAATATGTAAATGAAATAAAGTTGATTGCGTGCAATTTTAATGTAAATATATTGGTTAAGTTTACATTAAAAATTATTGTTATGAGATAATAAACCTATTCAGGTCATACAATTTGTTGAATATATTTACTGAGCCCACTAGAATAATTGCCAATAGTGCCACATGCTTATATATATATATATAATATTATTGTCTAAGCAAATATAAACCCAAACGGTAAAAATATAATTAAAACAATTAGATATTAAATTAGATTTGGATCACTGTAGTAAATTCATCTGATTCCAAAAATTGGGAAAAAATTTGTCTAAACATAAATGACGTGCCAGTAACAACAGCATGAAAAGAGAAAGTAAGAAAAAGTTTAGTTAGAGACCTAATTAAATGTACAATACTTTTTTGTAAGTTTAATTTGATATTTTATTCTATATTTACCCAAGCCTGTCATGATTACTGATACATTGGTTTTTAATGAGTGGGCTTAAATTGAACTACATAAAAATAGTCAAATGTTATATGAACAGTGTGCAGAACTAACTGTGTGCGGTGATTGCATTTTGGTGAAATTGCAATACGTACAGAATAAAATAAAAAATAGCAGAACTTTAAACTTTATATAGGTAACAAATCCACCACTTCAGATTTAGATATACAAATTGGGTCCAAGAGTGTCATTAAGAGATAAATTTCAAGAGTACAAAATAAATAAAATAATGACTGTGCATAACCAATTGAGTTTTATATATGAAAATTTAATGTATGTTCATAAAATATTAAAAATTCAAGAAAAAGAAATTAACTAATGCACTGAACATTAGGAGTAAAAGTAAACTTTAGTATAGATAGGCTACATAATAATTAGTTACTCATTCAAAGTAATTTTTATTTTATTTCATAATAAATTACCTATTGATATCTTCAAAATGTTTATAAATAAGTTACAGAAAAATCCATTTACCAAATTAAGGATTATATAAACTATAAAAAGCTTGGGTGGGGATTGCTCTTAACTTCATATAATTTATTATTGGTTATGACAAAAAAACCGGCTAAGTTCGTTGTGGGCTTCTTAGACCTTGGCATGATTGGAACACTTAGCTTTAGTTTAGTGGGGGGGTGTATTTATCACCCATCACTTCACGATTACTTCATGAATAGAAATAAGTGAAAATGTGATAATTATATATGAATGATTCATATACGAATGTAATAGGTTAAGATGAATAAAGCCATCTTGCCTTTCGTTTTTTTTTTACTGTTAGTACCATCACTAGTACAGTTGTCAATTGCCAATAACCATAGCCAAGTTGCACTGAGACATAATTATTTAAATTATTAGGTGTTACAATTGTGACTGGTACTGCCATATCTGGGTTTGTGACGATATGTTTAGTTGAGGGATTTAAAATGCGCGCAGGTAAAATTAATTTACTATGCTGTTAAGAGTCAATTCCTTAAGAAGTTAACACTCAAATTGGAGGTTAATTATAACTTTAAGTTAACACTAGTTGCAACAATGTTAAACTGTAAACCTTCTTTCACAGAACCATGGGTTTGCTCGTAGCATTAGCCGTGAACGTGATCGGAGGCGCAGCGATCTACCTTACCGGCGGGTTGGCTACGGGAATTGTAGCGCCATTGCTTGGCTTCGGCAGCGCCGGAATAGGAGCAGGCACTTTAGCTGCCGCTGCCCAGTCGTACTATGGTAATTTGGCAGCAGGCAGCATCATTTCTCAGTTGACCGCTGCAGCTATGGTTGCTCCTACACCATAGGTATTTTCTATTTTATAACCTAGATAGATGTTAATTATATGAGCTGCTTATATTAATATTTTTTTTCGGACTGTATAAGCTGTACAAACTCTATTGGTTGCCATAGCGTAACCGGGCTGTTTGGCGAGCTTCGGAAAGAAGCTTTGCCAGAAGAATTTTTGAGCCCTAGGGCTCGATGAAGCTAAAGGAACGACTGTCTAAGGGCGCCTCCTTTGAGGCCGAACCTCTGCTTAGGCGACGTTTGGGATAACGGGGGGGTCGGACGGTGAGTGGTCCGTACGTCTCCGAGGCCGTGGATGGAGCCCACGTCCTCGTCCACAAAAACCAATTAGGAGTATGGGTTTATACATACCTTAACAGGTTAGTCCGCTACCATCTTAGACCGCATCATCACTTAGCATAAGGTGAGATGCCGTCAAGGGCTAACTTGAGGTGTATAAAAAAAAATAGTAGTCCTGCGGTTGCCCAGTCACAAGACTTCATAGCGGACGTGTCTCGTGATTGGTCAGGCACGTAGATCAATTTGCTATAATAACGCTGCGAAGGACGAGACCTTAAATACCTTTAAAAAAAAAAAACTAGGTTTATCTCTGATTTGCAACCCATATTGTGTATTATTACGGTTGTCAAGCTTTGCCGTTTAACTGAGACTTCTGTCTATTAAATGACACAAGAAATGAGAAACCCTATCTGATGTATGAATCTCTGAGATTTTTCTTTGCATTATGTTGTGTACGTAGGCAGCTATATATTTTAAACCCCGATGCAAAATTAGAGGCAGGCTGTCGGTTCTTTTTAAATAGTCCATTGAAAAGTTACATTTGGGGTTGCGTTTTTTAGAGGACGCAATTTTATTTTTTTGATGTGTAGGGGGGGTCAGTGTAAAGCTAAAACCAAGTTTGTGGGGTCGCCACCCTTGTCCCACGGCCGCCATCTTGAAAATAGGGGTTGAAATGGTTTTTACGGAATATCTCTTAAACTATTTTTTTGATAAAAAAAATTTATTAACATTTTTTGTTGCAAATTAAATTCTCTACAACTTTGGTCCAGTAACTTTTGGTCGTAGAACTATAAATAAAAAAGTTATAGGTGAAAATGTTCAGAAATTCGAAAAAAAAAATTATATTTTTCGATATAACTTTTTTTTTTATCATTTTACGAAAAAATGATCTCAGACCATTTTTGTTGATCGTTTTTTAAGGAATAACCATTTTTTGGAATACAATTGCTTGCTGCAGTTGTTATGATACCTTGCTCCAACTGCCACTAAGCTGGGAATATTAGCTATGCGATTAGTAATGTCCATTGCAACGTCATCGGAACGTTGGTTTATAAGGTCAATAATACTTGTTTTTGTACTCTCATTACGTACAATACAAACTCGCGGTTGTCGGCTTGTACGCGAATTACTTGGATCCTGAACTGCTTTGGCACAGATGAAGCAATTGTTCTTAAAATCAAAGTCTGGCTCTGGAGCTTCTGAAACTGACGATAAACTACTGGAGCTGCTGCTGCGACGACGAACAACATTATCGGTTCGATTGTCCACGTAATAACAATAACACGCAACATGTAAAGTAACTTCCGAAACAGTTCGTAAAAATTGTTCATTAACCTCATCATTTTTTGCTATAGCTCGGTCTAGTAAAGTTTTTACACCTTTTGCCTTCACAGTTCTTATTTTATTTTCATCTAAAGGTTTTTTACAAATAAAACAATCACTGATGATGAAATAATATAAAAAGCACGCTTAAAAAGTCTAAATACTAGTCAAAAAAAAAATAGTTTTCACTGAAGTTAAAATTGTATCTAAAATCATTCGAAATCGTCGTCACAATTAAAAACAAAATAAAATACATCCGCACGTACCAAAATATGTAGCACAACTAAAAGGTATAAGTTGAACGACAACTTCAACACAATATTATCAGCAATTCTTATAGTAAGAGAGGTTAGAAATAATAATAATAATAGATGTTCTTTTGTTCCCTAATGGTCGCTTGGGTATTTTCTACCTGAACAGTATTCTCGGAAACGGCCATCAAATTTAAAATTATTTTAAAAATCAATAATTGTAAAATTCTGTAATAGAGTGGAAAAGAGTCAATAATTAATTATTCATAATTAAAAAAATTATAATAACAAAATTAAAAAAAAAAAAAATAACGGATATATGTATAGTTAAGAGTACTGAAAAATAGTACTCACTTCGGAGCGCTGTAAAACCTTAGCTATTGACTTAATGAAAAAATGTTGCTAATAAAAGTTGTTCCTTAAAAAACGATCAACAAAAATGGTCTGAGATCATTTTTTCGTAAAATGATAAAAAAAAAAGTTATATCGAAAAATATAATTTTTTTTTTCGAATTTATGAACATTTTCACCTATAACTTTTTTATTTATAGTTCTACGACAAAAAGTTACTGGACCAAAGTTGTAGAGAATTTAATTTGCAACAAAAAATGTTAATAAATTTTTTTTATAAGAAAAATAGTTTAAGAGATATTCCGTAAAAACCATTTCAACCCCTATTTTCAAGATGGCGGCCGTGGGACAAGGGTGGCGACCCCACAAACTTGGTTTTAGCTTTACACTGACCCCCCCTACACATCAAAAAAATAAAATTGCGTCCTCTAAAAAACGCAAGGTAAGGCCTAAAAAATGTAACATTTCAATGGACTAAAATAAGTTTCATAAATTTAAAAAATTTACGCCGAGTTTAATGCACATAATCTATGGGTACTATATTTATTGATATTTTCTTTTACAGGTACATCATGAAGAATGTACGTGACCTTGAAAATAAAATGTCATTAGAGTAAACATAATAGCATTTTTATTCATACTATGTACTTTTTTTTTTTTTTTTTAATAAACGATTAAAAACAAGTCAATAAATTCTCAATATGAAATATATTTTCTTGTTAACTGAAAGACTAATGAAAAGTTGGATGGATACTTTGGATAATCTTTCAGGTTCTCTAACTCGAAGTTTTTTATTATTTAGTTTTTGTGTTATTATCTAATTTGTTGAAGATTATATAATTTGACGCCCTCTGTGGCGCGTGCCTTGTCGTTCTATAAAGTGCCAGGAACCAACCCAGTACGGGTGGCTCGAGCCTGGTCTGGTGGGAGGCTTCGGCCGCGGCTAGTCTCCAGTCTACCGGTAGAATGCTTTAGGCATTATATTTATAGGCGTTTTTTAAACCTTATTATTCTAGACTAAACACAAAACACCCTTTATTCGTATTCGAGATTTATATATCTTAATTCAAATTTTACCATGGAAAAGCAACTAAGATAAAAAAAAAAAATTTTGTTAGTTAACCCTTTCACCGCCAGACTTTTTTGCAGTTGCCGTGCCCCCAGTGCCAGGCACAATGAATTACAAAATAAATACCTACAACAAATAGGGATGTGCAATACTCTAGTTTTTGTGGAGTCGATATTCCGTAATAACATCGATTATTTCGATATATAGGTCGCGATATATTAATAGGTACTTACCAAAAAATGTCCTACTTACCCTATGATCCTACCCTAGGTATTTTTGGTAAGCCAGTAAGACAACAAAACCTTTTCGAAAGATTTATTAATTCTCAATTTAATACATAATTTAATTATAATAATCAGTCTATAAATCGGAAGGTAGTCAACAACAAACATTGGATATTTGTACGTTAATTTTAACAAACATAATTACGTTCTTGTACAATATACCTAACAATATAAGAATATATAATATAAACTATATCAGTTGACCTAATAAGTTATTAGTAACGATATTCAGTACAATCGCAATTTGATAAACGATATACAATAATTTCAATAAATTCAAATAATAATCACAGATATAATTTCTTATTAATATAATACATCTAACAATCGGAGATAAGATTTTTCAATCATGGTCAGTCGAAATATTATTTATGGCTGGTCGACAAAACGTATAAATGACGAGACCACATTTACGTAACATTTTTTATTACATTTTAATATAATTTGACAGTAGGCGACAGTCCACAAAAAAAAGTCGTCGAATTCTTCTAACGTCGTCTGTGACATTGCTTCCGTCTATCTGAAATGATGCCATAAAATAGCTGTAGTGTGATAAATTGGAAAAATAAGCAAAGATATCAAATAAGCAAATAATTTACAACACCTAATAACAGCAGTCAACACGAACTGATTTCTATAAAGTTCGGTATATATGATGCCGATTAAAGAGTTTATTACGGGCTGCGGTAATAAAGCGACAAAAAAAGCTTATGGAATACGTTTATTATTCAAATAGATGATCATCGCTTAGTTTTTGCTAATAAGCCCCCGGATTTAAAAGCAGCCGCGTGCTGTGCCGACTCGAGTCCTCACTCTAATAAAGTTACTAATTTCCTTCTTAGTACATCTCTACTAAAGATACAAAGTCACCATTAAAATATTGTCGTGTATAAATATCGCATTATTTTAATAATTTTAAAGCAAAACAGCACAATACAAATGAAAAACATACCTCTTCATCAATGTTAAACTCGTCATCTGATTGGAATTCTTCATCTTCATCACCCTCCAGAATTCGTATTAATTCTTCAGTAGAAGTCATATTTTAATACTAATAATTTATTGATTGATTGAGGCTACACATCATATTCATCGATAACATACACGTAAACAGTTCTGTACGCACATCACTGATGGAACACTCCAGACGCTTATGACGTCAGAAGCGAGTCGTCTATATCCGACCGTGGCACTGGGCGTACTAACAACATTCGTTTCTAAACATGTGGGCTAGTGATGTGAACTATCACTATTCGATAGGGAACATTTCTCTTCTTAATTTATTTATTTTGAAAGGAATTAATTAAAATGCATATACATAATTTTTTGTTATTTTATTTAAAAAAAATTGTAAATTAGTTAATATAAAGAGAAATATTTTGATTTATTTTAATTTTTGTATCAGTTGAACTTGGCGTATGTCGCGTCCCTACTGTCGGATTTATCCGACACTGGCGTAGGACGCCTATGCAATTTTCTTAAAAACATATCAGATTTACATGTAAATTCAGTAATTATTTTTAAGTCGTCTGAGTATTCATTCAAAGTGTATTACAGTGTAAATAATATCTTAGTTAACTATTTACCTAATACACTACATATTTTAAATAGAGCGCAACGTAATAAAATAAAAAAGCAAAATGAACGAGCGCTGGTATTTGGTATATATACGACTCTGGCGAAATGGACACGGAAAAGTTTGTCGGATTAATCCGACCTTGGCGGTGAAAGGGTTAACTGATCTTGTAGAGGACGATACTACCCGTGACCCAGCCACCAGGCTACGCGAAGAACCATCGCTGGGTTTTAGTGGGTATTCTGTACGACCAGCGACCCGGATTACCCACGAAAACCATTTCTACCTGCGTTGCTTCCGAATGGGATTGGATATGCTTTTAACTGGTTCTTACCTAAAATCCTGAAGCCGCACAAAGAATAATATTTGTCCTGGAAAAATAGAAATAACTAAATTCCAAAAAAAGGCAGTCTCGGGCACTATGGGTCTATGGATCTGATAATTTTCATTCGAAATTTGAAAAACCAGAACCAAGAGAACACCAAACCAAAGGTAATAAAAAAGTATATGCTTTTGTCCTGTGTTCCACATTATCAAGTAGTTCATCAATATAAAGTGAATAAAAGACAAACATTCCAATGATAAAATATTTAATTAAGCTTCATGTTACTATTGTTCTGTTCTTATGCTATTTCATTATATTACACTTATAACTAACTCTTTAATAAATCAGATACATTTTCTACGCTTCCTCTTTAAAGGTAATTTAACTTCTTCACATGAATATTTGTTTACAAATAGTTCTTCATAAATGGTGCTATTTGAGCTGGGGCTTAGATACTTGGATATCTCTTGATAAAGGAACTGTTTATAATTATTTTCATTTTCATAAGTTTGGGTTGAGACAAATCTCTTATTACTTTGTTCCTTTTTTAGATTTTTTCCAACCTGGGAGTTATCTTTTGTCCATTTATTCTTGAAGTCAATGATTTGTTGTGAGTTATATGCTATTTTGTTTAACAGAGTACTTTCCATTTTCTTCATTCTCTCCTCTAAATAAGCAATAGTTTTATCTTGAACACTACACAGATTAATATCATCTGCAAGATGAGAATTTTCTTCTGGTTGTTTTGTGTTAGGCTTTTCCAGAGATTTAATGTCTTCATTAAAACTACTGTTTGGTTGATTTACAAAATTGTTGTAGTCAGGATTTTTCGTTACATTTGGCGAAATTACATAATTCTTTACTGGATCATCTAGCTTGTCCAGACACGATTCTATGATATCCTTCAATTTCAAATTAAACTTTCTCTTTTTCTCAATGGCAGCACTTCTTTCTGGTGTGACTTTACTTTTTATCTGTGTAGGTTTTTTAAGGGGTGACTGAGCTATTATCTTTTCTGTTTTATCTGTAATAGTTTTCTTTTGTTCATATTGAATATGGCCATCTTTGCCCTCTACAGGGTCAAAATCCACGTTTAGAACTTCCAATAATTTTAGTTTCTCAGATGGCTTATTATCAGGTTTTTCTAATTCTACCAATGTATTTGGCGTAACCTCAGGCTCTTTTACAACTTTTTGTAATAAACATTTGTCGGGCAAAGGCAAAGTACGTGATGGTGATATTATTTCGAATTTACCTTTTATGTGACTAAGGTCTATGAGGGTTTCTATTTTCTTTTCTGACAATATTTTTACTTTAGGTGATCCTATCTTTACAAAAGCTTGTTGGTTTGTAGGAGTAATATTAGAGGATTGTAATGATGAAATGACATTACTATTTTGTGAAACAGAATTTTTGTCTTCAACCTTGAAATTTAAAGAAGGATTATTGATCAAGTTTTGTTCTAAATTTAGTTCTCTTCCCATTTTAATTTCGTTGCTTAAATCTGAGTAAGGCGGAACTACTAGCATGGGTTGTGCTGCGCTTTTTACCTTTCTTGCGGATAATGCATACCTTGTCTGTTGGGGTTCTAGTAATGATTTATCTTTGCATTTTATGTATGAACTAGATGTTCTAACACCAGCAGTATCTGTGGTAAGATTAATGTTATTACGATTGTATCTTGCACTTGAGTCCACAAATTCATTATTGGTCAAAAAATCTGCATATTTGACTGAGAAGTTAGATTTTTTGTCATTTACATCAATGTCATTTTCAATATCTTCGACAAGTATTGGAATTGGATACTCTTTGGGATCCCCTAATGTCACAAATTTACAAGGATCACAATAAGGACCATTTAATGTTGGAACAGCATCAAAAGTTAGCTTGTCCTTCTGAAATTAAAAAAAACAACTAATTTATAAAATTATTTTGTTGGTACTAAAATTTTATTTAAGTTTGGTGAGAAAACGTTTATTTATATTAATTTATTTTAACCCATTTTAAAAATAAAAAAAATCTTAATGCTATTCTGCTATGTATGAACTTTGGCTAAACTTAATTTTTAACATTCACTTATAAGTCATTTTGTGTTTAGAATCCAATATTTGGAAATGTATTGCATTTCACTACTCGACTAAGCAGAAAATTGTGTATATATGAGTTAAATTATGAATATGCATCCTGAGTTGCCCTGCCCTACTTTATTGTTGTGTGAATTAAGAGCCTGGGGACAATTTTTATGATGATTAGATTAAACTAAAAACTGGTGAACTGGTGATATGTGATTATCAATCCAAGCGCAATCTACAGAACATAATTTGCATTTCTCACAAAATAATGGCAATAAATATTTTTTTGATTAAATTTTATAAAACTTATGATTCTATAATGTGTGTCTAAACATAATGTTTAAACCCCTTATGCAAATTGCAAGACATGAGGATTTGCTATAACCCCTTATGCACTAAAAGTGTAGAGAATCTATTATTTATGATATTTACTAGGAATTTCCTGCAGGTATACAGCTTGGCTAAGTAATTTACATTATTTCATTCTTCTCAATAAGAAAGTCTTTCAATGGAAAGAGAGATTTTGAGATTAGACCCTTCATTCTGCACTGATGAAAAGAAGCTGTGTTTCAAAGGCACTGAGGTGCTTAAAGTTGGAAAAGTTATGTGGTTCTATCACACATTGGCATTTGAAAGGTGCTGCAATTTGAAGCGTAATAAAACACTGCATTTATTACATTATATTAACTATTCTGACATTTTATTTTTTGTTTACATTTCTTTACGATTTTTACATTACATTGAATTATTGATCAGTATTCTGTGACAACAAACTAAAAGAAAGATACAGCATAATGGTTGTATTAATATTAATTGTAACTCTATGGTGGTTTCAATACAAATATCTATTTTATATTTTAATCATCTGTGTGTACATGTGAATATTTTATTTTAAATCCAAATAAAATAGGAGACATGAGCATAAAGAACTATTATTCCCATTAAAACAAGTTATTTTCATAGTATTATTACAAGCTGGAAGAAAGACAGAAAAATTTGCCAGCAGTCTTATGTTATGTGCTGTTTGAACCAATAGTGCATTATTACAAACAGACAGATAGTTCAATATTTGATACAACTTCATGATCAAACCATTGCCGGCTCACTACAGAGCACGGGTCTCCTCTCAACATGAGAAGGGTTTGGTCATAGTCCACCGAACTGGCCATGTGCAGATTGGCAGACTTCACACGCTTTTGACAACATTTTGGAGAAATCTCAGGTGTGGTTTCCTCACAATGTTTTCCTTTACCGTTACAAGCAAATGATATTTTAATTGCTTTAAATGCACATAACTTCGAAAAGTTAGAGTTCCAAGCTCTGACCTCTTATTAGAAGGGGGACGCCCTAACCACTGAGCTATCGCCGCTGATGATACAGCTTAAATAAGCCTGATATTACTCTTTAAAACTTCTTTAATAAAAGAAGTATTTTTGGTGTGTTCATTATGCAACATATAAACATACCTTATAGTTCATAAAGTTCTCCTCTTTGAAATGATGTTGGCATACACATCTATTCTTTAACTGTGATACTTTAAGATCAAGGAAGTCAAGTCTCTGGGCATTTACCAGCCACTGATGACATCTGATTTTGTCAAAAACGGGGTAATGGAACATATGTGTCTTCCCATCCGACTTCACACTACAGTTTCGGTATGTACATCTGCATCCACCCATCTTGGTTACTCTGCAAAATTACAAAAACTTAATAAGTCATGCCTCTTAGGGCTTGTTTACTAAGGATCTGTGATGGTGAATAACTAGTCGGTATAACTAATGATGTGATGAGTTAAAATCCATCAATTACTTTGTCTAAGTACCATTTTGTAAGTTGATTTTTATAATCAAATTTGATGCGACCTTGCGATGAAAGAGAACATGTCAAGCAATTGGTCATCTATTAATCAACAATTCTAATATTATTTTTAACAAATATGTATATGTTTCAAATCAATATTATTTTCTTTTATGGAAGACAGCTTTCCGCAAGCTTTGGGACTTTATTTAAACAGTTGATTCATTTGGTGGGTTTGGTGGTCTTATTGCAGCATCTATATTAAAACTAAAAAATATATGTTTCAAATCAATATTATTTTCTTTTATGGAAGACAGCTTTCCGCAAGCTTTGGGACTTTATTTAAACAGTTGATTCATTTGATGGGTTTGGTGGTCTTATTGCAGCATCTATATTAAAACTAAAAAATTCGTTATACAAAATTATAAGTCACAAAGTAATTAAACAAACTTTATAACAACTTAAAAGACGACAGAATTTTAAGATCTAAATTTGGATTTTCCTGTAATGTATTAAGACCATCTTATGTAGTCACTTAAGACACATTGTCAACAATAATTGTCAGTTATCGTTAACCAACACTTGGAGCTCGAGACCTTTGCCCAAATGTATAAAATTAATTCAGCTATTGGAGACGCTCGCTACCTCACTTATAAGCCACACTTGTGAAACATTGTGAGCCATACAAAAACAGAGTAATTGTAAAATGTTTTTAACAAGGAGCATCAGAAAACGGATTAAAAGGTTCCGACAAACATTTAACTTAGTTGCATAATACTCACGATTTATTTGGTTTATATTTTACACTTTAGATAATTTATCATAATAACCAATCTTCCCGATTAAAACGTATAAAGTAATTAAGAATTTAAATAAAAACAGAAACTAGAAAGCCAAAATAATTGTAAACTTTTAGATTGTCAGTGACCGAACGACATACTTATTACCAGTGCTGCCAGCTCTTAAATGTTTTTCCCTCTGAATATGCAGTCTAAAACCTGTACACCATTTGTTTAAAAACTCACCAAAAAATAGGTACCAAACAAAGATTGTACAGTTTTTCCATTTCTGTAAAATTCGGATGTAATAGATAATATTGATGGTAGTGTTAATATCCTCTTTGGAGTATATTATATCGTTTAACCACTTTAGTATGTTATAGAAGTAATTTTGGTTACATGTCTATAAGTTGTTTTTAGTTAGTTGTCTAGAAAAATAAAATTGGTCACTACTCACTACTGCAACTAAAATATATTCTTATTTATATAATAGGTTATGGGCCAAAAATAAAAGAGAAAAATTAGCCATCACGAACCTACATAAGATCTACTCTCGAAGCTTGGCCTCTGGGACTACATTTCTCAAAAAAAAAAGAAAAATAACGTGATGATTTAAATGAATGTTTAGAGAAAAATATCTTATCACGACAATGGACAGTGGGACAGAATATATAAACAATGAATTTGACAAATACTTGAAAAACAATGGCATCAAAAGGAGACTTTCCGTACAATATACACCAACCAAGACAGAATGTTGCGTTATAAGTCAAAATGTATATTAATAGGCGCAAATATGAGAGAAGTCTGGGCTGAAGTAATTTATACAGCTAATTACGTGGCAAACTTTAATCCTTGCAGTATTGATAATGCGACTCCATTTGAGTAATAATTAAAAAGAGTTCCCTCTATGAGACATTTCACATATTTGGAACTATACAAAAGGAATGAAAAATGGAAATATGAAACCAGAGCAACAGCTGGAATTTTTGTAGGATATTCGAAAAATCACAAAGCATATCGGATTTTCAACCCAAAAATAAATAGGGTGATAACTAGCAGAGATGTCAAAATACTAGATAAAATGTTTTTCAGAAATGAGAATAAAAGATGACCTAAAACATAGCAAAATTGATAAAAATTTAAAAACATCACACTCTTTGAATACAATAATAATTTAAAAACGTCATACTTTTTCCTCAAAAAGAAAATGTGGAATATAGTGAAGCCTCAAAAGGCTACTAAGTTGATAAATAAATAATGAAAAGGGTACGTTCAGTAATAATAAATGACAAAGATAACCACTAGCATGGCAACAAGAAGAATAGCATGAAGTTGAAATGGATGCTGGACAACCATTCCTCTGTAGAATATATTGAAATTGTGATGTATGGGAAAACGCAATAATAAGCCAAGTTGGATCTCATCTTAAAAACAATACTTGGAAAATTGTATACAGGAGAAATTAAAAATTTGAGAAATCGAGTGAAGATAATCGAGAATAGTGGCACGTGGTTTTTTAATGTAAATTGTACGACCTACTCTTAAAATATCTCTTCTCGAAATAACGGGAAAACAGATTTTTGATAATGTCTAACGAAGTGAACCGAAGTAACCTTAATTATCGCCGTTAGCAGATGACATGAGAGTTGTCATGCCGATCTGTAGCGCTTTGCCTGGTTGTAAAACGAAATTTTCTTTACAGTTGGCCCGACTCGATTGCCTTGTTCAATAGACGTCGATTTAAATAAATAAACAGAAAATTAAAGCCGCCAAAATGTCCTACAAAAATCCTATTCCATTTAATTTCCCCTGAAATGAAAGGAACACCTTAGGTTCCCTTAGTTGGGAACACTACATTGCATTACTGCGTGTTGACTTGTCAAAGTCACAATGAAATTATGAAAATTAAAGAAATGACACAGACACAGAATTACGATAGATTTTTTTTTTTACAATAGGTTCCAACTTTATTGAACGTTGAATGCATCGGTTTATGTCCTCTTTGCAGTGTACAACTGCAGTACAGAGTTTGAAAAGGAAGCGTTCACGTACCGATATTCCAATGTCCGATGTTTGCAATTTTCCTACCACTTTACGAAAGTAAATTAGTGATTTTTACGTATTTTTAGTGCTATGTCGCATTTAAGACAACGAGAGTTTAGAACCTAGGGAATCGAGCATAGGTCATCTTGTGATGAAGACAGATCGATTCAGACACAGTCAAAATCGTCCGAAAGACCACAAAAAAGTGGAATGTGTAATTAATAGCCTTATAATTACAATATGAGGGTATATACTCGCAATAATTATTCTAAGGTTCGTCACTAATTCAGTAAAGTAATCTAGTAAAAAGTAATCCAGAGAGATTTAACATGTAATACTATAGCATTTGCCCCACTGGATAGTCTATTAGAGCAGAGACCACCTATGCAATGCGGTATTTGCATGGTATTAAGCGTATTTGGTCATTGGTCACTTGTGATTTCAATCGTCATTTTACTTGAAACAAAGTGCCAATTTATTGTCAATAAATTTTTACGTCAATTACACTTGCCCTTTGCAATGTTTAATTTGAAGAAAATTTCGGAATAATTAGGAATATTTTACATTTAGGTAGGTTCCCGTGAAATACTCTTTTGAAATAGCATTACGTCACGACACAGTTAACGCGCGTAGAGCACAGTTTTTTAGCACGGATATTTTATCTTACCCGAGGTATTTAAAAAAAAATTATACTAACGCGTACGAAGTAGCGGGCAAGATCTATTAATATAGGTATATTAAGCCTACCTTTCCTAAAAAAATAGCCATCAATCAATAGTGACTTATCATCGATAGATGTTCTGTTTTTAAACTGTAAACTAAAACTATAATAGAGGCTCTATTATCAAAAAGGATTCTAAAAAGCAAAAAAGACTAACTGAAATGATATGAAGTTAAAGGCACATTTTCCTTTACGTATATCACAGCGACTTCCATAGTCTATGATAATGGCCTGTCTGCTTACAAAATAGTGTCATATCATCGGCCATTTCTAAAGTGTAGGAACGTACCTGCTAGCTTTTTTTTACACTTCTGCCTTTTTTTACACTGGAGGTGGCCTTGCAATGCGACTTAATATAAAGAAAGGATGACGATTATAATAATGATGAGAATAATTAATAACTTACATAAGTGCTCAGTGCCTTTGGTAATTTTACATGATATATATAGTAGGTTCTTTTAAACGTTTTTTTTAATAGGATAGTATGAGGAAGTATTTATTGGACACACGAAAAATTCTTATTAAGAGAAAAAAAAAATATTTTTGTGAAAACAGTAATAAGTAAAAAAAACTATTTTTAATGCCTACCATCTTGGCTTTTCGGTTTCATGTATTAATTATTAATAATATCATTCATTAATTAATTAATAATACCTATGTAATACCTTATATAATAATACCTATATATGAATAAAAAATGTTGCCAGATCTTAATAAAGTTGGTTTTTTAATAAAGTTTTTCGGACTATCCCATACTGTCCCACCTTACTGCCACGGGACGCCCGGTAGATCAAAGAGGAGAGTAGATTTTCGTAGACGGGGCATTAAGCACATCAGAGTGTTATACTCGTATGTCGCCATTATGTGGGTAAAATTTTCTGTCAACAATTGATGCTTTATAGAAACACACTGTATAAGACATAGTATGTTATGCAAACACGCTATCAAGCCCTTTAATTATTTAGTTGAAAGCGAGGGCATGTACTACTGTCATCAATGATTCATATTTATAAAGTGATTGGTCAATCGTTGAATTACATACATGATGGAGTTTATATCTAATATTCCGTATTTGTAATTAGTTTACCCACGCGAACATACCTACTATCAAAGCTAAAACTATTTTACTTTAAAACAAAGAAAATGTTAACAAGTGATTTAAAATATAATGAATACATTCAACAAATATACAACACATTTTCTCCGTTGGGGTGGCTTCTAAGGATATTTTCATTGGATTGTTTTAATGGTAGAGATAAACTAAAGCCGACGTCCCGGTACTGGGCTTTGGTTAAGGCCGCGTTAACTTTTGTTATTCTTGCTGGTGTTAATTTGTTCACTATATATTTTAAACTTACATGGTTCTACATGGAACTTATAATATCGGTTAAGTACGCTGATGCAGTGCAAATGGTTTATGATCTTGTCCAATACTCCGTCGATTTATATTTCGTGTACAAGTACGGATATGATGTGTTCCACGAATACATTAGGCAATATGCTTACATAGACAGAATGTTCGGAATGGAATACTATAACAGTATCAAGAGAAGAATTATCAAAGTAATGATTTTCGTCATATTAATGTGGTTCTCGAGCAGTTTATTTGATTATGTAATTTGGGCTATCGCTTTTGGCTTACTCTCTACGTCAGTTTTCTCCGTGGCTTACGTTTACATGTTTATTAAGATCCTCACGAATTTGCATGTAACTCTGCATGTCATGCACATCGAATGTAGATTGCGTGTCATAGGCGACTTGATTCAGGAGTGCTATTGTTCATCTGTGAGTTGCACGGCGAAGATCGAAGATGCAGTAATTAAGAAAAATTGGTTCTACTCTATTAAAACGAAGAGATCGAAAAGCCAGTTGTATCCTCTGAAAAATATTTCATCTGTGAACAGTGATGAAGTAAAATGGTTGAGCCGATGTTATTTGTTGCTGACGGAGCAAGTCAAATTCATCAATAGAATGTTTGGAATGAGGGTAAGAGGAGCGATTTTTCCAAAATTGTAATGTCTCACAAATCTAATAGGCGTATTTTTTTAACAATGTCTAAGGCAAAAATATATAGACCGTTTTTTGACTTTGCTCAGCAAATGGAGACGACTCATAAAGTTCTCTAATTTCATTTGTTAATTAAGTCTAAGATTCATGAAACGTGTTTATCTTAGCTCAAGATTTTTTTTTTATCCACTACAAGTTAGCCATTGACGGCAATCTCACCTGATGGTAAGTGATGATGCAGTCTAAGATGGTAGCGGGCTAACCTGTAAGGGGTATGGTAAACCTATACTCCCATCGGTTTCTACGCGACATCGTGCCGGAACGCTAAATCTCTTGGTGAAACGTCTTTGTCGGTATATTATTTATTTATATATAAGTAGATAGGTATATATTAACTGAAGTTTTCATGAGTATTTCAGATTTTATTAAACTGCCTAAGTTTGCTTATCGACATGGTGAGATTTACTAATTTGACAGTGAGAGTTCTACTGGGTACACAGGTACGTTGTATTTTATTAAATAAAGCGCATAGAATTGTTACATTATGTAAGACTTAGGATATGCTAAGTTTACATTAACAATTGTATTTCTAACTAGATTAGTTACAAATACAATTGGCCATAAATTGTATTAATTTAAACCGCCTATTCAATGAAGAACAACGTAAATACAAATATAAAGCAAATTTAATAGATAATAATTAATTTCACCGAAAGAAATTACTTTCATAATTTAAATTTAAATTAATTTTTAGGGGTATGTTCTAAGATTGGTATAATAATACGTGAGCTTGAAACTGGTACCTTTACCACGACATACGTGTTATAATCTCGTAAAGGACCCAGCAAGACACCTACACAGCCTCTAACACTTAAACCACCATTCACTGACACTATTTCTTTCACTATTTGTTCTCTTCTAATATAATTTTTCTTGTATCAGAATCGTATACAATGAGTATACGAAAATCAAAGAGAATCAGAATAAATCAAAGAGAATAATTATAATTCTAGAAAATGTCAAGGATTGTTCTAAATTTAAATTTTGTCCACGCTCTGTGGTTTTAAGCTGTCACATGAATACAATGGTCCCTTTGAAATCATATAATAGTTTTTGATTCTTCTTCTAGCAAACAGGCTATGTTAGCACCTTCTACCCTGCAATGTCAACATTTTGGCGGACGCTGACTTGCGTGACAGTGATAGTGAGTCTCGTCAATCACTGTGAAAATACGTACAGGCAAAGGGAAAGAATTATTTCCTTGATCGAACATCTCATCTTTAACAGAAACCTGGGCAAGATTTTCTTCTTATATTTTATTTAATATTACGAGGGCTCTAATTTTAAATGCATGTATTAAGTGAAAATAATTGAATTCAAACCTCTACTACTGTTAAATATTTACGGTAATAACAGTGGATTTTATTTGTAACGTTGTATCAAATTTTAAGGCGGACAAAATCCAATAATAGCTAGTAGAAAGTACCTACTAGGTGTTTATATTCTCTTTGATCAGAACTTTTATTCTGTATACGATAATATTTATTGTATATATTTAATTACTTAAAAATTTAATTATTAAAAAGAATTCTTTAAAAGCAATTCCATATGGAATACAAGTTTGAATACATGTAAAAAGTTATTGACGTGCCTTGACAGCAAACTCGACCCGTATGTCATCACGGCATATCGCTTACATACCTACTTGTCGCATGCTTCTTTGTATACATTCTACTGTTAATTTTGACATTTTACATATATCGGCGTCCCGTGATGGGCAACTTTTTGTACTTTAAATGGCGGCGGAAAAGAATCGTTGTACAGCACGTGAATAATTATTTAACACTTAAGAGAAGACAAAACCTTGTTTAACTATAGTTGTATACAACCACTACACAGCTTATATTAAAAAGGGGGTTAATGACCAACAGTGACCATTTAACAGAGATTTAGTGCACGGTGATGACCACCCCAGTCAAAACCTTGTGAAGTCACTGCTCTTAAACAATCTTAGCTATATTATTAATTTTCAGACGAAAAGATGCTAGCTGCTTACAAGGATCTCCTCACCTTGGTACAATCGCAACCGATTAACTTCCATATGGCGTATTTCATGAGACTGGACTATCCGTTGCTGGTGTCAATCTGCTCTGTCTTCGTTACCTACACCATCATTTTAATACAGAGTATTTGAAGAAACACATTGAGATTTGACCCTCCAAGAATTTTTGGTGAGCATCGATGAGACGACTAGGAGGTCGAAAGAGAGATTATCCAAACTCTCGGGTATCTCAGGAAAAATTCTCATTTGAGTTAGTAGTTGCAGATAATGTATTTTTTGTCTACCATGCAATAAAACTTTTTAAAATGACCAATGGGTAACTTTATTTTATTGATTAGTATCATGATCAACCCATTACCAGCTCACTACAGAGCACGGGTCTTCTCTCCATATGAGAAGGGTTTGGCCATAGTCCACCACGCTGGCCATGTGCGGATTGACTTCACACGCCTTTTAGAACATTATGGAGAACTCTCAGGCGTGCAGGTTTCCTCACGATGTTTTCCTTCACCGTTGAAGCAAGTGATATTTTAATCGTTTAAACCCACATAGCTATATAGTTACACATAACTCCGAAAAGTTAGAGGTGCATGCCTGGATTCGAACCGCCGACCTCTAATTAGGAGCAGCCTCCTAATTAGAGGTCGGCGTAAAAATAGAAATAATAAGAGAAACAAAATAAAAAAGAAGAAGAAGGATACAAAAGGCAACCTTATCGCTTGGTAGTGATCTCTGCCAGGCAACCTTAGGATTAGGAAAAGTTAAAGAAGAAGAAAGTAGATGGCGTCATATATAAACAAAAACCTACATACAAATAACTAAATCGTAACACATAAACCAGATTACATAAATAATAAACATGGGATGAACCTAAAAATATTTGTAACCTCAATAATACGAGTAAAAAAAGTAAGCAACAACTCTTACTAAATAGTAAAAAAAACCGAGATACATTCTCAATGTGCTCAACAATTACTTTTCTAGCAGCATTGGTGAAAAGCTTGAGAACAATATTATAAGCAAAAACTGAATCACAACTGGCAATAATTGCGTAACTCACTTAAATAGAAACAAAAGCCAGCAATGCTTTTTTGTACTCATTTTTAAATAATAGAAATATTCATAACAATTAGCAATAATAAATTATACGTAATATTATTTGACGACCTCTGTGGCGCAGCGCGTGCGTTGTTGGATTATAAAGTTGGAGGTCCTGGGTTCGATTCCCGGCTCGAGTCTGGTCTGGTGGCAGGCTTCGGCCGTGGCTAGTCAAAAAAAGGAAATTATTAGTTTAATTGTTTTTAAAATTGTCAACAAAAGATTTAGAATCGAATATATTACTTTCTGGATATATGAAATTAAAATTAACAAAATTAATTTCATCATGATCAACCCATTACAGGCTCACTACAGAGCACGGGTCTCCTCTCAATATGAGAAGGGTTTGGCCATAGTTCACCACGCTGGTCATGTGCGGATTGGCACACTTCACACGTCTTTGAGAACATTCCGGAGAACTCTCAGGCGTACAAGTTTCCTCAGGATGTTTTCCATCACCGCTGGAGCACGTGATATTTTAATTGCTTAAAAACGCACATAACTCCGAAAAGTTAGAAGTGCGTGCCCGGATTCGAACCGCCGACCTCTGATAAGGAGGCTGACGCCCTACTCACTAGGCTATCACCGCTTAATTTAAGTAGTACTTAATTTTACAAAAGTACACATTAAAATTAGACAAATTTCCTAAAATAATAATAGAGTTATAGCTCATTTATACCAAGTTCGGAGACGTGCCATGACGCATAATATTGCGCAATATTATCTATAGAATCGCAATCAATTTTTATCGGAACTTTTTTAAATTTCGTAGAACAACGCGTACTGGTGTAAGTACGCTGTTGCCTTTTTAGTTGGAGGTCCCGGGTTTCATTCTGAACTCAGTGAGCCAAATCTATCTCAATTTATTACTCAACTTAAAGTACGATCTATAGATCTCATGTTGTCATGCGTGACCTACCATCTGGTGAGATTACAGTCAAATGCTACCTTGTTACAAAACAATTAAAATATCACTTGCTTCAACGGTGAAGGAAAACATCGTGAGGAAACCTGCACGCCTGAGAGTTCTCCATAATGTTCTCAAAGGCGTGTGAAGTCTGCCAATCCGCACAGGGCCAGCGTGGTGGACTATGGCCAAACCCTTCTCATATTGAGAGGAGACCCGTGCTCTGTAGTGAGCCGGTAATGGGTTGATCATGCTACCTTGTTATTGTAATTATATATAATTTATTTATTTATCTCCTCTTATTCTAGCTTTACAGGATTAAAACCCAATTTGCTAGAGTAGCCTAATATAAAAGTATATGTATTATATATATAAAAATTGCCTAAATTTAAATATTCCGGTATCATCCATGATGTCACTCTTGTGAGTTCACTCAGATTGCAACTGAATAGGTCCAGCCTCTCTGCGACATCGTTCAGAGTGATAAGTGCGCGTTTCAGGGGCGCCTGGTTGAGCAGGTTGGTGCGTCCCCTCGGCACTGCAAATAATGTATAATATAAAAGAATCGGTAGCTACCTACGCCGGTATTTCCTTCTGGAATATTATATTCATCATAAACTAACGCAATGCAGCATTTAACCTATAAAACTCTCGTCTTAGGGAAGCCTTCATCCAGCAGTAAGAGATTATCTGGGTATTTATTTTACCGAACGATGTCAAACCACACAAGACTCGGCTCGGTTCAGACACTGCCTACTGCCTACATTCAGAAGATAGAAGATGAGTACATTTTGACCTTGGAAATCAAACGGTTACAGCGCAATAAAAAAATAACGCGGTCAAAGTCACGGTTACATAGTATAAGTATTTCTGAATAAAAAACTATTTTTAGGAGTGAATCACCAGTTAAAGATATTTCAATAATCAAAATAATTCAATATTTCAATAATCAAAATAGTTCGATATTTCAATAATCAAAATAATTATTGAAAAACCAAAAGTTTACACGGAGTCATGGCAAACAGTAAATATTAGCAAGTAGATGCCAAAGCTACCTTGTTAGTTGTTAGTTGAAACGTAGTCAGTAGGTATGCTATCTTTGGCATGTGCGGTCGTCGAAGTGAGTAACGTGAAGCTAGCGACATGATTTCATAATAATCTTTTGACAATTCCTGCAAAAGTTTACGACTTCATGTTTGTATATTTGTAAGACAGATTGCAGATAAAGTAATAACTAAATTTTGTATTTATAGTGTACTTACATAAACCTATAATATCACTGAAGATAAGTGTCGCCTACAGTCGGGTAAATAACTTTGTTGATATCGGAGCGCGTTCTAACACAGCGCCAAATTGATTCAAATCTAAAATGATTGAAGAGGAAAACTTAAATGAAAATTATATCGGCGATGACACTGAAGCGTTGTTAGGAAATGAACCGGCTGATGTTAACCTCGGGTGAGTGATACATTGATGGAATAGTCTACACAATGAACATTAACATGGTGATAACAAAAAAGAACCCGGCAAGTTTTTTGTGGGTTTCTTCTTGGACATGGGCGCGATTTGAACCCTCTTAGCTTTAGTTTTAAGTTGGCGAGTGTAGTTATAACATCACGAATATAAATAATGAAAAATTTGATATAGGTTTATGAACGATTCATAAATGCCTGTCAATTTTTTGATTTGATTACATTATATTATTATAATGCTTTAAAAAAAAGGGAATTCATAGTTCAATTTGTTTTTTTAGGATTCCGTAATGACACGGTGATAACTTTTAGTATCATGTTGTCTGTATGTCTATCATAACTTCATTTATAAGTAACTTATATTGCTATCGGTAATTCGAAAAGGTTGTTGAGATATTTCTGTAGAGGTAGGTTGTGTCTGTTACATTCTTAATAATCATAGTTTCATTTTGTAAGGTTCTTTTTGTTATATTTAATAAGATGATGGGATTTAAAAAAAATAATATTAAGCAGGTAAATATATTTTATAATAATTAGACGTAATTAATTTGTGTAGTTTTAGGCAGTCGCGTTTTGTTTTTTTCAAATAACGTTTCTACTTCAGTATCATCATCAATTCAGTAAAAAAAATCCGACCTTACGAATTTCTTATATATATAACTGTAAAATGAACACTAGTATTATTACTTATTACAATAATATAAATGTAAAAATGACTCCAAGCATATTATATCTTTTTAATTGGCGACGGTTGAGAGAGATGTATATCAATATGCTATTGATGCACGCGGGCTACCTACGGACCCTTTAATATTATATATATTATATTTCTAAAAGACTTTTTAACTTTCTAAAAGACAAAATAGAGACCCCGTTTGTTTTTGTTTGGAACCTAAAATATAAAACAATTTACACAGTAGCGATTTCTCAATTTGTTGAAGGTTATAGCGAAATCAATTAAATGTTCATCAAATAAGATGTAATGGTTTTCCCATGTAAGTGTTTCAGATAATAATTAAAACCGCGGCTATACATTTCGTTCATAAACAAGACATAACAACATAACCACGTCGTGTCACCGAATAATGTTATAAAAAAAGAATAAGCGAGTAAATTAGAGTTGTAAATCCACCATAAGAGCTGTTTTTTACAACTTGGCAACGGAACCTTAGATTAGTCGAAACACTTACATTTAGTTCAAGGCCAGGAGTTAATACAATCGCGCATGCGTCAGATTAGTAAATGACTCAAATGAAACTCATTCATATATATATCTATATATATGAAAGCGAAATACCACTCACTGACTGACTGACTGACTGACTGACTGATTCCTTTTATAAAGTAGAGGTCAGCTAAGAAACTGTTTTGGGAAAATCCACCCCTAAAGGGTTGAAATGGGTGTTGGAAGTTTGTATGAAAGTGCTATATTTTTAAAGTTTGAGTCATGAAAATTAGCAACTAAGTTTTTTGTCATAAATGATAAAGATCTGTATAATCAATGTTACGAAAATCTACCACAAGGGGGGTGAAATGGGGGTGGGAAGTTTTCATGAGGACTCTTATGTTTTCGAAGTTAGGGACATGAAAATTGACATTTAGGTAATTTGTTTTAAATAATAAAAACGTGTATACGCAATATTACAAAAATCCACTCCTAAGGGGTAGAAATGGGGGTTGGAAGTTTGTGTAAAAGTTAGAGACTGAATATTAAAGTTATATAAAGTTATAAGTTAAAGACGTCAAATTTATGAGAAAAATCATCCTCCTCACCTCAAATGATTACGCGCCAGTAGTCCTATAGTTATAAAAATATCTTTCGCACCGACAATTGACCAATTAGTGATCAACCATTGTCTACTTATTAAACAACCAATGTCATGATATATATAAACAAAATCCCGTGGCATTTTCTGGCAGTAAATGATGGAGCATAGATCTATGACTAATTTAAATGTTTCATCAATTTATTTTAATATAATATGTAACCAAAATTTTAATCCTACTTTAACATAAAACTTACTTTCTATGCTTACTCGTATTTTAACATAAAACTTACGCCATGGCAAGAAGCCGGTCGGATTTATCAGTACGGGTCTATTTAATGTATCGAATATGGTTTAATATGTTTAATAATATGTTTATAACTTGCAGCGACTCTGAAACCAAAGAAGATGATGACATTCCAAGTATTTCATACTTTACTTTAGTAAGTACCTGCTAGCTAATGTACGCGGCTTCCTCCGCGTATATTAAGGGTTTTCAAAAAAATTCCGCCATCGCTACTTTACCTAATCATCATCATCATCATGATCAACCCATTATCGGCTCACTACAGAGCACGGGTCTCCTCTCAATATGAGAAGGTTTGGCCATAGTCCACCACGCTGGCCATGTGCGGATTGGCAGACTTCACACGCCTTTGAGAACATTATGGAGAAAGCTCAGGCGTGCAGGTTTCCTCACGATGTTTTCCTTCACCGTTGAAGCAAGTGATATTTTAATTATTTAAAAACGCACATAACTCCGAAAAGTTAGAGGTGCGTGCCCGGATTCGAACCGCCGACCTCTGATTTGGAGGCTGACGCCCTAACCACTAGGCTATCACCGCTTCTAGGCTATTACCGCTTCTTTATACTTTACCTAATATATAAATCTAATTTCAAGTAAGGCAAACTAAAGCTATAAAGTAAGACGAGAAATTTAGTTCCTCACAAACACCGCGGGAATTACGGCTAATCAGTCAACATGAAAAGAAAGACAGTTTAACATATTTATTCTCATATGTGAAGCGGTGATAGCCTAGTGGTTAGGGCGTCAGCCTCCTAATCAGAGGTCGGCGGTTCGAATCTGGGCACGCACCTGTAACTTTTCGGAGTTATGTGCGTTTTTAAACAATTGAAATATCACTTGCTTCAACGGTGAAGGAAAACATCGTGATTAAACCTGCACGCCTGAGAGTTCTCCATAATGTTCTCAAAGGCGTGTGAAGTCTGCCAATCCGCACATGGCCAGCGTGGTGGACTATGGCCAAACCCGTCTCATATTGAGAGGAGACCCGTGCTCTGTAGTGAGCCTGTAATGGGTTGATCATGATGATGATGATTCTCATATAGTGGTACAAACAGTACATCTTATCCTGTTACATCTGACTGTAAGACCTGAGTAGCTGAGACGCGAATGACGTCTCAGCAAAAAAAAAACTAATAATAATATCATCATGATCAAGCCATTGCCGGCGGCTCCCTACAGAGCACGGGTCTCCTCTCAATATGAGAAAGGTTTGGCCATAGTCCACCACGCTGGCCATGTGCGGATTGGCAGACTTCACACACCTTCGAGCCATTGAGAGTTCTCCATAATGTTCTCTAAGGCGTGTAAAGTCTGCCAATCCGCACATGGCCAGCGTGGTGGACTATGGCCAACCCCTTCTCATATTGAGAGGAGACCCGTGCTCTGTAGTGAGCTGGTAATGGGTTGATCATGATGATGATGATGATATTAGAGTGATAAAAACATATTTATTCGAATGCCTTTTTTATTTTCAGTTCAGATACGCATCCGCAACCGACAAATTATGCATATGTACGGCAATGATTACAGCCATAATAGGTGGATGCTCTACACCGCTAAATACGTTATTATTCTCGGGATATCTTCAAAGTATGGTGGACTACAGCAAATCAGTTCATGATGGCACACCAAAAGTAGATATTTTTATTCAAGCAACAAAAACCTTCGCAATGTATAACAGTCTTGTTGGAGTTAGTTTAATAATTCTCTCATATGTTGGAACCGTCCTCATGAACACGTCAGCATACAACCAGGTAAGATCACTTCATGACTTCAATCCGATATCCCAACCCTCTCGTAGTTGCGGCTTCTTTTTACACCCCCGACCTAAGCGCCCCTCTACGAAAGAGGAGACCTAAACATATCATTCATGACCCTGACGATCAGATGACTACTGACAACATATTCGTACCACCTACCACACAATCATACGCTACACACCGTCAACACCGTAACTTCATGACTGGCGCGCCAAAAGTATCTAGTTTTTTTTTCTAGAAGCAAACATAAACTTTTACAGTTTATAACAGTAGTTAGCATTTTACTAATTATTTCATAAATTAAAACCGTTATCATAAACATATCAGTATATAATCAGACAACATTATTTATTTCCTACGATTCTCATGAAACAGGAGAGATAGAGCACTGCGCATGCGCAACCATGAAAACAAAACATTCAACTGAAACCTAACCTTGTGCCACAAAGCAATATTAGTCTCTGAAATTAATCTCGAATTGGTCCCTATCTTTTCCTCCTATCTATTATCTATTGGTAATATTTATGTCGTTCAGAATTTTCTGTCCTTGAAATTTTAGGACTTATAACTCTTACCCACTTTACGCAAGTTTTTTTGTGGATACTGGGACATTCTATGTAATTGAGTAGGCGTGTTATTTTAATAAACTTGTATTAAATTGAGTTTTTCATATTCGATGTTTTTTTTTTTTTGCAACAATATACGATTACGAACTCTCTTGTTTTCATTCCTTAAAATATGTAAACTCAACAGGTTTATCGAATACGAAAAGCATATTTGAAAGCAGCTTTAAACCAGGACTTCGAATACTTTGACACTCAACAAATTGGCGATTTTGCTACCAAAATGTCCGAGTAAGTCTTCGATCTGATGAGTAAGATTTTACCGGTGGCTATTTTTTAAAATGTGTATCACATTTTGCAGTCATGTTGTCAAGCTAGAAGATGGAATAGGAGAGAAATTGGAAACGTTTTTATACTACCAGGCCGGCTTCTTAAGCTCTATCATTATGGCACTTATAAAAGGTTGGAAACTGGCACTTCTGTGTCTAATTTCATTTCCTGTCAAGTTGTTCCTTCTTGGAGCTTCGGGCTGGGTAAGTTGGCTTTCTATTTCAAAAGTTTCGAAATCATTTAACAAATTTAAAAGTCGGCTTTAACTCGCGAATATGTTTTATATGACTAAATGCCATAATTATCATTGAATATTATATGTATATATAGCAATATATATGTATTTATTTAGTTTATATACTGCGCCGTTACCCTAATCTATCACTGACTTCTTTCCGCAAGGGTTGTCTGGAAGTGTTCCGAATTGTTGTTTCTCTGAAATGTGTGCAATAAAGAGTATCTATACATATAGGAGTATCTGTAAATGATAAAATAGAGCTGGAAATTTACACTTAAGCAGAATGTTAATTTAATCACGATTTACGTCGTTAGATCGCGTCCAAACTATCAAAACGAGAAGCTGAATTGTCAAGCAAGGCGGGTGCAGTAGTTGAGGAAGTTTGCTCCGCTATAAGAACAGTTTACGCTTTTGGCGGCCAAAAAAAAGAGATAAGTCGATATGAAAAACATTTGTCTGATGCTAGGAGCGTCAACATCAAAAAAGGTAACATGGTACCTACTAAAATAAAAAAAAAATAATACGAAGTCTCATTAAAATATTCAATATTCCTCTTCAGGTTTATTAGAAGCAATATTTACGGGCCTACAGGAATTCTTCTTTTTCGCTTCTTACGGCATGTCCTTTTGGTTTGGATATAAACTAATGGTAGACGAACCCGAAACATATGATGTCGACAAAATGATCGCAGTAAGTAATCAAGACATGCAATGTACTTACTATGGTATCTTGGGAACCTTGCCTAAAGCGACTCCTTTTAATAACATATTTTAGTAATGAGATTTTTAGTTTTAGGTTCAATATAAGGTTGTTTCAGTTGTTATAAATAAATTAAATACAAAATGTCGAGTCAAGGCCGTCCGAGTTGTTTTTCGTAAGAGTGACATCAGCATTGCTGACGTCACGCTTTTGTTTACTTTCGCTCATAGTAATTAAAACCACAACTAACGGATTACACTTTTATTGCGACAATAACTAAGAGGTCCGAACGGTCCGACATCTCGAGCGAGAATGCCACGAAAGGCAACAACCGCCCGTAATTATAGCAAAGCATGCTTGTACAAAATTGATTGCTACCTTCTAAATGCACTGATTAGCAAAGAAATGATTCATTAGTGATGTAAAGAGTTCAAATGTGGGTAATTATTGGATTCTTGATTATCTTGGCGCCGCTGAATTCAGTTAATAACTCCGTCGCGCCAACAAATAATATATTTACATTTCATATTAGTGAACTCAGTTAAATTCGTCAATTCTGCGAACAATTAAGAAGTCTGTTGTAACAAAGCGAACATAAAATTATTGGTATTTTACTGTGTTACTTAACCAAAACATTTTCGTACTATAACGTGAATTACCTTTTACGTACTTGTTCGCCTATCAATTAATATTTATGAGAATAAGTATAACCACCCACCGGCTCTTAATTTGCACCTGCCTTCTATATTAATATGCGACATGATATTTTAGGTTTTCTTTGGAATAATTATGGCAGCATTTCAATTTGAGATGGCCTCTGAACTAATGGAGACATTCGGAACAGCGGCTGGCGCAGGAGCACATATCTTCAAATTAATCGATACAGTCCCAAAGATAAACTCTGACGAAGGTTCTCCATACGAAATTCACGGAAATATTTCCCTGAATAACGTCGTATTTCACTACCCTTCTAGACCGGATGTGCCAGTGAGTCTATGATTGGAATATTTTTTTATCCGTGAGAGAATTAACCAAATTATTAAGCCTTATGTACAAAATTCAACTGAGGTTATAATGATTTATCGCATTATAATCAACCCATTGCCGGCTCACTACAGAGCACGGGTCCCTCTCGATATGAGAAGGCGATCTCCGTGGCGCAGCGCGTGCGCTGTCGCATTATAAAGTAGGAGGTCCTGGGTTCGATTCCCAGGTCGAGTCTGGTCTGGTGGAAGGCTTCGGCTATGGCTAGTTACCGACCCTACCAACAAAGACGTGTCGCCAATACCAACAAAGACGTGTCGCCAAGCGATTTAGCGTTCCGGCACGATGTCGCGTAGAAACCAATTAGGAGTGTGGGTTTACCATACCCCTAACAGGTTAGCCCGCTACCATCATAGACTGCATCATCACTTACCACCTGGTGAGATAGCTGTCAATGGCTAACTTTTTAGTCTATAAAAAAAGGGTTTGGCCATAGTCTACCACGCTGGCCGTTTGCGGATTGGCAGACTACGCACGCCTTTGAGAACAGTATGGAGAACTCTCAGGCGTGCAGGTTTCCTTAAGATGTTTTCCTTCACCGTTAAAGCAAGCGATATTTTAATTGCTTAAAAACAATGATTAATGACAAATAAATTTACTACAACACTTGTCATGATATCTCTTCGATCAAGTAGATGATGCCATAAGATTTTGTTTTGAAGAAAATTGAATAAAAGCGTCGTATCTTCTTGTTCATACAGTGTGTCGCTTTTTCTTTGTTTGGCTTACTTTAAAAGTTTGCCGAAAAAGTACTGGCAATTTTCCCACTGTTACTACGACCCTGATTTCTATCATTATTTCTACACAGAAATAATTTTATTATAGCAGTTTCGGCATTCCATATTTTTTATTCTCTAGTCAAAATAGAAAATTTTGTACAATTATAAAAACGAAGTTAACTACGTATTGTTGTTTATCTTGATATGCAAAATTTCGTAGTCCAAGGATAGTCTTTATTTTATTTATGCATGCCTCTTAATTTCAGCAAAATTATTTGCTTATTATATGTATAGGTACTCGTTAAGGTTTTTATTTATTGTCCAAAACAGATACTTAAAGGAGTAAGCCTCACAGTACAACGTGGTCAAACTGTTGCTCTAGTGGGCAATTCAGGTTGTGGCAAGTCGACGATAATTCAACTTTTGTCCAGATGTTATGATGTTAATGAAGGAAGCGTAAGTAATAAAAAAAAACTGTACACATTTGTGCACATTTACCACTTATAACATCCTCTGAGTAATGGGCACAATTAATCCTTACACGAATAAATTGTAACTTATCATTATTTTTCAATTTTCATTCATAAATAATACAAAATAATTTTCTACTTCTTGAATGCATTACCTAAATGTCTGATGAACTATTACGCAAATGGCTGATTTCGTTAAATAACGCATTTTTATTTCTCTAGGTATCCGTGGAAGGAAACGACATCCGCGAGTTTTCAGTGAAATGGTTACGTAGCCATATCGGTGTCGTGGGACAGGAACCAGTTCTATTTAATACTACAGTCAGGGAAAACATCCGCTATGGCCGAGATGATGCATGTGACTTAGAAGTCCAAAATGCAGCGATTCTAGCAAATGCACATGACTTTATTAGGAAACTGCCATCGGTAATTTCTATCTTCCATTTTGTCCCCTCAGTTAATCTAAAAAGGAGGCGTTTCAAATAATATTTAAATATTACAATTTTTTTTTTTGGTGGAGGATTTTGGACAAGAATTAGTGTATAATAGACAAAACAACCTTATTGAAGTCAGACATTTTTTAATTCACACAAAATTTAGGAGAGTCGTGGCAATTCCCAGGCTTGCGTGCTATCGGTATTCTTCAAGATTTGTTTCAATGAACGTGCTCGTAAACTATTTGGAATCGATCGAAACGAAGGCTTGGGACGATGCCTTTACGTGGTACATTTAGCGTAAAATGTTACAATATACTTTGCTCTTTTATTGACATATCTGGAAAAATCTGAAATGCTCTCTCAGCTGACTACAGTAGTATTCCTTCAAAAATATATCCTAGGCAAGCGCGCTCCACCCTCTACGCTCATGCGCTCGTGCGAATAAAAAGGACCATTTTTAAATCCTACGGTAAACGGTGCCTTGGTGCTTTTCCAAAATAGGTTATTTCTCTCCAGGATGCAAAGTATGTGTGTGCCAAAATTTAACAAGATCATTGCAATAGTTGAGCAGAACATAGGTAACAAACAAACACAAATAATAGACACACTCATATTATACATACATGACGTCAATCAGAGAGCAGCGCCATCTAGTTTTGGAGTCATGCACGACAGACAAGAGAGTGGCATCGCCCCCTCTCTTTACGCAACACTAAGTGACGTACGCAGGTTCTTATAAGACTCACCGGCGCCGTTATTGATAATAATATTAGTACTGTAACCTCAATTAAAAGATATAGCAGGAACTTCATAATAAATCTGTAATTTAATCTGCTTAGGGTTATGACACATTAGTTGGCGAACGGGGTGCCTCGCTTTCGGGAGGACAGAAGCAACGCATCGCAATTGCCCGTGCTATGATTCGCAACCCATGTATCCTCTTGTTAGACGAGGCTACTAGCGCTCTTGATACCTCTTCCGAAGCAAAGGTTCAAAAAGCACTTGATAGGGTAAGAACTAAGTGTTAATAGTAAAAAAAAGGTTTTTTTTCTTACACGATTGCACTACTTCAGTTCATAGACAAAAATGTAAACAATATTTTAACAATGGTTTTTAGGCTAAGGAAGGACGTACTACAATTATCGTTGCTCATAGGCTTTCAACAATCAGAAATGTTGACAAGATTTATGTTCTCAAAGATGGAACGGTAGCAGAAAGTGGAAGCCACGATGAGCTGATGAGTGAAAGGGGATATTATTATGATATGGTGATGTTACAATCAAATGCAGAGTCCACTGATATTGGTTTGCACAATTTTATATAAACTATTAGCTATTGCCCGTTCCCATACAAATTTGGATTTCCGCTCTTCCTATTCGTTTTAATAATTTGTATAGACTAAAAGAGATTGAGATCGGACGGCAGGTGATCAAGTAATTATATGGTAGTAATAATGAAATCAATGAGTATACCAACCCACTGCTGCTTTGTCTGTGTAGGAAACCAAGAATTTTCAAAACCATAAAAACCTCAACCATCCATCAACAACCAACCAACCATCATCCAACAAATCAAAATGGTTACATGCATTAGTTCCTACTGCAGGTAATCTGACACTGAGTGCCAGAAAATATAAACAATGTAAAACAGATGGCGTTAGATGTAGAATAAATCGCGCTATCGGAGTGTGTACTAAGAAACGTTAATCGTCCCATACATTTTCAAGCTGGATGATTTATAGATTTATTATATGGCCAGATAGATATACATAACTTGGTTAACATTGTATTTCTACCTTAAAATATTTATTTGCTGTGTACAATTTTACTTTCAGCTACCGAAGTAAATTTTAATAGAACAGAGTCATTGGAATTAGACAGAAGTGACGATGAAGATCTTGAAGTCAATGTGGAGGTAGTTACTATAATTGATATTGTACAAAATAAGCACCATGTATGTTACATTGTTCAAAACATTTGTGGTTTTTGCAACAATAAATTTTAAAAGAAGCGGTGATAGCCTAATGGTAAGGGCGTCAGCCTCCTAATCAGAGGTTGGCGGTTCGAATCCGGGCACACACCTCTAACTTTTCGGAGTTATGTGCGTTTTTAAACAATTAAAATATCACTTGCTTCAACGGTGAAGGAAAACATCGTGAGGAAACCTGCACGCCTGAGAGTTCTCCGTAATGCTTTCAAAGGCATGTGAAGTCTGCCAATCCGCACATGGCCAGCGTGGTGGACTATGGCCAAACCCTTCTTATATTGAGAGGAGACCCGTGCTCTGTAGTGAGCCGGTAATGGGTGGATCATGGTGATGATGATGATGATGATGAAATTTTAAAACATTATTTTCTATTTTAGATTTTTGGAAGCGAAGCGACAAAGAAAAATCTAATAAAATTGTTTCATCTACCTTTCTTCAAATTTAGATTCCATGAATTAATTACTTAATATATATGATTTTTTTAGGAGGAGCTTCAAAATTTAGAAGAACCAGAAACGCCACCATTTACAACAGTGGTGAAACTTAATGGGCCTGAATGGAAGTCTATAAGTGCAGCTACATTATGTTCTATTGTTATGGGCCTTTCCGGGCCACTAATTGGGATTATTCTAGGCGGCTTTATTGGAATACTCTCCGATCCTGATTCAAATGCAGTTAAAGCACAAATACGAATTTATGCACTTATTTTTATAGGTATTGGCATAATAGCAGGACTTGCGACCGTGATAACGGTAAATCCATTTCTAATTTTAAGATTTACAGACCATTAAGAGGGAAGATGGATTTTTTTGAATAATTTCAAAAATATTGTAGGGATTTCTTTTCTCAGTAGCTGGTGAACACCTAACAGCAAGGTTAAGAAAGTTAATGTTTGAAAAACTACTTGAACAAGAAATTGGCTATTTTGACGATAAGAGTAACTCAACTGGATCATTGTGCGCACGTCTGTCAGGCGAAGCAGCTTCTGTACACGCGGTAATGTTTATTTGTATTTCGCATTGTTTTGGCTGGTTTTATTATTTTTCACTTAGCACTTAGCACTATTGGATTTTAACAGTATTTTGAGCCTGCATAAGCCGCTGTTCACGATATTTGTTTTGTTTTATGTGCACCCAATTTTTTCAATACATTTCTTTCAGCTTGAACGCACCTAGCACAAGAAATTTATTTTGCTAGTGACATGAGGTCTGATACAAACCATCGTCTGTCTACCAGTCCACTATTATCATAAATTGTCAGTAATTATTTCCAGTACTTTATTTTGTTAATTATAACTACGAGTATTAACTTTTAACATTACAGGCTACAGGTCAAAGAATTAGTACAATATTACAAGCAATCAGCACATTATTATTCGCAACTGTTGTGGCTATGTATTATGAATGGCGCCTAGGCCTGGTTGTTTTATCATTCGCGCCGCTTTTAAGTGCCATTATTCACCTAGAAGGTAAAATGGCAGCGCAAGAATCTACGGGAATAGCCAAAGCCATGGAAACTAGTTCGAAGGTAATAAAAGCAACATAGAAAACAACCATATCCAATTATGTCGCAATTTAAACATTGAATAGAAGCGGAAGGGAGTTTTACTTTAGGGAACATTGAATAGAAGCGGAAGTGAAATTTTACTTTAGGGAAGACGTTATCCCAAAGCCTAAGGCGAGGTTCGGCCTCACAGGAGGCGCCCTTAGGCAGACGTTCCCTTAGTTTCTTCGAGCTACATTTGCTGTAATCCACGTTAAACGGGTAAATCTGCACGGTTTATAATTTCTTCAATCTTTATACACAACACCATACAGATCTTACGTTTTGCCCCGCCTCCGAAGGATTACACAGTCAAAACTAAGCAATTGAACGCTGTGAAGTCAACATCTCATCTGATTGCCGTCGAAACGTACGCTAGGATGGAATTCATATCAAGATTGATCAAATTATAAATTGTACTTTCTGATGTGTTTTACGTGAATAACAAAAAATTGCATCTAAATATATTTTCATATTAATAAGGGTTAACCAATTTATTTTATTTATTAATTGTATATGAATTAATTTCCGCACATGGCCAGAGTGGTAGACTATGGCCAAACCCTTCTCATATTGAGAGGAGATCCGTGCTCTGTAGTGAGCCGATAATGGGTTGATCATGATGAATTACAATTTAAAACTTATCCTTATAAATATAAAAATAAATGTAATGTTTGTAATTTAATTTTCAGTAAATGCATATGAAAGTATAATATGAAATGGTATCTACTCATAGCAGTGTCTTTGATCCGGTTAATCTTACTTCTTAATCCAATGGGGTTTTTATAAAAGTCCTATTTTTCTGAAGTCCGATTAAAACCCTTTTTTTATTCTAAATACCCTCAAGAGTGAACGATAGGGTATAAGAGTTTGTATGAGAAAATTTTTTGTTTATGGAATTTTAAGCAGACACTTGCATTTCAGATAAGAATTTGTATGAGAAATTTTTTTGTTTATGGAATTATCATATAAAAGGTTGTATGTGAAAATTGTTTGTTTATATAATTTTAAGCGGTAAATTGCATTTCAGATAGCTGTGGAAGCGGTTGCTAATGTACGCACAGTTTCAGCTCTGGGCAAGGAAGATTTTTTCGTAGACGAGTATGCCCGGCAACTGGGACCGGCACTTCGTATTGCGAAACGTGGAACCCATATGCGAGGACTTGTATTTGGATTATCGAGAGGATTTTTTGATATTATATATTCTACTTCGTTTTACTATGGAGGAAATTTGATAGTGTACCACAACGTCGACTGTGGCCTTATAATTAAGTAGGTACTTTTATAAATTTTCCCTAACAATATACATATAAATTTTCCCTAACAATATACATATAAATGCACGTAGCCGTTCCGCTCTCCTATTAGACAGGCCGTGGAAGGTCATTAACAGGCTGATGATGGCTATTATCATAATGAGGCTATTATCATAATTCGCGCTTTTCATAAATAAGATATTTGCCACATTTAATTCTAGAACAGCCGAAACGCTTCTCACGGGCTCCTCATCTGCCGCGGCTGCCTTTGCTTATGCTCCTGATTTTCAAAAAGGTTTAAGTGCTGCGGGTCGTATTATTCAACTCTTAAACAGAAAATCTAAAATAACAAATCCCGAAACACCGGTTACAGAGGATTTCGTAAGTACTCCGTTATCAACGCATACACCTATATAAAAAAAACAACAAAATCAATGAATAAATTTTCTGTATTTTTTTGTTTTATTTTTTGTGCAATAAAAGTGTGTAAATAAATAAATAAATAAATATACGCTTTTACCATTTTTAGAGAGGATCAGGAAATGCAAGTTTAAGAAGCGTTTTGTTCAAGTATCCAACGCGACCTTCGGTAAAAGTCCTTGAAAACTTCGATCTCGAGATAGAGAGACACAAAACCATTGCACTGGTGGGACCCAGTGGCTGTGGCAAAAGTACTGTTATACAACTCCTTGAAAGATATTACGATCCTCAAGAAGGAATAGTGGTATGTATATTACACCCATTAGGTATTGTAAGCGTACCCAGTTATAAGGAATGGATGAATGAATAAAATATTCTCACACCATATCAAAGTACAAAACAGGAAAAAAAACACAATTTTATATATTAGTATATTTATTTAATACTGTATTGTATTATTTATGTAATCTGGTTTATGTATTAGTATGTAGTTATTCGTATGCAGGTTTTTGTTTATATATAACCACCTACTTTCTTCTTCATTTTCTTTTCCTAATTAGGATTAGGAAAAGGCTGCCTGGTAGAGATCGCTACTAAGCGATAAGGCCGCCTTTTGTATCCTGTTTCTTCTTGTTTCTGTTTTTCTCATTATTTCTATTTATATGTGGTGTACAAATAAAGTACGAATAAATAAAGTAGCTCGACAATTTGGTGCCTCATACCTACGTAGATAGCGATTTTTTAAGATAACCAATAGCGTAAAATACACAGGTACAGAAAAGAAGATGTTTTATAATACACTAAAATTATATACATAATAATAAATTACCACGGTGAACACATGAAAGCGACTATAAAGGTAGCTACACCTACCTAACAAAAAAACTTTTTAAAAATAAAAATAATTATTACAATAATTAAGCATTGATTTACCACTAGCCGTAGATCGATTATTAACGCTCAAAACATGGGACGGAAAAGTAGTGCACAAATAGCGACGCGTGCACTCCTTTCCCCCAGTGTGTGAAGGCTAGACGAAAGTCACCGATTCTAACACTCGAGCCGTATAATCCGAATGAATTACAAAGCTCTACGCGCCGCTATAGATAATATAACGGCCAGATGTCTAGTGTATTAGACGGGTTGTAATACATCGATATACCGATATGTAGGAATGTATAGTCAGTTGGTGCCAAATTCTCGCCTTGTTTTTGTATGATGCGCTCTATCTACGGCTAGTGTTAAATCAATGCAATTAAGTAACAAATATGTTGCAAGTTCTTAAATTAGACCACAAGGTGGCGCCCTTTTAGCCAAAGGTAATACACAACACTTCTAGAAGAGGAGAACATAATCATCGATAACATCAGCGGTAATATTAAACATTTTTTTAGGCTCAAAACAACGTCCCGCTGCCTATGATCCGGTTGTCTGATGCGAGACAAACGATAGGTTTTGTACAACAAGAACCGATTTTGTTTGATAGAACTATTGCTGAAAACATAGCCTACGGAGACAACACTAGGCAACCGACTGCCGAGGAAATTGTAGAAGTCGCCATGCAAGCTAATATTCACGAATTCATCTCCTCTCTACCAATGGTAAGTTCATCATTATCATCATCATGATCAACCCATTCTCGGCTCACTACAGAGTACGGGTCTCCTCTCAATATGAAAAGGGTTGGGCCATAGTCCACCACGCTGGCCATGTGAGGATCTTCAAACATGTGGATTGGCAGACTTCACGCGCCTTTGAGAACATTATGGAGAACTCTCAGGCGTACAGGTTTCCTCACGTTGTTTTCCTTCACCGCTGAAGCAAGTGATATTTTAATTGCTTAAAAACGCACATAACTCCGAAAAGTTATAGGTGCGTGCCCAGGTTCGAACCCCCGACCTCTGATTAGGAGGCTGACGCCCTAACCACTAGACTATCACAGCTTCCAGGTAACATCAATAACCCTAAAATTAAAAGGAAGAAATTTTTCCTGAAACTACTTATGTATATATATCGCTTTTGGTGTTATCTAACGTCGCAATCTAATCGAATCAAATCACTTTGACGACCTCCGTGGCGCAGCGCGCTCTGTCTCATTATAAAATTGGAGGTCCTGGGTTCGATTCCTGGCTCGAGTCTGGTCTGGTGGGAGGCTTAGGCAGTGGCTAGTTACCTTTCTACCGACAAAGACGTGACGCGAAGCGATTAAGCGTTCCGGCACGATGTCGCGTAGAAACCAATGAGGAGTATCGCTTTACCATACCCCTAACAGGTTAGCCCGCTACCATCTTACACTGCATCATCACTTACACTTAGGCAGGTATGGTTTCTACGCTACATGGTGCCGTAACGCTAGATCGCTTGGCGACAGGTCTTTGTCGGTAGGGTTAGATCCCGGAGCCTCCCACTATATTTTATGCTGATGGTGGCGACCGAGGGGGTTTTAGTGGGTAAAAATCCCACATAACCGCAGCTTTTCTCCAGCAATAATCGGGTATCTCAGTAGGAGATTTCCCCCCCGTAAACAAAAAAAGGGTAGATATATACGAGGCTGAAATCCCCACCAGACCAGACTCGAGCTTGGGATCGGACCCAGGACCTCCAAATTTTAATTGCGCCACGGAGGTCGTCAGGGTTAATATGGCTAGACATTGACAACAATGTCATGAAAGATTCTGCTTTCTTTACCTGTGTAAACCAGTTTCCAAGCAAACCTTATGCCGTTCATTTTCTTGGTTTTAACATTTGAATAACCTTGAGAGATGTATTCCTTACTTTTATTGCAGCTATCTTTTTATTCTGTACAGCTTCCTCACAAGATCCGTTCAAATCCGAACCAAAGAAACGTCTGTCAGCACGTGTACGGTCCAAATCGAGTACCATAGAAACTCGTTGACGATACAAATACGAGAATATTTCTTACTTACGTTACATAGGATGAGGTTAAACATTATTTACTTTTTTATACAGGGATATGAAACTAACGTTGGATCAAAAGGCACACAACTTTCTGGAGGGCAAAAACAGAGGATAGCCATCGCACGCGCTCTAATTCGACAACCTAAGATATTATTTCTCGATGAGGCTACGAGTGCATTGGATAGTCAAAGTGAAAAGGTAAATTACAGATTCAGTACAATAAGAATCGGCTTTCTCTTTTGTCATTCCGTCATTCATAGAATTAATTTAATAGTTATAAAGTTTACCATTAGCCGTAGATAGAGCGCGTCATACAAAAATCTAGCCTAGGTGATAGCCTAGTGGTTAGGGCGTCAGGCTCCTAATCAGAGGTCGGCGGTTCGAATCCGGGCACGCACCTCTAATCTTTCGGAGTTATGTGCGTTTAAAAAAAATTAAAATATCACTTGCTTCAACGGTGAAGGAAAACATCGTGAGGAAACCTGCATGCGTGAGAGTTTTCCATAATGTTCTTAAAGGCGTATGAAGTCTGCCAATCCGCACATGGCCACCGTGGTAGACTATGGCCAAACCCTTCTCATATTGAGAGGAGATCCGTGCCATGTAGTGAGCCGAGAATGGGTTGATCATGTTTACTGCGCAAAATAAGATTTTTGACATTTGAAATTTAGTGTTTATGATATATCTAATGTGTTCATGAATATACGATTCATGATTAATTAAATCGTGGATACTTACGCAGGTTGTGCAAGAAGCACTGGACGCGGCGAAAGCAGGCCGCACGTGCGTCATGATTGCGCACCGTCTGAGCACCGTGCGCGACGCGGACGTAATCTGCGTGCTGAACAACGGACGCGTGGCGGAGCGCGGCACGCACTCAGAACTCATGCAACTCAAAGGACTTTATTACAACTTAAATAGACGACGACATAATATATGACGCAAGATGACTGTATAATATTAAGTTTCGAGCCACCGTTAAGATCAACCCTCTTAGAAGCTTGGACGTATTTGGATGTTTGATGCAAGATTTCAAGATCCAAGTTTTATTGGTGGTCGAGAGTACAGAACAACTATTTATAATATATGCAATTTTGTAAATAAAGTGAACTAGAAAAAAGTACTTACATATAGTTAAATAATTATTTCTTTTTTTTTTCAATTAACTACCTCCCTTCCCTACTACTTTGTGGTATTTAGGAATAATAACAATATTTTGTATTTATTATGACAGATTATAAAAGCGGAAATTATTATGATCATAAATAATTTAAAATGATCAGTAGGTATTTAGTTATTATAAAGACCGTTTGGCAAAAGATTTATTTTACATATTATACCTAATTAAATTATATTTTTTTAAATATAAAAGGCAGAGGATATAATGATAATTAGTACCTAGGCTTAGGTTGTATCTGCCGTAAAACAGAATATATGGATACTAAAATAAGAACGTAGCATATAACGTGATAATAAATAAAATATATAAAAATAATACGTGATAACTGAGCCAAAATGGAAAACATTTAATTAAGTACATAAGCTCAAGTTTTTCAAGTCAGATTTACATACTGTACTTATTTGTATGCACATATTAACTCTTTCCCGCGGCTTCGCTCATGTTAAGTTGAAATTTCATACATAATTTAAACCCCTATTTGCAACCGAGGGGGATGAATTGTACATAGTGGACGCCTACATTACAATAGCGGCAAGCCAAATTTCAGTTTGAAACATCCAGTGGTTTGAACTGTGCATTAATAGATTCAGTCAGTTAGTCAGAGCGCAGCGCGTGCGCCGTCACATTTTAAAATTGGGGTTCTGGGTTCGTTTCCCGGCTCGAGTCTGGTCTGGTGGGAGACTTCGGCCGTGGCTAGTTACCACCCTACTGACAAAGACGTGTTGCAATCGTGTGTCGCGTAGAAACCAATTAGGACTATGGCTTTACCATACCCCTAACAGGTTATCCCGCTACCATCTTAGACTGCATCATCACTTATCATCAGGTGAGATTGCCGTCATGGGCTAACTTGTAGTGGATAAAAAAAAACTCGTATATATAAATGTGCTTGTCGGTACACTGTACCACAAAGCATACATTATATCATTCAAATCGCGATCAAAAAACCACATGGAATATACCAACTAGTTAACCGGTAGCCGGTCTAACTGCAAACGCCCTTGATTTATGTCCATGATTTCAGCGGTACGCGTCCGTTCGCAGTCTCCCACAACCAATGGACGAATCTTTTTCATATTTCTAAACAAAATCTATTAATAGTTACGTACGTAACTGCAAACCATAGAGAACTATCGACTTCAGCAAAATCTGCTCCAGAGTACGGTCCACTTAAAAATAATTAATGCCAATAAAATACTACTTGTATGAATTGCTATCAATAAAATGTGTAATATGTGGTAGCTACAAATACATTTTAGGATAAAATCAACTCAGTATTACAACCTGCATGTGTGAAGAGTGAGTAGTTATTTTGTCTAGATTTACCTTATCTAATAAGTTTTTTATTAGTGGGCTACTATTTTAGAAAAAAGGTTCCAAAATAGTATTGTGTTCTGACTGTCTAGTGTGCAAGTTGATCTTAACGCAAGGTTTAATTTTATTATCGTGCACTCAAGCTTAACTGAACTGAACCGCAACGCTTCTGTGTATAACATATTATTAGACATGCGTACTACAATGTTGTGGCATACGATGAACACGAAAAACTTTTATCGGTTCATGGAAAATGTATTCCCATTTTTTTATAACCTATTTTTTTGTCATTTTTACTCATATAACCGTTCTTACTGTAGACGAGAATTCAGACTAATAGCCGAACTCTGTTCCTCCGTATTAAGTAGTAGGTATTCCGTGTAATATTTAAGAAGGTCAACGGTGGGATAGCTATATTATTTGTATTTTAATAATCTATACGCATAATTCACCTCGCCTCTAGAACTACTAGGCTTTTCAATATTTGGAAAAAAAACTTTGAAATACTGTAATCATAATTTCAATTTAAGTAGTAAGACCTAAAGCCTTATTCATTATAATGAAAATAAAAACAGTTAATGTAGCTAGTCAGTACCTTTGCTCTCCATAAAATTATCATTATTTTTTAGTTGCATCTAGGTCTAATTTAACGGGACCGATGACTTAGATGGCTATATTTTTTTTACAACGATATGTAAAATTATCTCATAAAAATTTTGACGCGACCTAACTTTCATAAGAAACAGGACTACAAATCTGCTGCTTTCACATGCCTAATTTACTTCGTAACAATATACAAATCTTATATTGATTAATGATTTAACTAATTGTTTACTGTCTCATTTTAATTATTGCATTTCTCTTTGCTATTTTCTAAATAACAATTTACAATCTATATCTGCAATTTCATTCGGGACACTCTTTAAAACATCTAAATCTATTAGTAAATCAGATGATAGATATCCTATCATGAGAAATACCCAATAATGGAAATTTCAAATGGATTACCTGTTGTTTAAATGTTATCAATTAAACAAGTTGTACTTATGTATATATAAATAATTGTGTGATCGACATCCTTATACAAACAGATATTCCTAAAACAGCGGACCATAAACAATGGATTGGAATCATCGTGATTAAACAAACCTTAATAACGATGGTTCCAAGGTATTGATTATTGATTATAAAGTTGCATTAAAATCTCTGTCCGTTTGAGCAGTAAAGTCAATAATATGGGTAAAAAAGGTTCAATATTTATGAGGCGTTATTATTATTTAAAAAAAAAAACTATCCACCAACGATTTTAAAAATTTTAAAACTGCGTAAATATTTCAACGTTATACGCATTTCCGACATATTGAAAGTAGTTTTTAATTCAGGTATGTTACAGTAGAACTATAAATTTATTTATTTAACCCGCCTAAGGAACAACTTTAAACAATTTTAACTGATACTTTGTACAGAGGGAATTATGTTTTCCAGGGAATCGTTCTATAATCAACATCTTCCTATTGAGGTCTTCTCATTCTACCGAGTCTACATTATCTTAGAAAACATTCTACCTAACAGTTTTTCTTAAAAACACATTAGAGAGCACTTCAACCTGTTTGTTTGACACTTATTCAAGTAATATGGAAGGATTCAATGGATTCCAAGATAACAGAGCCATCAGGCGTCAATCCGATAATAACAATATGAAAGTTAGCATATGAATATTATCATGATGATAACACATATCAGTATCGATATTCCACCGACCGAGAAGACTATTTTGTATCAACACGCTTTTGGAAAAAAGAAGCAGTGAAAAACATTATGAAATTATGAAATGTTTAATCAAGAACAGAACAGTGAGATAAAGTAAAAATAATCTAACAGGTTGCGTTAAAAAATTAGGAAAATGAAGAAAGACATCGAGAAAAACGGCAGAGCTAAAAGTTACAAAGTGAATGATTTGTCAAATGTGGAATTCACGAAAAATGACAAAGCTAATGACAAAAGCAGGTGAGTGGAACAAGAAAAGATAATTGTGATAAAAGCTGTATTTACACAAAACCAACCGATTCAGAGGTGATGGAGCGTTCGTTAGAAGCTTGTATGAGTTAGTAAGATTTATTTCACCAAAGTTAGCTAAAATAATTGTGTACCTCAATTATCAAATATATCAGTCAGCAAACCGATTACTTTTACTATCAACTGAAATAAAAAGGTTTTATCATTATACTATTGCAAAAAAAATATTATCTGAATTTATTATTTCTACTCTGCTCTCAATTCTCAATAAGACGTAGGTCAATTTTCAACAAGTTTGAGATTTATTTTACATTTTCTTTAAATATGGAGAATATTTAAAGAATCGTTCATTGTAAACATATTCGCCAGTCTTGATATATGTCACTTCTTTAATCGCTACTTCTAGGCGGCCACCTCTTCTTCGGCGATTAAAAACACTTTCCTTTTATTCTTTGTATGCAGGCACAAAAAAAAACTAAGGGAGCAAGTGTAGGGTGTATGAATAGTGTAGATTATTTGAATTTGAATTTGCAATGCTACTAGAGTATGCCATTCCGAGCTAACTGAACTATAACTTTCATCGGCAAAGAAACCCGTTACCATATTTACCTTACCAATAATGTAGGCACCTGTGAATTCTGAAATACGTCGTGATGAACCATTCACAAAAAGCAGATGCATTTCACAGCAATGGCCACAAAATCCTGTTTTAGTGCAAACGAGAGATCCACTTAGAAAAGATCTTCACCCCCTAAGTATGCTGATGTGGTTTGAACACTCCCCGAATTAATAGCTAAGATCGTCTAGCTGATCTTCTCGCACCAACATTTCAGTAGTTCACGAATCGCCTAGTGTTTGTGTTTCTTTGGACATCTCTTAGGTTAATTTTACACCTTTAAATTAGCAAACCGTCCATAAAATTAAAAACGAGATGAAGCTCCTAATGCTGAATGTTATAAACGTGATTGTTTGGTAAATATAAATCATAGCGCGGGAAATGGAAATAACATTAATCTGTTTTTTAAATGGAACGAAAGGATTATCGAGTTATTTTTTTTATAAATTTCCAGTACTTTTTAATTAGTATAAGGGCATTATGTAAGTAATTTTCTTAAAATTAAGCTTGAATCTTTGAAAACTGTTAGAAGGTGAAATCGCAAAGAAACTGCTTTCTAACAAAAAGATTGCAACCTTTTCAAGATATTTGCAAAGAGAGAAATCTAGAATCTAGTTAGAAACTAAGATTTGATCAAACATGGATGAGGTCAAATTACATATATGGCTCATTCCCGAATCCTGAAATGCTATGTTAAAATCAAAAGTACTTTTTTTTTTCTGCTGGGAAATGCTTTTACGCATCCCCTCCGGAGGCGACGCAGCCAAGACTGCGCCGCTTCCGACGGGGTATGTGGGACTCCCCGGCGGCCAGTCTGGCGACCAGAATACCCACTAAAACCTAGCGATGCTCCTTCGCGTCGCCTGGTGGCTGGGTCACGGGAACACTGATGCACTCGACCACGGCCCAGCCAGCGGCGTCCGCCGAGGCAGACCCTCCACGGGAATATCAAAAGTATGGTAAAGCAACTAAAAGTAGGACCAACCGGATAGCGAAGCAAGGATTTCTTGCGACAGTACGCTAAATATATATTAAAAAATGTTATAAATATGCCGTATTAACTTTCAGTGAACCGGAGACGGAGGAAGTTCCAAGCGTATCATTTATTTCATTAGTAAGTATGATTAAGTTTTATGGAAAATCAGTAGTCGTTGTAGTAAGAAGGCTCAGATTTTCTTGATTAGCTACCAAACAAAGAACCTAGATATTGCTTAAGTAATAAGTAATCCTTATGAATTGCACAGCCAAAGGATTTTGGATAGACCGCTCTATATATTTCAAGTTGTTTCGTATTCTAATCGCGCCTCAGTTACCCGACGCTTGCCTCTTGCCTATCTGTAAGCAGGCTATATGTCACGAGCCATAATAGTTTTCACAGAATATTTATAATTATTGCCGCTAAACAACAAATATATCTGTACTTTGAATAAAGCTAAGATAGGTATCTGGACGATTACTCTATATTGAATACATTTTGAAGATTTTGATCAGGTGAACTCAAAAAAGATTTTATTTCAATTTGGTCCATCTATTCGCGCATGCGTCATGCATTTGCTGAATGGACTTCAATACAAATTAGGTCCCTTAGAGCTGATACTCTGCTCTGGGTCAGGTCAGCCTATATTAAAATAATTAAGTTTTTGTTGAATTTATGTTTTGCGACGTTTTAATAACTTTATTTTCAGTACCGTTTCGCAAGCGGAAAGGACAAAATCTACATTTCCATCGCGATCATATGTTCTTTAATATGCGGTGCTACGACCCCTCTTAATACTCTGCTGTTCGCTTCGCTATTGCAAAGCATGGTAGACTATGGGATATCAATAATAATTGGAGTGCCCAGAGGAGACATATTTCTTGATGCAGTCAGAGATTTTGCTATCTACAACAGTATAATAGGAGCTGTTATTGTGGTTCTATCGTATGCTGCCACAGTTCTCATGAATATATCAGCGTTTAATCAGGTAATATCCCTTTGAGAATAAGACAGTCAAAGTCTCTCACTATTTTTAAAAGTGCTGCCAAGTTGCATTATATTTCCCAAAAATTACGACTTTTATTTTTATATCATTTATTTATTTTTTTATATTATAAGGTATATATTAGTATATTTATTAAATTTATTACTATATTGTGTTATTTATGTATTAGTATTTAGTTATTTGTAGGTAGGTTTTTTGTTTATTTTACGCCACCTACTTTCTTCTTCTATAACTTTTCCTAATCCTAAGGTTACCTGGCAAAGATCGCTACTAAGCGGCCGCCTTTTGTATCCTGCTTCTTCTTTATTTTGTTTTCTTGCGGTGTACAAATAAAGAATAAATAATAAAATAATAATAAAGTACATGAATATATACTTGCCATATACTATACCTACGTTTATCTTATTTTTAATTTGTGTTATCTAACTCTTTTGGGTAACATTAACACTAAAATATCCCGCAGGTGTATCGGATTCGACAAGAATATTTAAAGGCAGCTTTAAATCAGGACTTCGAATACTTTGATACGCATCAGACTGGCGATTTTGCTTCTAAGATGACAGAGTTAGTATTTCATATTTTGATATCAAATTAAGGTGGGCACCTAGCTGTAAAGCCTTTACACGTGCAAACAAGATTTTGCAATATCATTAAATAGTACTTCATAGATACAGTTTGAGTAAGGTGTTCTAATCTTATCTCATGGTCAGCCTGCAGCAGAAACTTCTGGTTGTGTGCCCTTCGACTCTTAAGTTAAAAGCCCTTTAAATTCTATTTTAAAATCACAAACTTTACGTTATTATTTATTATAAAACATTAGACGAACTTATATGAATACTCCATTTCGTTTTACTTGTCTATAATGTAAATGATCTTTAAATAACTTGTTGTGCAAAGTATGTTAGTATTAGTATAGGGAAATTTTACGTATTCCATATAGACGACGTCGTGGGCAACCGTTAATACATATAAATAATTTCGCTGATTTTTTTTATAAAAGTCATCTGGAAGAACGATACTTTTATCAAGCGATAATTTAATAATTTAATAATAATTTTAATTAAGTTTTAATTTAATAATTTTAATGATTTTAATTTTATCAAACACGGTGGTGGTTATTCATTCGCTAATTAATCATTCGTTAAAAATAAACAAATGAATTCTAAAAAACATAAAGTCAATCATGTGTGGAATGTGTGAACTCATCATCATCATGATCAACCCATTGCTAGTTAACTATATTTCACGGGTCTCCCCTCAATACGAGAAGGCTTGGGCCACAGTCCACCACACTGGCCATATGTGGATCGGCAAACTTTCCACGCCTCTCAGAACATTAGAGAACTCACAGGCATACAGGTTTACTCACGATGTTTTGCTTCACCGTTGAAGTAAGTGATATTTTAATTGCTTAAAAACGCACATAAAAACGTTGATAGTGCGTGACCGCGATCAAACCCCCGTTCGCTTAGTATTGTATGTAGATACTGGTTTTATATAAATGCATGATAAAAGGTGAGTAGCTCGTACAGCAATATGACAAATTAAAATCTTTTTTTCCAGTGATGTCATAAAGCTAGAGGATGGAATCGGGGAGAAGTTAGCGACTTTCATATTCTACCAATCATCGTTCGTCAGTTCTATAATAATGGCGCTCGTCAAGGGATGGAAACTAGCGTTGCTGTGCCTTATATCATTTCCAGTTACTCTGACGCTAGTGGGAATTGCGGGATTGGTAATTATACTTTGACCTAAAGACGGTGAACGAACAACAGTTCGATGCCGAACGTTATTCTATTCGTTAAACCGAGTTGTAGGCAGTATATCTGGATTACATTTCAGCGCCTAGTTCATCTAGGTTTATCGGGCGTACAATACGTAGAAGCATATGTTTAATATCCTACAAAGTAATTCGTTATTAAGACCTCATCATTTCACTTATGTACTGGAAAGCGGAACGGATAGCGTCTAGCTTATAGCTTTGGCAAAAATCGACCAGTTTCGCATAATTTATTTGATCACTTAAAAACAGTACCTAATCCGTGCAGTTCCGGATAAGAATGCAACTGCTCCATATCAGCCCATGGATGTCGTAAAAGGCGACTAAGGGATAAAGGTCGTAAAAGTGGGTAACAGTAGAACATTATGGTATACTGTTACCCATTTCTGCGATTAAAAAAAGGGGGATATCAGCGTGACCCTTGAACCGAAGGTGGCGGTTAATCCACCAACGAAAACATTCCCAAAGAGGGTTGATGTCAGGCAGGCGGCCGGTCGTAAAAATATATGCCAAAACCCATACAACATGTCAAGTTTGAACGGAATATGTGACGATGTTAGGGCGTACCCTGGAGGCGACGCGCAGGTGCTGCACCCGGTACCTGTGGGAAATGGGCAAGGGTTGTTGCATCAGGGACGGGTGCAACGTAAGAAGCGAGTCCGGGAAGTAAGAATGAGGATGGTAAGCTGGAATGTAGGTACTATGACTGGAAAAGGAAGAGAGTTAGCGGATGTTTTAGAAAGAAGACGAATAAATGTTGCATGTTTACAAGAAACCAGGTGGAAGGGTACGAAAGCTAGAGAACTTGGGGTGGGATATAAATTTTTCTATAGCGGAAGTGATGGCAGGAGGAATGGAGTGGGAGTAGTATTAGACCAGGATTTGAAAAAATGTGTGACAGATGTTAACCGAGTAAACGACCGAATTATAGTCGTTAAGTTAATATTGCACAATTTAGTTGTAAATATAGTAAGTGTATATGTACCGCAGATAGGATGTGATGATGTTATGAAAGAGAATTTTTGGAAGGATTTTGATGGAGTAATGATAGGTATTCCACAACAGGAAGAGATCTATATCGGAGGGGATTTTAATGGTCATGTAGGAAAAATGAATCGAGGTTATGAGAGAGTGCATGGGGGTTGGGGTTTTGGGATCCGAAATTTGGAGGGAGAAACATTACTACAAGCAGCTTCCGCTTTCGATTTGGCAGTAGTGAACACATTTTTTGAAAAACGGAACCAACATTTAATTACATACAAAAGTGGCAATCATAGTACCCAAATTGATTACTTTCTCATTAGGAGAAATAACATAAGTTCAATAAAAGATTGTAAGGTAGTACCGGGGGAACCGTTAGCATCCCAACACAGACTACTACTAATGGAAATTAAACTGAAGATCCAAACTGCAAGTATTAAGCCTAAAACCCAACCAAAACTAAAATGGTATATGATCGAAAAAGAGGAATGCGCGAAAGAATTTCAAAGGAGAGTGTTGAATAAAATGATTGATATGAATGGTAATTTAAAAATGAAATTGGTGAATGAGTGCTGGAATGAAATGGCTTCATGTATGAGGAATGTGGCGAAGGATGTTTTTGGAGAAACAAAAGGTAAAAGAATGATAAATAAAGACACGTGGTGGTGGAGCGAGGATGTACAAAAGGCAGTAAAAGGAAAAAAGAATGCTTTTAAAGATTGGAAAAATGTGAGTGATATTGACTTCAGTATGAAAGGTGATCTAAAGAAAGTATACATGGAAAAGAACAAGAAAGCTAAGAGAGCTGTCGCTATCGCAAGACGAAAGACACAGAATAGATTATATAAATCACTTGATAGTCCTCAAGGCCAAAAGGATCTGTACCGTTTAGCGAAAGTGAGAGAAAAGAATGCAAAGGATATTATACATATTAAGTGCATAAAAGATGATTTAGGAAAGGTATTAATAAATGACGAGGAAATAAAAGAGCGATGGAAAGAATATTTTGAAAGGTTAATGAATGAAGAAAATGATTGGAGTGGAGAATTAGAGAAAATACCACTCAACTTGGGAGTCGTAACAGAAGTGAGTATAGACGAAGTAAGACCAGACAGTATACCAGCTGAAGTATGGAAGTTTCTGAAAGTAGATGGATGGAGGTGGCTGACTTCATTTTTCAATAAGTTGTTGCACGATCCCTGAAGAGTGGTGCAAAAGTTCGCTGGTACCTATATATAAAAATAAGGGTGATATACAGGACTGCAACAACTATCGAGGAATTAAGCTCATGTCACATACTATGAAGATTTGGGAGAAAGTGATAGCAAGAAGAATGAGAAATGAGAGTGAGGTAACACCAAACCAATTTGGATTTATGCCGGGGCGGGGAACGATGGACGCTATTTTCGCACTCCGACAACTGTGCGAAAAATACAGGGGTGCACACAAAAACCTGCACATGGTATTCATTGACCTTGAAAAAGCATATGACAGAGTTCCCCGTGAGGTTTTGTGGTGGTCTATGAAAAGGAAAGGAGTGCCTGGAATGTGAGTCTTGTGAAAGAGATGTATAGAAAAGCGACCACGTACGTCCGGTCAGAAGCTGGCGTTACTGGCATGTTCAGTGTGGAAGTGGGCTTGCACCAGGGATCGGCTTTGAGCCCTTACTTGTTCCTCCTGGTAATGGATGCTCTTACATCAAACATACAGGAGGAAGCACCCTGGTGCATGTTATTCGCTGACGACATAGTTCTTGTCGGAGAGGATGCGTCTGAGGTCCAGAGCAGATTGGCAAAATGGCAACATAAATTAGAGAGCGTGGGCCTAAAGATAAGCCAAACGAAAACTGAACATATGTTTTGTGATTTTGGCGGCCCCTCTCGTTTCTCCGAAATTGCCTTAAATGGTGTATCCCTACCAGTCTGCTCGGATTTCCGGTACCTCGGCTCGCTCTTCCAAAACGACGGTAATATTGACCGAGATGTGTACAATAGAATGAATGCGGGATGGATGAAATGGCGACAGGTCTCGGGAGTGATGTGCGACCCACAAATGCCGCTTAAACTTAAGGGGAAAATTTATAAAACAGTCGTAAGACCTGTCGTGTTGTATGGATCAGAATGTTGGGCGGCAAAAAGAACGGATGAAAGAAGAGTTCATGCGACAGAAATGCGAATGTTGAGATGGATGTGTGGTGTGACAAGAATGGATAAGATAAGAAATGAATATATAAGGGGAAGTCTAAAAGTAGCGCCAGTGACAGAAAAGATGAGGAGTAACAGGCTGGCATGGTATGGTCATATAATGCGGAGGAAAGAAAGTGATGTTACCAAAAGAATGTTATATATGAACGTGGTAGGGCAAAAGAGTAAAGGAAGACCAAAGAAGAGATGGATGGATTGTGTAAAAGAGGATATGCGGGTAAAAGGTGTGGGTAGTGAGGTGACGGCTGATAGAAGTGAGTGGAAGAAGAAGACGTGTTGTGCCGACCCCACATAATGTGGGATAAGGGCAAGAAGAAGAAGAAGACTTAAAGACAGTACCTACTCATATTTAGATCGCATCCCGACTATCTAAAAAAGAGGCCGTGGCATCAGGCAAAGCTGGCTCCATAGCAGAAGAAGTGTTGACATCAATACGGACAGTTTACGCCTTCAGCGGGCAAACAAAAGAAATTGAAAGATACGACGGATATCTCGCAGAATCTAGAAGTATCAATATTAAAAAGGGTGAGACCTCTTACAAATATCTCTTTACCATTTTAAAGTGTTAACGAGCAAATTACCCATTTATTTTAATGCATTTTCAGGCTTTTTTAATGGTATGGCTATGGGAACATTATTCTTTTGCATCTTCTGCGCGTACGCATTGTCTTTCTGGTTCGGGTATAGGCTTATGGTATTAGAGCCTGAGACATATGACGTCAGCACAATGATTGCGGTAAGTAACAAAACGTTCACCACGGTTACAAATGAAAATTTGGTTTCAATACGTTTATAAGTTTCTAAGTTCTGTTTCTTTTCCAAAAACTTTCTTAGGTATTCTTTGGAGTAATGATGGGTTCAGCAAACTTTGGTATATCGTCGACGCTAATGGAAGTGTTCGGGGTGGCGCGGGGTGCCGGTGCGCAAATCTTCAACCTGATCGACAATGTACCGACCATCAACCCTTTATTGAACCGTGGGTTTACTCCCTCTTCCATAGACGGCAACATTGAACTGAAAAACGTCGTGTTTGACTATCCCTCGCGACCGGATGTTCCGGTGAGTTGACTAGTATAGATTACTCTAGAAAAAGCAAATGTATATGGAAATACTTATATCATGGTTTTTATATGATTCGGTTAATGAGGTATTGGATATTGGTATACTCGAGATGATAACATTTTATATTAGGGAGGTACTATAAAATTAATGATTTATGAATTAATTATTATTTAAATTACTCCAGAGAGCTGTGATAGCTTAGTGGTTAGGACGTCAGCCTCCTAATCAGACGTAGGTTCGAACCCGGGCACGCACCTATAACTTCTCGTTTACGTTTTCAAGCAATTAAAATATTACTTGCTTCAACGGTGAAGGAAAACATCGTGAGGAAACCTACATGACTGAGAGTTCTACATAATGTTCTTAAAAGCGTGTGAAGTCTGCCGAACCGCATATTGCCAGCGTGGTGGACTATGGCCAAACCCTTCTCATATTGAGAGGAGACCCGTGCTCTGTAGTGAGCCGGCAATGGGTTGATCATGGTGATGATGAGAACGATATTACAACAAGCCATAAGCATAAGAAAAATAACAATTTGGCAAATGTTGAATGGGAAAAATTATTACTACTTATATACCTACTTTAACAATTTAATTAATATACTCGTAACTTTAACAACAGGTTCTGAAAGGAGTCAGTCTCACCGTACAGCGCGGACAATCAGTAGCCTTAGTTGGACATTCAGGATGTGGAAAGTCTACGATTATACAGCTGTTATCAAGATACTACGACGTTATTGACGGCAGCGTGAGTTTTGTTCATTACTTTATCTAGATCACAAGGTTTATGTCTATGAATACTTAGATAAAATATTAGTAGGTAATCTGTGTTATTACTGATGTGGTTTCCTATATCCTATATTGCATTTGGATGCGCTAGTGCCGAAAACGTAGCGTTTGTAACGATCTTAATTTCATTATTTATTTTATTGCTTTAACAACCTCGTAAAAAAATCTAAAAAATTTTATGAGCGTTTTTGTCATAAAAAGATAAATTATAGGGAGTTAAACATGATCTCTCAATCCCACGACATGATCTCTCAATCAAGATTATCTAACACATTTTCTGAAAATTTTATATAATCATCATCATCATCATCATGATCAACCCATTACCGGCTCACTACAGAGCACGGGTCTCCTCTCAATATGAGAAGGGTTTGGTTATATACTCGTATATAACTAATTTATATAATTAAAATGCATACAATGTTTCATTTATATAGGTACATATATAGCTTTATTACCTATATCGAACGCCTAAAAATTGATCCCATAATATTTAACATGCATAGTAATTGTGATATTACTATATTGCTAGATATGCGGAGTAGTAGTGGAAAAAAACAGATAAGGCTATCAAAATTAACACTAAATTCTCCTTAATGATAACGAATGTGAATACCAATCGATTGGCATATCAGTTGCCATTTTATAATCTTTATGAGATTTTTTCGCGCAATCGCAATTTGTCAGAAAGTTACCAATTAACTGCGATTTCACTTAATAGAAGATGATCATATAGTCTGCTGAAACTCTATCGATTTGTATAGGACCTCCGTGGCGCAGCACGCGCGCTGTCACATTTTAAAATCGGAGGTCCTGGGTTCGATTCTGGTCTGGTGGCTTGTATGTATATATGTACGGCTGTATATATACATGTATGTATGGCTTGTATGATGGGCCGGAACGCTAAATCGATTGGCGACACGTCTTTGTCGGTAACCAGCTACGGCCGAAGCCTCCCACCAGATCAGACTCGCGCCGGGAATCGAACCCAGGACCTCGAACTTTATAATGAGACAGCGCACGCGCTGCGCTATAATAACTTAAATAATGTAATGTCCTGTCGGTCCAAGTTATTTAACATACATATAATATAAAGTATTATTTTTTGGCATCAGGTATCTATAGACGGTAACGATGTTCGGGAGCTATCAGTAAGGTGGTTGCGAGGCCAAATCGGACTGGTGGGTCAGGAGCCTGTGTTATTCAACACGACAGTACGAGAAAACATACGGTATGGCCGAGAGGATGCAGATGACCAGGAGATTGAAAAGTGCGCGCGACAGGCCAACGCGCATGAATTCATCATGAAACTACCCTCGGTAATCATTAAAAAAAAGTATTATCTTGAGTCCTTTCACACTTTTTATGCTACTTCGATAGGAAAATCTAAGCTCGATATCTGTACTATAAAAGCATTGTTCCCTGACAAATAAATCCAGGTAACAATTAATTGATATGTTTCTGTGATAGCCTAGTGGTTAGGACGTCAGCCTCCTAATCAGAGGTCGGCGATTCGAATCCGGGCACGCACCTCTAACTTTTCGGAGTTATGTGCGTTTTTAATAAACATTTAAAATATCACTTGCTTCAACGGTGAAGGAAAACATCGTGAGGAAACCTGCACGCCTGAGAGTTCTCCATAATGTTCTCAAAGACGTGTGAAGTCTGCCAATCCGCACATGGCCAGCGTGGTGGACTATGGCCAAACCCTTCTCGTATTGAGAGGAGACCCGTGCTCTGTAGTGAGCCCGTAATGGTTTGATCATGATATGTTTCTTTGATCTTAATTCTCTAGGCCAATAGCGAATTTTCCTTTTCAGGGCTATGACACGTTGGTTGGCGAACGGGGTGCCTCTCTTTCGGGAGGACAAAAACAAAGAATCGCTATCGCACGGGCTCTTGTACGCAATCCTAGAATTTTGCTGCTTGACGAGGCAACCAGTGCTTTGGACACCTCGTCTGAAGCCAAAGTGCAAAAGGCTCTTGATAAGGTAGGAATATAATATTGTATGGTATTGTGATCCGCCACAAAAATAATGTCTTTTCCTTATTACGGAACAGGCGAAGAAGATTAGCATAATTTTATATTTTTAAAAACAAACCGATAGATTGCATCATTTATAACATTAGTATGGATTATTTAAAAAAATATATTAGTAAAACAAACAAGGCGGTCGAGGTATTTTGGTCAGGAATGAAGATCTGTATTCTACTCTAACCATGTAACTACGCTAAAAGCATCAAATTTAAATTTAATAAAAAATTCAAATATTGAGTATTATAAATTGAAATTTGCTGCTAAATTAACATAAAACTCAATTTTTGAGTTTTTTTAATGGAGAACTGGAAAACACATCATAACAAAACCCACCGATGAGATTTTTTGGATATTTTAGGCTCAAGAAGGACGCACGACCATTGTTGTTGCCCACAGACTTTCAACAATACGGAACGTTGATAAAATTTACGTCTTCAAAAGTGGGGCCATAGTGGAGACTGGGAATCACATTGAGCTGATGAAAAAGAAGGGTCACTACTACGACATGGTGATGCTGCAATCATCTCCAGACCTAAATGAAATAGGTACCTATATAAATTAACGTATAACATGATATTTTTCTTCCTAACCTAATTAGATAAGTTGTTTTTATGATGCATTCTTCTTACAGAGCCAGGTAAGAACATATTGGACCGGACTATATCAGTACAAAGCGAAAAGGATGAAGACGAACATTTTGAACCAAAAATGGAGGTAAATGATTCATACTTTAATTTAATTGTGTCCTTCACTGTGAAAGCGGCCAAGTTGTGGAATGCTCTTCCAGATGAAATTCGGCGGTTTCAATCATTAGCTGTTTTCAAATCCCGTGTTAAGAAGCATTATCTGTCAATTTAATTTATATTTATTCCTTCTTTATTTTTGTATGTATTTATTATAGAAATTATTTATTTATAACATTTTTTAATAGTATGTATATATGTATAAGTGTTGTAATTTCCCGTCTTTATTTCTGTCAGCTTCTTACAAAAAGGTGGCCTGGAAGAGATCGCTTTAAGTGATAAGGTCGCCTTTTGCTTTTATATTATGTATTTCTTGTTGTTCTCCTTTCAATATGTATGCATTAAATTGTATAAATAAATAACAAAATAATTGTGTTATCAGTGAATTTAATTAGTGTTATTGGATAATGTCCGTTCTAATTAAATTAAAAATAAATACTTTTAATTTTAGATTTGGATTTAAAGTTACATTTTAAATTGATGTCACCTAATATTTGAAAAGTAATTTAAATTTGTGACTCTGTATTATAATTTTTATAGGAAGCCGATCCGACTACAGAAATACCAGATGTGTCGTTTACCGAGGTGGTGAAACTCAATTCACCTGAGTGGAAGTCCATAACAGCTGCTAGCCTTTGTTCCGTGATCAGCGGCTTCTCTATGCCGATCCTTGCTATAATTCTTGGTGACTTTGTTGGTGTAAGTCTTCGATTTTAAATTCGCAAACGAATGAACATATTATAGAAATAAATAAAAATAACGGCCGAAGAAGCTCGAGAAAAAGGGCTATGTAGATAGTTTTCACGCAGTAGAAATGTCGAGCAAGATGTTTAGCAGCAAATCTCTCAATAACTGAAATATCTCGGCCTGGCGAGACCAGCTATAAGTTCTAATTTAGAAAGAGCTAGTTAACTACCTATTAGGTTCCTACCAAACCTTTTTTTTGTCGTGGTGGAAAAGCTTTATGGCTACCTCCGCCCGTTGGGCACGTCGGAGGCTATGTAGGTCTCCGCCCCTTTATCATTGGGGTATACCCGAACTAAAAACCACCACAGCATATCCCACTCGCTGGATCTGCCGAACATGCGGGGAACCCATTGTATACTTCCCGGACAGGTTCCTACCAAACCTGGCTAGACAATTAAGAAAGCATTAGTTGATGCGTATCGTTAAAGTTTGCCCATTGAACCCGATACATGAACCCCCAAGCCGAGACTTGGGAGTTGCTAGACGCCTCTCCACCTGTCACTCTATGGACCGGCACGCGGCACCCCGACGTGAATCCATAAAATGCTATGAGTTGAGTATTACTATGTGATATTCATTATCTATGCTGATACACTTGAATTATAACAGAAGCAGTAAGCTGGATATTGAAAGGCATCCCCTTCGAACGGGGTATGGGGAATCATCGGCGACCTGAATAATCACTAAAACCATGTCATGGCTGCGTCACGGGAACGCTCGAGCCCTCATCAATAGGAAAGTTAGCCAGGCCCTAGCTGACACGTGACTCAAGCTAATATAATGATAATATAGTAATAAGCTAACAGTGTTTCCAATTACTTATTTAGAAACACTGTTAGCTCATTACTAAATTATTAGGTCGTATTTTTATATATAAAAATCAACGTGGTATGTTTTATACCATAGTTACTCGCGAATTTAATTACAATGTGAATTTTCAGGTGCTTTCTAACGATGACACGGAAGCAGTACAAGCCCAAGTGCGTGAATATGCTCTAATATTTGTAGGTGTTGGAGTTTTTTCAGGAATCACGAACTTTATAATGGTAAGTACCTAATCATAATTATTACATACTCGTACTAATAAAATCTAATTAAATTTCACAGAAACTATAACTATTCGAATTATGATTTGAGGTGTCCATGTATGGTGTAGCTGGCGAATATCTTACGGCTCGTCTGCGAAAACTGATGTTCCAAAGTTTACTACAGCAGGAAATTGGATTCTTCGACGACAAAAACAACTCAACAGGAGCTTTATGCGCCCGTTTGTCAGGAGAAGCGGCACAAGTTCAAGGGGTGAGTTCAAGTTTATAAATTACTAGCTGTTGCCCGCGACTTCGTCTGCGTAGAATTGCTGATTTCTCGTGAGATTGAGGTTTCCCGTGCGGCCAATGCCCTGCTTTCGAAAGTAAACTGGCAAATGTCAAATTGTCGATTTTCGTGTTACTAAATTAAAAAACATAGGACTTTCGTACAAACTTCCAACCCCTATTTTACCCCCTTAGGGGTGGAATTTCCAAATATCCTTTCTTAGCTGACATCTCTGAACTATCAACTACCTACTTATAGCTAAATTATAGCTTTATACGTAAAATAGTTTTTGAGATCTCGTGTTTAATTAGTAAGTATGTAAGTGACTTTTCGCTTTTATACGTATATATAGATAGTAGAAGGCGAACGTACAGAGACCCAAAAAAACCAAACATTTATCACGTTTTTCACTTTCAGACCCTTATTAAAAATAATATTTAACATCTGTTTACAGGCAACCGGTCAGAGAATTGGTACAGTTCTACAAGCATTTGGTACTTTTTCATTTTCCTTGGCAGTGTCATTGTATTATGAATGGCGTTTAGGACTTGTAGCTTTATGTTTCGTGCCGCTAATGGCTGCTGTGCTCTACAAACAAGGAAGAATGGTCACCGCGGAATCCTTCGGAACAGCGAAGACAATGGAACAAAGTTCTAAGGTAAGCAGATCTTACGCCAATTTTATCTCATTCTTAATTTTTAGCTTATAAAATTATAGCTTTATAAGCAAAATTAAGCAAGAATACCTAAACTACATAAAGCTTTTTTCTTAATTTTTTTGCTCGCGCGACTGCACTGCGAGAAAAAAAAATTAAGAACCGTTGACCGCGCAATTACTACATAAAAAAAACTTGAGAGGTGTCAAGGGACACCCGGATGGAACGAAGTTCCTTTCGATTAATTAGTGAAGGAATTGTAATAAAATTTTATTTTATTTAAGTTATAATAATATTTTTTTATTATTAACAAATATAATGTTATATAAACTTAATCAGTAGGCTCAATTTTGTACTCCATCAGCAATATCCGGAACTTGTGCAGAAACACTGTCAGGATTCATTATTATTATTTTTTATTATTTACAAAAAACCTGTATACACTCAACAAAAATAATCGTCGCGATTCACTGTTCAATGCGAAATAGAAATGAAAATATCTGGCTTGCTTTCTATAAGAGAGAGAGACAGACAGAGAAACATGCGACGCCGCACAGCTTACAATAACAAAAAGTGTCGTGACAACTTTTCGTAAGAATTTTTTCCGTCTAGCCCCCTTTCACAGCGCGCGATAAGGAACTTCGTTCCAAAACGTCCTACATATTATCATGATGTTTTGTGTTAAGAATCACTTAAACAGAATTTATGGTTTTTAGATCGCAGTAGAAGCTGTATCAAATGTACGCACAGTTGCATCTCTCGGCAGAGAAGCGACTTTCCTGCAAGATTATGCTAAGCAATTATTACCAGCACTGGAAGTCGCTAAACGTACGTCGCACTGGCGAGGAATTGTTTTCGGTCTCTCTAGAGGCCTGTTTAACTTTATTTACGCTGCCACACTGTATTACGGAGGTCATTTAATGGTGTACGATGATGTCGACTATGCTACGATTCTTAAGTAAGAACTTTCAGATGTTCACATTAAGTATTGCTATTAGTGGCTCATATTTAGACCACAGCACACAATATAATATATTTTTTACAGATCAGCCCAAACTCTGTTGATGGGGTCATCTTCAGCAGCACAAGCGTTTGCTTTTGCACCCAATTTCCAAAAAGGAATCAAGGCGGCAGGGCGTGTTATTGTTATTCTCAACAGACAATCCAAAATTACTGATCCGGATCAACCCGCGGTCGAAAACTTTGTAAGATCCATTTTATTTTTTGTTTCTTTTAATATTCGTAGAAACTTGTCAACTGATAACTAAGTTGGATTTGTTTTAGAGAGGAACTGGCGAAGCGAGTTTACAAAATGTACAATTCAAATATCCAACACGGAAAACAATACAAGTCCTTAATAACCTTGACCTTGAGATAGAAAATGGAAAAACTATTGCATTGGTCGGAGCAAGTGGCTGCGGGAAGAGTACGATAATCCAACTGCTGGAAAGATATTACGATCCTGATAGCGGCATTGTGGTAAATTACCTGTATTAATTAATAATTAGCGTAAGTATTTATATAACCAGAATCTCGTAAGGCTGGCCACAATTTTGTATCATTTTAGTGAATCGTAAAACCGCCAATTGTTTTCACAGACAAGCTTATGATCGCAATTAAAGGTGCGCAAAATTACTATTTAGTATGAATAGGAAATAAAATGCAACCTAGTGATTTATTCATCAAAATTGTTTTAATGGCTAAGCACGGGACGGTAGACGATACACCAAATGAAAAAAAAGTGAACCCAGTCGAATATACACTCCTTAATAAGAACCTACTTACAGGCTCAAAATGGTATACCAATACAAAAACTGCGCCTCGTTGATATGAGGCAGTCTATTGGATTTGTACAGCAAGAACCTGTTTTGTTCGACCGCACTATTGGGGAAAACATAGCTTATGGAGACAATTCGCAAAAACCAACTGAAGAGGAAATAATTGAAGCCGCCAAACAGGCTAACATACATAATTTCATTGCATCGCTGCCGATGGTAAGGATTCATCTAAAAAATCTAGTCGCAACTAAATTATTGACCGTGTAGAAATGCTCTGAATTTTGACTTGCCAAAAATACGTATTCTCTATAGTAGAGAACAACGACGAAAATGAAATAATAGCTATAGATATAGAAAAGGAATCAGGCCTATTTTAATCCCTGCTTAAATATATATATATGTGTATCTATGTATTATTATTACTAGATTTCATTTCTTTCCGTCAATTTTTATAACATCCCGTCTCGTATCCCGCACAAAAAAGCATATTTACTCGTATATATGCCCTCGTTTTTCTGTTTTTTATTAAGTAACAGTATGTTCAAATCAGTCGACGACGAGTCTGGTCTGGTGGGAGGCTTCGGCCGTGGCTAGTTACCCCATAGTTACCCTACCCTACAGACAAAGACGTGTCGCAAAGCGATTTAGCGTTCCGGCACGATGTCGCGTAGAAACCAATTACGAGTGTGGTTTTACCATACTCCCTAACAGGCTTAGCCCGCTACCATCCTAGACTGCATCATCTCTTACCACCAACTGAGATAGCCGTCAAGGGTTAACTTGTAGTGTGTTTATGAATAAGTTGTGTTGGATGTTAAGTTTCAAGATATTGTCATGTTTTAATTTAGTTACATTATTTAAATATGTACGAGTATATACCCTAAAACTTCGCTTTAGTCATTATATAATATTTTAGGGTTACGACACTAATATTGGCTCGAAAGGAACACAACTGTCTGGAGGTCAAAAACAGAGAGTGGCAATAGCCAGAGCGCTTATACGGCGGCCCAATATGCTACTTCTCGATGAAGCTACAAGTGCATTGGATACAGAAAGCGAAAAGGTACACATTCTAGTCTCTCTCAGTAGTTACCATAATATTATAAAAATGTTTACTGTGCTGTGCAAGCTGTGATTGCCTAGTGGTTAGGACGTCAGCCTCACAATCAGAGGTCGCGAGTTCGCATCCGGGCACGTACCTCTAACTTTTCGGAGTTATGTGCGTTTTTAAGCAAAAAAATATCACTTGCTTCAACGGTAAAGGAAAACATCGTGAGGAAACCTGCATGCTTGAGAGTTCTCCATAATGTTCTCAAAGGCGTATGAAGTCTACCAAACCCTTCTCATATTGAGAGGAGACCCGTGGAGACCCTGTAGTGAGCCGAGAATGGGTTGATCATGATGTTTACTGTGCAAAATAAGATTTTTGACATAAACGTTTAAGGTGATTTAAACACAACGTCTCGCGGGTTAATTTGAAATTTAGTGTTTATGATATATCTAATCGTATATTCATGATTAATTAAATCGTGGATACTTACGCAGGTTGTGCAAGAAGCACTGGACGCGGCGAAAGCAGGCCGCACGTGCGTCATGATTGCGCACCGTCTGAGCACCGTGCGCGACGCGGACGTAATCTGCGTGCTGAACAACGGACGCGTGGCCGAGCGCGGCACGCACTCTGAACTCATGCAACTCAAAGGACTTTATTACAACTTAAATAGACGAGGATATGCTTGAACATTTTATCTAAGTCGATTTATTACTTAATTAGGTGTAAGTTGATTAATAAGATGTATTAACAATGTTAATCAATGTTGAACTATTTAAATATTGACCCTTAATTAATTATAATATGTAAAAAACAATGTGATTCTTATTAATTATATACTTAAACATTATTAAACATGTTATACATAGTGTTTTCTGATGCTATTAAATAATACAAGTTTTGTTAAGTGTTGTGAAATACTTAGTATAGTTATCAATATTCATCAAATATATGACATTAAAGATTTCATTACATTTGTAACAAAAGGTCATCTGAAACTACCCCCTACTATCACATATTGAAGGAACACTTACGATGTACTATTCAAGGAATACATATTGAAGGAATACTTAAGAGGTAATAATATAGAAACAGTGTGTGGTATAATTTTCCTTAACACAGTCTATCTTAATATAATAAGATTACCAAGTGTAAAATTAGAACGAAATCAACAAATGTAGCAAATGTAGTCATAAATAACATTTAAGTAAATTACTAGTTAAACTAGGTAGTGTTACGAAACATAAATTCTAGTTTTAACCTTTGTATAATTTTAATATAAGTATATGATTATTAAAATATATTCTGAATACTTTATTAAATATATTTAATCATATACATATTTTGAAACTTATTTACTACAGCATAAATATGTTTAATATTTACCAGAATACGTAGATTGTCAGGTACTTTATTTACATTATAGTAAAGCTGATAACACTACGAGTACATTATACAATTTGTAGGGATAAGAACAGTATAAAATAAAAGCTCTGTATAAATTAAGCTGTTTGTATTAGTCCACTTATTATAGTTATCGTGTCTATCTGTAATACCAAATTATTTCTACAGTGCATGTGAAAATAGTGGGGTAGTCCATCCATCAATTTTCAATTAAAAGTATGATTAATATTTTTAATAATAAACTATAACTTGAAAGCTTGCAACACAATGCAAATTCATGGGTGGCTGTATTCATTTTAAATTATGTTCTTCTGTATTTTGGAGTTATAGTTCCCCGAAACAGAAAATAACTCTCTGATTTTTTTTATAGTTATACAGTTTAATTTATAACAATGGAACCAGCATGGAACCAGCTTCCATCTTCTGTGTTCCCTAATGGTTATAATATGGGGATCTTCAAAGGGCGGATTAACTAATTGCTCAAGGGCCAGCAACGCATTGGCGGTTCCTCTGGTGCTGCAAATGTTCATGGGCGGCGGTAATCACTTACCATCAGGTGACCTGCGTGCTCATTTGCTCGCTATGTATATAAAAAAAAACATAAGTAGTACATAGTACAATGACGCCAGTTTAATGTCTTATTTCAAATCTATTATTTGTTTACTCTTAAACTTGAATTATAGTTTTTATAATTTGAGTAGAAAATTTTAATAACTTATAATGCAAACTCCTTCTCATGCTTTATTATCCATTCCTTACGATCAATCCCAGAGCTGAATCCACCTTTTGATGAAGTAGAAACCAATCTATGACATGGTATTATTATTATATGAGCATTTGCCCCACAAGCTGCACCAACAGCTCTTGAATGGCTTGCTGCCCGGCCCATTTCCTTAGCAAGGGTACCATAAGTTTTTGTAGTTCCATATGGTATTTCCGTGAGCTTATCCCAGACTTCCTATAATAATGATTAAAAATGCATGAGGTCAGTTTCTTAAAATTCTGCTCTATAGTCCAGCTGGGGTTTTTGGTAAGTATTTTCTTAATTGCCCATTCTGTTGCTATGAAATCTATGGGGATCAAGTCACCCCAATCAATCCATCTATTTGGAAAACTTAAATTTTAGTCACAATGTGTAAGGTTGACTTACAAAATCCTATCAAAATCCTGCATTTTGATTTGTGGCACTGTAAATTAGGATGACCCTGAAATAGCAGAACCAACAACAAGAAATTGTACTAGGCACTTTGAATTTTTTCATTTTGCTTTAAATAATAATTGAAAAACGCAATAGCACACCAACCTAGTTAGAACACTTAAGAATTCCTATGCAGTCTCAGGTTTAAATAGGGTAGAAAGTCATTAACAAAGTAACTATGAGTGTTTTGACTAATTCTGTTTCATTAAAGTACAAATAAAAAGTTACACTTACTTTTTGAAACTCTGAACCGAATGTCTTGATAGGTACAGTAAACTTTTTGAGTTTACCATCAAAATACTCTTGTATTTCGCTTTCAAACATATTTAAAATTTTGTTTTTCTTTTCGATATACTGACAATTCATCTTGTCGGTGATTGTTTTCAACATCTTTTCAAAATGTACAGAGTCTTCAAAACATACAAGGTATACGTATTCATCGTCTGCACAAGCAATGATATTGCCAATAGGAGATTCAAAAATACTGACGTAAACTATTACTCCGGCTTCTGTTGAATGCTTTTTCAAAATATTTGCAAGATTCATTGTTATAGCTAAATGTTAAGCGAGGAAATTATCCAAAATTCAAATATTACGTAGGGAACAAGAAGTTTAGACTCGATTAGAATCAGCTTAGCTTCGCAAATACAAAAGTTAAACAGCTTTATATCATAACACTTTATAGTTATATCATTGTTTCAAAACAAATGAACTAAACTAGCCACAAAATGTTAACAACACAAGCTAAAAAAACATACAAACACTATAACTAACTTGCTCCTCGAAATCCTAAATATTTAAATTTTAAATTTTATTTGACAGTTGACGACATAGCTCAAAACCATATAATATTATTTATGTGCTCATTCTCTTTGTTCGGAACTCTACAGTCTACACTACATGGAGAATACGTATGTGCAGTCTAAGTACCCGCTTAACATTTACTGTTTGAGTCTAAAGCATATTTTTGGACAGTAAAGACAATAATTAGTGCATTTCTACAAAACTATCATCAGAACAAGTAAGAAGAAACCGTGAAATAGTGAGGAATGTGGAAGCGTATCAATCTAAATCATCGTATCTTGTCTCATACAGCTTGTCAGTTTTTTTTGTTGGACACTCTTACCACTGTTAACTTGATTTAGATATCAGTATTTGTGTGTTTTTATCGGTATCAGAATCTCGTATTTTTTGTTTTCTAGTCACAATTTTACATAATAACAAACTTTCAGTTGTATATCGCTGTCTCATCTGCGAACACGGTGGCCCGGCCTAAGTATTTGTGTTTAATCTGAGATCCACTCAAAGTTTTTTCTTTGGTAGATACAAATTTAAAATTTAATTATACACGTATTAAATATCGCTTTGTTGGGTTTAATTCTTCAAGCATAATTAGCCATTTGTCGCATATGAGCGAAAAGCTCGAAATAAGTGCAATAGGGATGTTCTACCGACCGGGTGTTCTTGGTTTTCGTCAAATGTCTCGTAGTTTTATTACCTACAAGTGGTCAATATGTTCAACGATCACAAAACCCTGGCATAGTAACATTAACATGGCAGTTACAAAATGGATTGATGGTGATATTTGGTAAATTAAAACAGTATCATAGTAATAAGGGTACATATACAGGGAATAATCATACGAAGTGTTCTACGTACAAAAAAAATCATTGTTTAATAAATATAAAAATTGCATATTTGCAATGATTGATGAGACTTCATCTCTCCTGTTTGATTGCGCGTGCGTTTCTTTACTGCCACCAATTCTGTGGAAGATTAAAGCAATGCCTAATTTCATGATTTAGAGATCCTAATCATTTGCGATAGTGGCTCGTGTTAGCAACTCGATCATAGACTGAAATAGGGAATGGACAGTTCGTTCAACTCAAGTTCACTTGAACTTGACGCGCGAAAGGTTTGGCATTACTGAAAATTTAAACATTCGGAGTGATCAGTGTGTATAAAAATATCGTTATATATATTAGGGATTTAACTAGCTGTAAGATGTAAATATGAATACCTGCATTTCAGTTTTTCAATTTCACGGAATGGTAATCGTAATATTTTGAATAGGTTAATCTGTCAAGTGTTATAATGGATGGACAGAATAATGCGGTTTCTGTGTCAAGCCTTTGGACATAAAATATATTTGGATGATATAACTAAAAGAACTGGTAAATAAATAACAAAAACAACTGTTATATAAAGAAGATGTATTTATATTTTAACCACAGCTTTCCCAGTATTTTCGCCTCTTAAAATCCCTAAAAGAGCATCCACCATGTTATCGAATCCATGGTAAACCTTTTCTTGGTACTTTAGTTTGCCTTCTTTTAACCATTTCAAATTCATATCGATTCCCTCTTGCCAGCGGTCAGTCCATCGGTTCACTATGAAACCCTCCATTTTTAGTTCCTTAAAAACTAACGCAGGCTGCACAATCGTGACTGAAATGAAAAATATAGGTATAATTGTGCTAAGGGGTGAAAATTAAAATATAGTGTTACAAGAGATATCTAATAAAATAGTAAATGTGTAACTAGCACCATTGTATGTGATCTCATGATTTTCTCGACGACTCATCCATATTGAGAAGTTATAGTAGGTACTCACACATGTGATTTTTATTATATTTGTAGAGGCCGGTGTTACCTTACGGAACTCAATAATATAAAAAACTCATTATCAATCATTAAAAAATATATAAAATTTAAATTTATATAAGTACACACCTACTTCATTTTAAAGTATGTAAATTTTAAATGAAACTCAAGTTAGGCAACATTAGAGAAATGAATAAAAAAATGTAGGTAGAATACATATATACAATAGAGTATAAGCGCGATTTGAATGGAATAAAAGTGAAAACGGCTGGGGTTGCCACTTTCGCCAAAAGTGGTCACCGTTTCTTAGCCTTATATTTTTATTAATATATATATACTTTATATTAATCTATAAATATATTGTAAATCCCGCTGCTGCTGCTTTTTGATCTTACCCTTACCTACCCTTAATTAAAGGTGGCAACACAGCAAAAATATATTAAAATAACAATGAAAACGGCTGGAGGCTAGCCTTAAAAAATATTCCATAGCCAAAACATCATGTTCTCATCTTTAGAATAAGTATTTGAAGATTAAACGGAACAAATATGCTGTGCCGACTCCACACAGCGTGGGATAAGGGCAAGAAGACGTGAAGGACATTGAGTGAGATATCGAAAATTACCTTTAGGCGGTGCTGTATCATTGTAAGATGAAATGGAACCACAAACAGCGATTCTTCCGTTCTTGTTCATGTGGGACATTATGGTTGAACTAATCTCGCCTCCCACCTAAAAAAAAATTTATGAAAGCTTGTAAAAAAATATTAGTCAGTATTTGTAGATTAACTAATATTTGTTTTATATTTAGTATACTTGTGATACTCATGAAACTTCTAAACAGTGCATTGAGTCGGTTAATAACTATTGTGCAAATCTTTGCTTTTGTTTATTTCTTATTCGCTAGAAGTGTTCCTTGGCGGCAATTCCACCTGATGGTAAGTGATGCTGCAGTCGGAGATGGCAGCGTACTAACCCTTATAGTACGCCCATACTCCTAATTGGTTTCCACGCGATATAGTGCCGGAACGCATGGCGATACGTCATCCTCGGTAGGGTGTTAACTAGCCACGGCAGAAGCCCCTCTAGACCAGACTTGAGCCGGGAACCTAACACCAACGTCGACACCGATAATTACTCATTATTATTAAACAATTATAACTATTAGAAGAGTTTGGCTGAACTCCATCACGCTCGGCGGCTGGTTTTCCTTCAAATACAAGACAAGTGATATTTATGCACATAATTCTAATAAGGAGGTTAGTGGATGTCAGGGATCGTACTTGGTCCCGGAAAGGGAACATATTTTACTCGCATAGGCGCAGCATAATCAGTCTAAGCTCAATAACCCTACGAGAGAGGAATCTTAACTCGTGCATAATTCTCTCTTGACTTGAAATTGCCAGACTTAAAAATAATTCTGACCTTTTTCTACTTTGAACTAGATGGCAGTACTATGAAACCATTTGACTATTCTACTTTACCTACTTTTGTACAAAAGCATGTTGTAGCTACCTCTAAGTAATTTTATTTTTATCCAGCTCCTAAGGTTATTAAAATGTACATATTTTTCAAATATGACTCTGTTGGTGGCGCTTTTAATCATCAAACAGAATAAGCACAGATATAGTTATCTACATCCAATTTACATACATTGTCAAAATAGCAATCCACTCGATTTGGAGCCCCATCTTTGAGAGCAGCCCTAATATTGCACGTTTTATAGTTGAAGGCGCGATCAAACTTCAGTTCCTTTTCTAAATATTCACATTTCTCATCGGTGCCAGCAAATCCTATAACTCTGCAACCTGTAAGCATACTAATTGAATTTCATTTGTAAAAATACTGTCATCTTGAATCATCTAATTTAATAACAAAGTAACTGAAAACAAAACCATGTTTTTAAAAGATTTCGATTTTTTCTCTCTCTCTCTCGTATAAACACAAGTAATCACACGTACAAACACAAATACGCTGTCAATCCGACACCTCAACCCTCTCGTAGTTGCGGGCTCTTTTGCGGGTTCCGGCCGACCTCTCCGAAAGAGGAGACCTAAACACATCCTTCACGACCCTGACGATCAGATGACTACTGACAACACGGCCTCACAGGAGGCCCTTAAGCAGACGTTCCCTTAGTTTCTTCGAGCCCTAGGGCTCAAAATTTCTTCTGGCAGAGCTTCTTTCCGAAGCTGGCCAAACAGCCCGGTTACGCTGTCGCAACCAATAAGGTCAGCACAGCTAATAGTCAGTCCGAAAAAAAAAATGCACAATAAAATTGGAACCTACCTAAAATTTTACCAATTTGGCCAACATGGGAACCGACGGCGCCAGCAGCTCCTGTGATAACAAGAGTCTCTCCTTCCTTCGGCTGGCAAATCTCTTTCAAACCAAAGTATGCAGTATTACTGTAAAAAAAATCCTGTCTTTTATCTCAATAGCCACATAATTAAATATTTAAGACACTTTTTATGTACACAATCTTATCAAGCTATATTAGTTGTTCAATCATATAACATTATCCATATTTACTTTAAAAATACTTCAATGGTTAAATTGTACTACATTTTTCTTACAGATTCGTAACAGATCTTAACTGTATTAGTAAGTCCTGAGAGACAGACACTAAAACAATTGGCGTACAAAATAATACATAATGTAATGTATTATTTTGTAAGTAACTATATAGTAGTGTATAGCTACTTTTTAATTTTACTATATAGCTACTTTTTAATTTTATAACATCGCGGACAAACAAGCGGTTCACCTGATGTTGAGTGATCACCGTCGCCAATGCTGCTGCAGCACATACGGTTACTATCACATCTACGGTTTACATACGGTACCGTTAATTATATGGTTTGAAAATAAGACTTTGAACCCACTCACCCTGGCATACCGAGCATACCCAGCGCTAAAGACACAGGATAAGGGCTCAGGTCTGGAAGAACTGTTACGGGTAAATCCAAAGATTGATTGTGTGCGTTTGTCCCACTTGTTATTGTATGCGTGCGCCATCCAAACGCACCACATACATATGTGCCTACTGGAATGTTTTTATTTCTGCTATCGATTACTCTGGAATAAATTTGTATATATAAGCTGTGATAGATAGCCTAGTGGTTAGGACGTCCGTCTCCTAATCAGAGGTCGGAGGCACTTGGCACCTCGAACTTTTCGGAGTGCGTTATTATGTACGCTTTTCACAATTAAAATATCACTTGCTTTAACGGTGAAAGATAATATTGTAAAAAACCTGCATGCCTGAGAGTTCTCCGTAATGATCTCAAAGGCGTGTGAAGTCTCCCAATCCGCACATGGCCAGCGCGGTGGACTATGGCCAAACCCTTCTCATATTGAGAGGAGACCCGTGCTCTGTAGTGAGCCGAGAATGGGTTGATCATGATGATGATGATGATACATGAGCATAAATAAAAACCTAAATATTGCCCGCTCCATTCCAATATTGAAAACTTATAATTTAACTGCTTTTTCAAATACAGTATGCCAGTATTACAAAAAGCAGTTGGCAATTTTGGTTCAAATAACGCAGATGCTTATATAAAGAATACAGCAAAAACATGCTAGGATTCTTATAAATAATACATGCACAATACATATAAATACAGAAACATTATTAAGTGAGAGGTCATGGGCTCGAGTCTGGTCTGGTGGGAGGCTTCAGCCGTGTCTAGTTACCACCCTACCGACAAAGACGTGTCATCAAGCGATTTAGCGTTCCGGCACGATTTCGCATAGAAACCAATTAGGAGTACGGGTCTACCATACCCTTAACAAGTTAGCCCTACTATCTTAGACTGCATCATCACCAGGTGAGATTGCCGTCAAGGGCTAACTTGTAGTAGAAAAAAAAACATAATATAGGTAAATTACTGTAATTGTTTAACATACTTAGCAACTTGACCACCAATCATGTCTGTGGGTAGTTTATATCCTATCATATACGCTCTCATATATGGGTCCACACTAAGATATTCCGCTTCGGTTAATACTTCTGAAAAGTAAATTAAACCATCGCTATTCTTCGTTCTTACAGTGTTACTAGTACATTAATCACTAAGCAGCGAGCGAATACACTTTTTGGTCGACGATTATAACGTATCCTATATTTTATTGTAATAGTTGGTACAAATTTATGGTAACTATACGGTTTTCGATTTTCATACTAGGCCATTTATGTATATACCTTTAGCGTATTAAATTTGTAGTTTTGTTTTTTCCCCTTTATATTAGTGATGTGCTTTATACTTGCATAAGTATCCGATAGATGCTTGCTCTATATAGGATATAGGAGAAACCCATATATAGCTTAGGCCTTCACGCTACTCTAATACTTATGGGCTTTAACGAGTAATTAGAACATGTTAGTGATAACAGGCACTAACGACAAAACGGCGGTGTTTTTTTTTATTTCTCATAATTTTTGTCTTGATCTAGGAATCGACAATATACATTTCGAAGTTCAACTAGTAACTACTAGAATAAAAGGAGTAAATGAAATATTTTCTGTTAAAAAATAAAAAATATACAACACAATATGTTATCTGTTAGTATTATTATATTTTTTTTTTCTTCGTTTTATGGCTTTACGCAGATTAGCCAATGTCAAGTTTATTATTTTATTAGTTTTCTCCCTCTATGGCTTTACACAGATCAGCCAATGTCAAGTTTATAGCAATGTAGAAGCTAGGGAGAAATGGCGGGAAACTTCGCACTCTGCGGCCGCGGCTCCCTCAAACCTTTCCCAAATCAATACCTGTTAACCATTCAGAAAACCAACCACTACACAAACGACACCAACACTGTCCACGACACAACCAACACCAGTCCTTTCCAAAACCAGCCAACAAACATTAATTCAAGAAAAGCGTGAAAAAACCGCGCCCGCCATATACGAAGTCTCCCGCCTTTCTCCTATTATTATATTAAAACCTAATCATAACCAGATAAACTTGACATTGGCTAATCTGTGTAAAGCCATAAAAAGAAAAAAAAAATCATAACCAGTTGATATAAAACCTCCAGTTATCTGGACAAAGATAATAAATGATAATCAACAGAAGATTGGTATGTACAATGCCTAGTGGCATAGTTTCTCAGACATATTAGAACTCTTTAATGATATTAAAGAGTTCGGTTGTACGACATTGATCTCCGTAAAACTGAACTAGGTTTTAAACAATATTATTTTACTAAAAAAACTAAAAAAAGAAATTATGTATCAGGTAGGAGTACATATAATTTCATAATTATCGATATAGTAGATTTATAGAAGTATAGTAGAGTAGATAGGTACTTTACGATGAGAATTTCTTTATCAATGAACCATTGATAAACAAATTCTCATCGTAATGTTACTTCCACGTGAAGTAGAATTTATTTCTTCGGGTGAAAATTTAGCAAATAAAAAATCTCAGTATTAGAACTCGAAGATGAAACTTATTACATATAACATAGCCTGAAGTTTCATTTAAGTGGAAATTCTGTTCTTTATGGAACAATAAACCAGAAGATTCACTGATTTTGAGCAAGTTAATTACTTGCTAGATAAAATTTCAAAACATTCTTATTGCCTCTTATATTGCTGATGGAGTGAAGTAATATGCAATTAGGACCTGATGTTTTTTATCCTCCTGAATATTATGTATCTCCAATCGTACTCTAAAGTAGAATGTGTCGCAAAAACAAGTATAGCGTGCAGGGTGGCTGGAAATCCTTGACCATCTATTTTACAAGATTATTTTGCGCGCATAAAAAAAGTAGTTTCAAATGATCAAAACAACTTCGTTCTCTGGTTTATCCGTTAAGTTTCAATAAGTATTATTAATTTATTACAAGGGGTATACAAATTCTCTAAAGCCGGCAACACATTGGCAGTTACTCCGGTAACGTAGATATTCGTGGACGTAAGTAATCACTAACCATCAGATGACCTGCGTGCTCGCTCGCTACCGCTTATAAAATAAAGTGGGTACACTTTTATCAAATAAATTATAAGTATATATAGCTGCTGATGCAATAAAAATATTAAATACAAATTTAACATAGGTAAATGGTAAAGTAAAAAATTCATATTTACCGCCATCCTTTAATTCGGGGAGATCTTCTTCAACTATTTTAAAATCGCTCTTTTTTGGCTCCCCTTGAAAATACTTGGTGAGTACATACTTCTGAGCGCGCACTTTTTTTGGAATATTGGAATATAACCGTCTTAGTACCAAATTGGGGGAAAAGGACATCTTACCAAATTATTATATTATGTAGTAAACTAACCTAAAAAACAATTTAACATGAGATTCATGAATTATCTTATACACAATAATTTTAATCTTCTTGAAGTCATAGTGTTATATCTCTCGTGATAGGTACCTACAGTAACGTATAGTTATGAAGTATAAAATGCAAGCACTCAAGCAATTAAAAGCACTGTGCACTACACCACAGATTATTGAATAACGATTAGCCAATTATTAATAACAATTATTTAGTTATACACTCCTTATAATAATTATTAATAATAATCTAAGCTTGTTATATTAAGGGATGTTTTTTTTTTACATAGAACTTATAACTAAACATGCGCACGTACGTCTATTTCGGCAGAAAATATTTACTAAGCACGTATCTTGCTATAACAATATTATCAGTTATCAGCATTTACAAAGTTGACGGCGCTTTCGTAAAGATTGCGATTGTACCTAGAAAAGTGTTGAACAGTAAATAAAAAGATCTCCTTACATAATTTATACATTTTGGCGTAGTTACAAAATTATACTTCGGTACACGAAATTGAACAATTGTGTAACATATGGACATTCCCATTAAGGTTCTCTTCTGTCGAGGTATTAGACAAAGACTAGTATTATAAAATCAACCTATTCCTTGATTATAAGAAATAATTCTGAAATCGGTTAAACCACTAACATTTCCAGTATTTCACTTGGCTTTGTGGTTTCGGTTTGTCTTTGTCTGTGATTTTTTTTCCAAGTCCATAGAGGGCTTGAATCCAGAAGCTTTAAATTAATTAAAAACAAAAAAAATGTCTGTGGTGTCAAATATGGCTTGTGGTTGGGATTTGTGTTTCATGAGAATGTTTAATTCTAATAACTTTAGCTAAGAAGATTCGGAGCAAGGAAGTTTTTGTTATTGTGATTATTCGAATAATATATATATAGTAATCACTAAGTCTATAAGCTGAACATAATAGTCGTGTAATTAATGTGAATACGACAAGACGCTACAAGTTCAATGATTTACAAAATATAATAAATAATTGTTTGTTATTAAAATCAGAATGGCAACAGAGGAGAAATTTGATTGTGTTTTTTGCAAAGAAGCCTTCGATGATAAAGAGACTTTACAAGTACATTTCAGGTAAATGAAAAGTAACCTAATGTTTATTAATATTTATTAAAGCTATATGTGACTTATAGAATAATTCTTATAGCCTGCCTTGCTGGATTGAAGTAAGCCGGCCCGGTGGGTGTTAGATCGCATTCCTTCTCCGAGAAGACAGTTACATTCGTTCATAAATATAAAAATTATCGAGGATCGAGGGTCTCCAATATGTGATTAAAACAAGTAAATTTAAAAAAAATAATTTTCCAGCATGTTTTAAAAAAATGCATTAGCATTCATTAAACCATTATAAACTAAAAACAACAAATGTAAATAACTTAAAATGTCTTTTTTTTTTTATAGAAAACATGGTGATCCAAAGTTTGATCTGAGCACTAAAACACTCTCTAAAAATCGATCTCCATGTGAAACTGCACTAATGGAAAAGATTGGCGAAGAAAGTGATTTGGTTGGCTGTGATGTGTGCGAGGAAGTGTTTCCAACAATATCAAAAGCTATAACACACAAGCACAAGGCACATCCAGATCATGACTCTAAATATTTCTGTCCATTTTGTGGAAAACTCTTTACTATGAAGGTAGGATAAATGTTGTAATATCTAAAAGTTATTCAGCTTGTTATTTGGAGGAGTATCAGCCCTGGAATGACTGACTCTTTGTTCAAAGTGTAACATGTTTTTCTAATAATTAAAAAAACAGGGCATAATGATGATATAAATGCAGTACAGGCACACATTTTTGAAACAATTAAATGCACAATTTTAAATTAGTGTAAACTGTATTTTTCTTGCAGTAACTGATTGCAATAATTTAAATATATTTTTACCAAGTAAACTTAGAAATTTTGTATATACTGAATCAGCCTGGCAAATTTTTTGTCGTATGAAAAATTATATATATTTTTTTATTCACTACAAGTTAGCCTTTGACGGCTATCTCACCTGGTGGTAAGTGATGATGCAATCTAGGATGGTAGCGGGCTAACCTATTAGGGGTATGGTAAACCCACACTCCCAATTGGTTTCTATGTGACGCAATGCTAAAAAGCGTGGCAATATGTCTATGCCGGTAGGATGGTAACTAGCCATGGCCAAAGCCTCCCACCAGACCATGCACGAGCCGGGAATCGAACCCAGTACCCAGGTGATGAATAATTAGAAGAAGATTGTATCTTCTATATTTTTTATTTTAAAGCTAAAGCTCAGAGTCTGATCTGATTATTAATTGCAATTTGCAATGTTTGTGATTGTGAGCATATAGCCAAAGTAAAGCTTATAAATTGGAAAACAGGCCCAGCAAGTGATTACTGGGTCAGAATAGGAGATTATAGCAGCATAATACTGCTCTGTCCTTGTCTTTATAGTAATATATTTTCAGCATTTACTCAATAAGCACATACAGTCAAACCATGACTGTGAAGAGTTAGCAGTCTCCAAAGACTTCCACTGTGACATGTGTGAGGTCACATTCACGGTACCATCTGCCATGCTGTATCATAATAAGTTCTTTCACCGCCAAGATACAGAAATACCAGCTGTCGGAACATCAAAAAAAGTGAAATTACTCAGTCAGGTATGGGAGTGAATGACACATAACACAAGAGCAAAAAATAATATTTCATAATAAATCACAGCACTAGGCTCCTACACACTTATCACAATGTCAGGTTGTGATGATATTCGTCAGTTTTTCTTAATAAGAGAAGTTATGATTTTTAAAATATAATATAGTAACATAATTTATGATTATTTTATTAATATTAAAACACATGAGCTATTATTAATATACAAAAATAACTAGGGGCATTGCTATTTAAGTTCTTAATTTATAGAATTTTTAAAATTGTTGGAAAACCATGTGGTGAGAGTAAAAATACTCAGTGGTAGTACACCAGTACGGGAGCTGATTCTGTTTCACAAAATAAGCTAAATTCCTAAGAAAAGGTTGGCTTTTTTCAATAATTTAGTTTAGTGTACAGGTTTATTTACTACAGATTTGCTACCATTGCTGCTAAGTTGAAAATCAGATGACCAATATCTTGAAATTTAAAAGAACACTAAGCTTCAATAAAAAGGCAAAGACTTTGACTTTAACACCATGGGGGGCACCTGCAGCATCATCTTCTTCTTTGGTTTAGCCACTATACTATCTGCCACTGACTATCATATCTTGGTTATAAAACTGAAGTTAAAGTGTGTTCTCAAGTAGAAAATGAGCCTCTTGAAATGCCTGAATATTTCCTTAGATCACAGAACCATCAGCATTCACACAGAAATAGTTCATAAGAGAGTTAAAATAGCACAAACAGTATACACAGCATCCTATGTAAAAAATTCACTCCAAAAATAAATTGTAGCAGGATATGTATTTCTTTCTAAGAGATGCTCAGAAACTTTCTAGATTGCTAGACTAGATTCTCAGGTTTTCTAATAATGATACGAGTAACTAAACTTAAATAAAAAAATAACCAACAAATTTTTCAGGAAATGTTACAAATTTACTATTGTTCATTTTGTGGAGAAGAATTTCACAACAAAGTGAATTTACATGTAAGTATTTTTTTTCATCCATTTTACTAATAATAAATGGTAAACATAATTTTTAATTAAATTGTTTTATATATTCTTTTCAGAAACACATTGGTGATGATCACTGTGATGAAAATCAAAGTCCCAATGAAGTATTAAGGTGCCCTCTATGTGAAGCAATTTTTTATCATCTTGATGCATATGAAATACATCTTACATTTCATTCATCTGAAGATTTGTATAGTGAAAAAAACGAGCTGTAAGTATATTTTTTGTATAATTAATGGTGATTGGTGCACTGGGTGATGGACTTCATACATGGATAGTTTTATTGAAATATCACAATAACATATCAGTTACAAATGAACATTGAAATTCTGGATTCAAAACCACTGCTTTTATTATATACATATGTATGTGCTCATGTTCTCTGCTGCTCATTCTATCAGAATACCATATATAATGTACTCTGAAAGAATAATAATGACCCTCCTGAAATGCTTGTAGTAATGATGTCTCATGTATTTGTTTGTATTTTTTCTTTTGTATTGTGTTTTGTTTTAAGAATTATACAGAAAAAACACATAAATGTATATTTTATCTTTATGCATTTTTTTTAATATTCTATATGTTATGTGTTATTTTTTCTCTATTGCTTTGCAGTGTGGACCAAATAACAGAATTCTCGCTTGAAACTGTTGCACCTATAATGGAAAATGTCATAGAAGAAGATTTAGAAACACCTCCAAAAGAAGATGTTAATTCAGATGGAATTGTGAGTAATTTCTTGATTTCTTCATAGACTGTACATAATTCATCATCAGAATGTAATTTGTATACCATTCAATTTGGTTATGAAATATCAACATAATTATTGGTCTTTTTTCCTCGTTACAGAATAACTTTCTTCAACTAGTTATGGGTGATCAAAGTGACGGTGTTCCTATGGAAAAGATTAAACATAAGAAACACAAAAAACATAAAAAATCAAAGAAGGCTTCAATTACACTTGATGAGTTCTTGAATATGAATAAAGATGTCTTTGGAGATGGTCTTGGTGATGTGCAGGGTATAGAAGAAGTACCCACGCAAGTAGTCTTGAAGAAAGCTAAAAGTAAAGCACAGAACAGAAACGAAGCCAAAATGGTAAATGCAGATTTAGCGAAATTAAAAAAGCAAGGAATTGTTGTTAAAACAAAACCGAAAAGTAATACTTCTGTCACAAATTTGAACATCACTAAAGCTAAACAACTAATCAGTGGCAATGTCAAAAAGTCAAATTTGTTACAAAAATCTTCTAACGATATTTTATCTAAATTATTAAACCAAGGCAATAGCCAGATAAAAATTGTCAAGAAACCTGCTTCACAAAGCTCTGGCGGTGAACACGACGGTACGGACGTTTTATCAGATGCCATAAATGAGCTCACTGAACTAAATAGTTTACCACCAGACAATGAGATTAAAAATAACGCGGGAGACTCCACGCCATCTGTTCCAGAAGCGCCATTAGGTAATTCTACACTCGCGTATTCTGAAGCATCCAATATTACTGATGATATAAGAAATGAAAATCATGATGCTATATCAAGGAGTCCTGATTGTAACGATAAAGAAATATCAGCAGACAAGCTGTATCATTCTGAGTGTAGTAAAACTAGTAATGAAATGTCTAATTATGAAGATAAAAGTAATTCTACGTTGGAAAAAAAAATTGATATTTGTGACAACAAACTCTCAAATGTTTTACAAGAGAAACGTTCGAGATCGCCAGATAACACAGTTATATTTGAAAATCATCATGACAAAGAAGATAACGATGATGTAAATTATGAAACATATAATTATAGTAGTCAAAAAAGTGAAACTAATGATGCAACTAAAACGCCATTAAGTGCGTTAAAGCATTTGAGTCATCTCATTACAGTGAAACCATTAGCAAATCAAGGTAAAGACACAATTAGATCAAATCTAAATGAAGAAATTAAAGCAAAAGACACTCCTGAAGCTAATGATGAAAATATGTTAGCAAAAAACGTTGGTTTGGTACAAGATAATCCTTTGAACAAAGTTTTAATGTCTTGTGGCCAAATAACTCTTAAGAAACCAACACAGATACCCTTGAGTTCACAACTTGGTGTGCAAGCTGACCCTTACAGTGATGCCACCTTTCAAGATGACTTGGAAACAGATAATTTAAAAGTTAAAAACAATGATAAAACAAAGAAAACTTTGATTGAAATGAAAGAATTAAAATTAGAATTAGTACCTCTACCCCAGTCTATTTGTGACCTGTACGTAAATAAAAATGATGAAGATTCAAACGATTTCGCCACAGATCAAACTATGATGGAGAAAAGAGAGAAAACTGTTGACAGTCGTAAAGAAGCACGGAATATTGATATTTTAAAACGGCTTCCAAACGTAACAGCAAAACCAATCAATGTCGCGAAAGTTATGAATCAACGCGCAGTCAATATGAAACCGTACCAAGGATTTATGCCTAAAGGATTACAACCAAAAAAAATTACCAAAGGAATTGACGAAGAAATAGAAGTTTTTAATATTGATGATTCTGACGAAGAGACAGAGTCAGATGCTCTTAATAATGAATCTGAATTGAAAACGGGTGGTGGCATTCCCACTGATGTTTTTAAAAATCTCTCAAAAAATGTTATAGTTAAATCTAGTGAAACCAAGACTATTCCTAGTACGGTTAAAAATATAAACGTTCAAGCCAATAGCTTGCGGGCAGAAAGTTACACACAATTTAAACAGTCAAAAGCGATTCAAAAAAGCATAAATTTACAAAATAAGTTAAAAACCTTAGGCAATATTACTGTTAAATCTAATAATCCTTCACCTAATGTCTATAACAAAGGTTTTGAAGATTATGAGGAAGATCAGGATGAAAGTGGTTCAGATAGTGAAAATATAGGTAGAGTAAAAATCACAGAATTAGACCAAGATTATATGAGCGACGGTGAATTCAATGATCACCAACCAAATTCTGAAATTCAATCCCCAAATGAATCCAATAGTGAAAATGAGGATAACCATAAAGACTTTGATGATGATTTATCTGATGTCGAAAGCCATATTAAAATGAATACACTAAAGAAATCCGAAGTGCAAGTTTTAAAAAACACTATGCCTAACTTAGCAAATAATCTAAAAAATTTAAACAAATCACTTATAATTAAACCAATAAATACAAAGAATGCAGAACAAGTGTCCAGTCCTGCTTCCAATATGGAAGTGCCAGAAGACACAAGTAATAATGCGCATGAATTGCCCATAAAACCACACAGACCAAATGTTGCACAAAATGAGCAGACCTTATCTAAGAATATACACCAACCAAGTGGATCATCAAATCAAACTTCACTCAATCAAAAAGTAAATTCAGCATCAAATCAAGTAAACACAGTTAAAACTGTTAATACTGTTAAAAGATTTCAATCCCAAACTGTAATCGAGGAAATCACAACCACTGTAACGAAAACAATAAGAACTGTTAATTCATCTACAAACGAAGTAATGCAATCCACAAGTCAAAATATATCTAAAACTCAAAATAGGCCGTCAACAAAAATAATAAACAAACAGCCTGGCAGGGAATTACAGAGTAAAGCGATAAGACACGTGTCACCGACGATCGGGACAAAGATTAGGAATGCTGTACCTGTGGCAAGGTCGCCAAACGCAACCATCGTAAGACCATCTAACCAGCTAGTACCTGTACGGCCCGTGTTTAATCGACCAAGACTTCCAGCTCCTAGCACATCAGCAGTGCGGAACGTCGTACCCAGATGCAACAGCCCACAAAAGCCAGCGATAGGAAAATTAAAAATTTCTCCTCATGCTTTAAGCCAGACTATAAAAAGACCTTCCGATGAAGCATTGTGTCAATTTACTACGTTTAAAAAACCTAAAGATATGATCACCGCGCAAGACTTGCCTGAATTTAGTGATGACGACTCTTCAATGCAGTATTCGTCGAGTACCCAGAGCCGATCAGACATCTCGAGCGTAACAAAGAAAGCCAAAGGAATAGTTACAGCTACGCAAACAAGATCAGAAGTCAGTACTAGTTCACAGCAACAAATCAAGAAAGGTATAGGGACGTCGACACAGATGAGGTCTGAAGTTTGCATGAGCTCGCATCAGCAGCTGAGCAGATTGAACAATATGTCTGGTCTGAAAGTTGTGAAAACAAGTGCGAAGCAAGCTATGCAAGTTGAAGAAAGGTGTGAAATAAATCCAAGCAATAGAAATACTTTAGAAGCTATCGAAAAATTACAAAGACAAGGTTTGTTAGTGAAAAAGCCGCGAATAGAAGATCAAAGCAACTCTTTTAGTGAAAGTGATGACGAAAACGGTGAGCAATGACCGTCTCTTGCACTCCGAGAGTTGTCTTGATAAGACTTTTTACCTATATTTCACAAGGGCATCAAGTTTTCATGATATTTAAATTGTAATATGATTTGTTTTGTGAGGTCAAACCTGACATTACGCACAAACGCTGTTAGGTTTGATGTCACATATTATTATAATTAAGATAACAATTTATTGAATGACATAGTGAATAATGGCTCCAGGTTTACCACTTGCAGTGTCTAATATGAGATTGCAGCTGAACTGTTGCCGTATTTTGTAACTATTCTATTAATTGCTAACCAGTGGTATACGACATGCTACCACCGCTTAGCAACAATTCATCTTGCCACCTACGCTACAAACAATCTCATTTCTTATATAAAGACCGTTGAAACAACCTCTCAGAAAAGTTACGAACTGCGCCAGCTGTAAGCTAGTCGGTTTTTATTGAAACTAGACTTGATTGAATGTCGTCAAAAAGACTTTTGTACTGTCTCGATGTTTATAAGCAATATATATATGACATAGCGATATGTTTAAGTACGAATACAAGGTTTAAATGTTACAGCAGCGTGCTCAAAGAAAAACTCTACTACTACTAGAGAACTATCCGATGACAGATTTGAATAACTATCTCGGCCCCCCTAACTGTCATTGTTAACTGAGACAGTGGAATTTGATTTTTTTATGGCCTTTGCCTTGTGCCTTTTGAGTTATACAATATTATAGTTAAACTATTTTAACGCTTACTCATATAGGCGCATAATACAACAAAAAATAAGACGAGTATTTAATAATTTTATTCAAATCCTGGTGTCTACTTCACGTTAACGGAGACAGTGGGATTAAATCGTTTTTGTGGCAATCCTTCAGCAATAATATCTTCAATTAGTTTTTTATTAAGGAATGAAAGTATTTTGACATAAATTAAAGCTCTCCTACTCTAATTTTTGTTGAATTCCTTTCCCTCCGTCCCTGTATTCCACTTATTAATGGACTTTGGCCATTATCTCCTGAGACAAAATGGATGCGTTTCCGGTTGTCTTGGGCTTCCAAGAAACAACGGAGCAGACATCTAGGATGGTCACTTTCAAAATGATGACGAAGGCGTTCATAAGTAACTTAGTTTATTCCTATGCTAAGAACTGTGTCAAGTGAATCAAATCTACTATCTATACACTTGTAATTGCACCGCCAACGGGTTATCCCACTCGCTGTCATAATATTGGTAACGCAACCAAGCGGATACCAAATGAGATACCCTATGTAGGGTACCTCATCTGGTTTCCGCTTGAGTGATACCAATAAAACTTATGTACATTTACTTTGTTGGTATTGCATCTGGTTGCGCCGCCACTGTTGTCTTCGTATGCCCTGCCTTTAGGTCCTATTGTAATAAAATATACGGTTTCCGCTTAGTTTATGCAATACCAACAAAACGTATATATACATATATTTTGTTGGTATTGCATGTGGTTGTGGTGGTCGCTACTGGTGTCTTCGTATGTGCCCTTAGGTCCTATTGTAAAATATACTGTTAACAGTGTTTGTATTTAGTTACAAAGCCGACGCAACCTCGGGTCTTCTACGGTATTCTCGACGCTTGGTTCCACCAACTCCGATAGTAATATTTTCAGTTCATGCTATTGGTATTATTCCAAAAAAACAAGACGCTTAGCGTTTCGGAACTAGAGTTTTCACTTCAGCTTGTTGTTTATTTCGTGTACAATTACGAGTATAGTCTCACATTTAGTAAATATTTTCTTTCCATCTACACTCTATGTAAGATCTATAATTGTATATAATTTTTATAAAACCGAAAGTTTTTTGTTTTGTTACATATAGTTTTAACTTTTTTGTTCTTTGTGCTGCTAAACTTTAAATAGTTTGGGCTTATTTCATTCTTTTAATACTTCATTGTTATTAATAGCTTCTTTAGCTATTAACATACAATTAAAATTATATTTTATTCCAGTGTTGTATATATTAATAATTGCTTTCATATATTATTATTAATAAGTCAAGAGTAAAATACGTATTATTGCAACCAAGGATAAGGAAAGGGTACTACTTACATTTTTGTTGTACCATGTCTTCTTCTTACCTGATTAGAGGAAGTATCAAATGACACGGCCGGAATGTATATGGAGATGTGCCCTAATTAAAATATTAATGTTCATTAATATACGTACATCATATTAAAGCTTATAAGTGTGTGTTTGCATCCGTTCAAGTTTTATGATCAGAGACCAAGCGAGAGATCTTATTATCAAAAAGTGAGCCTAAATATTTTGATGACATAATATTCATGAACCATACACTATGAAACTAATTATATCACGAATAATTTTAAAAAAGGGTTACATGAAGAAGAAATATCGATATTTTTTTAGTTTATTATAAAGATAATTTTCAATTTAATAATTACTGAACATTTATGTATTTTGAATTGATTATTAAGGCAGAATCCGGCCATGTCATTTATAAATGGAAAATGTAAGGAGCTGCATCTCTCTTAGCTACGTTAGTTAGACTTCCAGATAAATAAATGTTGGTACAAAGTTTTTAAATGATTTACTTTTGCTTTGAAATATCTATACATAAGCGAAAAACAGGTTTATCTGCGCGGTGCAATCAATAATTTCGTCAACCCTTATACACCACGCCAAGAGATCTTCCTCAGGAGAATCCATTCAAAACATACAATCGTACCTCCATCTCTGTCACGTAAACTTGATTACGTCAATCAGTAATTAAGTCAATTTTACACGTAAACACTTTACGTGTTAATGTCATGTCACAATTTGTAGTCTATCGAATTTTTATATAGGTAAGTTATACATGAACTGAAAGTTAGTAAAATTATATTTATTTCGCTAGATAGTGTTCTAGTACCATCGGTATAAAGAAAATACGGTGGAGATTATCGCTCAAACTGTACTTGAGCCAAAGTGGTTAGTTTGAATCGATCTGAAAGCATTTCCATCACCAAAACTACGACAGGTTAAACCCCGGCTTGTGGGAGGTATTTGTATCGTCTCTGACGCTGAGCTTTGTGCTTAAGGTTTTATTTGGACTTATTAGACTAATTTAACACTGAAAATTAATCAGACAAAAATATATGTTTATAACTAGTCTTACTTGTCGTCGAAATGTCAGTTAAAAAGCTACCTTTAGAATAATTATTTAAGAATATTATTATGTGCTTAGAAGTTTCATAATACAAGAAACCATCGAATGTATATATAGTGTTTGTAATGTAGTAAGTACATAATAATATAACATTGTGTATTAGGTTCATATAAAGAAAAGAAATATTGGGTTGATTTAAATATTAAGAAAATTCATTAAAGTAATGATTGTTCCTAAGTTATTTATCGTTTAGTTTAAATGTAAATAAATATTGTATATTGCTAATAATAAAAATAATAGAAGTTTAAATTATTTTTAATGTTATTAACCAACTATATTTACATTGTTAAATAACATTACATTAAACATTAATTATCCAAATCCTGTTATACGAAAATATAAATAGTTCTATAGTGATTAATCAGATAAAAATATTAATTTATAGCTTTCTCAGATAGACTCATCTCTTTTACCACCACCATCCTTACGAAGTCTTTGCTTCAACTTTGTTCTGCCTCCATTTTTGATCCTGAAAATTATTAAAATATCTCAGACGGGTCAATTAACACGGGTATATCATAGGTAAGAACTAGTTATTGACAAAGCAATACCAATTATTAAGGGAGGTATCTGTTATTGTAAATCGATTATGTTCGAGAAATTTCTGGAATTGCCTTCCGTGAGAGGATGGGAAAAACCTACTTTTTATATTTTTACAAGGTCGTTTCGACATGGTCAGCATGACGAGCCAACTTTTGCGGTCGTTATGACAGACATCTGTTCTCTTATATTTTCCTATATTTTTATCATAACTACTAGTAGTAGTACGCAATAGTCAAACCCGTTCTCACTAGCTTTGTAACCAAAAAAAACAGCAAGGCACATTAAAGCGCGGTGAAGGGTTTAAACTCTGTGGCTTATCTGAGCACAATCAGTATCAATTTAAATTCCTTCACCCCTCTTAACTATCGCTCATGAAATGTGATAATCCATAAGCGTGTGTCAAAGCATAAAATAAATAACTTACCTTACAAAATAAATTCATGCAACAAACAATATGACAAGGGGAAAATGATGACAAACTTCAGTGAAAAAAGCTAGGCAATAAGCGCGAAACGCGTTCATGAGACTCTCCATGACGACAGAAGTCAGTCACGAGTGGCATATAGTTTTTCGGACTTCAATCGTGACGCTGCACATGTGCCAGCGTCTTTGAGAGCCAGCTTCAGGCCCACCAAAAATAATCAAACGGTACCCTGTCTATAGTGGAGAAGTATTTCGAAGTCAATCAAGAGATTGGATTCTAAATACTCCTCCAATATAGACATAGACATGGATTTCATTCCAGTGCAATTTTCCTTTTGGTCAAAGCATAGAGTGATTAGAATCCACGTCATTTTAGATTTTGGACCACACCGTAAACCGTTGTCATATTGAATAAACTGAAACATTACCCTACCAATAAATTGTGGAGTTACGAAAGTATACCAGAAAAACTTCAATCAATAATGTAGTATATGTGCTGAAAGGTCGACAGTATCCGCGATTAAAAAGAAATCACTCACGAACTTTTTACACTAGTTCGCCAGTGAGCAAGCAATAAAAATCTGACAAAATATCGTATATGTGCTAAGAAAATACATATTGCAAGACGTAGTCACAATTTTTAACCCTTAGGTAAACAAAAAACGAACACGTTTTCTGCTAAAGTGATGATCGAAGCATAAAAAGGTGGAACTGAATTAGAGTTCCCAAAGCATAAATACACGTCAAGCAAAAAAACCAATAATGTAAAAACTCTAGTCCAAAGGTGGAAATCATATTATATGCACGAACATCATCATGTTTATCCATTAAGTTAAAGCCAGATTCAATTTAATAATGGCTTTTGCTGGTCCATTTAAAAATAATAAAGTGCAACATAACACAAAATAAAACATTGCAATAACTGACAGTAGGCACATATAATTTACCTGCACCTTTTAAAAGATCAATCTATCAGAATGATCTTTTAAAGCCAAAATATAAAAAACAGAGTGCGATTTTTTAATATTCAATAAATAAATAGCCTTAGTGGCTAGAGTGTGCGGTAGTCAAAATCTTCCTTCTGTCGCTTAACCGGTAAGCTGCGATTTCTGACAAGGTCGATTGTCCGCTCATGTTTGTTTGACACACACATAAGAAAGCGGGCGTTTGTATAAGTATCTATATAACATAATTAATCTTATTTTATAACTGTATTTAAAAGTTATTATTGATTTGAAATATAGCCCTTAAAGGCAACCTCATCTGGTGGTAAGCTGATGCAGCCTAAGATGGAAGCGGGCTAATCTTTTAGGGCTATGGTAAAACTATACTTCTAATTTGTTTCTACACGACTTCGTGGGGGAACTCTAAATCGCTTGGCGACATGATTTTATCGGTAGTGTGCTAAACAGCCACGGTCGAAGTCTACCACCAGACCAGACTCGAGCCGGCAATCGAACTCTGAACATATAATGCGACAGTACACGCGCAGCGCCACGGAGCTCGTCAAAACGGAAATAAATTTATGTAACAGTGCCATCTCCCTAAATTCGTACTGTACGTAATCTGCTGGGAAAACTGACGTGTTATAGTGACCAAGCCAACTTCCACACCTAATCTCCTGTAGTCTGAAACCGGTTTCAAACCCTGCTTACTGTTATAGCTAGTTAGTAACGTTCGTTATTGACAGGATAAACCAGGCACTCTATATAGCCATCTTTATAACATGTTACACATACTTCACAGTTTTAGTTCTCCTCTAGAAACTAGCTAATACCATTCTATACCCTTGCTAAGATGTGTATGAGGCTAGCAAACGTATTAAACTAGCTGAAACTAGCGTCCGTGAAATAGACCTAATTATTCCGATTTTTAAGATACAACGACGAGTTCTTTTACGCTTAAAATCAGTATTGTAGTATGTACAACTTTGGAATTACACAAGTACCTATTTTACTTTGACGTCGTTGATAGTGTTTCACATGTACTAGAAACTGTTGGTGCAAATCTAAAATAATAGTATAGAGTTGGTATACCTACTGATTCTCTAAGACATTCAGTTAACATTTATATGGACATTCATATGGAAGCTATGATACCCTAGTGAGTCGTTGAGATTCCTTTCGGGAGGACAGAGTTACCATCGCGCCACGTAAATAACTTTTCGGAGTTATGTGCATTTTTAGCATTTTAATAAGACTTGCTTTAAGGGCGAAGTAAGGCATCGTGAGGTAACCTGCAAACATGACGGAGAACTCAAACTCCAAAACGTTCTCAAAGGCGTGTGAAGTCTACCGAACCGCACTTGGCCAGCTTGGTGGACTATGGACACAACACTCATGAATAGACTCGCGCCTTATTATATTACGCCACAAAGCTATCAGGTAACAACTTCACTGTCATAAAAAATCAAAACGATAAGGTGTGTAGGTATGGCCGATTTCACTAACGTTTATTTAACCGCTAATGAAATCCAGTACCTAAACGGCCAGAACACAGTACCTAGACGACTATGTTAACCGCAATGCTCTCTTATTGGCTGATCGGTAAGTACTCTTTGATTATTGGATAAATAATTAAAAAGCCAATGAAACACGTTGGGCATCGGTTATACATAATCACGAGTTCGGTGTTAAGGCCAAAGGTTTTAACATCATCGAATTAACTGTATATCTGAAGTAACTAGATTATAACAAAAAAATATATGATGCTTCTCTAGAAAAATATCTGCAAAGGTGCCTTACGTACTGTCATATTCCTAAAATACTAGCATACATATTGCAACTAATGTCAAATAAGCAATATGCCTCGTTATAAGGCAGTCTATGTTCCATGTCCAATTAATCGTTCTGCTGGGTATTAGCCGAATTGCTACGGACCTACTTATTCCTGCCGATCTGGCTTAACTATAAGCTAACCTGAACAGAAATTACCGATAGACCGCTGGTAGGCCCACATCGTAAACAAAAGTAAAGTTATTAAGTCGAGTCAACGATTGAAGAATAATTGGCGGTAGTTATGCAAAAAGGACCCAACCCAAATTGAGATGTTTATCTGAAATTTGTTAGTAATGCCTGCTATAATAGATACAATGTTTTATATCTCTTGGACTTTTTCGCTGACAATAATGTCGACTTGTACGTTCACTTCATAAGCCAATTCTGTTGTTCATGTTGATTGAAGTACGTCCAATTATAATATAAAAACTAGTTTTAGCGCTTGTTTCTTGTCTTTTTTTATCGCAACCAAGTGCCAGAATATGACTGTAGATACGTTGGCAGAAAAGCGAGATATATAGTCAATTCGATTATGTTATAGCTGAGATGGTTGAGGCATAAACGCAACAGACACGTACCAATATGGCGAGACGGTGCGCAATCGCACGCAATTTGTAGATCAGTTTCCGTTCACCCTGCATTTTCTTGCGCAACGTCCGGAGTATCGTGTACATGTTGCAGCAGTGCAAAATAAGAAACAAAACCGCCAGGTAAGAAACCTGTCAAACATCGCAAATATAAAAACATAATATCAAAGAAACAACAACAAGCAACTGAAAAAATCGTTTTATTATTCAGCACAGCAAAATATAAATACCAAAAAAAAAAAAAATTACAGCACGCAAAATTATACAAAACAATATTATGTGGTACCTTATAACCGATCATTCATAGTGCTAAAGGTATATATGAAATCCTATACAATGGTGTCATAAGTAAAATGAGATTTATTCGTATAAAACATGGCTAATTGACCTACCCAACGCCAGTCTTGCGTTGCCCACCGTCGCAATCACTCGTGTTGGCGGTGACCGATAACTTTCGATTAACGCACTTACTCATCTATTTTAGAGTGCAGTGTGCCCTTAAAAAGTTATATAGAATCCGTGTCAATAAAACTTTTACTTAAAACACCATTGATTGTATAGAAATGCGTCTATGGACGCGACTCGTACGTCGATTTTAATCCTAGCCAAAAGTTGGATTCATAAATTAATCATGACTAGTTGAAGCTATATAAGTTAAAATAAATAACTCGCATATTATATTAGTTTTAATTACATAGCTTGCATTTAATCAAAGTTCTTACAACCGGTTTAAATATTTAGAAAACCTAAAAAGTAACAACTTGGCAAATATACGAAACTTCTAAATTAAACTTAACCTTGTGCTGTCTTCCTCTATAAAAAAAAATGTAAATAAAACCATGGAATCTATATTGGTAAATTTGTTTAGATATCGCCTCTACACCCTTCACTTTAGGTACATTGAGGGCGCTCTTTACAATCATCTCTGTGACCGACATACTAATCTAGAATATCATTAGGATATAAGTGTAACCTTCTTTAAATCTCGCCCAAAATGTGGTTACAGCTTAGCCGATCAGAAAAATTTGTTCTTGTTTACAAGTTTCGGTGATTTTAACTAATTATTAGTTATATGTCGATGTAGTTCAGAAACCTTAGATGAGAGCTTTGTAAAGTACATTTCGATGCCTACAGTTTTTGAGGTGATCAAATAAATTAACCAGATAGTACTATTCCTTTCTAAGAATTACACGTTCGGTGCGCGAGTCTTACTTGCAATTGACCAGCTATTTTACCAATAAACAGTATCTATATGGGACACATTTTTGGCCACCGTTGTAAGACCTAGTTAAAGTCGTATTAAAATTCGACCCCTTGTCACAATCTTACACAATATAACATTTCTACAATAACAAAGTAAAGGATTACAATAAACATAAATGACTGAATAACCACATAGGATTTTCACAGGTAATATTTTCGATTAACATAATTTAAAAAAAATGCATGTGACAGCGACAATATTTGATCTGGAATTAAGACTAGACGTTTGTCATTCAAAAAATAACACAAGTGTGATAATGTAAGTAATGTAAGTAGTCGCAAATGAAACAATTTGATATGAAAAAACAATATAAATTATATTTTTCTATAAATGCAAAGGTATGGAAGCATAACATAAAATTGTGTATTAGAAATTTCAACTTTTTGACACAGTATAATCTACACAGCCCTATCGCTGAATAATCCGTTAATGACACCTGTCAGTTGGTAATTTAAAAAAAAATTCTTACTTATGAATTAAAAAAAAAAATGTTTTCATTCATTTAACATTAAGGCGTGCACAAAATAAAAATATTTTTATCGTAATTAATTTACGCCACTACAAAGTTACATCTTTCATTGATGAACTGACAGGAGCCAGTCTTAAAACGAATTTTATTTATATGGATTCTTCAGTTTTTTAAAGCTTTATTCGATATTAAGTTTCTTTAAGATCCTTTTTTGTTACCTATGAGAAAAAACGTTAGTCGACCGACGTGTGTGTCCATTTTGTGGATAAAAACTGGGCTTTGGCCAGTATTCAAAATAAAATGAATAGACACTAACTTAAAGTAGGTACGCCTTGTAAAAAAAAATGATCACTAAAATAATTGTTCTACCAACCTATATAAATAATAAGTAATAACCGAAAGTAAGATTACATAAATTCACTAATAGATACTTAAAATTATATTACATACAATATAAATAAAAACTTGCAAATTATACAAATAGTAACACAAAAGAAAGTGCGTTATGTTGCTTTAAATAAATGTAAAAGAGATATTTCACAACACGCGAAAGAGATTCCTTGATATTCTTGTGATGCGTTAAAAGAACTAAGGCAGATGACCACTTGGCACTGACCAACTTGAGATTAACTGACAGTCAAAATAATTAAATTCTTTAATCTAAATTTTAATCGTATTATGACGTTATTTATTTATTATTATATAAAACAAAACCCACCATTATAAAAGGCTATTGTCAGAATCCAAACGATTGTTTGCATAGATTGAAAATATTTTTGACTATTAAACTATTTAAATATTTACTTAACACTAGATAACAAAAAAACATGGTGAATATATTTAACACCTATGTTTTTTCAGTAATAGTGCCGAGTTGACTTTGCCATTCTAAAAACTAGAGCTTTGTCTATCGACATAATATGATAAAAACATGAGCAGATTAAAGTAGCAAATCATAATATTAAACTACAATCATTGCACGCGAAAGTCTACCGCTAATTAAGATGTTATAAATATTAAATTTTCAATTAATTAATCAATCAACCAATCATACTATATTATTAATAAACTATTAGAACCCTGAACTTTGTGAAGAATGTAGGCAATGGCCTAAAGCAACGTTTTCATTGGTAAATCAAAAGTGGATGGTTCTCAAACAAATGTACTAAAACATGTACGCGAATTGGAGATAGCGCGGTTACCCGCTTTTATTATCGATAATACCCGGGTAACATACATTAATTGAAAATCTATTTATTGGTAATTTTCAAGAAAAAAATACGGTTTTCCATACTTCTAGATCGTCGAAAAATAATTAAAGCTTTAGTAGAAATGTGCAGTGTAATGTAGGCAATAGCCAATGTTTAAGATACAATAATGTTTCAGAAAAAAATAACCTTCTAGTTTTTGTATTTGAAACCATACATTTGTAATAATCAAATTTATGGTACTAATGAAAACGTAGCTTTAACGTTTCTTTTTTCTAATATTAATAATAATATTTATAATATTAACAAAATCAAATGCAACTACAAAAAAAATACTTCAAAAATATCATTTACTAGTTTCGCACAGTTATTATAGTTTATACAGAAATATACAAGGAGTGAAAATTCTGCTGTACCCAAATCTCAAAACTAGATTAAATTAACCGTTCTTAAAACTAGTTCAATCATTTTCTGTGAATAGGTTGTCAGTGCATAACATTTGGCTTTGGTAAGAGATTTGTGTAGAGAATTAGCACCAAACCTACATTTTCAAAGCTGTTACATTTCGCACCAACTAACTTGGCCGGGCAGATTTTGACTCTGTAAGACACGCGTTGGTGTACAATGTATAAAATTCGACTCAGGTTACTATTAATGCCTCATTATACAGTACATATGCGCAAACCAGTAACTTATTTCAGCCCAGTCAACCAAGATCGCGCGTACTTTCGTGTATACTCGTATGTCGATCTAAAACAGTTATTATTCGACTACCAAGACGATGTTACATCGATAAATAAAATATACTTACATATTATTATTTAAGTCTACATTTATAATGGAATTTTAAAGGGCTACATCCCCAGTAGTATCCATATCTATCAATTTCTATTCAATCCATAGAGTGGAATGACTTATAAATTTTTTTTTTCGCAGAAGTATCGCCGCCAGTCTTATTATTCCTAACGACTATTAGACGACAGAAGTGTTAAAGCAAGCGGCAGGGTTTCAGTTAGTTTGCGCTCTCTCAGAAAGGTTATTGCATGTATATGAACTTACATCGAATTACGAGGTACAGATAAAGCATAGCTCTTTGCAATATCTTACTTTTTTTGGCAATTTGATGTTTGATTTAAAAAAAAAACTTTAAAATTAGTAAATTAAGAAAAAAATAAAGGAAATAAGCCGAACTTCTCGCTGATTAAGCATTTTACTTTTACGACTACGCAAACATTTTGTTGGTTATATAAAAAAAAACGTCATTTTACTCTATGCAATCTATATATAAGCTACATTTTACAAGCATTTTCGCTAAGGTGACATAGCAGTAGGTACTATGAATTAAAGTAGATTAGGGTAGGGTTAGGAATTTAACTTGCAATAATCTTTTTAATTTTAGAAAATGAGCGCAAGGCAGTTACTTCTAGTGTACATTTAAATGATTATGATTGTTTGATTTACTAGAAACGAATAAAGCGTCTAAAGTTTTTTTTTAAATATATTTCATTGCTGTGTCCAGCAAATATATAAGAATATATAAATATTTGCATATTATATTGATAAAGTTGACATTCCAAATTTGATATTTGATTGAAAGCTGATTCGTATTGAAAAGTTATTTGTGTTAACTGTTTAATCGAATATATTTTGGTCTGTGTACGCATTTTATTCTCTCACACAATGAGAATGGGAGACTTCGTATTTGGCGGGCGCAGTTTTTTCACGCTTTTTTGAATTAATGTTTGTTGGCTAATTTTGAAAAGGTTTGGTGTTGGTTGTGTTGTGGACATTATAATTTTGGTGTCGCTTGTTTAGTGGCTAGTTTTTTGAATGGTTAACATATATTAATTTGGGAAAGGTTTGAGGGAGCCGCGTCCGCCGAGTGCGAAGTTTTCCGCCATCTTTCCCCAACTTCAATTCTCCATTGCTTAACTTGACATTGGCTAATCTGTGTTAAGCCAGAAAAAACAAGGATGCAAAGTAGTAGAGGGATATCTTGCTCACTGAGTGTTTTTTTTTTCGGACTGTCTATTAGCTGTACAAACCCTATTGGTTGCCACAGCGTAACCGGGCTGTTTGGCGAGCTTCGGAAAGAAGCTCTGCCAGAAGAAATTTTGAGCACTAGGGTTCGATGAAACTAAGGGAACGACTGCCTAAGGGCGCCTCCTTTGAGGCCGAACCTCGGCTTAGGCGACGTTTGGGGTAACGGGGGGTCAGACGGTTCACTCAGTGTGTGAGAGTATGCGTAAACACAAGTGCCACGTTAGGACGATTAAACTTCCCTACTCCTATATCACCTTAGCGATACATTTGCAACACCATTACGTGCGTATACGTGCGTTCCTCAGCTGGGTACCTGTTCGTTGAGTTTCTGCGGTATCACTATGAGCGTGGTCGCCGTGTTGCCGATGCCGATTAGCAGGAACGAAAAACTTAACGCCGCCACCTGTTTTATTTGGTAATCAATTGACAACATTCCAACAATTATGAGCCCATATGGAACGTTATTACGCCCATAATCAGACAAGTTCCAGCTATAGCCAATTTGAAGATGATTGAAGCTTGCATATAATTCATAGTTCAAATATTGGAGTTTGATTTCCAAAGTGATTTCGAAAAGCTATAGATATAAATTAAAGAAATGTTGTCAATTGAAAAAAAATTGCAGAACACAAACGTAAAACAAAACCTAACATGACCACCAGAAAATATTTCATGCGTTAAATCGTTAATATGGAACAGAATAGAATAGATATATTATCGATATAAAATCTTTAAAACATGTGACAGTTTGAGGTGGTCCAGGCAAGACTGCTGACGTCATAGCATAATACAAAGAATAGTTTCGCCATATCTAAAAATATTCGTAGATTTTAAATTCACTTCACCTTAACATGTTTCGTAACAATAAATAGGCATTTATACTTCTTGTTTTCGAAAATGACTTTTTATTAATTGACAAAAATCTAAAATCGATTCAAACTAGAAGCATGTTATTTGTTATTCATGAAAAGACGAAGTGTGCCGTAGTTGGTTACGATAAACATTGATGAAAGATTCTAAAGGTAAAGTAATAAACACTAATTAATGTTAGATGGTAACCTTTATTAAGTTAATTTATTCGGTTAGTTCGGTGTACCACAAGTAAAAGAAAAGAAGGATTGGAAGTATTTTTCATAATAGGTGAAAAAGATAGTCACTTTAGTAACGTTTTTCTGCCCACTTAGGCCATAGTGTTATTTTTGTTTTTGTAAATTCATTAAAAAATCTTAATTAGGTTTACGATCTTTTACCTTCACTTTGATAAACCGTGCAGTATATTGAGAATTCAGTACAAAATATAAATAAATATCATCTGCAATAAAATACTTCCTTTGACCAAAACATGAGGACTTTGATGACCTTGGAAAGTTTCCGCTTACATACTTTGTCCCTAAGTAAAATTCGGGTTGTTTTTTGTCCAATTGTCTGTGATTTCTGTTAGGTTCAAATGTTTCGAATGGAAAAACGAATGTCTCAACTTTTTCTGGGCAAAAATTATACCAAATGCGAATTATACTGCCCCAAAATTAGACAAAGAGATCTTTGATCATTTAGATGCCGTGGTTAAATTAAATCTCTAATGGAAATGAATAATATGTATCTGCAAAACCAAAACTATCACAGTTACAGTCAAGAAACAAAAAAAAAATTAACTTCATTGGTGTCATCACAAATAGTTTTTTTTTTATACACTACAAGTTAGCCCTTAACGGCTATCTCACCTGTTGGTAAGTGATGATGCAGTGATGGTAGCGGGCTAACCTGTTAGGGGTATGGTAAACCCATACACCTAATTGGTTTCTACGCGACATCGTGCCGGAACGCTAACTACACGAGCGGGAATCGAACCCAGGACCTCCAACTTTATAACGCAACAGCGCACGCACTGCGCCCTGGAGGTCGTCAACGTCAGATTTATACGCATTCAACTAATTTTAACTCAATGAAATAAATGGATCATTTAACCGAATACATTACATTTTGTATGTCTATTTCAACAAATACTAAAAAATTATATCAAAAAATTATTCTAATTGGAGTCTCATCGTTATTAGATGTGTTTAAACTGCAAGCGCATTCTTCCTTTCATTCTATTAAAATATATCACGTGCTTATCATGTCGCGGTAAAATTAATACAACGGTGATCATCATCATCAATCATCGTGAGGAAACCTGCACGCCTTAGAGTTCTCCATAATGTTCTCAAAGGCGTGCGAAGTCTGCCAATCCGCACATGGCCAGCGTGGTCATAGTCCATATGGCCAAACCCTTCTCGAATTGAGAGGAGACCCGTGCTCTGTAGTTAGCCGGTAATGGTTTGATCATGATGATGATGTGATCATCAAAGGAAGGATTTAATTGCAAACCGTTAATTATTATTATAAAGCATTAATTTTGTTTACATACCTGCCAAGAAGCTTCTGGATGGTCGCTGATGTTGTACAGTGTATATGCAATGTAAAGCTGGAACACATAGCCTCCGAAAAGGAACGGCAGTAGATAGGACAGCCCTCGCCACATCCATGAGTGGAAGCCTTCGATCGTAATGTCCATATTATGTCTGGCGCCTAAAGCTTTGAGCCTGTACAGGACGCCGCTTTGGTATCTGAACTGCATATATTGGACCACACCTGAAATACATTTGATACAGAGATTGGCACATCGGGATATAGACCAGCCTATTTCTCGCTATCCTAGCTTTACGCAGCGCATGCGTTGTTGAATTATATAGTTGGAGGTCCTGGGTTCGATTCCCGGCCCCAGTCTGGTCTAGTAATGAAATGAAAATACACTTTATTTTACACCACACAATAGAAGGAATACAGACATTAAAGAAAAACACAGAAAAGAAAACAGGTACAATAGGCGGCCTTATCGCTAAAGGGCGATCTTTGCCAGGCAACCCAGACCAGGATATAATATATAGATAAGCAGGTTTAGGGTGCACAATTAGATATAAAACATATAAACACTTTAAAATGTAAATAAATAATATAATATAATTCCATTCAATATATATATATACAAAATCTAGTGGGAGGCTTCGGCCGTGGCTAGTTACCACCCTACCGACAAAGACGTACCGCCATGCGATTTAACGTTACGGCACGATTTTGTGTAAAAACCAATTAGGAATATGAGTAAACCATACTCCTAACAGGTTAGGCCGCTACCATCTTAGTATACATATATACCCCATCATCACTTACCATTAGTTGAGATGCCGTCAAGGACTTATTGGTGGTGTATAGAAAAAAAAAAGATTGTAAGTTTTTTCATTAAATAATTTCCACCACCAAATATGTCCATTTCGCCAGTACGTTAAATCGGCATTTTTAAATTCAAACTATTGGCAAAATCTGGTTTCTGATTAGACTACAATCTACCTCTGTTTTCCAGCGCCTCTAGTCTCAAAGGTAAGAGGGTTAAAGAGCTACGGTCAACTTCACTACTCCAATTCAACTTGATTTGGAGTATTCAAGTGTATCGACGTGATAATTATCACGTCTATAACATGATCTCATGGAGTATTCAGTCGGCATATTATACTTGACATCGCAAACCTAGCTTGAAAAGATTTGCTACCAAAGGTACAAATAGATGATGGATACTCACTGATATAAGCAATAAACCACATGAATGTATGCCGGAATTCGTCCCAGGGTTCGTTCTGCGGCCAAATGAGTAAAATTCCAGCGACCACTGTAGAGATGAAGTGATGCAACCTCCACCAGCCTTTGATCCTCGAGCCGTTCACCTTGAGGATGCTCTCGCGGATCGTTAGCGTGCAGTAGTACCAAACCAGCAGGAATATCAGTATCAATTGCAATGGCCTGAAACATCCACACAGTTCTAATTTATTTCAAATAGAGGTTATATTAACCCTTGGATGCTATTACACCAGCCTATTGCTAATTGATGGCGACCTATAGTCTCCATAGGATACTTGCGACACGGTAATATTATGTATTGTAACTCGGCCCTATCTTTGAAATAAATACTTACAGCCGCGTGGCATCTAAACATGCGATAGGGCTGCCCGCCTCTAGCATATTAATTACATTTGCCTACTTTGTGTTCAAATTTCAACTATCTAGCAAGAGACAGACGGTCCAATTTATTTTTTCTAGTATTATTCATACAAACAATAAAATAAACAACTATTATTAATGCAACCAAAAACAGCACAATATACACGATAAATATGTACTTGAAATTATTTTTAGTTAAAAAATCGCGCGGTTATTGTTTAAAAAACAAAACACCATCCGTTCGTCACTGCGGCACAGTCGCCACTATCTGCATGCCGAGCGCACACCGAGACCGAGGCGCGTAGGCATAGCTCGCGTTTTCGTCCGTTTGTACTAAGTTGAAATACTTTATACATAATATTACCGTGCTTGCGATGAGTATACAAATATGCGATTTGTACAAAGACGCACAGTTTGAAACTGCTTGGAAAAAAAAAACTGAATCGGCCAGCACCAGTTAATTATCTATATTTTTTTGAAGGTAGTTAAAAACTACAGAACAAACTAAAATTTTAATAAAACCTTTTACCAAAAAAAAAATAAAGTCATAACTTTATTGAAAGGGGCCCTTTATTGAAAGAGGGTCAGTTTGATTGCGTGTCTTTTAAATTTTGCATAACAGAGAGATGGTGATAACTACGTAAAAAAAAGACTTTCACTTCTAACTCTAATATTATCCCCTTGGCAATGAAATTTCAAAATCGTATCCTAGCCCATGTTATAATTGAAAACGGTATGCTAAATTTCAGCCTGATTCATCCAGTTCTTTGAGTTGTGTGTAGATCAATTATTCATACACTCAAGTCACTTAAACAGATTTTATTTTGCACCGTGGAACCCTTCGCGTGCGACTCTAACCCACACTTCGACCGTTTCTTCTGTCCAAGAGCAATGACGTTACGAAAATTACAACAGTAATTCAATGAAAAGGTAAACTGCATATATGTAATTTACGAGCTGACGCAAACATATTACTTTAATAGATATTATAGCGTTTACATGAGTAGGTATACTTTTGTATTCCTTTGTTGCCTTACCAAAGAGGTTTCTTGAATTGAATTGCATGGCTGTAATTTTGTTTGTACTTACGCTTTAAAATGTTTTTCTTTGCTTATTTGTTTTTTTTATTCCTAAGTTAGTTAGATAAGTTAATCCTTGACTGCAATCTCACCTGATGTTAAGTGATGATGCAGTCTTAGATAATAGTGGGGAACCAGAACGATTAATCGTCACGGCCGAACCATCTTATCAGACCAAACTTTTACTTCTATGATGTTCTGAGATGTCTTATAACTATTTTGTTGGTATATGGGTTGGCAAGTTCGACTAATATTCAGGAGGACCTGGGTTCAATTCCAGGATCGAGTTTTCTATTAAGAATTACGCAGTACTAGTAGGTCGACAAAGACATCAATACCGATTTTGTATCACTAACTTATTCTAATAGTCGTTAACCCGCCATACTTTGATTCAAAAATCTTTCTATGATCAGCACTGGGATATTAATAGTGGTATCTTACCTAAAATCAATGAACAAGTTGGCAACAGCGAGGACAAACGCGATAGCACTGAGGATTAATTTAAACTTTTCATATTCGTCCTTGTACTTGAACCTGCAAGATAAAACGTGTACATATAAGAAATAGATACGATATCCTTGTCATGAAAATAAGATTAACGAAATTTTCATCGCATATTGTGTATCGATTTTAAATTCCGCGGTTCGATGCATATTTTCATACATTGCATTGGTAAAATCGTGTCAAGCAACAAAAGCAGCTGACATATCTGCCTCGTAAAACATCATAAAATATACAGCATCATAAAATATTATGCAATGGAGTGCTAATTATTGACTTAAAATCTATGGCGATAAAAGGCCATTTTTCAAATCAATCAACTCAAAATAGATTTATTCATATAAACCTATTACAGGCATCTATGAATCGTTCATATATCATATTTTTCATTATTTCTATTCGTGAAGTGATGGTGATAACTACACTCGCGAACTTAAAACTAAAGCTAAAAGGGTTAAATTTTAAGTTTAAAATTTTCATTTTTGCGTGGTTTTGGCCTCTTCCGTAGTCATGCTTCGAACAAGAATATGTAACGTGGAAAATGTATTATACATTTCCGGGAGGGGAGTCAACTCTATGGGAGTTTCTCCCTCCCCTCCTGCCACGACCTTGAAGACCAGAGTTTTGATAACTTAAACTCCTGGTTTTAAACTCTTGATTAGGGCCCTTACGTAACCTAACCTTACGAAAACAATTTTATGTTTCCTGCAATCGTTTACAAACATTACTAGTTTAAAAATATTGGGAGTTGTTAAAAATAAATAACTCTTACTTGTCGTTTTTGTTAAGGATAGACACGTTGACGTTGCCGAGTATGATTCTCAGGTAGAGGCCATTTTGTTTAGGCAGCGTCGCTTCAATTTCGTGCAGCATCGCTTTCCTTTTCATAACCTCTTTTTCCAAGTTGGCCAGGCGTTCATCTTTCGTTAAACCTTTCTTTTCCATCCTAAAAAAGAGCGACTTATATATTATAGTGTAATAAGCCTGATCGTGAGGAACTCGATGCCTATATGTCGGCTTGGCCCCAAATATCCCTAGTTAGAGACAAATGGAAGGAAGAAAGGGAGGCCTTTGCCCAACATTGGGACAGTACGGGCTTATAATAATAATAAGCCTGATCAAGACATATATCATTTGACAATCACCATATCCGCATCGTCTTTGGGAAGCTTGATCGTTTATGTGTACGGGATTATTATCATAATTATAAACCCATTGTCAGCTTACTAAAATGATACGGTAGTCCTTTCGGAGTGTAAGGGTTTTGGACATAGACCACCATGCTGGCCAAATGCTGGTCGAATTTCCTAATTCTACCAGCATTTGGCAATGAAGTCTCCTGACTTTACACGCTTTCGAGAAACCTATGGAGAACTCTTAGGCATGCTGGTTTTCTCATGATGTTTTCCTTCACCGATAAATCAAGTGTTATCAATATGTAAAATTGCTTGCATGCTTGCAAACACGATGAAACTATGTATGGCGAAAATAAACTCAGTTGTCAACCAACTTTAAAATTAATATTTAAATTACCAGTATGCCGATTCACTAACTCTTAAAACAAGTTGTCAACTGTTTGTTTTCATCCAAAGTCAGTCAGTTGGCAACTTTCAGAGAAGTTACTTCAGTTAATCTTAGGATACAGTAGAGAATTCATTAATTTTATCGTAGCAAATAAAAACTATATTTTGCATTGGGTTTATTAATTTGAGTCATATTTAATCGTTCCAAGAAAGAAATCGATAAGCGTACATGAGCCTATCCTTAATTATTTTATCGATTTATTATTTGTTGTTCTAACATCTCAACTTTTATGATAACTAGTATATTGTAAGATAATAGACTTAATCGTATGAAGTATATATAAGTCATAACATCAATTTAAAGTAATTTTGCTGGATTTCCTACCTTTATGCTGGATTACCTAATATATAATCTACCTGTTTTATTTAAACAATTATGTACACTGCGACGTAATTTTAAGTTTAATTATTATAAAGCAAGCAAGGATATCTATATTCTTTTCCTCTACCAATAGGCTCACTGATACGATATAGAAACAGGGCAGTTTCATACGAACTGTAAAAGTATTAACTTAGTGTTTATTTACAATTTATATGGAATTTATATTGGATACGGCGGACAACACATTGATTTACTTAGCTAACAACTACAAATTTTGGAGTAACGTAATTAAATTCGTCTGTCGGTATTTATTTTTTAAATTGTCTCTCGTAGCGTGCATTTCATACATGCATAAAAGCAGTGCATACTCTATTGCAGAAGCCTTCGAAGAAACGAAAACATATATGTATGGTAAAATCATTGTCGGATAACGAGATTATAGACACTTTAACTTCAAATATTTGTTACTCTAACCAAACTATTTTTTACCCTAACCACTATGTTAGAGAAGATTTTAAAATATTTTACTATCTACCTCAGTGCCTTGATATAATGGGCATTTCGTAGTCGAGCACACTCCATTTAAGACTGCACAGTCACTTACCATCACGTGTGGATTCAGCCCAGCTATAACATTTATTTATAAATCAATAGCTAACAATTTGTATGCAACTAATTATGTATGCCTGATTTATGTTCCAGCTCATCTGATAAGTGTTATCTTACATTGACCTAATGCATACTTGACTTTCACATACCCCTATAACTAATACATTTTATCTCATTGATAATATTTGTTATTCATCATGATCATCATGATCAACCCATTACCGACTCACTACAGAGCACGGGCCTCCTCTCATTATGAGAAGGGTGTGGCCATAGTCTACCACGCTTGACTTTGACTTATTAATTATTATATATTTTGTTAGGGATGTGACATTAGTCTCACTGAAAACATTTTACACACAATAGAAGTCTTTCTAGCTATATATATAAAAGCGAAAGGTCACTTACATACTGACATACTTACATACTGATTAAACACCAGATCTCAAAAACTATTGTATGTATAAAGCTATAATTTAGCAAGTAGGTAGTTGATTGTTAAGAGATGTCAGCTAAGAAAGGATATTTGGAAATTCCACCCCTAAGAGGGTAAAAGACAGGTTGGAAGTTTGTATGAATTTTCTTTGTTTTTAGTGTTAGAGACACAAAAATTTATTAAGATTAATAATAATAAATAAAAATCATGTACATAATTTTTTTTTAAATATTACCTGATAAGGGTGGTAAAATAGGGGATGATAGTTTTTGCTTATTTTTTTATTATGAAGTCTACAAGCTTGAAATGTTGAAAATAGGTTTCTTTTAGGGCGTAAGTATAAGGCTATAATTTTTTTCATCCAATTCTTAAATAGGGGTTTAAAGTTTGTATGAAAGTCTTGCTGTTGTCATGTTTTTTTTAATTTAGAGACACGAAAATAGGCAATTTTACATTTACATGCTTACTTTCTGAAGCAGGGCATTGGCAGCACGGGAAACCTCAATCTTACGGGAAATCAGCAATTCTATGCAATAGAAAAAACCGCGGGCAACAGCTAGTTTAACAATATTTATAACATGCTTCTCATATGTATTTTTACATTTAAGTAACACTATTATTTTTAAGTGATTTAATTACTTAGAAATATTGAATAAAGAAGCATGTCGAGAGAATAACAAATAATATATTCACTTTTGGTGCATTTGGCAAAAAAAATAGAGCATGATAAAAACTAACTTGTAGATATGCCCATGTTATCTTTCATTTAACAAAGGTTTGCGATATCAAGGTGCTTAATTAAGATAATTAGTAGCTTAACTTTTAATTTACAACTAAATGCTGATATGATTATATCCATCTATAGAATCACCAATAGATAAAACAAAAACCACTTAAACTTGATAATATTAAATAGACCTCTTTAAAATAGGTTGTTTGTTTGTTTTCAGTTTGGTTTGTTACTACTACTAATAGTAAGTAAACTTTGATTGGTATCAATAAAGAGCATGGTTTTGACAACTGCTTTAGAGCAATGGTGAACTCTGGGGTCTTATAAGTGGGAGTTCTCTGGCTATCTATCAGTTTACTGGTACAGGTTTGTAACCAAATGATTCAACCATGCCAGTATTATGTTGCATAGAAACAAATTGGGGATATGGGTTCAATAAAATCCATATACCCAACAGGTACACTCTATACTATAGAAGACTGCATCACCACTTAACACCAGGTGGGATTGCAGTCAAAGGCTACTTTGTAGTGGGATACAAACAACAAAGCAACAATATCAAATGCAAGCAACACAAAAATAAAATGTACACTAATTAAGTCTTAATTCCTTAAAAGCTGACTCTTACAGACAACCACATAAATCTTTTTTTAATAGTAGTTTAGCAGGTAGTTGTATTTATATGGCCAACATTGTCCTGGATTCAAATCCCAGAATGGGATAAAAAAGTAAGGTTTTCTTTTATTCACCACAAGTTAGCCCTTGACTGCATTTCACCTGATGGCAAGTGATGATGCTGTCTAAGATGGTAGCAGGCTAACCTGTTAGGGGTATTGGAGATGGAGCAGTGGATCTGCTCAAAAAAGGTTTCAATAGTTGATAAAAAACATAAGAGGAAAAGGATGATATTATTCAAAACTCTATTGGTTTTGGCCCTATCCCTAAAATTTCTATTAATAAGTTAGAAGTATATATAAAGTAACATTTTCTAACCACATTGAATATCTACAACAAGTAATATTTATCTTACCTTTTCAAAGCACCAGTTATTATTGACATGCGGTATCTTTGGTGATTTAGTTCCTTCAAACATGATGCCTGCAATTCTCCGACTTCTTCTAACTTGGCTCCATAATCTTTGTTTATAGTCTACAAAGAAAATGAAAAAAATATATATATCCATTTGTACTGGACCCAATCAATATATTCATATTGTTAGAGCACTTACAGGCTTACAATAACAAACACAAAAAATATACCAAAATACTATAGGTATGTGTTTCAAGAAAAAAAAAACTTATTAGTGTGATAAAGGATTGTTTGTGCTGGCATTATTTGTTATTAAATCATTATTGTCTTTTTGGTTGTTTCAAATTTCACTATAATTTTATATTTTAACCTCTATTTTGAGAACACCTTTTCATATGCCTCAAGGGTTTCTCTTTGTTGAATTGATTCATAACACAAAAGTGGTAAAGTCCAAAAGTTCAACACGGAAAGAGAAAATGAGATAAATTAGAATTCTAAAACATACCTCTAAACGTTTGTAGTCGACGACTAAATCTTCCCATTCTTTTAAACACTCTTCGACATCCATTATTATTTTATTAATAACTTACTTTCGAACACTTCAACAGTTCTATGTTGTTTCAATAAAGCAATTCTAAAAGAATAAAAGTATTTTCATCGCGACACATACTCGGCTTATGACTGAATTTATATATTACAATTTTATGAAAATGAAGGAAAAGCTGCATATAAACGTCAACTAAGCTAATATGTCAACGTCAATGTTATAAGTCATTGGTGTCATTAGTGACAACCCAGGCTATGCTGTATCTTTTATAATTAGTAAAATAGCAGTTGCAGGTAAATACCATATAAACACAACGTATTTGTTCAGAAAATAAATTTCATTGTCTGCCTTCTTACAAGCAACTTAATTAAGAAACTATTAACTTAAAACCATCCTGGTTATTCTACTTCAGTCAAGAAATATGAAAAAATGTTAAAGTAGGTAGGTAACTTGTAAAAGACATGCTGATATCATATTTGCGGTATTAGCTTGTTCTTCTTAAATTATATACTGTAAGCTTAATTTTCTGTATTCGTAATGCTTAAAACAAGCAAATTGGATTTATTTATAATTTCTTCAGTTATATATACATACATCATATTTAGTTATGTATACATCATACCATACAGACCTTCAAGAATGCCCTTTTAAAGAATCATTTGCTCCGACCAGGACACGAGACGACTTCATGTTCAATGTATACTATGGACTTGCGCAATGTAACTTTGCTTCTATTCGATGTTACTATGCCACAGGATTACATTTGAGCTGTACAAATAAAGGCGGCAATATATCGGGATAGTACGAGTATATGAAGTATTTTGTCACACTGACATTTGATGGACAAAACCTCAGCGAAATTAAAACACTGCTTGTCGATTTCGATGTATTGTTTTATTATTGTAAATATTTGCAAGGCAACAATCTTCCTATAACCTAGTATTTACATATACCTTGAATTTTTCATTAAATATTTATATATTTTTTATTGCAGATTTATAAAATATTCATCACATCGAACGCAGTGGCCAGTTTTAGGCAACCCTAAGAAGTAACATCGAACTTGAGATGAGTTAGTCGAACACTAAATGCTTTTTTTGACCTCTGGAGGAGTTATATTAACCACATAGTCACAGCTTTTCGCCTTATTAGCAGTCCTTTATTTTGTGTTATATTCTCCATAAAGTTACCCTTTACAGTTAATTCATGATTTTCGATGTTAGAATGATAGTGGGAAATACAAAAAGAGCCAAATAAAAAGACAGAATACATTATATATTTAATTGATTTATTTACAGAAAATATTAGACCAAATTCTATTAAATTTTGGTTGTTGATTTTCTATATAAATTTAGACAAAGTACAGTGGTTAAATGAGCGCACACATAATCCTCTGAAGTAGTAATGTGTTATTAGACAAAGATAAAAGTTATAAGAGTATTTCACTAGAGGATTGTGTTGATACACATGCATATTTCGTTGACATCATAAGCGATTTAATATTGACAAAGTGCAAATACTATTTAACCGTTAATAGTAATACAAACTTCTTATTCATGTAAAACATACATTATACTTTGCAAGCTCTAAATTATAAATGACTTCTGTATATAAAAATCAAGGAGATTATATACAAAGCTACAAAATACATTAAAATACACACAATATCATAATATCAATAAGTTAAAAGCTAAAATTATTATATTGTAGAGAATAATATTACAGATTACGAGCCAAAGTTCCTCTAAATTTTATTTGTATAGCTGAAGCCTATTGCATAATATGTTGGTGTGCCAATAATTACGGTATACATTAAAACTTCATTTTTATGTATAGCAAATTTGGGGTCTATGTATTTTACTACAACTACATCTATGTGGGTTATAGAATAAATAGGCTAGTTTGCCTCTACTATAGATTTTTGGTTTGAAAGATTTGTTATTATAAAGACTCGTTTAGAATACACAATATAATATAATCTCCTTGACGGCACTGCTATAAATCTAGAATCTAGATTAAATAAGCAAACGATTATTACAATTCCATGCTATGCAACATTCATCTTACACCTTAGTACGAATTTGAACACTTTGTAAGCGTTAGTAATTCAGTAAAGTGGTCGAAAACTAACAAAGCCTGCGATGCGTGCAATCTCGTACAATGGGGTCAATCAATTTGGAAATTGCAATGTTGATAGATATTTCTTAGTTTACGTAGCATGGTATCACATAAGATCTTCACGACAGGCGTGTCCTTTTACGGGATCTGATTATAAAAAGAGAAACAAGTGACACTAAAGCAAACAGTTATCACGGGCCCCCGGAATATATGAAACATGAAGACTAATAATTTGATGATAGAATTTATAATTATTGTAGCAAAAATAAATAGAAATAAGCATACAAGGGAGTCGGTATGCCATTTGCGGTGACGGCATACGGGTATATTTTACTACCAAGGCAAGCAAAACCACGTGTTTTTGAAACCCTCTCCTAAGTATGGTTTTGGAGCATCTATATCAATTCTGTGTCATTTAAGTTTCACTATATATAATTTGACAGTAGAACATAAAATTTTAAACTATAAAAAAATATGATTAAAGTTATTATATGCATTATATAATTTATTTATGTATTGCTAGAATATCTACCATCTGTGACAATTCTTGACTGTTAACTATTATCTCCTATACAAGATACAAGATCCATAAAAAGACAAAGATATTGGAATAATCGGATTCCGTAAACGGAAACTTGCGCATGACCGTATTTGTTACTCATACATAGTTATTTAACGCACTAGCGCTGCAAAGCTTCTAATAGTATGATGATACTTGACACTACATTACTACATACTAAGTACTATAAAAATACCAGGCAACCAATTTCTTCGATATCGATAATAAATAACTAGAAACGGGCATCAGTAATCTTTGTGTCTAGCTACCACAAACAGCGTAGTTAATACAAAAATAATAATAATAATTAATAATATTATATCACACACTTCAGTTTACGTACACCTCTAAGTATGTTAACACTCAACTTAAAATCAATTTATGGATATTTATCATTCATTATGGTGTGCCTATTGCAAAAAATCTTATACAGTTATTTAAAGCACTAGCTTGTAGCAAAGAATTTCGTTTGAGACATAAACAAATTAAAACACTTGATGACATAAATAAATAGTTTAAAAACAAACAAACAAAAAAAAAACTTTTAAAATATAAACACTCTAACTTATAGTTAAAGTTTTGAATGTACAAAACTTAAAATAAGTCCTTTTAAAATTGCAATTTGTATACAGCAAAGCATCATCCCCTGCGGCGGCGTGTTATCTAATCGCGATGGAAGTTACAATTCGTCTGCCCCGTGGGATATCCATTAATGCTGTTGGCGCAAGCAAACAAACACAATGAGGATCGATCGAGCCGAGGCAAACAATCGAAATCTTCACTTTATACACAGGGATTTTGAACGAGTTCTCAGTAAATTCACATAAAATGACTAATTTCAGGATGATTGTCATGTATAAACCATCAATATCAAATTTAATACAAAAAAAAAAAAAACTAAAATTAACAATAAACAAATTAAGGTACAAGTTTTCTAGAGTGGACACGTAAGAAACCGTATTAACTATTTATACCAAATAAATTTATATCTAAACGATCTTATTTAATAAAAAGTAACTATAAAATAAAATAGAATAATGAAATGTTAAATTATAACACAGCTTTTACTCCTCACTTCGTCGTTCAATAGGGCATTTGACGAATGCTACGTCGTTTGAATTTCCACAAAATTAACTAAAAAAACAAGACATATCAAAATCAACTATTATTATATATTTATTTATACAATAATTAACTATGAGCCGTTAAGTTTTAATGGAATGTGTTACTCTAATCGTTTAATGAAACATAAATATTACGGGGTGACGACATACGCGATACGATATAAAATATTTTAATGAATGAGGGTAGTTTTAAAATTTCGATCGAACTTGGTTACGTAACGTTCACCTCTTTTATTCCCATACATATTGTAAACTCATGGTATTTAAAGTTATAGCCAATTTAGATATTTCATAGAGATCTTTTTAACGTTTTAAATTTATTCTCGATTCTGATGCGGGTGCTATAAAATATATAATTCAATGTTATATAATTGGCAAATTGTTGCGCAATTCATATAATTAGTTTACAAAATGATCATGGATAGATACAAGAGCCTTTACGCAGATACCAGGTGTAGTTAATTCAACCAATAATTCAAAGTAAAGTCGTTTTCACTTTAAGCCGTATCATCATCGCCACCTAGTATGGGACGAAGGTAAGAAGAAAGACATAGCATTGTCATACACCGGAGGACCTAGCACCGAACTTAAATAGCGTCAATGAGATAATCGCAATCCGCTGATTGGATGACACTCATCTACAATTGGCTAAAATACGCAATTTGAGCGGAGAGTACCATAATTCAGCCAATGGCAACAACTGCGATAATCCTCGTGCACGAACGCAATTTAGATGCTGAGGCCAAAGATAACAGTTCAACTGAACACAAGGAAGAAATGATTACTTTAATAAATTATCAAAACTATTATCCGTTTCTATAATATGTTTCACCATCAAAAACGAAAACTTTCTCGTTGCAGTTCTATTAAATGTGAATAATAATGATAACGATATCATTCGGTGAGTTTAAGTTACTAAAATGGCAATGCTCTTAGCGACACTCCCAAACTTTGACGGTCTGATCGACGCTGCCCGATATCACACATGGCAAGCTCTTGTGGAAATCTGGAAAGAAATAATAACGTCTAAATTATAGTCATACTTTGTATTCATAATTAAGGTATAATGTCTCCTGCCCATAGGAGTCAAACAAATGAACCCCAAAGTGGATATACCCCATACAAGGCATATAATGTACTAGTCCACCTTTCCCGCTATCTTACTCGCTCCATCCACGGCCTCGGAGACGTACGGACCACATACCGTCCGACCCCCACGTTATTCCAAACGTCGCCTAAGCCGAGGTTCGACCTCACAGGAGGCAACCCCTTTGGCAGACGTTCCCTTAGTTTCTTCGAGCCCTAGGGCTCAAAATTTCTTCTGGCAGAGCATCTTTCCGAAGCTCCCCAAACAGCCCGGTCGCCAAATAGGGTTAGCACAGCTAATAGACAGACCGAGAAAAAAAAACTAGTCCACCTCATGTAATCGGAGGTTCATGTTTAAGGTAGTATGTATGGCCCCCACGTTTCAATTGAGGCCCAGATCCTGAGAGTACTCACCGATGCTGGTTGCGAAGTGCTGATGCGCGTAGAGGGTCTTGAGGCAGCGCGTGTGCGCCACGTCCCACACGCGCAGGGTCTTGTCGTCGGAGGCGGTCAGCAGGAAGCGGCCTCCGGGGTGCCAAACGGCGCCGCGCACCCAGTTGTCGTGACCCACCAGTGTTGCGAGGCACTGTCCCGTGCTCACATCCCAAATCTGTACAAAAAAAAAATCATTTTCTCTTTAGTATTTATTGATATAGCGACAAATCTCAATCAAATCATGAATTTTTTTTAGCCTTGTAAGATGTCCAGTTCTGTATTCCATTTATTTTACTTATAGAATCACAACGCTAGTTTATAAAACGAGTTTAGCTTTACCGGTGATTTAAAACAATTTCTTCTTTAATAACATTAGATTTAAATTAGTTTCAATTAAATTATTGTTTTGTATTCATTATTTTTTCCTTAAGTATTATCTATGTAACAGTTATAATTGACTTAAAATATTTTGCACGCCTGTACAGGCAAAACATGTTTGGTTCCATATATGTATCTTATAACTACTTCTGTTATCCTGTACCCATGTTTTATAGCAAATAAATGAATTTATTATTATTATTTATTAATTTATTATTATTAAAACAAGACAACGTTGTGTCCGAAATAAGTCTGTTTCTTTGTAACATTGACTCGAGTCAAGCAAAGCAGATTAAAGACCGCTCGCTGTACAATCGCTTTTATTTCAGCCTAAGAAGCCGATAAGCATTAGGGAGCATTCAAGTATTACGTAACGGAATTTTTGGGTTTCGTAAAACGTTACGGTGCGTTTACAATGGCGGGAGGGGGCGTATATAAACAACGCGATGGTTGGTGGGTTTGATGGTTTTTATTACCACGACAGAAAGACACTGTCACAGTTTGTCATGCAATTGAAATTTAACGGAGTCTCCATGTGATGGTTACCTTAACGGACTTGTCGCGGGAGCCGCTGGCCAGGAAGGGGCCCTGGTGGTTCGCGCGGCGGTTGTCTCCGCCGGCCGCCTCGTTGACGGCGGCGGCGGCCGACTCCGGCGCCCATGACACGCACTCGACCACGTGCTCGTGCTCGCGCAGCTCCATCTGGTATACCAACAGAATTATTTATTTGGCGCTGTGTGCCACTTGTAGTTGTATGTCCCACTTGGGTAGCATTCTCTGTCGTCATTTGATCGTTGAGGTCGTGTTGTTTCCCGCAGTTACTAATTGGGGTTTCAAAAGCTCTCCAAAGAAAGCTAGCTAGCTTTCTATGATAGTGGGTCTACTAAGGGCTTCTAATAAGCTTCTCAATGCTATAAAATAAGTCAGTTAACTCGTCATTTTTTACTTAACATTGCCAACACAGCCTTTGGGGAATCTGCATCACGATAAAGATTCAAATCTCTCTCACCCAAACGTCTCTTAGAACAAAGTCCCTTCTAGGAATCTGGTTTAATAACTCTAGCTGTCCCACCGTACAGCTCCCTGTGATTTATTTGAAGTGAAAGAAATAGTAATATAAAAGGCTTTTTCCAAGAGTCATTTTTGTACTGTCAGATCAATACTGGCAAAAGTGTTTTCAAATTTGGTTTATACGAATGGAACTTTGTAAAGAGCATGATGAGCAATCATAATAATCATAAACATAGTATAATATATGTAATATTTGTAAACGTTCTTTTACACGCTATTATTTTATTATCGAGATTCATCTTATTCTCACGTAATATGTTAATAAATATACTTTATTTTACACCCAAGAATTACACAGTACCAAAATAAAAACAATACAAATACAGTTGTACAATTGGCGGTGTTATCGCTAAAAGGCGATCTCGGACAGGTAACCAAAACCTGGCAAAATTAATTAGCTATGGAGTCAAGAGTCACCTTGCACTCGTTGGTGTCCGCGTTCCAGATGCGCACGGTCTGGTCGTTGGAGCAGGAGGCCAGGAGCGTGCCGTCGGCCGACACGCGCACCATGCGCACCCACTCGCGGTGACCCTTGTAAGTCTTCACGCAGTACCTGTACACAAAAATTACGTTAGTTTTTTTTTTCAAGCTGGGAAATGCCTTTACGCATCCCCTCCGGAGGCGACGCAGGCAAGACTGCGCCGCTTCCTACGGCGGCCAGGCTGGCGACCAGAATACCCACTAAAACCCAGCGATGCTCCTTCACGTCGCCAGGTGGCTGGGTCACGGGAACACTTGTGCACTCGACCGCGGCCCAGCCAGCGGCGTCCGCTGAGGCAGACCCTCCACGGGGGACCTATATTAACCCCCGATGTTACAGTTTACAAAAATTGGTATTATCATTTGAATCGTCCGTCCTATCATAACGCCTATGTCCCTTGCTAAGCTAAGCTAGATTGATATAAGTGTGACTACATGCGGTTAATTGTGACGTTTTTTTTTATATGCTACTATAGTTAGCCCTTAACGGCAATCTCACCTGATGGTAAGTGATGATGCAGTCTAGCGGACGAACCTGTTAGGGATATGGTAAGCCTAAGCTAGATTAGTACAAGTGTGAATACATGCGGTTTATTGTAACGTTTCTTTTATATGCTACAAGTTAGCCCTTGACGGCAATCTCGCCTGATGGTAAGTGATGATGCAGTCTAGCGGGCTAACCTGTTAGGGGTATGGCCAGCCCATATTCCTAATTGGTTTCTACGCGACTTCGTTCCGGAACGCTAAATCGCTTGGCGGCACGTCTTTGTCGGTAGGGTAGTAACTAGCCACGGCCGAAGCCCACCAGACCAGATTCGAGCCGGGAATCGAACCCAGGACCTCCAACTTTATAATGCGACCGCGGCACGGACGTCGTCGATATGTAACTTTTTCCCATCCAATATATTTCCTACCCCTGACCGACCACTTCTCAGCGTCCGTCAGCACCATTAGTTTGTTTGTTTCCTGAAACTCGTAGCGTGATGCTAAATAAGTTACGCACAAACACGTTCATCCTAACTCAGTTAGGGATAAAAACACGACTTTCCTCCATATGTTACCAACGCCTGCTCTCCTATTTCGGACACATCATGCGACGGAGTGATAGTCTGGAAAAACTTATTGTGACAGGGAATACAGATGGCAAAAGATCGCGAGATCGCTCACCAACCAGATGGGCAGACCAACTGAGAGACGCAAGTGCAAATTTCACACTATTGCGAGACTAGCCTCTGATAGAAGCTGGTGGAAACAATTAACCCGCACGAGGTTGCAAGGACACCAGGACCACGATCTTCAGTAATGAAGGAACGACTGGAGAGAGAGAGAGTTATAGACCTTCAAGCATTGGGCTATTAAATCCCACAAAAAAAAAAAACATACCCAGTAGCAACTTCCCAAGCCTTGATCGTCTTATCCCGGCTAGCAGAGTACACGATATCCCCACTGGGTGAGAACGCGACCGACGAAACGTTGTGATCGTGTCCATGCATGGTCTTTATGCACTCGTACGACTGGTTGAAGTCCCACAGCTTGATAGACATGTCGGCGCTGCATGATACTGTAATAAATTAAAAAAAAAAAACTTTAAGATTATATGCATGAATGAATGAATTGTTATTTTATATAGAATATGACAATTACCTATCACATCCGGACAATCAATGGCTAAAAGACACTGCCTGAGAATGCTAACATAAAAAGTCTTTTTATTACACCTGTGTTTGCCCTCTTTTAATATTATGTATTATGTACGCCAATATTAGATTCGTTTGTTTGCAATTGCTACCACCGAAACCAAGTCATACATTGAGTTAAACAGAACGTCTTAATTTCAACAGCAAGCGTTCTTCGTACAGAATTTGCAATGAGTTCCCATAAGTGAGATCATATGTTATTATAATTTTAATATCCGACCATCATGAGCATTTGTAAAGTAGAGAACATAGTATGAAGAATCGATAAAGAGCCAAGACCGCTTGGCCTTTATCTAGCTAAGAACGTTTTTACCCTGAAATGTTGACTATATAACACATAGAAAAATTTAGAGGAAGCACATAAGTTATCATAAAGGATAACATATATAGATAAACACATACCAAAAAATATCGCTTCAAACGCTTATACACTAGTGGATTGGATAATTCATTTTAAAGCTATAATCCGACCCACCGCGTCGCTTGGCTTGCCCGTGCTTTTTCTATGCTTCCTCGGCTCCTTAGGATCTTAACGCAATATTTAAATAACTTTCACCACGAAATGAAGTATCTAATGTAATTAAAAATCAAATCCCTCTAGTTATAGAGATAAGCGAGTTCAAACAACTGTTCAGATTAATTTTATTACTTATTTTGATAGATTGGCATTGGTATTATTGGTGGGTTCAAATGTAACTCACCTAGTAGTTTGCCATGATGGTCGAAGGCGATGTCCTGTACGGAATCGGTGTGGCCCTTAAGGGATCGTTCGTAGTCGCCATTCTCGAAGTCCCACACTTTGATCGTCGCGTCCTCGCTCGAGGAAACCAATAAACTGAACACTGGATGAAATATTACCTGTAACGTGAACACACAATAAATATTTTCATATGAACAAGTGCTTGTCATCATGTGATCGTTGGGATATTTTAGTAAGGAGCTATGGCTTCGAAACACCGGAAGCTGGCCGGATTTCAATTTTACTATTCACTTATGGAACCACTAGTACAACTTTGATAGCTTATATATCGACAAGTTTAGACTATTCCAGCGTTATATAAAGAGTATTTGTGTTGATGCCTATTATTGATTAAAAAAGTTTTATACGTCGTCGCTATTTTGAAATAAAGAGTCGCAGGAATTGGTAATCCAAAACCTTTTCTCTCGAGAGAGAGTGGAGGCCTGTGCCCAGTAGTGAGACTCTTCGACGGAGGACGACAGAAATCAGTCTTAATAATTATAATAAAACGTTAAAAGTTATTTCTGTTCTTTATCATATTCCTGACATGTAACAATAATGAGTATGATATCTCGGATAATTTCCCAATAGTTGTCAAATAGCTAATTGGTAGCCTTGGATGTATCATGAAATGGTTATATGCAGGATATTGGAAACCGCCTTGACCTTGACTCTCTGTTCTAATAGCGGTACTTTGCGGAAATTAATGACAAGCAAGGAAATTGCCATACTCGATCGCAAGAATGCAAATCTGCTTCCTTAGTTACCAAATAGTAACTACGCTTGATGCAGCATGTTGCCGATATTTTGAAATCGGAATCGGAATGAATCAGAATCGTGAGAATGTATGCAAAGTTTGACTCGTAAGGTGCCAAAAGTCAAATATGAACAACAGGTACAAAAATCCCTAAACTAAATTGACCACTTTGAATAACAGTAGATAATATAGTCGCACTGTGGCGTATAAAAAACGATGGAAGTAAATTTAGGTCTCCTTTTGATCATTTTAGAGATTTGTAACCCACAGAATTGCCATCTAGCTCTACAGTATTGAATAGGAAATAAAGATGTCTGAACCAGAACCAGTTCTTACCGCACTAGGCGGAACAACGCTGCAAAAATTTATATGAAATCTGCCGCGCAATTATTATTTATTGTTTTATTTCCATCCCAGTATAGTTCCGTCTAGTGCAGTTCAGCCTTACTCTTCATAGCTCAACGAGCTTTTAGTCCCTCTAAAGCTTCCCAAGTTTGAACGAGTAAGCTAAAATCTGGAAATGGGCTGCTACAGTGTGAACTGACAGAAGGTGTTGAAGCATTGAACCCGAACGTCGTATAGAATTTGTAAAACCTCAGGGGACAGAGGACATCAAACGAGTTACAGGGAGCCGCTGGACTATCTATCAACAAGTGTAACTTGGGTGTTTGTCGCGAACAAAGAAATAGAAACGACAAAATTGTTTGACTAAACGATTCGTAAGGTGATGATGTAAGGTCGGCTCCGCATTGCGTTACACCACGTAACATGGACATAATAGCACATTTGTTGAGTCAATATTTAACAAGATCAATACAAGCATAATAAGATCAGTGTATAGGACAAATTATTATTTTGGGCCAATCAGTCCATGTGACCTTTTAACCTTCTTAAGAAATTTCAAGTACTCAACAACGCGTTCACGTCACGGCGGATGGCGCTAAATGCATCTTTATCTAAAAACTTAAATGGCTGCCATTTTTTGCTAATCTCCAATGCCATCAAGCAATCAGTGACTTAACGGTAAAGTAACGACATTCGTTGTGACGCAGTCCTCAACAACAACGTATCGCTAACTATTATAGTTAATCATATGATATCATATCGCAATAATTAATGGTATAGAAGTGGGAGTAAACTTATTGTTACGAGAGTTCAATTTAACAATTACTACAGTGATAACTGATACTCGATTCTATTTCCTACAAAGTGCGCACATTTACAGTTAGTAATCAAATATGTATTCTTGTTATAGTATTTTTTTATTATAATTAGTTTACAGGAAAAGTGATCGACTATGGATTCCGCTGGCAGAACATTCAAGCTTAATCTACATATGGTATAAGAAGACATGTCCGTGTATAAAAGAAAATATAAATGGTTTGTTTGTTGTCTGTATATAATATAAAAATAAGTGGTGTAAACTACGCATTGATCTATCAATGCGTAGTTCAAACCACTGACATCCGGAAGATTTTGGCAAACAGATAGATATTATAACGTAGACGCAGAAAACATTTTTATTATTCATCCCGTGAGACACAGGGATTGAAATTGTATGAAAGGCCGTGGAAAGAAAACCAGAATAACGCTCTCTCGTTTCAACTGTTTAACGCAGAACACGTTAAGGTCTGACGTTTCAATTAAACGTCGGTCTGACGTCTTAACTGTTAAAGCGAATAAGGTACCCACGAGACAGGATTACCTAGTGTGGGTACCATCGGAAAACAGTAAAACTATAACTGTTTTTGTTTTTTTTGGTGAAATAAATATTTTAACATTTTCATTTTTTTTTCAATGTTAGGAAACTTAAAGCTGTCATACCTTAGTAATAGTGGCCCGATGTCCCGTAAGACAGAACTTCTCTGGTGGGCGTGGAATCCACTCGGTCGGCGTTCGTTTGGCTCTCGTAGGCGCTCCCTCTATGAACTCTTTTTGTGCCTCTGACAATTTGGTTTCCAGTTCCATCACCTAAAATATATTTTAACGGTAGCACATAGATCTTTTTTTTTATACAGTAAAAGTTAGCCCTTGAAGACTATCTCACCTGGTGGTAAGTGATGATGCAGTCTAGGATGGTAGCGGGCTAACCTGTCACGGGAATGGTAAACCCACACTCCTAATTGGTTTCTACGCAAGATCGTGCCGGAACGCTAAATCGCTTTGCGACACGTCTTTGTCGGTAGGGTGGTAACTAGCCACAGCCGAAGCCTCCCATCAGACCAGACTCGAGCCGGGAATCGAACCCAGGACCTCCAACTTTGTAATGCGACAGCGCACGCACTGCGTCACGGAGGTCGTCAAACGCATTTTTTACTAAAGAGCTCGACGAAGTGCGATGGCTAAATTAAAGCCATGATGGTACAACCGAATACCAGACCGATAGATTCAGCGACGAAAATAAATTAAAACGGTAGGAAAGTATGTTAAACCGACGATAAAAACCGAAACACGGATGACTTTGCGGGCCGCGTCACTGTATGGACGATGAAGAGCGAGATGGATGTAGTTTATTTATCGACGTCATCGCTTGTATGCTGCCTTCTCGAATTGCGAAGCTAATTGATAAATGATAATGCGTACTTAAGAGCAACAGGTGTTTCAAAATAACGATTGCCTTTTCACTAGATAGTGATGGATAGATATGTGGCAAACTTTATTACGCAGTGGCGTGCACAGGGTTTCGACCAAGGTAAGCAAGAAGCAGCAAGATGGATTCGTCTTCAATACAAATACGAGCGTAACAACTACCAGTCGACAGCAGCGGCGTGCACCTTACACGTGCATAAAAGTGCCTACAACAGGAGCAGCCGCAAAAATGGAAATAGATTAGTTTACTGATTAGTTTTTATTTAGGTACAGGAAAGTATTTAGGAAATTCAGTAATTTAGGAAATAATAATTTACGTAAAATAAAAAAAAAAATCGTAATTCAAATTATCAATTAAAATAACAAAATATGTCCCTTTTTTTTGTTTGACAACATAAAATTGCATAGAAATAGAAATAATTAAAGAGGGAGAAAGAGAAAGGTATTATACACTACTCGCTTGTGTATACGAATGTCGCGCCTGCCCACGTCTCATTTAACGGTTTTATTCCACGGACTTTTTCTTACGGTTTTACTATCACATTTTTTTCGGTCCGGTCGCGCAGCAAAATCCCTATCTGCTCCAAGCCTGCCGTAAGGAACTTCGTTCCAAAAAATGAAAATTTTCCATATTACTCGTATACCACCAGATAGTTGCTATATTCGTACGTAACACAGACGGGTTTTATTTAGTTTAGCAGTTATCACTATCGTGCTTTATAACTAAAAATAATATATATATTTTTCTCATTTTATACGACAATTTTAATATACACGCATAAGTTTCTCCGCGACATCACAATGGAACAACAATGGAATGATCGTGGCGTTTTTATTAGTAAGTTCTCGTAGAAATAGAAATAATTCGAAAGGAAAAGCTATTTTGAAAGTAGGTAGGCCTTAGGTAAATTAATAAGCTAGCAAACGAACATCTGTGACCTCGAAATGTCGCAGCGATCGATAAACCGGGCACAGTCTCGAGGGCAGAACAGTGACGAGATGTTAGCAGAGCGACGCCTTCAAAAACCAGCATACTGAGCATGTCCAACCTTGTTTCGGTTAAAGCTATCGACACAGTCAATGATAGTGAATAATAGTGATTAGTTACGCAATCGTGAGGCGATAGCTTAGATCGCCATCGAAAGCAAAATGACTTGAGCACGCTTAAAGCTTAAAGGTTGCGCGTGTCTCACGAAGTGTCAAATGCAATTTATATCTTATCTCCAATCCTGAAATATAGATCATAATGTTAATTTGTTTATGAGATGATTCTCTGAGATAATTATACGAAAATCCCGTTTTGAAATGAATTTCATAAGCAGTTGAAAAACAGGATCGTTTTGATAGCACGTTAAAATAATATTTTGTATTTGTCTGGCGTGGATATTCTAAGAACTGTTGTGGAAATTATAAGGGGAGATCATATGCATAAAGATGACTTTATAAACTTTACAATAAAGAAAATAAAATCGTTTGGAAAACGAAGGCGATGTTAATTATCTAGTGTACTAATAATGTTATTAATATAAATTACATAACAAATAAAGAGTATGGAATTTTGTATTAACATCGATAACCTCGGGACCATTTATCATTTGTATCTTCCGAAATACTTCGCAACAAAAGGTGAATTAGTCACTGTCAGAAGAAACAAAATTTTATTACGTAGCGTGCGTTGGTTATCAAGAGCAACAAAATTACGATATAATATCAGTTCCTGTATTTCACGATTATTTATTGTTAGTTACAAGCTATAGACTGTGCCCGCGTTTATTTCGTGTATTTAAACGCGCTCGAACCGATTATTTTCTCGTAATAACAATATTTTTTGTAGAAAAAGGGTTTATCAAATACAATTACAAAAAAAAAAAATATCGGGGTTAGCGCGTTCCAAGTAATAAGCCCTTTGAGGGAAGGAAATATAGAAAAGCTTAGATAATTTAAAAAGAATTCTTCTTCAAGAATTAGGTTATTAGTAGCAAAACAGATTTCTCAAATCTGAATGGTGGTTTCGAATCAAGCTGAATTACGCAGCTGGTACCTCTCGATCGTCTACTGATACTCTTTACTTGACGTCTTACAAATGCTTGAGTTTCTAGACTTTCTATACGTTCAATATAAAAAAGATCTTGGACCTACTGTAAATGTTGTCAATATTCAATGTATACATCCAGTTAGAGAGAAATAACTGCTTAATTACCTTTTTCTGCAGCCTTATAACGGAGGTCCACTTCTTTTCGAGGAGGCCGCCGTACTTGCGATCCATTTCTCCTGTCATCTCGGCTTCCTTCTTGAACGCTTCCAGCGCGTCATTGTAGCCATTGCTGCCCAAGTAGTCGGCGATCGCTTTGTTCCTGCACAAGTAAAAGTTTATGAAAATTAAAAACTCGTAAACACTTATAACAAATATAATTAATATTTCCGAAATACCAAAAGGAATGCCATATTTTTCCGAGTTCATGAGCAAAATAAGCGAAGCGGTGATAGCCTAGTGGTTACGGCGTCAGCCTTCTAATCAAAGGTCGGCGGTTCGAATCCGGGCCTCTAACTTTTCGGAGTTGTGTGCGTTTAAAAAAAAAATATATATCACTTGCTTCAACGGTGAAGGAAAACATCGTGAGGAAACCTGCACGCCTGAGAATTCTCCATAATGTTCTCAAACGCGTGTGAAGTCTGCCAATCCGCAAATTGCCAGCGTGGTGGACTATGGCCAAACCCTTTTCATATTGAGAGGAGACCCGTGCTCTGTAGTGAGCCGGTAATGGGTTGATCATGATGAGCAAAATAGCTCATTTGTTGTTTTAATGAACTGGGCTTTGTTCGCAACCAACCAACTATCTATGTCTATGTGTAAAACAGAGCAAGAGGGAAATCGGGAAGTTATTTGTAGAAAGTAATTCATGTTGTTTTCGCACAATTAAAGCTCGAGCCCATCTAGGCAGCAAGAAGATCATGTATATTCATTTCTACGGCTAATTTAATTTTGTTATTATTTTACCCTTTCTTACCCTTACAAAGTTATTAAACAGCTTTTTTAAAATCTTTGAAAGTCATATGTTAACATATAATTTCTCCCGAACATGTTTTAAATAGAAATATTCCGATGATGAAAAGGAACATATTTTTCTAAGGTCAGTGACGTCAAACTTCGCCTAAATGTAAACAGATAAGCTGCCCTTGATAACGTAAGCCCGTATCCGGAATTGCACACTTGACTCTGGTTATTTATTGAGCAAACAAATTGAAAGCAGGTAAATGAGCAGGTAGAATTTCATATGGGGAGAAATATAACGATACCTATAAATCTATCTTCGACGCAGAAAATTGAACCAAGAAGGTTGTGCAAATATTAACTCAAATTTAAACTATGTAGGAATATCAATAATATGTATGTGAGAAACCCTGTGCAATAGGAAACACAGTTTTCGTAACTTAGCTTAGAATCTAAATTATAATGGAAAAGAATTTCATTATATTAATTCACAAAGATTATTAATAATAATCTTTAATATATCAGTGCAATAAATTATCATAGAAGAACGCAAAGAATTAATAGATCGCTATATAATCATAATTAATCAAAGTAACTGTAGGTCAATAATCATAGCAGTCAGGTAATGATAGTAAAAGTGCAGCCCGTTCGGTCAAACACACGTAAAAAATGAATAAAAAAATAATATGTTTTCGTATTGCTACATTGATTAACCCTTCTGTCTAACATGACATTTATCACTTAGTTAACAAATATGATAACTAGTCTCAATCCTAAATTATTCATTCCTATTTGTACAAACTTCGCTGAACGGCTTTTGAGAGTGAGTTGGTTACGCAATGACAACTTCTATGTCGATATTGTATTGCCGGTGGCAATTCTATAGGTTATTTATTTTTCTATTGTCGTTGAAGGTAATAAATAGATTAAATATTATGATTACCATTTATAATAATACTTTTTACACACATAGCTGATTATGTTTGGGTCACGCTTTTGACGACATTATTTTATTTAAATTTAAAAGTCTTGAGTTATTCTACAGGGTATCTATTACTAATCGTTCAATGGAGCGTTTCGTCTCCGGCGGTTTCTGAACGAGATTCATTTCTCGCTTGTTTAATATGTCAGATCAAGGCGGTGAAACTAAATCGATTCTAAGACAATATCGGCATTGCAGGGGTGCCTATTGTTGGCGTGGGAGCAATCGTGTTAAAACATTTTATTTTTGTGTACAATGCCTCAAGCGTTTGAGAACCAATTTGATTATTTACGCTTTTAAATAATTCTAATTGAAACTCTAGGTTACGATTCTCACTAGATCCAGAAGCGTATTATTGTTGTTAGCAAAATTTAGCTCATTAATAGCAAAAGTTATAAAAAGTTCTGTTGTAATGTAACCGTTAAGTATTATAATTTTGGCAAACAATGAGCTGAATTTCGCTAACATCAATAATCAAATTACGAATGTATATTTACTCCATAAGCTGTGATAGCCTAGTGGTTAGGACGTCAGCCTCCTAATCAGAGGTCAGCGGTTCGAATCCGGGCACGCACCTCTAACTTTTCGGAGTTATGTGTTTTAAAAAATTAAAATATCATTCGCTTCAACGGTGAACGAAAACATCGCGAGGAAACCTGCACGCCTGAGAGTTCTCCATAATGTTCTCAAAGGCGTGTGGAATCTGCCAATCCACACTGGCCAGCGTGGTGGACTATGGCCAAACCCTTCTCATATTGAGAGGAGACCCGTGCTCTGGAGTGAGCAAGTAATGGGTTGATCATGATGATGATGATGATTTACTCCAAACGAAGTTCCTTAACCATGGACTAAAGTTGTGACTTTCACCTATCTCAACACCCATCCCTCGTTTATATACGGACATTTGCATGAGTATAGTACACTGGAACGAATTTATGATGAAGTTATGTATGACTTATGCCGCTGCAAATTCATACCATGGACTGTACAAAAGTTCAGTAGCTACATGGTGCATAGCGAAAGTGGTTTCGTGCGAGTCGCGAGCCGAACAGGGGGGCTTGGGAAAATAACTTTCACAGTAGGTACATTACATTTCCTTCCATTTCAATTGAAGGGCATTTATACGATGCAATGCTTAAGCGTTATCAACGCTTGGTTCAAACAAATCGCCGGGCCATTATCGGTGACTAATACACTAATAATCTGTTAATTATTGAGTAGGCGCGGTTATAGCTAATTATTCAATTTAGACTACATACAAAATAATGTTACTCAGATCTTAATTTCCTCTAGTGTGAAGGCAACCTGTTTGCGTTTTAATTGCACAAGTTAATGTTGAAAAAAAGCTGTGATAGATAGTGGTTAGGACGTCCGCCTATTTATCAGAGAGCGAGGGTTCGATCCCAGACACTCACCTCTAACTTTTCGAAGTTATGTGCATTTTTAAGCAATTAAAATATCACTTGCTTCAACGGTGAAGGAAAACATCGTGAGGAAACCTGCATGCCTGAGAGTTGTCCATAATGTTCTGAACTATGGCCAAACCCTTCTCATATTTAGAGGAGACCCGTGCTAGTGAGCCGGCAATGGGTTGATCATGATTAAGTTAATGTAGTTTGTTATATTTTTAAATGGCAGTAACCTTGGTATTAAAATCTTTGTACTTTACACATGCATAAACACAGTGAATACCCCGGGACCCTCTAGACAAATGGAAATATAACCGTTAGAAATCTGACACAAATTTCTAACTTCGTGCCGTTGAAAATCTTGCTTAGACACATTAGCGCGTTTTCTATATTGTATCAAATTTCTGCATACCCTGGCCAAAAAACCTGTCCACGCCGCCACGGGATTGAAAGAAAGAAAGATAGAGAGAAAGAAAGAAAGAAAGAAGGAAAGAAAATTTATTTATTCTCATATAATGTTACACACAGTACTGTATCAGTAATCTTATTATATATATTATTTTTTTTATCCACTACAAGTTAGCCCTTGACGGCAATCTCACCTGATGGTAAGTGATAATGCAGTCTAAGATGGTAGCGGGCTAACCTGTTAGGGGTATGGTAAAGCCATACTCCTTATTGGTTTCTACACGACTTCGTGCCGGAACGCTAAATCGCTTGGCGACACGCCTTTGTCGGTAGGGTGGTAACTAGCCACGGCCGCAGCCTCTCACCAGACCAGACTCGAGCCGGGAATCGAACCCAGGACCTCCAACTTTATAATGCAACAGCGCGCGCGCTGCGCCACGGAGGTCGTCAAAATCAGAAATCAGAAACTTTATCTGTCTGTAACACCAACCAGAAAGGGTGTACAGCTCAGCATATGCCGTGTCTTATGTGAAAAAAAAATGACAATGATTTTCAGCTGAGACCAGGTTGTAAGCAGCTGCTTAAACCTATCTCGGAGACAAAAATATACGATACGAATAAATGAAACGTGACATAAGCTGTGGACATATTTTTACGTAATCGTAAATTGACTGGCAGGTTTTGCAGGTTATTGGTTTTTTTATTTGTTTATTTAACGATTAACGACGATATGATTCAACTCTATTTTATACTCGTCCATGACTATAATAACATAAAATAAGTGCGCTGAATAGAATTATTTGTGGAGCGTTGATAGGTGCCCCTGCCCTTCTAAAAGGTTAGCATAACATAAACGATAAATTGTTAAAAAAAAAATTGAATGTCAAATATTCTATTTGTATAGAGCTCATTACGAGTTAGCGATTACAATCAACCTCTGTGAACACCTGAATAAGTGCATGAAAGATTAATTACAGTGAAAATTATTTGTAAATTTAATGTCATCGACTGGTTGGTTAGTTAGGTAGGTAAATGTATTTCAAGCGACAAAATAATCGGCTAAGATCCGTAAAAATAAGATACTCGCAGTTTCAGTATTTCAATACAACGCCGCGAGTAGTACGACCCAACGACGATGTTAACGAACCCATTGTGACAACTGTTGTCTGTTTCAAAACGGTTCGTCTGTAACAGGACCATCGCAATGCCTAAATTTAATGTTATCGACTGGTTGGTTAGCTAGGCAGGTAAACATATTTCAAGCGACAAGATAATCGACTAAGATCCGTAACAATTAGATACTCGGAGTTTCAGTATTTCAATACAATGCCGCGAGTAGTACGACCCAACGACGATGTTAACGAACCCATTGTGACAACTGTTGTCTGTTTCAAAACGGTTCGTCTGTAACAGGACCATCGCAATGCCTAAATTTAATGTCATCGACTGGTTGGTTAGCTAGGCAGGTAAACATATTTCAAGCGACAAGATAATCGACTAAGATCCGTAACAATTAGATACTCGGAGTTTCAGTATTTCAATACAATGCCGCGAGTAGTACGACCCAACGACGATGTTAACGAACCCATTGTGACAACTGTTGTCTGTTTCAAAACGGTTCGTCTGTAACAGGACCATCGCAATGCTTCGATCGCACACCGCTGCAACACTCGCAAACACGGAATAAATCTTTCAAAGGCAGAAAATTTGTAAGATGTTATTATTACTTAGCTATTATTTATCTCTTTAAGGGATAAGAAGTTTCATATTAAAGTTATAGTTCTATTATATGCATATACGCTACAAATTAAGCATTGACGGCAATCACACCTGATGGTAAGTGATGATACAGTTAGGAGTATGATAAACCCATACTCCTAATTGGTTTCTACACGACATTATAGGGGCATGCCACCAGAATAGACTCGAGTCGGTTATCGAACCCAGGACCTACAACTTGCGACAGAGCACGCACTACGCCGAGGAGGTCGTTAAATATGTTTAATTGACAATAATATTAATGTAGGTAGTTATAAAAAGTTAAAATAAACAGTCTCTATACGTAGCTGGTCGTTTCATTACATTTCTGAAAAAATACTATTACAAATATGCAGTATTTCCGATGGTTTTGGCACGTTCGATGGTATCTAAAGCTCAGCTCAGCTCAGTTCTGGTCCCACGAACGTAGTATTTTCTTTTATAATCAATTTCCTATTGATAACACGGAGATGTCCATCAATAAGTTTATAATTTTTATAAAACGAAATCTTATACAAAAATCCTATTACGAAATTAAGAATTATATAAACGATAAAAAAGCTCGGGGTGAATAGCTCTCCATAGGTACTATGATCTATTATTGATTATGTAAGTTACTTAGTGATAACAAAAAATGAAAAAAAACCCGGCTAAGTTTGTTATGAGCTTCTTCTTGGACCTGGGCGCGATTTGAACCCTCTTAGCTTTAGATTTAAGTTGGTGAGTATAGTTATCAGCATCACTTCACGAATATTAAATTATATAAAATTATGAAAAATGTGATATATATATATATATATCTCACATTTTTCATATTTTAATTATTTTTATTTTATTATTACCCTTTACTGGCTAATATCTATGAACGATTCATAGATATTAGCCAGTAAAGGGTTTAAATAAATAAAGCCATTTTGACTTGATTCGTAGAGGCTGATGTATATAGTTATATATTTCATAGTGCAGACGCCATTCGCGTTCGCTAGTGAAAAAGCCCGTTGCGCTAGTGTGCGATAGCTATGTGTAATTAGTACGAATGATTTTGGAACTTGGAAGCAAGTACGCAGTAAAAACAATCGCAATTAACTAGTTAGTGAAATTAGTATATGGCGCACGTAACGTTCAATTTGCATAAATGTTCACGTGATTGAAATACGTGTTTACTGTTAACTTGAGTTTTGTTTCCGAAAATATTGTTAACACTTAGGGATGGTGCATGATCTTTTATATAAAAAAAAAAAAATAAGAACGGTTGGACAAAAAAAAACATACCACTGCTATTGTTCTATCTAATACTAGCTTCTGTCCGCAACTTCGTCTGCGTGGACTTCAGAATTGGGTCGAAAGCTTCACTAGTTTTAAATTTTTAAACATACCAGGGAAACTATTTGAGAGATCGGTATAGAGAGTACATTTCCATAGCATAGGTGACATGCTTACTAAATTTCAAAAATATCGGCCCGCGGCTTAGCTCGTAAACCAATTTTCAATTTTCCCTCAGGAACTTCTTAAGGAATATGGATAAAAGGTAGCCTATGTTCTTTTCCATGCCAAAGGCTACATGCACGCCAAATTTCATCAAAATCCGTTCAGCTGTTTTTGCGTGATTGAGTAACAAACATCCACACTTTCATATTTATAATATTAGTAGGATAGGATTAGTAGTCAACAAAGTCGAATTATAATGACCGGAAGAATCCTAGGGGTAACCACAGTCATAACTGCTTTGGTATGCAAATTGAAATACAAAAATATATTGAACATTTTAATCAATAGTGAACATGTTATTTATTCGGTATATATTTATAATGGACTTATTTTTTTATTATCGATTATGAGCGAACACAATTTTTAGAGCATAAAACTAGGTTATGACTTTTAGCAGTAATTATATCTAGCTAATTAAATAGATATTTTCACGTGCACAGTTCATGGTTCAAAATTCACAATAGGGTTCATTAATGGACTTTATAGAAAACCTCTTGATTATATCAATCTAACTTCATAGTCACCTATCGTATCTAAATTGTATATTGAATTTTATATATATTAATAGGGTAGTTCGGTTTTACTTATTTATTTATTCATCTCCTCTTATTTTAGCTTGACAGGATAAAAACCTAATTTGCTAGAGTAGCTTAATATAAAAGTATATAAAGTTTATAAAAATTGCCTAAATTTAAATATTCCGGTAACATCCATGATGTCACTCTTGTGAGTTCACTCAGATTGCAACTGAATATAATAGATATACTGATTATATTTTAGATAGACGAAGTAACGTGAGTTTTTGAATAGGGTATGTATAAAAGCTAAGATAATGTAATACGGAATCTTCTCAAAGATGGATGGATCATTACTTTAATACATCCTGTATTAAGTACACCCTAATGACTCAAAGTATCTCTCTCCGGATGCCACTGGGCTAAGATATGCACTGCTTTTATGCATGTATGAAGTGCACGACACTGTTTGACAGCCCTAGTTCCAAGTGTGCCTTGTTGGCTAACAAGAGCCTATGTCGCAACATCCGTTGTTAACCTTATTCTCATTTGCCGAAATTGGTTTCATTTACACGTACATTGACGAAACTTAACATATTGAAAACCAGACCTGCGCAGATATATTTCTAGCTCCAATACAAACTTATAATATAATATGTGAATGTAGCATGAAGGAACTGGTTGTATAAAGAAGGGCTCTATGACAATGGTCATGGAGAAAACTGTTTCTTTTTTAAAATCGCGAATAGCATTATTAGAAACTAGACTCGTTTTTAATTGGTCCCGTGTGTAATTCTATCTTGTGACTTATCAACTATGAGTCACGGTAGATGCCAGGTGGCATACTATACAATGGCAAACACAAGTGTTCTTTTGATTTTTTCGCGATTTTCGCCTGTATACGAAATATTATCGATATTTATCAACCCATCACCACCACCGGCCCTACAGAGCACGGGTCTCCTCTCAATATGAGAAGGGTTTGGCCATAGTCCACCATGCTGGCCATGTGCGGATTTGCAGACTTCATACGCCTTTGAGAAAATTATGGAGAACTCTCAGCATGCAGGTCTCTCACGATGTTTTCCTTCACCGTTGAAGCAAGTGATATTTTAATTACTTAAAAGCGCACATAACTCCGAAAAGTTGGAGGTGCGTGCCCGGATTCGAACTCTTACTTTATATATATTTACTTTACTCATTACATTTTTTTTTTCGGACTCTCTATTAGTTGTACTAACCCTATTGGTTGCCACAGCGTAACCGGGCTGTTTGGCGAGCTTCGGAAAGAAGCTCTGTCAGAAGAAATTTTGAGCCCTAGGGCTCGAAGAAACTAAGCGAACGTCTGCCTAAGGACGCTTCCTTTGAGGCCGAAACTCGGTTTAAGCGACGTTAGGGATAACGGGTGTGTCGGACGGTGTTACTCAATAGTATATTATTGTAATGAATAACATATTCAAGACAGTTTAGTATTTTTTTTATTCTTCGCTATTATTGTTCTTTATGCATTTTATAGTTTTCAATGTCAGGAGCGTTTTAATTACCTTACTATTTGGCAACGTTGATTCATATCGTACGTTACGTCAGCCATGTTGCTTACTTCACACTTTTATGTGTGTTTTATTAACACACCATTTATGTACATAATTGTTTCTTACAAAATAAAAAGTTTCCTTCTCTTTTCTGTCGAGCTGTTCATGTTATTATAGTGTTTAATGATAGTTATGTTACCAGCCATGGTTCACGTATTGCAAATTGGCCGAGGCAGTGCCTTTACTTAATATTACATTCTCTAAATCTAAGTGTCGTATTGTATTAAGTAAGTAACTAACGTAATATAATTGTATAAAGAGTAAAGTTGTTTTTTTTTTTGTTTATTTATAACCACTACTGAACCAAGTTAAATAACTCTTTGACTGCAATAAATATATATACTATCTTATATCAATCCAGAAGTAGTATAATATTTGAAGCTGTGCCTAGCCTAGTGGTTGTGGACGTTCACCACCTAATCAGAGCTCGGGGGATATGTGCGTTTTTAATCAATTAAAATATCACTCGCTTCAACGGTGAAGGAAAACATCGTGAGGAGGATCTTCTTCTTTTACCGATAAAGATAAGATATTTTTTTTTTTATAAGCTTGAAACACGTAAAACGTAAGCTAATGATGCGTGCCGAAGATCGAACTCTGCTGGAGTTCAAAACATTGGGTTTATCATAGATGCCTTAAACTTAACTTGACGTTGATATTTATTTACGCTATCGCAATTTTCAAACGTTCCTTCTATCCTTTATACATGACTTTACCTTGTTTAAATGGTAAAAGATAAAACAAAAACTATACTATCATAAACAAGTTCATTACATAGGGCCCGGAAACCTCCATTTCCGTTCATTTGCTCTCCATTTTTCCTTATTTGCACATGAAGTAAACAAGTTATCTCCCAAAGAAAGGTGTATCATAATTGTGATAATAACGTATCGTTATTACGTCATCCTCATTAATAATGTATTAACATACTTTATTGAATACATAATTATTATTTTCATTCCTATTTTATGAACGTCTTCGTTTCCAGTAGTTTTTGTAATCTTGCAATAAATAGATCTAATTTTAGTATTTTTTCCAGTGTTGTATCTGTTTTACGGAACAAAAAACAATAAAACATTTTAGGCATTAAGGTTGCGCTACCCGCGCGTTCATGCATACGTGATCGACATTATGTTTTATTCTAAATGCTAAGCAAAGTTACTTAATACTTGGGTTTTTGTTATGCGTTTACGCATCCCCGCCGGAAGCGGGGCCGCTCTGCCTGCGTATGTTGGACTCGCTGGCGGCCAGAGTGGCAACGGGAATACGCACTAAAAAGCAGCGAGTTATCGCGTCGCCTAGTGGCTGGGTCACGGGAATGCTTGCGCACTAGTCCGCAACCCAGCCAGCGGTGTCCCCCATAGGCGGACCCTCCACAGAGGCCTTTTTTTCTTCCCGCTGGGAAATGCGTTTACGCATCTCCTCCCGAAGCGACGCAGGCAAGACTGCGCCGCTTCCGACGGGATATGTGGGACTCCCCGGCGGCCAGACTGGCGACCAGAATACCCACTAAAACCCAGCGATGCTCCTTCGCGTCGTCTAGTGGCTGGGTCACGGGAACACTTGTGCACTCGACCCAGCCAGCGGCACCCTCCACAGAGGCCTAAGATGCTAGTCAACGTAATCTTAATAGAGGACACAATTTGTTCCAATTTTTCTTTTTAGTAATCCAACAATAAAAGCTCAGCCGTTAATAGTTCAAAAGGTATTAAAAAGGTAAATTCGGCAACGAAGTCGTAACGTATGCTATGACGTCAGCTATGTTACACAGTGATGTGTTTATTTACACACCCACACAATGTATTACATTCAAGGTTGCTTAACGAATATTTATTTTTTTAGTGTCAAAAATAAGGAAATTCATAGCCACTTCAGTGCCGGTTTTATTAGCCTCAGCAATCATTTGGGTTTATGAGTTTTAAAAATTCCATCAAATCTTGTTGGCCATATGAATTCTCTGCTGATCTTGTTATTTATAATTAGAAAATCAATAAAACTCTAACCACACTTTTTAGAACTATAAATTATAATAGCAAGCATTCAGTAAAGTTTCGGCCGTAGGAGATATATATATCTTTGTACTTTCCTGCTAATGATATAAACTGCACTTTGCCAGTATAGTTTTATTTAATGGAGACTATGACAAATCTGTTATAGCTTGAAAAATTACAGATCTTTCCTATAAGAACCGAGCGTTCTTCCTTTTATTGACTACTCCCATAAGCGATCTCTATGCACGTAAATAATTGCTGCGTAAAAGAAAGACAAACCAAGAAACACACATTCGCTACCTTAATATTCGTACTGATGTAGGTATATCCGCATTGAGACCTCCATTTAAAAACGTTTTGTATCCGTTATTTTATTTAAACTTAGTCTTATTTTCATAGCCTTAAAAGCCTTAATATATTTCCTATACAATGTATAAAATGGAATCGCGCAAACGTTAATGTCCTCGACAAAAATAAACTATCAGTAACAACGAGCTGGCTTTTAAAGATTTTTAGTATGTTACTAGAAATGTCTGCGACTTAACGTTTACTATTCGCCTATGAACTGTATCATCATCATGATCAACCCATTACCGGCTCACTACAGAGCACGGGTCTGCTCTCAATATGAGAAGGGTTTGGCCATAGTCCACCACGCTGGTCGTGTGCGGATTGGCAGACTTCACACGCCTTTGAAAACATTATGGAAAACTCTCAGGCGTGCAGGTTTCCTCGCGATGTTTTCCTTCACCGTTGAAGCAAGTGATATTTTAATTGTTTAAAAACGCACATATCCCCCGAGCTCTGATGCGAACGAGCGCTTCGATAAATGCCTTACAAATATGTTGAGTATTTATGAGTGCTATGCAAATGTACACGAGCGGATTTATAATGCCAAAATGGTATAGTAATTCAGGTAGGTATGGTAGTTCAGGGGCCGAGATAAGTGACGATAATTCTATCTACAAAGCTAAATAAAACTCAGCCAGAACAAGTTGAGGTTTTTAAATATGTAGGCCACTTAGAAACTGCCCTGAGGGATGCAGGGACGAAGGTCGGTCAGAGCTTATATGGTGATCCGTAGATTTACAGATGTAAAGATTGCACTTCATTTTAAGCTTGTAGAAAATTCCTACTATAGTGTAAAGGATTATGTAAATAATAAAAAAGCATGGGTATAAAATATTGGTCTAATAAGATAGCTTGTTGTGGGCTACTTCTTAGACCGGGGCGTGATTTAAACCCTTTAGGTTTAAGTTTACGAATGTAGTTATCACCATCAAATCACTACTATGTAAATTATTGACGCGTCAAAAGTGCCTTTTAAAGGACTATTTGAAAAAAGTGTATTTGAATTTGAATTTTGAATTTTTACACCAGTAGCCCATGGAGAGAGTTATTTAATTATCCACTACAAGTCAGCTATTTACGGCAATTTCGCCTGATGTTAAATGATGATGCAGTTTAAGATCGGGCTAACCTATTAGGGGTATGGTAAGCCCATACTTCTAATTGGATTCTACTTGACATCGTGCCGAAACACATAATCGCTCGGCGACACGTCTTTGTCGGTAGCTAGTAACTAGCCACGGCCAAAGCCTCCCACCAGACCATACTCGAGCCGGGAATCGTACCCGGGACCTCCAATAATTTATCGCGACGCCAAGAAGGTCGTTTATGCAAAGACCTTACAGCGAACATCGGCTGGTTGATTACGTAAAACTCTGCAGCAGTGACAATAATAGCAAAACGATCGTGATCATAATTGTATCAAATTATCAATTTGTATGTAAAAATTAGTTATTCATAGGGGTCGTTTGAAGTGACGTTGACAGCATCGATCGAGATATTTCCCGGGTCCAGTAGAAATACATTCAGGATGGTGTTGGGGCCACTTCAGCATTACATCAGCGATGTACCGAAGTACGCGTGGGTGGCTTCTATACCGTTATGCGTAAGCGAAGCGCGTCGCTGGTCCGGCGAGTGCGGTAAAGCACCAACAGCACGCTGACCGCGCTGGCGGATCGCCTCGATTTTATTAACATTAACCGTTGTTATAGGCTGCATGTTGCACGCAAGGACTAAGGTAAATGGTTAATTTTTATATTATAAAAATCTCAGATTAAACGCAAATAAGGTTTAGAAGCATATGTTACAGCAATCATCAATACAACTTCAGTCTTGCTATTATGCACAATTTTCCCCAAATGACGACTTGAATACAAAAAAAAACTGCTAAAAACTAAAGGAATACAGAAATACTGATAGATATTAAGTGGTAGTGGTAAAAGTTCTAATAATTATTTCTGGAAACATTATAAGTTCTCCAACCGAAGAACCGGCATGCTGTGTGAGACAGAAGGTACGATACTTTGTCTCAATTTTCTAACAAACTCCGCATATATATTTCTCACTTCAACCTTTCTCAATGTTTTATGGCTTGGTCTGCTTAATCTGATATAATAACATATTGAAAATGATTTGATTTGTAATTATATAATTGAAATAAAAATAATATGACTATTTTGATTATTTTAAAACACAATGATTAATGTGTACCAGGCTTTCGGCCAGCCGAGAAAAGTGGCTAATGCACGTAAGGCGTATAACATGTCCTCAAAGACACTGCTTCATGATGACCACTAACACTCTGTCAAGAGTGTAACGACAAAGAAGAAGAAGAAGAATGTGTATGAGTGTGTGAGAGCATTAGAAACACGAATTAAATCAATATCATTATTATAGAAAAGTCCCGCCTAGTTAACCACGTTTGTGAATAGATTATTTATCGGCGTTGTGGCAGTCTCTGCTTTAGGTTCCATTTACGGTAAAGTTACCACACCAAAACTGTTACCAATAATGTAAAGTGAAGAAGTTAATACTAATAAATAATGTAAGAACTGTAAACCAATAAATAGGAAGGACTAGGTTTATTGCATTCATTGAATCAATGTTTCGTAATACATGTACAAAGATTTACTTTCTTGCACACAGTACAAGTTTTTTTTAGTACTGGAGACAGAGCATAGCATTACAAAACTATGACGTAATGGATATACAACGCCATAGTAGTAACTACCACTCAAATTAAACCTTTGATGTGTTTAGCAAGAAAGGGTCATAATTTCCCGCTCCAAAGACGTTGGTAGACCAAACTTTGTTGGAATACCAGTAGGTAGGTTTTCTCGATTAAGATATTATATTCTAAGAGGACCGTACATCGATAAAATATAACTTAACATGTTTTAAACTTTAGATCATATTTCTAAATAACAAAAAAGGAAATTATCTGTGACATGGAAACTTTTTCCGGAATGAAAAAGATTAATCGTTACTCTGTTACAGCGTGATCGAAGAAAAACGGACAACTATGACTCACGGTGTACAATATAACTAGGAAGGTGTCCACAGTTGCTCTGCGTGTGAGGAGGACAACCATCTTTCTCCTCTTAAAGGATTAGTGCGATGCAAGCTTATTCCTCAATTAGAGAGGGCGGAGAGACGTAAGTAGATTTACTTATATATATATATATAAGTAGGTTTGTTAGTAAGACACTTTAAGCGGTCTTATTATAAATATGGGAATCTAACGTTTTGAAGCGGTGATAGCCTAGTGGTTAGGGCGTTAGCCTCCTAAACAGAGGTCGGCGATTTGGATCCAGGCACACACCTCTAACTTTTCGGAGTTATGTGCGTTTAAAAAAATATCACTTGCTTCAACGGTGAAGGAAAACATCGTGAGGAAACCTGCACGTCTTTGAGTTCTTCATAATGTTTTCAAAGGCGTGTAAAGTCTGCCAAACCGCACATAGCCAGCGTGGTGGACTATGGCCAAACCCTTCTCATATTGAGAGGAGACCCGTGCTCTGTAGTGAGCCGGTAATGGGTTGATCATGATGAACGTTTTGCTGGTTCTAACTTTTACGCATTTAGAAATAAAGTGCAGTACTTCTGGGCTGAAATAGCTCAATACCTCTGGTGCTTTAAAAGTACTTGAGATATCATAGACAATAACCCAAATATATATTACAAAACACGAGATATGTATATAGTGTATATTTTTATATAACATAGGTTTGAATTTAGAGACATAATATTGGGTTTCTACTATAGCGTTCCTGCCCCGAAGAAGGGGAAGGGTAGTCGCCTACACGGCTGAGTATTGATCGAGAACAGGCGCCGACCGCCGACGTCAAAACTGCGTCATTGCGATTCCCCCATGCACAAATATCTACGAACACTAATGTAGGCGTCGTTTTAATTTGAGATTTGACCTTTTATATAGAGCTAGTGGAAGATATATTTTTATATAGATATTTGTTTAGTCTTATGTGAACGAGAGAATAGTGTAAATGATTACCTCGTGACGCACATGCCCTGTAAGCAAAGTATACCGCTTTAGGTTTCTGTTTGTCTCTAATAGCTCATCTGTAATGATTATGATGGGACTTGACAGACAGGAGAGCTCTGTGCAACGACCAAGATGTACGAATGTTATTAAGATAATTAAGATCACTACTAATCTAATTAATTATTGGATATACGCTGGTTTGGTGTATTATATTTTTTTCTTCTAATAAACTGTATTCAAATTGGCGCCCTTTTGGCACAAAATTCACTTTTTCTTTATTTTTAACAAATACTAAAACACATTTTTCATATTTAAGTATTTATATGTCGGCGCGAAGAAGTTATTAACTTTATTCAGCGGCGCCAAAAACGCCTTTGACGCGACATATACAATTGGTCAATGCTTCGATGCAATCATACCCGAAGTAAGTGGTGATTCTGCATACGGTGTTCCGCACTGGCATTAGATGCCTATTCACTATTTAAATATTAAGCAGAAAACAGGTACGTATGATTGATAAAAAAATACACTATGTTTTCCAAAACGACAATAAAATATTTTTATGGACATCTAAATGACTATTATTTGGATTCGAATAAATATGTGATCGAGATAATTATACATTGATAAAATCTTTACAACGTCATAGTCGTTACGTTATGATGCTTAATTAATAAGTGGCGTGCAACTAAAACATGCAAAAAGGTATTGCCTACCCTCAAGATTCATCATTTCATTCATCATCATTCTTCATTTATAACGTAATACGTAAACGATAGTTCTATTATCCATCATCGGTGAACCACAATATATTAACATTTGCAGCATCAGATGAACCACCGATGCGTTCGTTGCCGGCCCAAACCTGTATCCTCCCAATCGGTTTCTACTCGGCATCATCACGGAACGCTAAATCGCTTGCAGGCATTCCTTTGCCATTAGAGTGCTAATATATTCAATTTTTTATTTTATTAACTAGCTGATGCTCGCGACTTCGTCTGCGGTGAGTTAGTGTGTGCTAAAGTGTGTTTGGGTGTCTTCGGAGTTGGAGTAGCGTTAATGAATTACAACTAAATACATTATGACTTTCATCCCCTCTCCCAAGGGAAACGTGCTGAATTCCGGGGTAAAAACTATCCTATATGTTGAACCAAAGTCAGCTACATCTATACCAAATTCCATTAAAATGCATCCAGTAGTATCAGCGTGACGCGCGGCCAAGATACAGACAGACAGACAAATAAAAAATTGTTTTGGGCTCAGTATCGATAGTAAAGCATACTCCAATTTTCAAAATATATCCTTTTCATTATAATAACATATATTACAAAATATATTTAATTCGGACGGACGGAATCTGTCCTAAGGTAAGTGATGATGCAGTCTAGCACGGTAGCATGCTAACCATCAACTAGTGGATGTATGTATGGAAAATCCATACTCTCTAATTGGTTTCTACACGATATCGTGTCGGAACGCTAAATCGCGTGGCTACACGCCTTTGTCGGTAGGGTGCCACGGCCTAAGCCACGGCCGAAGCCTCCCAACAGACCAGACTCGAGCAAGGAATCGGACCCAGGACCTCCAAGTTTATAATGCGACAGCGCACGTACTGCGGCACGAATGTCTTCAAAACTACGTTGACGGACGTTGTACGGAGGTGGCTAGTTAGTAGTAAGAGGTGCTTTCTACTGCTACTAACTAAGAACCGTCCCTCCAAACTGGACTAGACCCGGCAATCGAAGCCACGAAGTCGTCCATACATTCCTATTGATCGAGTTGTAGACATACAAGTGAAGGCGTATTATAGGGATGCACATGCAAAATATTGCGGTAGGTATGCGGTAGAATATATGGCGGATGCTAGCTAGCGGGCGGCGACCGGTGCAGACTGCATTCCGAACGTTCCGCGACAACTTGATCGGACAACGGCTCTTAGGCTCTGCGACGTCGAGCAATACAGTTCACGGCCTAGGAGGACGCAAACGACACTCTAGGTTCTCTAGGTTTAAATCATCATCGTATTCAATAATTTTAGGAGAGTACTGCATACTACATACCTAAATCGGGGGCAGTAGATTACAAATTGCGCAAATACATACATATACATACATCCCACATACTCACCATATATCTACTCTTATAAATTGTAATTTAATTATAATTGAATAGCGTTTATATTTTTATTTACCATAATTACTTTGATTGGTTTTCTTATTTTATTTCATTTATTTTGTGTAATAAAGAAAGTATTTAAAATTTATATTAAAACAAAAAAATAACTATTTAGATTCGCGCTTAACTGCATACACACCTGAATTGATTAAATGACGACCCTTGGAGTACACTAGAGTAAAGTGCGCTCAGATGCCCATTATACGTTATTTTTTTAATTTCAGTACATATCATGGCCATCTCTACTGTAAGATGGTAGCGTACTAACCCATTAGGGGTAAGGTAAACAACTCTTATTTGGTTTTCACGCGACATCGGGCCGGAAAGCTAAATCGCTTGGCGACACGTCTATGTCGGTAGTGGGGTTACTAGCCACGGCCGAAGCCTCCCACCAAACCAGACTCGAAACGTGAATCCAGGACGCTCGCGCTGCGCTACTAAGATCGTCTTCTTTGAAGGTGCCGGCAAATTGAAGCCGGAAAGGCATTCTAGCCGGCCAGTTTCTTATCAGCAGCGATCTACCATCTGCATACTGATTGCAATAACTGTCGCTGTCCAATTATAACATTTGTATGAACACTAAACCAAACGATTTTCGTCCATGGGATATCAACTAAGTTACGTCGTCGAACCGCAGTCTTACAGTTTGATGTTACAAGCACAAAAGATTTAGAATTTGTTTTTATTATACCATTTATTGTTAAGATACAATCAACCACGATACACAAATAAACAAATACAAGACACAATCTCCGAAAAATATCATATAAGATACCTATAGACCGACAACCTTGCGACTGTACTTCAAGGTAGAAAAATTCTAGAGGGAAATTGCACAATACCTAAAATATCCATCCATCCAACTGCACAAAATAATATCAAATGTAACTAAAACATTAAGAATCACGATAACACTTGAATATTTTATTTTCAGATTCAGAGCAACATACTAAAATAATCAACCTTATTGACACCTGGATTAGCAAAGATTGATCGATCATAAATAAAAATATAACTATATAATAATTGTTATTAATACGTTATTACGTGAGGAGATCATTTTGTACCCCTACAAAAGCATACAGCGCGGACCGAGGAATGTGACGAGGAATTTGCATAGTTAGAAGTTTATATAGAGATACTTTATCCGCAGTTCAAATTACAGAAACATGTTCCGTTACATTAATAGTAGATATTACTTAGTACATTGCTTTGAGAAGCTATTTTAGGTGCCTAGCACTTCGATCAGCGAGAGTAAAAATATAGTATAAATAGTTTCATCATCATCATCATCATCATTAACAACCGATTGACGTCCACTGCTGGACATAGGTATTTTGTAGGGAGTTCCAATGCTCACGGTCTTGGGCCGCTTGCTTCAAGCGGCTCCCTGCGACTCGTCTGATGTCGTCTGATATCTTTGTAGATGATTTATCCAAAAATAGTTTATATACGTTATAATACATGTATCAAAAGATGATAAGGGGAATTTTGGTTAATCAAAACTAAATAAGTACTAATAACGTACACATTGATTTGTATATGTATTAACACTATGTTTATAAAAACGCCCTTGCAAATAGTGCATTGTTTTAGAACAAATTTAATGACCATACAAAAAGTTTAACCGTGTCAACCGTTAAAGACATCCATGCTGTTCTTTTTTTTTATATAGCTTTTAAAGAGTCGGTTATTACGTAATGATTTTTGGCCAACTATTACACAGCGGAAATTATCAAAAATTCATTTACCGTTTTTGCAACATTTTTCATTAATACTCAGTTCCTCTTGGTAATAGCATTATGTTCTATAGGTAGGAATTACAATTCAAAACAATTTTTCAATTCGAACTAATAGTCCCCGAGATTACCGCGTTCAACCAAATAAACTCGTCAGGTTTATCATATTAGGATAGTAGTAAATATAAAAGGCAACTACTACAGCATAAACCACAATATTGCTCCAATGCGGTTTGTGCAACTTAGGTGTAATATACTCAAGACTAAGAGAACAGTAATTAACATCAGTAATTAACTGTAAATCGACAGTTTATCGACCTTAATTCTTAAAAAGGGAGAGGCGTAGTTACTGTCGCAAATATAAATTTTAGACCTCAAGCAAAATAAGGCACTATTTAGGTTCATGATCAACCCATTACCGGCTCACTACAGAGCACGGGTCTCCTCTCAATATGAGAAGGGTTTGGCCATAGTCCACCACGCTGGCCATGTGCAGATTGGCAGACTTCACACGCCTTTGAGAACATTATGGAGAACTGTCAGGCGTGCAGGTTTCCTCATGATGTTTTCCTTTACCGGTGAAGCAAGTGATATTTTAATTTTTAAAACGCACATAACTCCGAAAAGTTAGAAGTGCGTGCCCGAATTCGAACCGCCGACCTCTACTTAGGAGGCTGACGCCCTAACCACTAGGCTATCACCGCTACAATTTAGGTTAAATGAACTTAATGTTGATACGGTTCGAACTATATTGGTAATTGTAGCGTTTAAGGTATATAGATATCCTATCACGACTTCTACCTTAAATCAAGCTTATGCTATTGAAAATAAAATAAGCATACGAAAAATAATGTAGATAGCGTAATACACACGAGAACAATCGTCTGATAACTAAAATAAAAAACAAGTTTTCAAACAAAACTAGGGTCAAGCCAGACAATAAAATGTAACGTGACTCAATGACAAACGCGATGAGTCATGTTTCGTTCCAGAGACGTGCCATCCCAGCATCGATATGTGAAATACGTTGGACTTAAACTATCCTACTATAAAATGTCGCATGTTGTGTCTGTACGCTGAAACAAAAATACTCTTTTATATTGTTTCGACTCCGCAAGCATTTAAATCATGAATTTTGTGCCACATCAGAAGTAATAGCATAGTTATTACTTAATACAAAATATTTTTATAATCGTATTCATGATACAACTTATACAACGGGGAAATACGTATAAAGGGCTAATATTAGAGAAACATATCAGAAGTGGGATAAGTCCTCAGTTATTGCTACGTATTAAATAATTAATATAATTACTATAACTTATTATTAATATATATAATGTTAATATTAACATTATATACATTATATTCGTGATGTAAAAACATACAACGTATGTTAATATACGTTAATACGCTATTTTTAAGAATAATGCCACAGAGAAGGTATTATTATTATAAATTATTTATATATAAAAGTTATATAATTCCTAGAAGAGTATACATATAATATTATTATTGAGTTTATGGGAACGTCTTTACGACACGACATACGACATCGCGAAACAGAGAAGTATTCTTCAGAGTACATTAAACAGACAATACAAGAATTTAGAGAAGGGACCACGGTAAAAATACTATAAGCATGTATATCAACTATTGAATAAAACCTTATATAAAATAATATAAGGTATATATAAACCGAATCGGCACGGACCGGGGCACCTGCTTGTTTGAAACAAAAATGAAGATATTCCAAGGCCGCCCACTACACTAGGGCAATGTGTTCCAAACAGACGGTTTATTTTTAGGTGGGCAAGTAATACCCGTATTACTATTTACGTAATTATACGTAGCCGGCAGTAACTGTCATCGCATCGGCGAGACGGAGAATTCAAAAGGCGAGCTTGATACCTTGCGCCAAATATTTAGAATTAGCAAATCGCTTTCTATCATATCTTATACAGTGTTGCATAAGTGAGATTACGATTTTGATCGATTATGTTAATAGAGTGTGACGTAAGACAATTTTTCTGTCGGTATACCTACGTATCGTACGTAAGGTATTTATCTAGATTTAGCCCGATACGTTCACTGCAATGGAAGGTCTTGAATGACGGGTATGGTTAATAATTATAATAACGCAATGTTCACTTGAGTAAGAGCGCACGGTTTGTTTGTGATACTGCTCCACATTCGCAGGCGTAGTTGTATGGACAAAATTTTAAACATATTTATAATATTGAGTTCAGTTACGGTTATAATCTGACGAACATTCAGTTGTATGAACAAAATATAAAATTAATATTGAGTTCAGTTACGATTATCGTCTGACGAACAAAAGCCTGTTTGAACAAAACGAAGTTTGGTGTAAAATTCCACAAAGGAAAGGTTCACGGTCAATAAAATCTGTATCGGATGTAAGTCAACCTTTCAGTCGTGTATTTAGGTGTTGGTAAAAACGTGCTCAAAGACGATTTGAATAGCATATATATAGATAATACGACGAGTTATATAGCAAAATAGATTTGAAGTAAAACAAAATCAAGTTTTACTCACTAATCATGTGGGATTTATTTAAAAATTTAGTAATTTTAAAGAAAAATTAAAATTAAAAAGTTATTTTAAATATCTTCCTTCCGTTATCCGCCAATCTTAATTTGTTCATAGAGTTATCTAATCACTTGTCAGCGAACGACTAAATGCTGTCAGGTTTCGAAACGTCTCTATTACATTTAATTTGCGATCTTTATTTTAATCACGATGCAGTCAATGACCTCCGTTCGTAACATGGTATTTATTCTATTGGAATGCGGAATGTCCTGTACTATCACACAAATATGATAAATGCGAAAGTGTGTATGCAAGAGCGTATGTGTTTATGTGTATAAATCCTTCACGCCATAACTACCGAACCAATTTGGCTGAAATTTTGAATGCAGGTAGATTAATAAATACATAGGCAACTTTTTATCCCGAGAAAATCCATAGTACTCGCAGGATTTGTGAATAATAGAATTTCACGTCGATTCAAATTGCAAACTAATAGCTATTTGCCATAGCAAGCTTCCTATAAATTCGATAATAATATTTTGCAAAAGGGAGCGGAAATTGGAACAAGAAACCGAATGAAACATGCAATAATCCCCAATTAAAACCGATGCTTATTCCACGTAATTTGAAAAAAAAAAAACATTGCTTTATGAACACAAAGCAAAGAGATAAATATATCAATATAAAATCAATAAACAGCAAGTATAATTTGCTATATTCCGCCGACAACCGGAAGATTTGTATAATATAACACCACACAAAATCTTTACTTTAAAAGTAAACTTTTTACTTTAAAAGTTTACTTTTTGCGCTTGTGCAGTCAACATCTCTTGAGGATGATCCGGTGTCGGGTCGAAACGTGCGTAGAGGTTCTAGTAGAAGATTTTATGTGGTGTTATATTATACAAATTTCCCGGTTGTGGGCGGAATATAGCAAATTATACTTGCTGTTTATTGTTTATCATGGACTTCCGCAAAGTAACGCCTGCTTCTATTCATTATTCAATATAAAATCGTTTTTTTAAATCATAGGTTTAATAAAAACAATCCTGGAAACATCAAACTGTCGTCAAAATATTTACAGTTTTATTGTACTAAGTAAGTAGGTACTAGGTACACTATCTCCGATATATTGGAAGGTAATATACTGCTCCGCTGTAATTACGTGAGTTATTCCGCTGACATTTTCTGATCACGAATTGTCGTTCAAGTGCAACACGTTTAAAATAAAGAGCATAGCATTCCTATACATTATGTTTACATAAGTGCATTCTTAGAGTAAAGTTAGCTTCATAATCTACATGTACGGTGTAACGGTACTTTGTACCTGGCAACATACATTATTATTTTATTATGAACTAGATGACGCCCGCGACTTCGTCTGCGTTGAGTTAGTGCGTTTGTTTGTCTTTCAATCACGAAGCAATAGATTACTAATCCGTATTACTTGAAATAATTACTAAACTAAAACAATTGGTGGGAGAAGTGGGAGGCTCCCGAGACGTGATGGCACAGGTTGTGGCATGAGCGTGAGCTATGCGCGGTTCTGGACAGTACTTGGACATTGCAACATTACTTTATTTTCCTAAAATAAACCTACTTTATTTTCCTAAAATACCTGCCAACAAAAGTCCCTTAAAAATCGGTCCAGCCATTTCAGAGATTAGCCGGAACAAACAGACAGACAGACAAAAACACACAGACACGCTTTCCGAGGAAAGGGAGAATCAAATCTCCCGGAATGAAAGCTATGAACTCGTGATTAGAGTCGGTCATGTTAACCAACGAAGCAGTTAATTTTAGGAAAACTGCAAGATAAAAATTCGTAACAGATGGGACAAGAGTCCCAAAAAAAAAAAACTAGATAAAAAAAGTATCTTAATTTTTAAGACATGTGGCAGGCAATATGAGGTTGTCGGTATTTTTGATTGTTATCAACAGTGTGTTGAGATGTTGTTGATTTAGGATTTGGTGATGACCAACATACTAAAAAGGCAGGATTTCTCCTTTACCATAATGTTTTTTTAAAGTGAAATTCCTAGTTAAGTAGGGTTCGCTAGTTCTTTTAAACTCCTATATTTCTTACTTTTCGGCAGATTCCTTGGCGCATCCTCGGTCCTGGGTTCGATTCCCGGCTCATGTCTAGTTACCACCCTACCGACAAAGACGTGTCACCAAGCGATTTAGCGTTCCGACACGATGTCGCGTGGAAAACAATAAGGAGTGTAGGTTTACCACAAAATAACAGGTTAGCCCGCTACCATCTTAGACGGTTTCATCACCAGGTGAAATAGTCGACAAGGACTAACTAGTAGTGTATAAAAAAAAATACATCTACAACCTGATGTCCTGGTTCTTTGTGAAGAATACTCTGTCATATCTACTAAAAGTTATAAGAAATTTACAAAAATAAATCGTGAAATTTCACTTATTTTGCATTCACGTTTCATTTTGAATACCCGTAGAGAATTTGATCCATTATTTAACGCTGATCAACTCTTTAAGTTGAATAGGTCGTGGTTTTCCTTTCACTTCAATTACCGCCGGGCTTGAAGAACATATCAATCAGACAGGCAATGCCTCACCTTTGCGGAGATAGGCTTTAGCGATCAATGCTATTGCAAAAGTCCCGGACCTCTGGGTCCAACAAGACGGAGGTCTCATTTAAATGGTTTGTGTGTTCTGTTAATCGACTTTTTTTGTCGAATTGAAATTACATATTTAAGTCTGTGTGTGAATGTTATTGTGCAAATATGCTTATTCTTTTTGTACAGGAGGGCGCGATGTTCACTTCTAAGTCGCTTGATACATCCAAGCATTTGCTACATTGGACAACACTGGGTCAATATTTTTTTTTTTTGTATTTGACAAGAAAGCTATGACGCTCAATTGAGTATGGTGCAAAGAAAAGAAACAACAAGCGACCATACTCGAGCTCAAATTGGATTGCGGAGAACTAATATAACTTAAGATTGACCGTAATTTACGTACATAAAGTTCAAACCAAACTTTATGTACGTAAATTACGTACGTACCGTGACGAGACCTTACTTTTTGTCTAAATGTTTTGGACAAAAAGTAAGGTCTCGTCTTGAGCGTGTTGCTTGATGCATGCAGACAAGCACAGCGCACAGGCCGCCACTGTGGGGTCAACAACTCTACAATGCAGAGAAATGAGATAAAACCAAGATTGATTGCATTTTGCGTACACTCACACGGAAGATAATGCGGAAATTATGATGTTAACGCGTTTTTATTACATTAATAAATATTCTTAATTAGTGCTTTAGTCTGATAAAATGTATAAGTTTATGTCAATGTATACTTGACGCGCTTGAATTAGACATTCATAATATGTCACCGATCTTTCAGATATCAACATTATGGACAGAAGTTTTCCTTAAAAAATTATGGGAGCGAACATGAATAAAGCGTTGTTCAAACTGTAAAGATATATTAAATCTTCTTAATTAGCTCTTTGGTCCCATACAGTGCATACAAATTATAGGATTATGGTAATTGACACTTGATTTAAAATTTCGTAACGTGTTACTGATCTTTGACCTATCTGCAGTACGGACAGATGTTTTCGATCAAAAAATTAACATAGAGTGAATATGAATTAAAGTGTTGTCCAAACTAAAGGGGGATATTAAATCTTCTTAATTAGTTATTTGGTCCGATAAAGTGCATACTAATTATAAGTTTATGTTAATATATATATCACCCACTTGTATTAAACTTTCATAATATATTACCGATCTTTTTCTCATAAAGCTTCTTGACGGACAGATGTTTTCCTTCGAAAATTAACAGAGAGCGAACATGAATAAAGCGTTATTCAAAAAATAGGGAGTCAACATATCAGAAGAATACGGAGCTAGAATATCGCTTACGATTACAGAGACTCCGTGAAGATAAACATATATTCTGAAAGTCGGACACTAATCCATTGTTAGCTAATAAAGGAGCAAGTACAAATACCATAAATTTAGCTAATAACACAAGTTTCGTAATCGATTATAACAGATAAATAGTATGAAATATGATATGGTTGCGTGCAACTAGAAAAACACGGAGAAGGTTCTTTCATAGTCATGCCTTGCCAGCAAGTAGTAGAATTAATAGCTTAAGTTAGCTAAGCCAAGTACTTGGTCGGCTTCATTAAGCTCAGACTCAGAATTCGGTGGACGTAAAAATCATTGATAGGCATATAAATCCAGGTTCACATTGGTAAGAATAAACCTTGAAAAATTAAAGATTTTGTTTTTATAAAATTTATATTCACCATTTACGAGTAGTAAAGTATGACCACTTGTACTAAGAACTACTTTACAGTTTTAGCTAAAAACTTACACACGTAGGGTTACGTAATGAGGTGTAACATTATAAATGCGAAAGTTTATATATAATTTTGAATGTTTGTTACACGCCTTAACTATTGAACCAATTTGGCTGAAATTCTAACCCCAGACTATAATCCAGGATCAACCCATAGGCTACTATTCACCACGGGATCATCATCATCATCGATCGATGCATCCCTCGTGATTTATTTTTTGTTATTAATCTAATTTCATTATTCTTCCTCGATGAGCTAAGTACGTAAGTACCATAGTAAATTTCCTCGAAATAAGTTTAAACTTTTATATGTTGGAACGTGAACTGGGTACATGGGATAATCTATAATTACCACGTAGCTTATATCAAAACCTTTTAGTACCTTAACCTAAGCGGAGCTGAGCATCAACTAGTTATTTATATTGAGCAAAACATTTATTTACAACTTTTTTTTATTTGCTATTATAGAGGCGATAGAAATACATATTCTGCGAAAACTCTACCTGTTATGGTTCATTAGATACAGCCTAGCTTAGCATTAACGTATCGTTGGCACCTTTCGGGTACGTAAACCTAAAAACACGGAAAAACTAGGTCACCATAATTATTACCCCAAAAATAATGCATATCAGATAATTACTTCATTATCTGATACCGTTATTCGAAGTTCTGATTGGACTTCAGTCTTCACTTAGATTAACTTTAGATATCAATTTACTGATAAGAAATTTCTAAGGTAAACAATCATTGGGGACGGAAGACCTGTCTATCACCGACGTCTATCGAGACGCTCAACTGTAAACTTTGATCTATACAATTATTACATAAACAAACATTCTCTTAACTGCCTAGTTGGTAGTGGTTAGCATATTCAATTGCGGATGACGCAGTCCCTGGTTTGATTTCCGGGTCGGCTATAACGGGTTTTTCTACCAAGAAATTTTCGTTTAATTGGGTTGCCTCGGAGAGCATATCAAACCATAACTCGGCGCAAAAGTCGACTTCAAGCAAAGCTACTACAAAAGTAATACTAGAACAACAACTGATTTCACTAACAATCACCTAACATCAAAATACGTGTGCAAATACTAGATGTTTTTTTCCTTTATAGTGACTTCAATTTTGGCTTGTATTTTTATGTATGTAATTAAGAATGTGTTGTGGTTTGTATTTGCTTCAAAATGTTTTGTAAAATCAAATTTCTAAATACATACATATACGAATACGTCATTTGAACCAATACACGAACCCCCGAAGAAAATCATCAGAACCTGTCATCGACAATACAAGTCGTTGATAAAGCAACGTCACAGGTTAGAATCAGAAAATTTTACATTTTTTTATCATTACTCTCGATTCAGATGCTGTTTTAGTCAGGGATATCACTCATATGTGGTAGGCCAATAGGATAAAGGCGTCCGGCAAGTATTTTTTTTTATTTTTTAATTCACCACAAGTTAGCCCTTGACTGCATCCCACCAGATGGTAAGTGATGATGCGGTCTAAGATGGTAGCGGGCTAACATGTTAGGGGTATGGTAAACTCATACTCCTAATTGGTTTCTACACGACATCGTGCCGGAACGCTAAATTGCTTGGCGACACGTCTTTGTCGGTAGGGTGGTAACCAGCCACGGCCGAAGCCTCCCACCAGACCAGACTCGAGCCGGGAATCGAACGCAGGACCTCCGTCTTTAAAATGCAACAGCGAACGCGCTGCGCCACGGAGGTCGTCAAGTATACAATGGGTCCCCCGGGTGTCCAGTAAAACCAGCGAGAGGGCGATGCCGTGTTGGTTTTTAGTTCGGGTATATCCCCCTTCGGGGGTGGAAGTCCAACATAACCTCCTTCCCGCCCAAGGGTACGGAAGGAGCCATAAAGCTTTTCCACCACAACAAAAAAAAAGGCCATTATTATGATAGATATAATAGAAGGAACATTGGGTCGAGATTAGCAGGTAGTTATAGGTACTTTAAGAAAGCTTCACACCGATAACCGCTGGGTAGGTACTACGTACAGGAAGGCGTCGACAGAGCGGTCAACGACTTGCCACCATATACTCTTAGGCAGAGATCTACAAAGCGAGCTTAGCCTTACCTCTAACTTAAGTAACATTTAGAATGAGACAACGTTATATGTCTCTTTTTAACTATATCCTAAGTCAGTAAGGTTGCTTCAAATACAAATTAGCTTTAAATTCAAATTCAAATTCAAAATAATCTTTATTCAAATAGTCCTTAAAAAGGCACTTTTGACGCGTCAATAATTTTATTTCACTTTATTCATGTAAACCTATTACAGGTATCTATGGAGCTTTCATATATAATGTATACAGTGTACTTTGTTCAGAAAAAGTTCGTATTAAAACGAGACAGATTTTGTCTCGTTTTGACTGTATCTTAAGTCAGAGGTAAGGTTGAATACGCTTTATACATCTCCGCTTTAAGACTGTCTGGTCTTACCTTGAGGGCATAGTTAGGTTTTTTTTAAAACACAGTGAACTTCCATTCAGGATCCTCGAAGGCATGTCATGACATGAGCTACATTCAGTAGCTTTTCCAACAAGCTGAAAACGAGCGTCATCATTTATTCAAACGCATGGTTTATCCATAACGAATAGGTATTTTAGTATGGAGTCTGGCTCATTGCATGCAATATTTACAGACCTTATTTGTAGTGTCCAATCCAAAAATTAATTTCTTGCGTAGTTATGATAGGATAGCTCCTAATCAGACGTCGAGGATTCGATACCGGACACGCACCTCTAACTTTTCAGAGTTATGTACGTTTTTAAGCAATTAAAATATAACTTGCTTCAACGGTGAAGGAAAACATGCATGCCCGAGATTCTTCATAATGTTCTCAAAGGCGTGTGAAGTCTGCCAATCCGCACATGGCCAGCGTGGTAGACTATGCCCAAACCCTTCTCATGTCGAGAGGAGATCCGCACTCTATAGTGAGCCGGAAATGGGTTGATCATGACGATGATGATGCAATTATGATTACAATTAGAAAATCTGAGCCTTGCTAATAATACTCGATCTAAGTTTGTTGTGGGCTTCTTCTTAGACCAGTGCGCGTTTGGAACCCTCATAGCTTTAGTTTTAAGTTCACGAATGTAGTTATCACAATCAAATCACTACTATGTAAATTATTGACGCGTCAAAAGTGCCTTTTAAAGGGCTATTTGAATAAAGATTATTTGAATTTGAATAATATCTACTCGCTGGCTTAACATATTATGGCTGGCTTATAATACCTATTCGCCGGTTCTCAGCCTAATAAGTACACTGTTACTTTCAAAGGTCGTGGGACGAACCGAGCGTGCAAACCACTAGAGAAGTGACCTGGTTAAGTGTAACATAACAAGCGAAAATGCAATTAAGCTCGAAAGTTTTGCTGTTCGCAACTATTTATTCTTTGCAGATGTTACGTGATAGCTTTCGTACTTGCACAATACGGTACAACTTGGAATAAAATCTATTAATCTGCTGCATGACAGAGAGTTCTCCATCATATTCTCACAGGCAAGACTAACCTTCTCATGCTCAGAGAACCAGAACCTTGTCGCAGGCCGGTAATGGATCAATAACGAATAACATAACCATAAAAATTACCTTCGATCCAGACCAGATTCGCCAGTTATAAAATTAATTCAAAATTATGTTTAATAAAGTATTAATAGGTACTGTCATTAACTTTGCTTTACTGACTTGATTACGGCACAGATAAGATAATTAACGATAATTTCAATGATAATAATATCATAAATGGATCAATTTAATCTAAGTAAAACTGGTTGGTCGTACACAAAAATATGTTTTATACTATACTTAACAATATTAATTACTTAATTTTGACTCGGTCTTGGAATCGAATCGAGTACCTAACGATGCGTAGCTGAACATGCCAACCACTGGCCGACTAGGCAGTTCGAGAAAAATATCGTGACAATATTATTCCGTCTGCAATACAAAAGTCTAATGACCCCGGTCAACGATCTCTATAAATCTTGATAATAAAAAGTAAATAATTTATTTTAATCCAATAGGTTACAAATTGGTGCTCAATTTCTAGGTAAAGTTTATCCATTGAACCTCATGAAGTAGCGACGCTTAAATTGTCTACAATCAGAATTTTGACCGAGAAGTGTAATATTGCACCAAAAGTGCCTTTATAGGGATTATTTGATTCAAGTGCAAGATATAGGTATATCGTTCCAGATACATGTTAACATAGATTGGCGTGCAAGTAATTAATTAGGCTCACTACAGAGCACGGGTTTACTCTCAATATCAGAAGGGTTCGGCCATAGTCCACCACGCAGGCCGTGTGCGGATTGGCAAACTTCACAAGCCTTTGAGAACATTACCAAGAACTCTCAGACGTGCAGGTTTCCTCACGATGTTTTCCTTCACCGTTGAAGCAAGTGATTTTTTTTTAAATCACAATTACTAATTAATAATTTACCTACATAATGCTGATGATGAATTTACCTACATTGGAAATGGACAGGAAATATGTTACAACGTTTTAAAATACAATCAGGTATACCTAAAAATAAAATAATAATTAATTGTTATTGGATTATAAATCATGTATGCTGCATAGTATATAAAAATATAATGATAAAAGAATGCCTACAACTTAGTTAATCAAACGTCGGAAACTATTTCGTTATTCATTAAGATAGTCATAAATTTTATAATAAACCATACATAAGGGTCACAAGAAGATAATTTTCTGGGTTCATATGTGTACGTTTGTTTATTACACTGTACCTTCTATGTGCCTTAAAATGCCTGCATTAATGGAAAATCTTTAGAACTCTTACATCATTCCGAGTGATACTGGTAAAATGTTTTGAAGTAACCAACCAATATGGCGGCTCAATGGCGCTTAGAAATACGCGCTCGTTAAATTTCGTGAATTCGCTTTTTGATTAAATAGTAATAATTTAATATTTAATAATGTATTTAATTCAATAAATCTTGTATTCTATATATATATATAACACAACAGCAGTGCAAAACACAATTATTACTACAGATCAAATTTTTCCCCAAATGTAACTAAAAAGAAATTCTAAATACTAAAACTGTCTACAACCAAAAAAATATGAAAATGTTAATGAAAGTTGAGCTGTTAGTAAACTATAGATATTATAATTAGTATAAATATTAGTTTTATCGCGTAAAAAAAAAAAAGTAAGCCATCGATTTCATCCAGCCAATCCAAACACTTTTAAAATATATTAAAATTAGTTATATTACTGTAATTTAACAAAAGATGTTTTTTTGCGCTAAGCTTTTCAATCCTTAAATGTATGTCATTTCGACTCCACGTTAGTGGAGTGTGTGCGATGATGATAGATGAATTCCTATTTTCTTAACGCTAATGGACTACAGTTAATGATAACATAATAATATGGATAACATAACTTTCATATTGTGTAAAAACCTCTATAATAACTCCCGGCTTACGAGTTTAGAGCAAGACGTAGTAAGTTAGTTAACAGCGTGTTAGAGGTTATGACCAACAGATATTTTAAATACTTAAAACATTCAGACAAAACAAACGTTATAAATTAAAAATGAACTATTTATCCATTATTATAGACGCCATACATACAAATAATTTGTGTATAAATAAACACTAACAATGTGCCGGAAAATATAACTATACAAACTTGATAAAAAATTACCATTTTCTTTACGCGAATGGACCATAGTTAATAATAACTCACGTGGACGTTATGTTGATAATATGTGGGGGTAACTGTGGGGGTGTGACGTATGTAGGTTCTATATATTTTATATATCTTTTGTCTACTGTCAGCTATGTGAGTCATGTGGTTAATTTACTTTTAAAATGATGCCAACGTCTCTTATTAAGAAATCCCTAATCCTGGTATTCCCGCGGGACTAAACAAATTTCAAAATCAAATTCAAAATAATCTTTATTCAAATAGTCCTTAGAAAGGCACTTTTGACGCGTCAATAATTTACACAGTAGTTATTTCATAGTGATAACTATATTCGTAAACTTAAAACTAAAGCTATGAGGGTTCCAAACGCGCCCCGGTCTAAGAAGAAGCCCACAACAAACTTAGCCGGGGTTTTTCTTTTTTTTCGTTATCACCATCTCACATAATGAATAAAATTAATAATAAACTATAGTACCTATGGAGATAGAGCAATTCACACCCAAGCTTTTTTATCGTTTATATAATCCTTAATATCGTAATATGATTTTTCTACAAGCTTTCGTTTTATAAAAACTTTGAACTTATTGATAGACATCTCCAAGATATCAATAGGTAATTTATTATAGAATAAAATACAATTTCCTTTGAATGAGTTACTAATTTTGTGCAGCCTACTAAACGGTACTACAAGTTTACTTTTACTTCTGATGTTCAGTGCGTTACAGTCCATTTTTTTCTTGAATTTAAACATCACAATAACATTAAAATTATATATATTATTGAGTAAAAACCTATATGATAACTCCCTTACGTGTTTGTTTCATACATCGTAAGTTAATTTGAACAGCTGACATCAATAATAGGGAAAATGTCAATAAGCCTTACTTACGAGTATAAATGGGTCAGCGACCAGCGACAATATTTCCTTACATAATATTAAATTGGATTAGGAAATACCTACACACATGTGTAACTTAGTTATCATCAACATTAGCTTAGGCAATATGCTATCTATAGATAGATAGATAATAATAATAGCTTAATAGCATTTATAGTATGGCTGAACATTTATTTGTTGTCCTGTTTGAATGAGTTTAATTTCTAGAACTTCAACTTGGATTTAAAAGATCATTTTATATATTAGTTCGATAGCCCAATTTTTGATGAAGGTTACAGGCTATTTAGCAACACAATACGACCGTTATTAGCCGGCTAACGAAGTTATAGCGACGCAATACAAGGGTACGTCGTATTTACCCTGACCCAAAAATATCATCGCAGTTTTAGCGATTAGAGATGATTGTAAGGGATAAATATACTTACCAGAAATCGCACAGAACGGCTGGTAATAGCATATAATCAGTGAGCGATAGTAATTTCTAGCAAACCTATGACGACCTCCGTGGCGCAGTGCGTGCGTTGTCGCATTATAAAGATGGATGTCCTGGGTTCGAATGCCAGCTCGAGTCTGGTCTGTTGGGAGGCTTCGACCGTGGCTAGTTACCACCCTACCGACAAAGGCGTGTCGCCAAGCGATTTAGCGTTCCGGCACGATGTCGCGTAGAAACCAATTAGGAGCGTGAGGTTACCATACTCCTAACAGGTTAGCCCGCTACCATCCTAGACAGCATTATCACTTACCACAAGGTGAGATAGCCGTCAAGGGCTAACTTGTAGTGTATAAAAAAAATTAAAAAAATTAGAACCTACAAATTTCATGGAATCTCCATCTGTTAAGGCTAGGTATGTCAATTCATTGAATTATCTGCTAATTTGGAGGACGAAAGTCTTCAAAGGAACACATTAAAATTCATTAAATCACTTAAGTAGTTAAGATAACTATGTGTAGTTAAGTAAATCGTATATGTGTATAGCAAACCGTGCCTTTCTAAATGAACTGCCATGTAAGTCTAGTATACATGTTCGTGTATAGATCATGAATTCCTTACAGGGTTATTCTGACTAAAAATGCTCAGTAACTGCCCGAAATCGGTGGCCCTAAAAATCCACACCTGTGCCTTTTTAGCACGTAAGGCTTTCTGTCTCGGTTTTAATGACTAAATTGAGATAACTCGCCTAAGGCTTTTCAAAATAATCTTTATTCAAATAGTCCTTAAAAAGGCACTTTTGACGCGTCAATAATTTACATTGCAGTTATTTGATGGTGATAACTAGATTCGTAAACTTAAAACTAAAGCTATGAGGGTTCGAAACGCGCCCCGGTCTAAGAAGAAGCCCACAACAAACTTAGCCGGTGTTTTATCCTTCTTCATCCTCCCTCTCCTACTTTCTTTTGACGACCCCCGAAACGCAGCGCGGGCACTGACGCATTATAAAATTTGAGGTAATAGTTTCGATTCCCGGCTCGAGTCTGGTCTGGTGGGAGGTTCCGGAACGATGTCGCGTAAAAAATATTTAGGAGTATGGGTCTAACATACTCTGAACAAGTAAGCCCACTACCGTCCTAGACTGCATCACCCCTAACACCAGGTGAGATTTCCGTCAATGGCTAACTTGGACCTCATTGGACCGTTTATGTTCAATGCTCTCTTTTTTCGAGAGAAGGCCTACGCCGTATGATATTCATACGCTGAAGATCATGATGGTGGTAAATAAGCATTTCTTGAAGCTCCAACTACACCACGGCGCTTTGATGGCCACATACGTCACCACACAGTATGCCTTTTCCGGATATGTACTAAGCTAAGAATAAATAATGCAACGAACGTACTTTCAACTAATATAACTAAAGGGAAAAAACATAATTGATTAATCCTAAATAAGCACGGGTCGACCTGGTAGTAGTAGGTAGTATATTTGTATATTAGCGCACCAAACTTTGATTTTACCATAATGATAAATCCATTCTGGCAGAGCTTCTTTCGGAAGCACGCCAACCTGCCTGGTTAAGCTGTCGCTACCAATAACCTTCGTACAGTTAAACAATCCGAATTAAAAAAAGGGTATTAAATCGTAATGATTATCAAGTTCATAAATCCATAGTAGTCTGCAAACTTTAATAAAAAAGCCAGTTTACGCGACTGAGGGTAACAAAGAGGTTTTAGCTATGTTAGTCTCAAGCATCTTCATCATCATCATCATTTCAACCGATAGACGTCCACTGCTGGACATAGGTCTTTTGTAAGGAGTTCCAACGGCCACGGTCTTGGGCGGCTTGAACGCATCAAAAATGCAATCGAGCAAAACAGAGGTTCGCGAGAGATCTGTCTATCGGACAGTGTCAGTTCATGCGACTGAAGACGGACAATAGTAGTCTCATCTCTTCTAAGCCTGAGATCTTGGGCGAGGTTGAAAAGTTCTATGGTCAGTTGTACACCACAACACAGAAGCCTGTTGAAAATTTAGCCAAGGATCCGAGAGCTAAATTGACCCGACATTTCACCGAAGATATCCCAGACGTCAGCCTATATGAGATTGGGTGGGCTCTCAAACAACTTAAGAATGGCAAAGCGCCAGGTGATGATGGAATCACAGCAGTCTCAAGCAATTGCAATTCAACCCAGTCCAACCCCCCCGTTATCCCAAACGTCGCCTAAGCCGAGGTTCGGCCTCAAAGGAGACAGACGTACCCTTAGCTTCTTCGAGCCCTAGGGCTCAAAATTTCTTCTGGCAGAGCTTCTTTCCAAAGCTCGCCAAACAGCCCGGTTACGCTGTGGCAACCAATAGTACAGCTAATAGACAGCCCGAAAAAACAAATTGCAACTGCTGTTGTAGTACTCGACCTCATGAACGGTCGCTTTGTAGGTACTACTACGGTCTACTTTCGACTTGCGAACTCGTGTTACATAATATGCAACCTGTCACAGAAATCTCGCCTCCCGCGAATGAGTTCCATGCAAAAGAAGTTCCGAACTGGTTTAAAATTGAAATACGTAAATGCTGTTGAGCTTAAACATCGATTTGGATCTTACAAATGGTGTTCATGCAACTTGTATGCTGAATTCAATCTAGATATTATCGTAAGAAAATTGAAAGTGCCTGTCCGTACGTAATGCCGACGTTCTTATCTTGATTTATATAGTGAATAAGAAATGAGTTGTAGACTTCATGATTTGGCTTCTTCTAAAAGTATCGTTGCCTTCAGTAACTATCTCAAACTATCTCAAATTAACACCTTGATTAGAATAGTCCACCATTGATGCACCATTGAGATCAAAGAATTCACCTTCTGGTAAGGAATAATAAGAAACGAGATTGCACACCCCCTTTGTATCGTAAAAATATCTTAATGATAATTCTTAGGCTAAATAGTCTCCTAATAGGTTAACTTGATAGGGTGCCATTTCATTCTTTGCGCCAAACTTCGTCAAAATTAATTTACTGCTAAATTAATTTTGAGTATGCTAAATTAAGTTTCAAGGTAATAATTCATTATTTTTAATACCATACATATACCAGTTGAATTATTACTGGTGGCTGTGAAAAGAGATTACAAGAAATTCTTAATGTTGCAGTAAAGCGGTTTGACAAACTCTGTTAGAAAAGAAATATCTGTTGCAAGATTAAGGTAACACTGATTTTCTCCATATATCACTGTGATTCCTGTGATGATGTTTCCTATGATATTTATGTCGAGTTCAACCCTTTTTGTGTTACTTTGACATAAAAAATAATTGATTTTTATTTGGTTTGGTTTTTGTTTATTATTCTTAGATTTTTTATATACAAGCACAAGTTTAGTCCTTGACGGCATCTCACCTGTTGGTAAGTGATGATGCAGTCTAAGATGTTAGCGGGCTAACCTATTAGAGGTAAGGTAAACCCATACTCCTTATTGGTTTCTACACAACATCGTGCCGGAACGCTAAATCACATGGCGACACTTAGTAGTTAAAAGCTTAAGTAAATGGTAATTTACAATAATATCTATAAACAACCCAGTCTGCATCAGTATAAAATATAATATTTAAAAAATGTACTTACAGCTCCTCCCGTTGCCGTTGTGACAACACCATTTTCATTGTGGTTGATTAACTCCTAAGGCGGCGAGCCCTTGAGGTTCACTGCACTTGAGTCTCACTGATTCACGCAGGCGACGGCAGAAACGCCGTTGCCATTATCACACCTTTAAAAAAATTAAAGAATAAGTAATCTTTGTGTATATCATCATCATCATCATCATCATCATCATCATTGAATTCAAATTCAAATTCGTTTATTGCATGAAGGTGGTACATTCATATCAAGATCTTAAGATTAAAGGGTAGCCTAACACATTCTGCCTAAAAGGCGTGCAACAAAAATCTTACAACGAAAAAAACAATAATGTCAATTTAAAATAAGAGTTATGAAATCAATTAATAAAATGAAATTAAATAGAAATAAAGATTTAAATATTAATTTAGGTTATTGACAATAAATTAACGTCCACTGCTGGACATAGGTCTTTTGTAGGGAGTTCCAATGCTCACGGTCTTGGGCCACTTGCTTGCATGACCCATCTGATGTTGTCTGTCCAGCTAGTACAATCTCACCTAGTAATCTTTGCACATGTGTATATAATATATGTAATGGGAAAATAGTTCCAGATCATTAGATACCTATGCCGCTTGCCATAATATCACATTAATAAAAGGTAGTAAATATTTAACATAAGTGACCTACTAGACTACTAGAAGTGTAGTATGGTCTTACGAGTGCAGAATTGAAAATAAGTTAACAAAAATGTCAATTGCAAACATTATTTCTGTAGCAAGGTGCAACAAATTAATTAACAGCTTGTGAGAGGTTAAAACCAACAGATGTTTTAAATACTTAAAACATGATGATACACCTATATTTAGACTGAAAAAATGTTATTATTTTAAAACATAGCTACCTTCTTTAACACAAACAATGTGCTGTATAATTAAAAAGACCTTGATAAGAAATAACTAGAATTACTATTTTTAATGTCTTGTTTGTATTGATAATTCAAATAATCTTTTATAGTCATTACTCTTTTAATTATCCAAATTAATTAACTGAGCTAGACTGGTCTGATGAAGCTTGTCAGGTGCAGGTTTAGCTTGTATAGCTATATACTGCTCAGACTAGGAAGCAAGGAGTTTGGTAAAACATCAGAATTAACAATTACTGTTGATCAAGAACCTTGACCTTATTTTTTGTAAGTTAGTGTCTGTTTATGATTTTGATAGTCTTTTTCTTAGTCCAGCCTTATTTTCAGAATTTCAACAGATGTTGCTACGACAGATTTTACACAGGTGGGTTTATGACTTTTAAGGAGTAATCTACAATTTATCATTGCAGTATTTAATATTATAGAGTTTTTGTATGACAATACTAAATGAAGTAATATACTATTTATTTGTTCACAATTCCTGTTTAATAAAGCTAATTTTCGTTGTTAGTCAAAACAATGGATTTTAAAACTAAAAAAAAAGTATATGTAATTAATTAAAATGACATGAATATTTGCCCTCAATTTGTTTTTATTGTTATCCTTCCATCTGAGTCTGATCTTAATGATGAAAATGTTTTCATTATGTTTACATTGAATTTAATTGAAAATTATTAAATCTGTTTCACTAATCGTTTATTACACAATTACAAGGTAGCTCACTCAACTCATAATATTCACTTACGATTATCCGCAGTTAGTTATTCATAAATTTTGTTTTATCGATCTGGAACTTGAGACATCGATCGCCAATTCTTGACTAGAAGAATCCGATTTTATACAGATGATCAGATTATCAAACAGCATTAAAGTCGCCTTTGGACAACAAGATTCTCTATGTTTTAAACAGTTTTAAGTACGTATGTTTGGAAATGTTTTATTTATTTTGCGCGAAAAAATAAAATCGACTGAAAGAACGTTGCATGGACATGACTCAGATTTTAAAACGTCAAAATCCATACTGTCAAATTGCCACATCAACGAATAGAACAATCTGCAGAAGACCCTTCGATAAATGCAGACAATTTAAGGAAATATTTTCGTTTATTTATCCTTCGGATATTAGGTTTTAAATTAGTCAAATAGCGGAACGGCCATATTGAACGGTAAGCGGTTGAAATGATCGAGATAAAGTTCAATCCTGGGGTAGCACTAAACCAAGTTCATAGTTATTCAATATATACTTACAAGACGTAAAAGCACTACAATTTGCACTTTCGTTTTGAAAATTGACACACACTCAACAAACACTTTACACACAAGACCCGAGGCAGAAAACCGTTTCGTTGCAAAGGCTTAAATTCACTCAATCCAATTCACTATGGCGAGTTTCGATTTTTCTTTTTCTCCTCCTCCAAATAGCAAACTGAAGTTTTACAACGCCATCTGTTACATACTTTAAACAACTTTTTACACAAAAATATATGTATAATGGCAACGAATACGCAAACGATATAGCAACACTACAACAAGAGATGAAGATATAAAATACTAAAAGATAGAGTGAGCAAAATTTCATAATTTTTGAACAACCGTAGATAAAACAACATTTTCGGTTTTTATTTCCTATCGGTTATATTAGCAATGGACTAGGTCATAGAGTAAAGTACTAGTTACCGTTTTTCACTATGGGATTAGAATCGGATAGGATTATACCGAGGCTGGTAATTGCTCGTGTCAGCAACTGCCATTTCTAAAACTAAATATGAAAGGGTGGTAACTGATAGTTAACTTTGCACAAAAGTTATAACATTACTCATTCGTGAAAATAGTCGTCCAATCATATCAAACTTAACTGTTTCAGTAATTGCAAGTGCAAGGCAGTTTTGTGGATACTTTCAAATGAGATTAAAGTAAAAAAAGGAAACAAGGTGTAGTTATCATGTATTTCATATTAATTACTTCTTAATATTCTCTTCATATATCATTTTATTAACAACAACGTGAAAGGTAATGTATTTATCCAAAGATGTGTCAGAGAGATAATTATATATTATAAATAACAGGAGACCAAACCTTGCGGCGCATCATATGTATTATTCTTGTTTAGAAGATTTAATTCGTCTGTCAATAATAGGCTCTGAGAGTATGAATTTTGTAATTACTATTTTAATAGGTTTTCTCCTTATCTACCTATTGCAAAGGATCAATAATTAAAGAATTGATCTTACGTCTTCATGTATTAAGTATTAATTATTGGTGGTAGTAAAAAAAACGGTACATTTGCAACAAATTGTCAAACTATAACTGAAAAATATTCATTGCAAATTTTATATGAAGGTGTCATGTATGACACCACTGACTAGCAACTTGCAGAAAAACTATTGAACGGGAGGCAAGTTGCGTTTGCGAGCCCATGAAGGTGAATGTATAGTTTACTTTTGTATCTCTCAAAAAAAATTATGAACGGCTCATAAATGCCTGTGCCTGTGAAATTTATTTAACGTTTACTTATTAGCGATGTTGTTATAACAGGACATTAATTATGTACATAATACAGGCATGGTTGTTTGTCTATGTGATATAAAATACAGATAACTAATTCCAAAAATAATGAATATGTAACAATCATATATGCTCTTTGTCTGAAATGAGAAATCTGAATCGGAATAACCGGTTAATAATTAATTCATTTAAAAATTGGTTTTAATTATATACCTAAAAAGCAGGGCGTATTTTATTTAGTTTTACTAAGAAAATATTTAAAAAATATTACGTCATTGAAATGTTAAAACCCCATTAAAAATAAATGAACTATGAACGATAGAGACAGTAGATACCCAACTCAACAAAACAAATGTCCGATTCGTGCGCCCATTTCGTAAGTTCCTCGAACGATAATTTCGATCAACGCCCTTTAAAAATGTTGGATTAATTAACGTCAGCTTTAAATTATTGTTTTTTAGTATAACACGTAATCTATAATTAGTATATCGTTTGCATTCGTTGTACTTCTTCCAGATTTCGACGGTTTCCTAGTTTTTAATGAACAAGTAGGCGAGAGGAATCAAGTTTCATTTACTATTTTCCAAGTGTTTTCACGAGGAAGTCGGAGATACGTGCAGTACAATTGATAACCTTTTGCAAAACGAGTTCCGTTTGTCCCAAAGATGACAGGAAACCGAGAGCTCCTTTCACCCTAGAGTCAGTGTTATGATTGTTTTCTTTGATGTGGAGTTAGTCATTTGATAAACGAGGCACGAATGGTTACTCCGAGGAGCGAGGTGTGCAATGGTGATAGCAAAGAGCAAGAAAGTTAATCCACATATGAACACCACAGTGAAAAATATGGATTACAACTGGACACCTGCTCCAGAGCCACCTAATAATCAGGATGTGGCTGTACCGAGGGCGATCTTCATACCTCATTCGAACTCCTTGCCCTTCGATGAAAGACGCGTCTCATTGGAACAACCTGTCAAGGTAAATAAGTACATTTTTAAAACACTACTTCAGCCATCAATGTAATTTGACCATACCATATTTAATTGGTATTTTGTAGTAGTAAAAAGGTAGAGAGGAAAAACTTTACCAAAAAAGTAAAAATACTATTATGTTTTCCTATGATTATTGAGTTACTATTATTTCTGCACACAATGTTACACAATTTGAATTTATTTCTTACAAACAGTAGGTAGGTAAATAGTATTTCTTTTGCATTGCCATAAGAACTTTTGCTTTCATTAAAAGATACAAATTTTGAAAAGGAGGATGTATAAATATATTTGTACAAAACATTAAAACTTTAGGAGCTCAAGTATTTGACAAGACATTTGTTAAAGTCTCAATGCAAAGTTTATAGTTTTAGTTCAGTACTCAAGCATATAAGATTGTTTTAAGAATATGATGAGGACTATGGAATGTGCATTATGTTTTTATTCTGCTTTAAGGTTATGGACCTAATAGCCAAACATATAATGTGACTAAAGATGTGTATTTGATAGATTCTATATTGTTCAGTCAAATGTTGAAAGACATGCCTTACATAATTTAGTTATTGGTAATGAAATGTTGACCCAAGTTGGCAATGACATGTGTAAAAGACTTTACGAATTCACAAATAGAAATAACGAAAAATGTAATATTTATGATTGATTCATAGATGCCTGTAATAGGCTTAAATGAATTAAGCTATTTTGATTATTTGATTTACGCTTTTGTTTTGTGCTTTAAGGAAGTGTTTGACAACATGGGTCATGGGTGGGTGATTATTACTAATGTCTGAGAAAAATTCTTGCCTAAAATCAAGAGTTTGATGTCTATGCCTGTTGAGCTTGACTGTCTAAGCTATGCCTTTGTCCTTTAAGAGGACACCTGCATTTACCTGATTTGGCATGGTGTTATAAAGATGTTGCCCTTACTTGAAAATATAGCTTAAATTAAATGATGTAAGTGTAAGCCCATAAACCAGTATGACCCTGCAAATAATTATGTAGTTTCACTTAACATAGTCATAGTGTTAATTTGAAGAACTGGTTTTCATTCAACTCTCAAGTAACAAAGATGTATGCATATCCATAAGTTTTTAAGAGAAACTACAATTACTTAAACAAACATGATTTATTATGTTTTATATTACAAAATTGATGAGTTTCAAATGAGTATACACAATTTTGTAACTTGTTATAAAATTCTATACATACAACCTTTACAAGAAATAAAGAAATTGTGAAATTAATCTACTTGAACTGTACACTAAGTACAATTACAAGTACTATATGACATAATGCTATGAAAAAAAATAAAAATACACAAGCCTAGTAGTTTCTCCTTAGTCTGAGCCCTGTTGAAACATTGCATCTAAAGTTATTCCAATAAAAACTTTCATATTTACCAGATCTAATTTCTTGTTTTAAAGCAGTATAGTAACCATTGTGGATAACCTGGTTCAAAATATTTAACATATTTATGTCAATTACTAGAAACTGTTTTGTTTTGTTTACTTCTGCAAAAACAACAGAATACTGAATCAAGATGAATTCTGGTTCATAGTACATTGTGTAAATAGGCAAGATAAGTTTGCGTATGACCATAATTGTACCTGTAAAATATTTGTAAAATCTCTTTAAAAAGAAAATTACCATCTGGTATACAAGTTTACTTTGTTGTTGTTACACATTGTTGTTGTTTATTTGAAATTTGTGCCATGGTTAGTTACCACCCTAATGACAAAGATGTGTCACTAAGTAATGTCGCGTAGAAACCAATTAAGAGTGTGGATTATATCTCTATACCCAGGTTAGCCAGACATTGGATTGGACCGACAGCAACATAGATATGTTACTCGCTAGCACTCAGCTTAGGGTGCAAACCTCACTCTGTTATGGTGTCATATCATGGGGGTTGTGTTTAGTGTAGAAGTTATCTATGAACAACTGAAACAAGTCTGAGAATTAAAAGGTTTTATGCCACACAAGATAATAAAGTTTGCTCAGAAAATGGGTTTATGTTGCCTGGCTTCTAGTAATACAGTTATTACTAGAAGCCAGTTTTCTGTTCCTGTGGAAAAACTAAATAGAGACAATTATTGCCTATGCTCTAAGATTGAAAACATTCTAGGGTTTGAAAAATATATTGCAATAAATTTATTCACCTTCATAAATGAAGGAATTAATCAAAATCGTTTCAATAAAAACAATATTGTTAAAATGGTAACTTTTTTGAGTACTTTGTGATAAGATAGTCAGTGTAGAAAAACTTTAGCTTATCTTATATCAATCTTGTATTCTAATCTTAAAACTATTCTTTAACACTTCAAAATAATCACTCTACAAAAAGTTTAAGTTAAAATTTTTTTTTTCACTCTACATACTGATTGTCGGATATTATAAAGGAAGGAAGGTAGTAAAGTACTTCAAAATTCGGCGATTTCGACTTATGTACTGTATTTGCTTTACATTCGCCCGATTAAAATTGTTGAAATAAGAGGTGAGTCTGAAAGAGAGATGTGTCTCATGGGGCTCTCGTTAATTCATTCATATTGTTTGTTTTACCAAAAAAATTATATCAATATCTATCAAGTAGTGGTTTCCTACAACTTAATTCTCAGTAACTTCTGATCAGTAAGTTTCCATACTAAATTTCACGATCCAACCCATAGTTCATATTAAACCAACAAACAACCAAATTTCAAATAGAAGAATTAATCTAAAAAAAAAATGCTTAATAAAGTTTACAATTTCGATTGTTACGTCCAAAGGTTAACAAGATCAAACAAATAAAATTAACACATTCATTTATTATTACTATAAAACAATAACGCTAGGTATAAACTCAGTTCGAGCTTTTAATTTCGTTGTACATATTTTTCAGTCAACTTCAAACATAATTGCATATATGTTTAATATATATGTTGCGATTTCCCGTCTTTTATTTTTGTCGGCTTCTTACAAAAAGGTGGGCTGGAAGAGATCGCTTTTAGTGGTAAGGTCGCCTTTTGCTTTTATATTATGTATTTTTTATTTTCTATTCCTTTCTTTTGTATTCAATAAAGTTGTATAAATAAATAAATACTTGATCGACAACTGACCATCTTAAACATCCACAACTGAGTCATTATAAAAACGAGTGCAAGTTCGCACCTTGTTTGAGTTTCCAGTCGCGTCCTGTACGTTTATCTGCAAGTTACTTGTTATTGCTATCAGGTTCACGTGCATTCTAGTGACTAAGGTGTATTTTAAGCACCGTATTGACCGAATTATAAGCCAGAAACTACCGTCACAAAAAAAAAAAACTTGTAGATAGTATTTACTTTGGAACTTTATTCGTCAGTTCCCTGGACACAAGCGCCAATATAAATTGAGTCTAGTAATACCAACCAGCATTCCCTAATATCGAACGACTGTTGAAAGCCGCAGAGTTATGGGCCATAAACTACACTCTGATATAAAAAACTTTTGTGTAACCAAAAGCGTTTTTATGCAACGGCACCCTGAAACTTTTTTTTTTGTCGTCTACCCTCAATATTAATCTGTACGCTAGGTTCGTTAAAAGTACCGTCAAATCCTGCAGTAAATAATGTTCAATAGTAGACGTCTATTGGTTAATACAAATTACAATATACCGTTGTTATGGTAGGTATCAGCTATGATAGCCTAGTGCTTAGGACGTCCGCCTCTTAATCGGAGGTTGGGAGTTAGATCCCGGGCACGCACCTCAAATTTCACTAAGTTATGTGCGTTTTTTAAGAAATTAAATATCACATGCTTCAACGGTGAAGGAAAATATCGTGAGGAAACCTGCATGCCCGAGAGTTCTCCATAACGTTCTCAAAAGCGTGTGAAATCTGCATATGGCCAGACCCTTCTCATATTGAGAGGAGACCCGTGCTCTGTTGTGAGCTGGCAATGGGTTAATCATGATGATGGTAGACGACCAACGCAGTGCTACAGTCTACTGTAGCAGTGCATTGGCAACAATAATATGTACTGATGACTCGTAGAGTCTGCTTATCATAGGTGAGCATGCTGCTAATGCTTGACTTAGCCGAAATATTAAAAATTCAAGCACAAAGTGATATACATATTTATTTAGTACGTTCGGATACAATTTAGTCACCGTCATATCCTTTCCTTTGAATGTTATTGTTGACTCTGATTTACTGTTTAGCAAGTCTCTAGAGCGTCAAAAACTAACCAAGTTACACATCTGCCTACACAATAACAATACAATATTAATTCTTTGCATTGCGTAGTCAGACAAAAGATTATTGTCTATTTGTGCTTGGCTGAGACCTTTTAGGAATTTTAAAAATCATTAACAGAGTCAGTTAGCCTATGAAGCGGTGATAGCCTAGTGGTTAAGGCGTCAGCCTCCTAATCAGAGGTCGGCGGTTCGAATCCGGGCACGCACCTCTAACTTTTCGGAGTTATGTGCGTTTTTAAAAAATTAAAATATCACTTGCTTCAACGGTGAAGGAAAACATCGTGAGGAAACCTGCACGCCTGAGAGTTCTCCGTAATGTTCTCAAAGGAGTGTGAAGTCTGCCAATCCTCTCATGGCCAGCGTGGTGGACTATGGCCAAACCCTTCTCATATTGAGAGGAGACCCGTGCTCTGTAGTGAGCCGGCAATGGGTTGTTCACGAACAGAATCAGTTACAAACAAAATGAAAAAATCTTTTTAAGCGAAATGGAAACTATTTCTTTTTACATCAATAGTAAACAGTAAGCATTATTTTATAAAGTTGCTAAAACTGTTTTTTTCATCGTATTAATCTTAAATCTTAACTTTTGCTAAACTGGTACTCGATTTACGCTGTATTCTATAGTATGATTAATGCTTGAGCAGCATTGCTGAGTGACGAGATGTAGTACATTCTTTAGTTCACGACCTTTGGTACTCGAGACACGGTGCAATTGTACATTGGCAATTAAATTTAATAAGATTAAATTGTCTATTTCAAGCCATCCATCTACTACACTCTCGGCGGCGGAAGTCGATCTTATCGAATCGTACGAGTATTTTGTGTTATGGTAACTAACGTACAGGAAGTTGCATGTTATATTATTCTAATAAATAGGTCGGGATTCTGCGGTCTGTTGGTTTAAATACACGTGGTTTAGTTTCATTGACATTCAAAAATAGATCATTTAAATGGTAATGAAATCAGGAAAAAAAACCAAAATGATTTCGGTTGAGAAAGTTCCGTCTCGAAACGTTAAACTTTTATTGCGTCACAGACCCATTATGCGTTTTATTAAAAAAAATGTATGCCAAGTGTTTTTTATAGTATTTTAATACGCAGATTATTTGCCTGTGGAATGAATTTGATGGATTTTATATGCAACTACCGTCGTAACGAAAAATTTGCTGATAATGTTGTTGTATTCAAATAAAGTACTATTCATAAAATATGATTTATTCCTTCCTTATCCTGGAGACGAGTTGCCGAGGGGAGAATTTCCTAATCTCAAGGGAAATCAGAAGTTATACGCGGACGAAGCCGCGGACGACTTGTTAATAAATGCGTATGATTCATCGAGTAATATAACCAATTGTGTTCACAGATCGGACGTAACGTGTACCGGGCGACGGCCTCTCCAACGAACACAATATTCGAATGCAGAGTGCTATCGCGGCATCATGCTACCTTATACTACGAGAAAGGGCACTTTTATCTTGTGGTAAGTTTGTTTGCTTTAAACTATAACCCCCTAAGTATCTACCTTTATAAACTATGTGTGCAAAACCGTTCACATCCCATCCCACAGTTTCTTCGAGCTCAAAATTTCTTTCCGAAGCTGGCCAAACTGTCCAGTTACGCTGACACAACCAATAGGGTTTGCACAACTAAACACAGTCCGAAACAAAAAAAAAACCATACACCTATATGATAAACGTGTTGGAATACGTAGTTGTTCCTACACTCATAGTGTATCTTATCGAATTAAAAACAACGCACAAAAGTTATCGTGAAACTGTATAGAGTTGTCAAGTTATGGATGGGTTATAGGTTTGGGTTAAACTGCTGTTGGGTCACGTTGTAAGCGTGTTCGATTACGGATCATGATGTCTGAGTGAGATTCTTGGGCCACGGCGTTTGATCGCCCATATAAGTTCAAAACCGAATGTAAAAACAGATGTGACGTTTTTACTTAAATAAAATTACAGTGGTCTGAGAAGGACCTTAGATCCAGATTGTTTTATTTTCCTCAGATAAATTTGATTTGGATTTAAAAACATGTTGATTCTGTGTCCGTGAGGATATTATAGTTGCCCATGTCTGGTTTGACCTTGTAAGACCAAAATTCCATAGAATATAAATAACCACTCCTTACCCACTATTATGAAAGACGATGGCTTGTTACGTGATTGTATTTTAAACCGCTCTCGCTTTTAACGCCTACGAAAATGTAAATCGGCAACCCAATTCTTCTTTATATGGCGGTTTTTAATTTCCATATCTTTTTCTAGTATAATAAAGGTAATGACATATTTAATTAGGCGACGTTAAGTTTATAGGTTACCCGTCTTCCACTGCCTCATTTGTCTCATCGTTATCATGTTCTACGAATAATCATGAGGTCTTGCATTTGATTCTCAGTTTAGGCCAAGAATTGTGAAGTATCAGGGTTTTTAGAAATTACATAGAATTTTCAGCTCGGAGTCATAAAATTGTTCGTAGCTTATCACCACGCCTAGGACGTTAAGCCCGTTTGCTCAGTTCTGGTTGTTATTGTTAATATGACGGGATAGTGGTCATGAAATTCATATACCCGTGTATCATCGATCACGCTGATACACGGGTACGGCGGATTTAGACCATAAAACCATCAGTTTGTGGTCTAAATACGCTCTTATGTTAGAGCCTGTGTATTAATAGGCCGATGATGACGGTCTTCAACTAGCATCTTTCTGCTTCATATAATTAGTTGAGTTTCTTTCATCATTTATAGCTATAACAGGTTCTCAAGTTGTAATTTTGGTTATTTAGTCATTTCTTTTCCTTGCCTTCGTAAAATACAAACTGTTTATGTTTTAAATTTGAAAATTTTACCGACTATTACAGTCCGATCTTATCATTTTTGACCATCTCGACAGTGTTGTACAAATAATTGGAAACAATCGTAAAATAATATAAGTGTGACGTTTAAAATGTACGTAATATTCCTTAATTGCGTACTATATACAGTTGACAATATAGTAAAGGATACAGAAAGAAAACTATACCGTAATAAACTTTCTTGGCGATATGCCGGGAAAAAGTAATGAAGCTTAAGACAACCTGGCCATATTCTCTATTAGTTACTCCATAAACAGAACCAAGACGTTGAGCATTCATAATTTTTTACTACCTTTATGTTGGTAATTTAACTTAGTATTCTTTAATGTTGTAGTGGTTTTTTATCATCTTTATTTCACGTTAAAGTCATGGTCATTATCGTCAGCTTTTCATAGAAGAGAGAAAGATCAATTGGTTCATTGATCAACCCTGCTACTTTATTTGCGGTTTGCCAGGCTATGTTAAAGCAACAATTATAAAATTAAAATCATTCTTCTTCGCAAAGTAACGGAGCATCAGATTCCGTATTCCATAATTTGTCTGACAAGTTGCCAACCCTCTGGAATTCGTACAAAACGCCATTATAAGACACTAACTAACGGTTTTTACTGAATCCGGGGACAGTTTGACGTTATTCTTCACTGTTTGAGCCGTATTTGATACAGTCTTCATTTTAATCCAGTTAATTATAATATTGTATTGTATTTTACTTTAATTTGAGGTTTAATGTTTAATAAAAAATCTATTATTTCTGATTTAATTAATTTAAAACTGTTATTGTCGTTGCTGATTGATAACGCTATAATTCTGTATTATATTTTTAAAATGTTTGACTTTTAAAAGAATTTTTGCATACTATCAAATAAGTTGAATGTAACGGTGTCACGTCGGAGTCACACGTAATAGAGTAATTTTAAGACCAACATTTGGACCATATTCCAGCTAATAAAGTAATTCTATTTTATTATATTCTTTAAATAAAATCACGTGAATGAAAGTGCTGGCCAGAAATAAAATTGCCATTAGGAGACATCCTTTACAAACCGAACCATATAAATGACAATGCTACCAAGTAGGTCAGACAGACACAATCGCAACACAGCGTCTTCGCAGGCGAAGACAGGGCGAGGGTCTTATCTATCGTCATGGGGGCTTACTCCAACAAGCCAAATTATCCAATGTCATTCTAAGTGGAGGTACGAGCCTCACATTAGACACCTTTAGACGCATTCGCACTCCACCAACCTTGGTGACGACTCTATTCTATTTTGATGATAAACACTTTGGTAATAACAAAAATGACACCATTTTTAAATCTATATGTAAGCCTCAATTGATAACTTTACTTGAAATAAGAACATTGAGAACTATAATAGAACAGTTATCTTTAACAGTAATAGGGTTACGAGCATTCCGAACCAACAAAACTAAATCATTTGAGCTATCAATGAAACGCACTGGATAAAGCCATGGCTGTAATACACGGTGCATTCATAATGAGGTCACGCTTACAGGAGTCTAGTGTTAGATTAAAAATAATCGCAACTACTGTGTACTGTGATTTAATTAGTTGCTATTGCGCATAATATCCTCACGGCTCGCTATAATGTACTTACAATGTTAACATCTCGCGCGTTACACGTACTTACTTGCGGATGTACTTAAAAAAACGTATTTATAGACTAGCCCTAAAATACTATAGAAAACAAAAACAGTCGGTAATCGTCGCAAATAATGACCGAAATGAGCATCGATTTTCGCGTAAGGACTCCCACATTCAAGCGGTCTTTGCTTTTTGCTTTTTTCGTTTGCTATTGCCTGCGATTCTTATGTTCGTTTTACTTCGAGAAATACGTGATGTCTCATATTGTATGGGAATACAAAAAAAAAGTCTGAAAAGATGTGCGGTTTTTGGTTTCCTCTGACGATTATCTATGAGTGGTTTAAATATTAATATTAGGATATTTTGTAACATTTAAAGCCTTTCAGACGCTACCTACGAACGCATTAACTTTACACTAGTAAACTGTAGGAATTCGGCACCAAATACGTATTTTGACGGACACTTTTTTACGAATGACAATACATCTTGCATAATATGATCGAAGGTGTTTTCGCTTTATGTCGTCTGACCCATGTATTGGTGGTATATTAACTCTCGTCACTCTCTGCCTTGCGGAATCGACACTAGCTTAGGAAGCTTTAAAAGCCAACGAGCTATTGAAAATCCTACTCAAACGAAAGTAGTTTAATTGTAATGGAACCTTTTATGAAACATACCGATTAAAATAAAAAAAGGGGAGGGGGGGGGGAAGGATAATCGGTTTAAATACAAAACAGGTATCGAACACCTTTAAAAACCATACGTAATTATGGCCAACTAGGTCCGGCGAAGAAAAGCCTATTGAACAGAACACACGTCTACCTTGGTGTCAATGCAAACGACAGAACAATGGATCAACATCAATGCTAACTTGTTTTAACAGTAGCCCTAAATAAGTAACGAGAGTAGCCCAGTCATTCGTGATTAAAGGCTTATTAGTTTGTTGGTATTTAGTCTGGTATACATCCTTCCATGGAAGTTATACTGGAAGCTTGGCATCCCAAGCATAAAAGTTTTTATTCCCTCATCATTTATTTGTTCCCTTTTACTTAGCTTTGTTTACTTTCCATTGTTAGCTTTTCTTCAAATATAACTGGAAAAATTATAATGTTTTTATATTTTATATATTTTTTGTTATATATAGATAGTAGCGCTTTATTGCCTCTTCTTATCGGTTACTAAATGAATATGTTTTAATTTATACTAAGTATAGTTTAGGCATATTAACAAGATACTTTCGGCGATTCACTTAGGTTCACGCGGTCACATAATCTGTTCACCAATTCATCTAATTTAAAAATCTATACATCTATACAAATAAATAAAATTGGAGTGTCTGTTTGTAATATTGAAATAACTGTTTTTTACTGCATGCATATGAATATATATACGGTGCATACACCAAAATAACATTTTTTACAATTTTTGTCTGTCTGTCTGTTTGTCTGTTAGTTCCGGCTAATCCCTGAAATGGGATGTAATAAGGAGTAACTTAGGCTACTTTTATTTTAGAAAAAAGTCTTTTATTTTAGAAAAATAAAGTAATGTTGCAATGTCCAAAAAAAAAGTATATAATATATAGACGTAGAATTTTATATAACTGGTCAGTTAATTGTACGTTTTTAACATTGTTTATTAATGTAAATGTATATTTTGATACCCATTTATTATTTTAATTTTAACGACGTCAAAAGTCGACCTTTGCTCGCCCACAATTTAGACAGTAATTTATTGTTATTTTTACGGTTAAAACAGAGGATGTGTATCATCTGTGAACATAAGTCAAATATAACTGAGGATACAAGCTATATCCTAATTATATATATATATATATATATATATTTTTTTACCCACTACAAGTTAGCCCTTGACGGCAATCTCATCTGATGGTAGGTGATCATGCAGTCTAAGATGGTAGCGGGCTAACCTGTTAGGGGTATGGTAAACCCATACTCCTAAGTGGTTTCTACGCGACATCGTGCCGGAACGCTAAATCGCTTGGCGACACGTCTTTGTCGGTAGGGTGGTAACTAGCCACGGCCGGAGCCTCCCACCAGACCAGACTCGAGCCGGGAATCGAACCCAGGACCTCCAACTTTATAACGCAACAGCGCGCGCGCTGCGCCAAGGAGGTCGTCAAAACCTCAAAAAAAAAAAAACGGAGGTCGTGAAAAAAATGTTCAATAATAAAAACTTATTTATTATTGAATATTTTAACAAGAAAATATTTATGGCTCCTTGGCTCCACACATTGGTGCCATCATTGGCATCAAGGTGACAACGTCTGATTAAGTAGTTTCGAAAGTGCTTGACACTAACTAATACTGATCTGGTAACAGTTTTGTAAATTCAAAGCGTTTTATATAACATATGTTTTCTCGACCCGCGGCAACTGTTTACACGTCCCAACGTGTCGATGCGTCGCGAATGCTAATGACTAGTGTACATTACTATGAAAAAACCAACACAGAGTGGCCAGCTCCCAATGTTGGCGTGATGGGGCCAATGCAAATTTTCTGATCTACACGTTAGGCGGTCACGTTATGTCTGCGTCGGGGCTAACGTGTGCTACATATTTGTATTTGAACGATAAGTTATCGTTCAAATACAAATATGATATTTTGGACGTTTTATTTCAAGTGCAAAAGATCAGTAGATATATATTGTTTACTGATAAAGCAAGCTGTGTTGTGATAGTCTAGTGGTTAGGATGTCAGCTTCCTAATCAGAGGTCGGGGGTTCGAACCCGGGCACGCACCTATAACTTTTGGGAGTTATGTGCGTTTTCAAGTAATTAAAATATCAATTGCGTCAACGTTGAAGGAAAACATCGTAAGGAAATCTGCATGCCTGCGAGTTCTCCATAATGTTCTAAAAGGCGTGTGAAGTCTGCCAATCCGCACGTGGCCAGCGTGGTAGACTATGGCCAAACCCTTCTCATATTGAGAGGAGACCCATGCTCTGTAGTGAGCGTGAGGGAGAATGGGTTGATCATGATGATGATGATGATGAAAGCAAGCTGTCAAAAATGGCCTATTAAATTGCTATGTTCTACTACCTTTTTATGTTCGTACTTTTTTTTTTAAATATTCACTATAGAAAGGTTAGGTCATTTGCAGTTCTTACAGAACATCTTTAGCTCGTTGCTGATGCTTTTTTTTAATCTCGTCAGTTTCATATAGATAGATAAAGTCTTTATTGCACATTTAAACATAGAATCTAAAACAAACAAAAACAAAATAGGACATGAAAAACATAACGCGTAAAGGCGGTCTGATCGCTTAAAGCGATCTCCTCCAGACAACCTTTTGTGAAAGGAACAATTTACAAGGAAAGGGGAATAGTGCTATAGTTGAGAAAAGGACATTGTTCTGCCCCCATACAAGTTTCACCTGAAAACCAACAGTCATAAAATATTGATTAATGGGTTCAAAAAACCTCTTTAAATCCTTGAAAGCAGATTGAAACAACGGACATTTTTTAGAATTTAGTTATTATCAAAACTGTTTTCGATTTTGAGGTTATATTTTAACTCGTCAGTTCCATTTCGGTTTTGGATTTCATCAGGTAGGTACTACTTAATTATGGATATGTCTTTATGGTTTCTGTCAAATGCTGTAAAAATAACTTTTGTTTAGGTAGGTAGGTACTCATTTTACCTATTTGGTACCTACTCAGATATTCTGTTTTACTGTTTTTATAACGGTGAATGGAAACTTGGGGGAATCAATTAAACATCTATTTAATTATTTTTATTATTTATTCGGAAGTGTCCGGGAAATTCTAGTATTTGGAATAAAGATTTTAAATTATGCTAAGAATTATTGTATAATATGTCAAATGAATGTTGATTCTTAGGCGAATTATGGCAATGTCCTTTGTTGTAGTAATAAAAATAAGAAACATAATAAAATAAGAAGGAATTTATACACTTATACTGACGGCCAACGACAAATAATTATCATTGGAACTCGCTACAAGCTACCTATGTCCAGCCGTGGGCGTCCATCGGTTCGGTGACGATGATGAAGGATGACAAAAATAGATTATTTACACACAATGCAACTTTTTGTAATTTCACGTAACGAATGTTATGCCTTTGTATTTGTGAGTATGTAATTGTAACCGTAAATTAATTATGAAAATGAAAATATTGTTGATGTACCACAGTCATGCAATGCTTCCTTGTCTCATGTTCTATTTGTTATTACCGCCGTGATGCAGAGCGTGCGCTGTCGTATTGTAAAGTTGGATATCCTGGGTTCGATTCCCGGCTCGAGTGTGGTCTGGTTTGGTACGGTGGTGGTAACCAAAACACGTATCGCCAAGCGTTCCACCACCCTACCGAAAAAGACGTATCGCAAAACGATTTAGCGTTCCGGAACGATGTCGCATTAAAAAACAGTTAGGGGTATGGGTTTTCCACACCCCTAACAGATTAGCCCGTTGTCATCGCACATTCAAACTTGAATTTTAATTTTAATTAATTCTTTAAAAGATCTATCTTTATTATACCCATGTAAGACTCGACATTAAAATAACAATAAATGTTATCGAAAAATATAAACTTTAACGAGAGCCCACTCAAACATATATTATGTTATCTATGCGAATAAAAATCGGTGTTTGTATGTTTGTTCTCAAACAAAACTTTGGTTGGGTGTGCTATGCTATTTAGTTATGCCAATTTTTGATCAGGTTACTTTAATAGAAACTGATATATACGTTCGCACTTGAGTGTCATTTGACCTGATGATAAGTGCTGATGGAGTATAGTAGTTATATGAACGGTACCGAAACGCTTAATCGCTTGGCGATTGGCTTTATAGGTACCAAGACTGGTATATAGCTACGGCTGGTGCCTTCTGCCAGACCAGTGCAAAAAATGTCATCATCTTTATCATGATCAACCCATTAATTACCGGCTCACTACAGAGCACGGGTCTCCTCTCAATATGAGATGGGTTTGGCCATAGTCCACCACGCTGGCCATGTGCGGATCGGTAGACTTCACACGCCTTTGAGAACATTATGGAGAACTCTCAGGCGTGCAGGTATCCTCACGATGTTCTCCGTCACCGTTGAAGCACATGATATTTTTTTTTAAACGCACATAAGTCCGAAATGTTAGAGGTACGTGCCCGGATTTGAACCGCCGACCTCTGATTAGGAGGCTGACGCCCTAACCACTAGGCTATCACCGCTTCTGAATGAAAGAAAAAATGCATTAATTATAAATTTCCCAATCTCCCACTTATGAGACCGCAGTGTACGCAACTCGCCACTGGAGGATGGATGCGCCATGGAGGTCAAATTATAATTATATATCTAAATCTAATGATGATTTTTGGGTGCCCTAGTAACCACTTTAAAACTAGCAAGATTCAAAATTATGTTAATTCAAATTGACCTTTAAAAGACGCTCTTCATGACGTACACACAGTCTTTTGTTCTGGTATATAAACAAGGACACATTCGCCTCTACTTCCGAATCCCTCTACGTTATTGGTTTCTCATACTAATCGAAGAATTTGTTTTCTTCTTTCCCTCTGTATATAGTTTAGATACTCTTTCTCACTGTGTTCTTACTATTTGTCAAATTCCTATCAAAATGCTATCAGCAATTCCAAAGTTGATCGTTAATAAACAGACTAACGAAAGTGTTGGGTTATATTATTCTTCATAACATAATATTAGCGTCATTCATCATCATGATCATCCTATTGCCGTCTAATGAGACGTCTGTAATGTCTGTATCTGTAATGACAGAGCACAGGTCGCCTTTCAATATGAGATGGGTTTGGCCATAGTCCACCACGCTGGCAATGTGCAGTTTGGCAGACTTCACACGCCTTTGAGAACATTGTGGAGAACTCCCAAGCGTGCCGGTTTCCTCGCGATGTTTTCCTTCGCCGTTAAAGCGACATTTTAATTGCTTAAAAACGCAGATAACTCCGAAAATTTAGAGGTGGGATCGAAACCCCGATCGGTTAGGAGGGGGACGTCCTAATCACTAGGCTATCTCAGCTTAGCGTCACTATAAGGCAGTTATTTCGAAACGACTAAGGGATTTTTCATATTTTATGCGTTCAAATAAATATTAAGATTTGACGATCTACCACTCAGTTTAAACACTTGAAACTGTACGTTATCTAGTTTCCAACTGATATAGTAAGAAATACGAAGATCTGGGTCTATATGGTACACATATTTATATAATATCATTCGCTGGCTGAACACGCAAAACAAAGTATCGGTAATTGCTAAGTATAATTGTAAACATGCAAATTAAAAGTCGTTAAATCATTGTGAATTTTACGTTAATGATAGCCTTCATTTCGCTTCTAATTCGAAGGCAGCCTTACAAGTATAAATAGGGTTGGCGCGTATCCGGCTTTGACTAGTACGGTGGCGGGTACAATTTCCTATGGTTTCCAGGTTTTTTTTGCAACCTTAAATAAAAACTGGTTTTGTACCTACATGCTTCAAGTTCATCTGTGTATATAAGGTACTCGGGTTAACTGACTATCTGATATGGCTAGAGGTACAGCTGAAAGCACTTGGCGAATCGAGCTGTGCTGTCCTAGCGTCTTGCAGGTAGAAATAATAACGTAGGCGTCCGCTAAGAAGGGATTATTGGAAATTAATTTCCTCGGGATGTATTAGAAGAGACTGAACGCCTCTCAGTTTTATTGGTTAGAAATTCGACAATGTGGCACTTAAACTAAATTACGTCGCGGGTAGTCACATCAGTTGGATTTTTTTTTAAACAGGAATAGTACAAACATACTCTAACTCCTGCGCTCGTAAATCATAATACCCAAGGTATAAGCTAGTAGTCAGCGTATTAACGAATGATCAAGATGTCCAGGTTACTGGGGCCGATCGAAAAAACTATTTTTCTGTTAAAAAAACCTCAGTACCATTTCGAAGTTTGGAAATTCAAGGTGTTCACTCCCCGTGTCTCGAGAGCAATTTACGCCGCGCCGCAGTAATTCTGCCTCGAGGGACATGAATATACGCGACAAAAACCTCTCCCCCCTTATGAGCACAGGAATGTATCCAGCTAGCCTAGACTATTTATTGTGATAAGCAGCAGTCGATGTTGCTTATGTTGCGGGTTTACTAATCCAGCTTTCCCAGTATTGATTCTCCGAGGTATTTGATTCACGAAAAGTCGCCTTGAGCATAAACAATAGCCATCGGAACCCAACAAGCGTCAACGTAATGTTGACAAGGCGATCGCGCGTCGACCATATGCGGTGTAGCGTTACATCAATTAAAAGGATGTTAAACCTGTTTCAATTTGGCACAGCTCACAGCACCACGAGTAGTGCGCGCAAATACCGTAACTCATAGCGAACGTGGATGGCACATTACTCTTTTTATAGTTCGAGACCCATACGTGTCATATACATCTTCTGTGTTCCCTAATGGTTATGATATGATCTTCTGTGTTAATGGTTAATGTCCTAATGGTTATAATAACATGGGGATCTTCAAAGGGCGGATTAACAAATTGCTCAAGGGCAGCAACGCATTGGCGGTTCCTCTGGTGCTGCAAATGTTCATAGGCGGCGGTAATCACTTACCATCAGGTGACCCGCCTGCTCGTTTGCTCGCTATGTATATTAAAAAAAAAACATATATATAGGTATATAATATGGTAATAATATACTAGTGGTTAAGACTCCGGCTTCATCCTTTCGAGGGAACTAAGTCTCTTAGGATGGAAATGATCTCCGTCATACACCTCGTAATTTGTAACGTGCGTGTTTATTTTAAAGAGTGAACGAAAGACATGTATGCTTGAGAGTTCTGTTCATATTTAAATGTTCTTAAAGGCATTTGAAACTTGCACTGTACCAGCCCGAAATTCTTCTCATGCTCACAGAAGACCTGTTATGGTTCGATAATGAGTTGATAATTATGAAGGGTTATATTGAGACTGGAAACTTTAGCGCATGATTGCCTTTCAACCAGAGATGTGCTACGTTGCTTTGCTATGGATGTGTGGGAAAACCACAAATAGTATCGGTGAAATTTCATAGCTTTGCTACAATTGCTACAACCCTTTCCATTAGAACTAAGCGAGCAATCAATCAATCAATCATAATCTTTCTTTATTCAAATAGTCCTTTAAAGGGCACTTTTGACGCGTCAATAGACTTAGAGTAGTGATTTGATGGTGATAACTACATTCGTAAACTTAAAACTAAAGATAAGTCTCAGAAGCCTACAACAAACTTAGTCGGGTCAATTTTCGCCTTGTTATCACCATTTAACATTTCTTTTGAATGAATTTCTAAGCTTAACCAAGCTATGTTATTTGCTAATGAAAAGGCAGACTAGTAGACACTGGGCAAATTTCAACATTGTTATCGTGACGGGATATTTATCTTAGGAAACTTCTGTCGATGTGTCTGGTAACGGCAACTGGACACATTCGTGGGTTTGTTCTTCTAAACACTGCTGGACATCAGTATGGTTAACATGCGCTCCACTAGATAGTTACCCATTATCTCGTCTTATCTCATAGAAATAGGACGAGAAGTACACATATTTATATGGTGGCGCGCATCTTGGCTCGGTGCTTGTTTCTCGTCTGTTGCACGAGTAAGTGATGATGCAGTCTAGGATAGTAGTGGGCTAACCGGTTAGGGGTATGGTAAACCCACACTCCTAATAGGTTTTTACGTGACATCGTGCCGGAACGGTAAATCTTTGTAGGTTGGGTGGTAATTGGCCACGGTCGAAGCCTCCCACCAGAACAGACTCGAGCCGGGAATCGAACCCAGGACCTCCAAATTTATAATGCGACAGCGCACGCACTGCGCCACGAAGGTCGTCCCACGCTGGGTATAAATCCCTCATATAAGTGAGGGTTTTCACAGGTTAACCCCGCCATTGTGTTGAATATGTAAGAATCCCTCACTTGGTAAATATTTGTGATGTGTGAACAGCTAGCACAAGTTTTGGGCTATTATTTCCGAAATTTTCTCGTCATATTAACCCAATAAGAACCCAATCATCCCGTTCCAAGTTATTGAACCCAAGCACATATGATTCACATTCGAACATGACTAACCAATAATAGATCAACGGCAGATTGTTTTCATATTTTTATACGTATAATGTTTGTTTATTTGTTTGTTTGTTTGTACAGGACAACCAAAGCAGCAACGGCACGTTCGTCAACAACAACCGGTGTACTCTGACGAAGGAGCCGTACGAGGTGTTCTCCGGCGACGTGGTCCAGTTCGGCACACCCGTCGTCGAGAATGCTGGCCACACCGAGAAGGTACTGTGTTCTGCTACTGTACATACTATACATATAATAATTGATATAGAATAAGTGTAATCTATCACAGCTTAAAAAATAAAAATATAAATATATTTTTTAAGCTGTGATAGATATGTGATAGTGGTTAGGATAGCATTGCTAATAATTAAATAGTATTGAATTTGTACATTTCATCATGATCAACCCATTACCGGCTCACTACAGAGCACTAACTATAGGCCTGATCAGAAAGCAAACAGCGGGCAATTTAGAAATCTACACTCAGATTATTTCAACGGGATCAAATGACGACATCCGTAGAAGAACCACAATTTCCAACGTAGCTAAATGAATTGTGAAAGTAAAGTAGTAGTGGGCATCATCATCATGATCAACCCATTACTGGCTCACTACAGAGCACTAACTATAGGCCTGATCAGAAAGCAAACAGCGGTCAATGGAGAAATCTACACTCAGATTATTTTAACGGGATCAAATGACGACATCCGTAGAAGAACCACTATTTCCGACGTAGCTAAATGAATTGTGATACTAAAGTAGCGATGGGCATCATCATCATCATCATGATCAACCCATTACCGGCTCACTATAGAGCACGCGTCTCCTCTCAATATGAGAAGGGTTTGGCCATAGTCCACCACGCTAGCCATGTGCGGATTGGCAGACTTCACACGCCTTTGAGAACATTATGGAGAACTCTCAGGCATGCAGGTTTCCTCACGATGTTTTCTTCCGTTGAAGCAAGTGATATTTTTTTTAATAATATTATGTTGGACACTACTAACTGTCATAATGTTTATTTTCAGAACACCTTTAATCCGGTGGTGGCGCTCCTCAAACTATTCCATCCAGACGGCAATGAGGCAAAGCTTTCGTTCAACCCTGCGATGACGACGCCACTGCACCTCAAAGAGTTATATCAGCTGAATAATTTTGTACAGGTACTATTTCAACCTAGGAGTATATAGTTCGTAAGCGAATTAGAGTTAAATGTTTAAAGGTCGTTTCCTTGACTTTTTTGCGTAGTTACAAAAAATTATTAGTGCATGCATGTTATCTCTCGGAAATCTATAACATAACAAGGTAAAATACGAATAAACTGATATGAAAATATTTACTTTATTTTTGCTTGGTTTGGTTTTTACAGAATAAAAAGTGGCCTTATGACACTTATCGACTTTCCTACTATTTCTACAATAAAAAGTAGCTGGTAAATTAATTTTAAAAACATGTTGGATTGCTTTAGTTTCACGGTGTAAGAAGTATCTGTTTCCAGGCATAATGCCAAACGTCAAAATCGGTTAACATATCGGTTTAGCCGTAAATTAGTACGACGGAATAATAATTAATTTTTATTAAACATTAGCATAGCTGTTTTTATATTTCGATATTATATATTTATTATATATTCGTAGTATACGTGTAGTATATTTATTATTAATCGACAGATAATTCGCCGTGTCTCTGCGACTCTTTCATAAAATACTTACGACATCAATCTTTTTTAAAATTCTTACATCATTTGTCTGTTTTGCATTTTTAACTGTATTGGATAAGTTATTTGCAATTTCTTGTTTCAACAAGAACAAGTTTTTTTTTACAGCTCATAAGACAGATTTATGTAACCCATAACCCTAATGGCTTTATTGGAAGGTGTGGTTACGAATAATGAATGCCTCTCATTTAGTTAGACATAAATGAATTATACATTTTTGAATTGAACCACCCAATCATTTGTGACCTCACAACTCAATTTAAATTTAGTATTGACTTTAAATTCTGAGAATTTAGTAGTGTCGAATCTAAACAGATTTCCATTTATATTTAGCTTCATGGTGACAAATTGTTTTGTTTGTTAAATGCGTTGAAATGCAGTTCAATACCTAAGGTAAATCATCATGATCAACCCATTGCCGGCTCACTAAAGAGCACGGGTCTCCTCTCAATATGAGAAGGGTTTGGCCATAGTCCACCACGCTGGATTGGCAGACTTCACACGCCTTTGAGAACATTATGCACTCTCAGGCATGGAGGTTGCCTCACGGTGTTTTCCTTCACAGTTGAAGCAAGTGATATTTTAAATTGCTTAAAAACGCACGTAATTTCGAAAAGTTAGAGGTGCGTCCGGGTTCAAACCCCCGACTTCTGATTAGGAGGCGGACGTCCTAACCACTAGGCTATCACAGCTTCCTAACATAAATAAATATACTTAAATATGAATTGAGGATTAAAATAGTGATTGCTGGTTTTAAAAAAGGTAGACTTCTAAATTCATTAACTAAAAAAAAATTAGCCCGGATTCAAACCCCCGACCTCTGATTAGGAGGCGGACGTCCTAACCACTAGGCTATCACAGCTTCCTAACATAAATAAATATACTTAAATATGAATTGAGGACTAAAATAGTTATTGCTGGTTTTAAAAAAGGTAGGCTTCTAAATTCATCACCATTTTGTGTCACTACTGACTTGTGTTTAATATTGTCGTATAAACGGTGTTTGCAGGAAGCGGTCCAACGTGAAGCGTCGCTCGAAACTCGGCTGCGTACGTTGCGAGAGTGCGTGGAACGTACGCGCGCCGACGCCGCTGCGTCGTGGGAGATGTTCGTGGGCGAACAGAGACTGCTGATGCGTGTGCACACACTTGAAGCCATGCTGGCTGCCGGGAAACACCCCGATCATTACAACGTTGCTCAGCTACTAAACGACAAGCGGAATTACCAGGTGAGTTAATTATTTATTTGACATTCGTGCGTGATATTACTATTTAACTCTTTATGTCTATTTGGAGGAATGGAATACTTAGACTGGCAGGATATGAAAGTTTTCAAGTAAGGATACCTGTGTGAATTGTTTATATTAAGAATATTTATGTAATCTAAGAAAATAATGGATTTATGACTATGCAACATATTCGTTTTGAACATTACGTAATAATATCATTGATTTACCATTAGCGGTAGATAGAGCGCGTCATATAAAAACAAGGCGAAAATTTGTCACCAACTAACTATAAATTCCTACATATCGGTATATCGATGTATTATAACCCGTCTAATACACTAGACATCTGGCCGTTATATTATCTATAGCGGCGCGTATTGCTTTGTAATTCATTCGGATTATACGGCTCGAGTGTTAGAATCGGTGACTTTTGTCCAGCCTTGTCACACACTGGGGGAAAGGAGTGCACGCGTCGCTATTTGTGCACTACCTTTCCGTCCCATTTTTTGAGCGTTAATGATCGATCTACGGGCTAGTGGTAAATCAATGAATAATATATACATATATATAAATGCGCTTACGGCATTACTACCTACATTTCGCTCCGAGCTTAAAATGCGCAGTAATAGTATATGTTTTATATTTTGTGGTTTGATATTTATAAAACAAACATATTATGTTCTTAGTTTATGTATTTCTCTATTCTTGTCTATTCTTGGGCTGAGATCTATGACGCGAAATTTATCTTAAGCTTAACTTCACTATATAGAACTCGGCCTTAATCCTGGGCGCGTTTAGTACTCTCAAAGCTGTAGTTTTTAGATAATTTAGTAATCACCTCACAAAGCAAAATATATATATATATATATATATGAACGCTTCATAGAAGCCAAGTACGCCACAGCAGAAGGCCAGAATACCCAGAGCCTGTACCAGATGGAGTGCCAAAGGATCGAGTTAGTATGCACTTTGACACCCCGAGTAGATGCCAAGTACCAGGTTAACATGAATAAAAACTAATATGTTTATTAATTTATTGTTTTCCAGGAAGTAGCGCAGGACAGCTTGCGCACAGCTCACGAGCAGAGGTTGGCCTTGGAGGAGTCCTTGGAACGGCGGAATCGCGAAGCGGCCTCGTTGCACCAACAGAACTACACCCTGCGTCAGGCTGCCACCAATGCACTGCAAGAGTTACAGGTGAGAGATAAGCAGCAGAATTAGCTGTATCATTCATCCGCTCAAATAGCTTCAGTACAATCATAGGCTATTTTTATGACCATGAAGAAAAAAAATATCATGTGTACTTAATTTTTTTTCTTTCAACATTAAAAAGCCACTTTATTAAGAAGTAACACGAGCTTTATATTATGTTTCAGTCAATAATAAAGATATCAAACTTTATTATTGAAAAGGGACGATTTCGGCAGTCTCAGTCAGTATATGTTTATAAATGCAGTTATGACAATGTCTTTTTTAATTTCATGTATATTTTTTGATTGTCACAACCCAGTAATTTTTGTGTTTATTTAAACAACATCTATAATACTTTAATTATTTAATTTTAAATTTGTGGAATTTTGTGTAGCCCTGGGAAGACGAATTCGGCAATTGTAAATTCTCCCCGGGGTTCTTCTTCGTCGTAACACTCTTGACAGAGTGGTCGTGGTCATCACGAAGTCATCTTTGTACACTTCACGGGCATTCGCCGCTTCTCTCGGTTGGCCGAAAGCCTGGTGCACTTGTGCAAAGGACCGCTCATGGCAGACTTAATCAGATCGGTCCATCGCATGGGTGACCTTTGTCGACCTCTAATGCCCGCCACCTTGCCTCCCCGGTGTATGTATCCTAAATAAATTAATTGTTTTGTCACAGAAACTGGCAGCCCGCTGCGACCGAAAGATGTGTGCTGCGCGACTAGCTATCGCAGCTGCCGAGGAGCGCGAACAGGCGCTTCGGAAACACCTGCCGCTAGCTGTGAGTCATCATCATCATCAACCATCATTGGACGACCTTCGTGGCGCAGAGCGCGCTGTCACATTATAAAGTTTGAGGTCCTGGGTTTGATTCCTGGCTCGAGTCTGGTCTGGTGGGAGGCTTCGGTCGTGGCTAGTTACCACCCTACCGAAAAAGACGTGTCGCAAAGCGATTTAGCGTTCCGGCACGATGTCGCGTAGAAACCAATTAGGAGTATGAGTTTACCATACCCCTGACAGGTTAGCCCGCTACCATCTTAGACTGCATCATCACTTACCATCAGGTGAGGTTGCCGTCAAGGGCTAACTTGTAGTGGGTAAAAATAACCCATTCTCGGCTCACTACAGAGCCAAGAGTCTCCTCTCAATATGAGAAAGGTTTGGCCATAGTCCACCACGCTGGCCATGTGCGGATTGGCAGACTACACACGCCTTTGAGAACATTATGGAGTACTCTCAGGCATGCAGGTTTTCCATCTTCCATACTTCCTCGTTTCTAGTACACATTACAAAGATCTAGAATGCCCCTTCCGCTTCCATTTTCCTCATGTGCACTACATTAGACTGCAATTCCATCATCATCAATTATCATTGTAGGTGTACCATCAGGTGTGATTTCCGACAAGCATTAGTCAACATTGATAAAAAAATGTAGGAACTGGAAGCCCCGAAGATGTTAAATATCGAACCGATAGTAGAATTTCTGTAGGATGCATGATGGCACAAATGTGCGTTATATCGTGTGCCGTGACGGCAGATAGATCGTTTTCACTGCTAAGCTTAAAGTCAAATACTGCGTCGCACCACTTTAATTATACATTAGTCGAGACGCAACTGCTGCCACAGTCCACCTTCGAACAGTAAAAGTCAGTGGACTGTAAGGCTAATCTAACATGTCTTGAATTATTAGTATATTAATATAATATGTATTATATTAATATACTAATATGATATATTAATAACAATGAGATATTTATTTATTTATAATAACTGAAGCTTAAAATAAATAAACCTTATATTGAACCTAAAACTATATAATTACTAAAATATATAATTAAAAGGAGTCGCTTTAGGCAAGGTTCCGAGGATACTGGTAGCGTTCCCCCTTTGAATAGCTACACTAATTCGTAGTCTGAGGTAGCTGTCAGCTCTTCGGTCTCCTGTGATGTCGACTAACCTTTTTGCTATTTCCCTAGAAAGCCCTATAGCGCTAGGACCCCACGGACCAAGGGTCTCGACACCGAATGGCACAAAATCAAATTCTGAGCCTAGACCCCTATATTTGCATGCTTTAGCTTTTTCAACCGCACAAACTGTGTTGTTGGTTCCATGTAGATGGGAAGGGGCCAGCGTGTCTGTACAGGTTGCATCCCATACCAGCACCCGGCACATCTTCCAAGGAATCAAAATCATCAAATCAAATCATAAATATAATCAATTCAACATTGACTTATATTTTCCAGTACTCTGTCCAAAACGGCGAAGCAAAGATGCTGGTAGTGTCGACTGACAGCAATAAGTTACAAGAAGCTAAGCGTGGAGGCTCACTCGAGGACGCGATTCGAGCGTTGCCCGACTACATCAAGCTATTGCTGCCGCAGAACTTGCTTAATAAGGTACAATGGTTTGGTTTGTATGTCATAAGCCGCTGGATACAAGTGGCCCAAGATCGTGGCCATTGGAAATCCCTACAAAAGACCTATGTCCAGCAGTGGACGTCAATCGGTTGAAAATGATGATGATGATGATGATGCTAAATGGATCAGGGCGTTGCATCTCTACATAGTATAATGATAGACCTACTGTACAAAAAAAAACTAAAGTTGTATTAATAACAGGTTATATTTCAGGTTGGCATAAAAACAATATCAGCTGAAGGGAAATCAGCGAAAGAGTTCGAATTAATACTGCAAAAGAATAATATATACAATTCTGAAGGTGAGGAACAACTAGAAAATTCTCAATTCAAATATAAAACATATTTTTTTTTATGTAAACATAGTACAGGAATGTATAAAGCACTCATATAATAAACTTTTCATTAATTTTAATTCGTGATCATGATACACAATACTATATACACAAAAAAACTTAAAACTAAAGCTGAGAGGGTTCCAAACGCGACCAGGTCCATGAAGAAGCCCACAACAAACTTAGCCGGTTTTTTTTTGATATCACCAACTCCGTACTCAATAGTTAATAAAATAACCAGCAACCCAACCCCTTTTTTATCGCGTATTATTTATTAATTCTTCAATAAATACATTACTTTTTGGTGCATTCGTCGAAATGTTTACGCGGGGTTTTAGTGAAGTCTTATAAGCTTATCCAAAAACATTTTCAACGAATAGTGTCATTCCAGGTATTAAAAAGGTCTCGTTGTTTTTTTTTCCGGTTTTTCTTAATGTGAGACTAGTGATAATTAAAGGGCTATTTGCCCTTCAACGCTCAACGTAATTTTACCCTGTATTAAATATATATCTCGCCTCATACACTTAAAGTGTGTATATATAAGTAACATTTTATAAATATTCATAGTTTTAGAATTAGAAAGGTTAAAATAGAATAGCACTTTATATCCATCCCATAGCCCTACCATAGATGAGTAAAAAGCATCATATGATTTTCGGCCCATAAATTCTTCCACACTCAAAATCACGTTAATCTTGGCTCTCTTACATGTTTTTTATTGTTTTTGTTTTACTATACATGATCTAATAGTAAAACAACATATACAATTGAGCTTTTATAATAAAAGTATGCATAAATGTCCACCATTGCATATCAGTTACATAGTTTTACCTTTCAAAATTGACAAACGTCTTTTATGGAATATTACAGGGAAGCAACAGACGGAGGACGGTAGCGTTAGCGTTAGAGAAGAAGAAAAGAAATCCGAAGAAAACCTTTGCACCGACGATGAGAAACATTCACGGCTCAACCACGGTAATTTATTATTTAACTTAGCCGGTTTTAATATCAGCTGGAAACAGTACTGCCTGAGTTCAAATTAAACACGCAGAACATGGTTTATAATGCACCTTGGCATAGAACCAAGGTGCTATTGTCCAAAAAATGTGATATTCCCGTTTTGACATTTGTCAGAAACGTCATCAAAAATCTACAACGTAACCTTTTTATGGACACAGACAATATTATTTATTTCTACAAAGTTATAACCTCAAAATTGCTTATTTTTTTTCAGTTAAACGTTCATAATTATTGTAATCATTACTAAAGAAGGCAATTTTACTATTTACTTTGTCTAATAAAGTAATAAACCATTTTGTTTAAACATAAACAATTTTTGGCCTATAAAGCTAGACATTGTTACAAGGTTAGGTCGGTGGACTCTTTTTCTTATTAATTAATAGGAATGTTACCAAAAATAATCGAGATAGATGAGTCAAAAAGTAGAATTGAATGCAATGATTACTTTTGAAGGAATGTTTAATTCTAAATTAATAACCACATTGTGATTATAATAAAATAATTTATTTGCCATGCAATAAGGTATGAGTACGTGCAGGTTTATGTGACATTGCAAAATACTCCTTTTAGATGGAGGACATGAAATGGAATCCTTGAGTCCGTTGGATGGTGACCTGTGTCCGGATAATAATGCCAATTCAACCTACACAGAAGGTGACTTCAAAGAGGACTCCCCTGTAAGTGTTATTTTTTTTCCTGTTGTTTTAGAATGCAAGTCTGTTGGTTGGTTATCAGTGTTCAGTTTTTAGATCTATTTATTAGATCAAACAGTTGGCCTTTAAATTAAAAATTAAGTCAGTAAGTAGCCACTAAAAACTTAATAACAGAGGGAGAAAAGGAAATTACATTCATTGTACATGTACAAATTCTCAAACCAATTTGAAGAATGTTTTAATTTTACTTAAAATCGTAATTATTATTGGTAAATAGCCAAAAGACGTTCCATTTACATACTTTCACGTATTGAAGGGAAATCAGTGATTTTATTCAATTAACTTCAGCATTGCAACTTTTGTATACTTTTTGTTTGAGCTGATTCAGTGTGTCTGGTTCTTTTGCGGATACCCTCAGTTCTGATTTGATAAGTGGATATATTCATCTGTCGCCTGCTGGGTGACAATAAAACGATACTCAATATCGACCAAAGACTAACAGCCATACGAATACATGTTGCATAAGTTATACAGTGTTTTGTCACACTTCAACTCGCAGCATCTTTCTAAACTCAGAGCGAGACAAAACACTGCATAGCAATTGCAACATTACTAATACCAACCTTACCAAATTATATTTGTAAAAGTCTTTCCAAAGTGGTCGCTAATTGGAAAACTCAAGTCACTCTGCTTGCGATGGAGGTTATACTCAGAGTTCTCCACGAGACAGAGGTAACTAAGACTGGAGACCACCGGCAATGGACTCCACGAGACAGCACATTAACCAAGTGTGGAGACCACCGGAAATGGATGTACTCTTTTATTAAAATAAAGTTAATTTTATTTATTTTTATACGTATCAAATGAGAAATGAATTGAGGTTTGAGAATAACGCTGTTTTACCCTTTTTTAAAATAAAGTTAATTTTATTTATTTTAATACGTATCAAATAAGAAATGAATTGATGTTTGAGAATAACGCTATTTTAGAGTAAAGCTGGCGTGGAGTACGCGAACGTGCTCCGCGTGATGGCGGGCCTCAATGAGGAGATCAAGGTTCTGCGCGAGAGGCTCGCGGCGGAGGTGGCGGAGAACGAGCAGCTGCGCGGCGTGCGCGACGAGCTGCTCGCGGCGCAGGAAGAGCCGCGCGCGCCCGCACCCGCGCCCGCATCCGCTGACGACGCCGCCGCATACCGCGCACGCATCGCCGACCTGCAGGTACGGATACTATGGACACATTTATTTTTAACATTTTCCTTTTCTTTACCATCTTTTTCCCATTTTTTTCTTATTTCTCTCCTAATAGAGAAATATGTTATTCCAGCCATGCCCTAGTCCATGTATTAACATGGACTAGGGCATTGCTGGAATAACACCTGATGTTAGTGATGATGTGAGCTAAGGTGGAGCGTGCTTGCCTGGAAGTTGTTTGTGAGCTTTTAATTTTAAGGTACTCCCAATATGATATGAAGGGGGAGGGTTTGCTGGCGTTTGCGTACGTGTCCGTGAGATATTTCCGTACATACGTCCACCTAGTTCGGTGTTTACAGCTGTACCAGCATGTATAAGTGAGCCGTGTTAATGACCTTTGTCGGTGTTGATTAAGTTAAAATATTCCGGACTTTTAAGATTTTTTATCAGGTCTGTTCGACTGTTGTTGTTTTACTTATAGTAAATCTATATGTCACGAGTCACAAGACATGTTAGTACAGTTGGGGTTTCTTTTATTATTTGATCACAGTCAGTGGGGAAAAGCAAAGGAAATCATCCGCAGACTGTTTACTACTTCACCCTTACCTTTCTTTCCGTATGTCAATAAAAATGCGGCACAGTAGCCTTACTATTTAGAAATGTATATATTTTCAGGAGCAACTTTCGCGGACGGCCGTGGTTGGCGAAGCTAACCTCGCAGAGATCCAGCGGCTCGCGTCCAGCGCGGCCGACATGCAGGCCGAGCTCGCGTTCCGGCCGACGCGCGCCGACATCGACGACCTCACCGCCGTCGTCGGCAAACTACGCGCCGACGTGCTGGAGCGCGACAAACAGATACACCGCTTACAAGCCGCAATGGAGCAGAAGAACACCGCCGACAAAGCCGTCGAGACCGACCACCTCGACGTCGAGCGCGACGAGAACATCGACACGAAGCAGATATCCGCCGAAATCGACGAAATGTTCCGTCTCGACTACGACGACGACGAGGAGGATACCGACTCCGTCGCCACCGAGATCAATAAAGACGATAGCGACAAGGACATCGAGCAAACGCCCAACACGGAGAGCCTCGTCAGCGAATACGTGCGCCTCCAAGACGACGTGAGGCTTCAAGTGACCATGCAGAATGGCAGCTTACACGCTCTGGAAGAAGAGCTGGTGAGGGCCAAGGAGAGATGGGCCGAGGTGTGCGCGGAGAGGGCCCGCCTCGCGGCTCAGTTGGCGACCCTGCAAAGCAAACCTCTCCGGTTAGACTTGACCCACGTGGCTGCTCTAGCCGTGCCCGTCCTCGTCGCCTGCCTTTACTACCTCCTGCTGCCCTACATTTCCTGATGGACGGCCACGTGGGACCCCCCCGGGTACGCGTAACCCTGACCACCGCCCGCGACGCCGCCGACGCGCATCGTGGACGTTTAAAGTTCAAACTTTTGCTCACTACGTCTTCTTTAATAACTTTTTTTAAATGAAAAACTGTAATTTTGTCTTGATAAAACGAATATTTGTGTTATAAGGCCAGTACAAAGTGGTACACGGTAGGGGGAAGATTTTAAATTCATATTCACAAATAATAACGAAATCTACTTTGAGCATTCTGATGCACATGTTAGACTTCATAGCCTTGTTTTTGAATACTATCAAAACTTGCTATTCAATAATCGAAACCAACTTAACAATGAAATTGGATTTTTAATTAGATAACTAATTAACTAAATTTATAATCATCTTCCTCACAGTGAGCCAGTTTTCGCTGGACCTATTCGACCGCGATAGTACTTTGTACTAAAAAATCGAACGGCCTCTCTCCACGTGCACTTAGATTTATCGGTAGTATTTACACTGAATGGAAAGCAGTATGAATAAGCATTAATTCCTTGACTATTTGATTATAAAGATTAAGTTAAACTGATACAGAATGTCGCGTATGAACAGTTTTACCTCATAGCTCAACCAATGGGCGATATTCGCACGGAGTTCGACCAGGATCTGATGATAATAGGGAAGGACTCCGCAAAGGACGATAACAAATAACATAAAATCAGTGCATTTCATGTGTGTGAACGAAGAAACAACTCGTGCATATTTCCGAGTATGTGTGTCATCATCATCATCATCATCAGCCAATATGCATCCACTGCTGGACATACGCCTTTTTGTGTAATACAGGGCACTTTCGGTGTAAATACTCCGATAACTTAAGGCATAATCGCCGTTGCGTGTCGAAGGTGATAAATATATTTACGGATTAGATTAATTTAGTATGTATCATAAAAGAAATAATTACGGATAGATATTTTAGTAACGGTGACCTTCGTCTGCACAACGGTCGGGCGGGAGGTCGATTCGAATCGTGCGGAGGTCGAGAGTTGTTAAGTCGAGGGTTGAACCAAGTGGCCAATCACGAGGTGCAAGTTGGACGACTTGGTTGGCCCTCGCTTTAGAGAGAACCGTCTCAGTAGCTATATTTTACGAGATTCGCATTAAAGGTCTCTAACACTGATGTGGGTCGATCGAATGGTTCACGACAATCGGGCAGAAAATTTACATCTACATATCTTCGCTAATAGTTTGAACCGCGTAAGTAATGTTTTTAAATTAGTACTGGTAAGGATTAAGAACCGATTGAGATCGAGCGCTAGTGATTTTATGAGGGGGGGGGGGGGGGGGGGATTGCTGCGAACGCTAAAAAATTATGCTTACGCCCTATTTCATGAACTAAGCGATGCATAAAATTTAAACGTTATGCGACGTTCATCTTTAATTTAGTTCACGTAACGTCATGTATCATACAATCGGAAAGCGACGGAGCCTTTAGTACGTTTGAGAATATTATAAATACAATGAAATAGTATGTATAAAATATGAATTTTTCATCGTTATTACGCTTCTAAAAATAATTTTGCAAAAATAATGAATTAATCTGATTTTTTTTATGCTGTTCGAAGATTTTCCTATGCACCGATTATCTTGGTCGATTTTTGGACAGCTTAAAGATTTTGTATGAAATAGCTGCTGTGTCAGTTCGCTTGCAAGCTTGCATCGAAAGTGCCATTTTGTTTTGGCGTCGCGTCGGGGCGGTCGGTGCATGTCGTTTATACATGTAAGATACTAGAGTTGTTTCTGTAAAAGTGTCAGTATCCTATCGATAAATATAAATTTGTTGTTATATCTGCCATAATAAATAACTTGTACATTTTTAATCTTAAGGCCTAACGACTGTCTTGAGTTTTAATAAATAAATAAATTAATGAATATAAAATTTATCTTCGTGCGAGCTTTTGTAAATTTTCGAAATCGTACGATTATTATATAGGTGGCGAAAATATATAATGTTGAATTATGTATGTACCTGTTTTAGGTGTCGATATAGTATCGGAGCGGATGTAACATTTCATATGTATCGAATGCGATGTAAAAAATATATAGTACTTAGATATTAAAAATGTTAAAGGCTTCTTTGCTATCTAACTAAAATTATTGTCTTCGGGATTTGTCGTTAATTGCTATCGATTGCAATAACTGAAATACACTAAATAGTATTTGAAAGTACCTCAATAAGGACGTGTTGTATATAAGAGTTGAATGCTATAGATTTATATAAAACTTATAGATTTTACTATGGTACAGATCTTATACAGTTTTGTTAACTTTCGTGCTTATGAGAAAGTCTTGGTCGGCCAATTGGATACGTTAGCGACACGTATGAAATCTGTCCGAGTTCGTCACTAGACGTGCAGGTGAAGAAGACACCCATATAAAAACATTCGATGCATATGAAGTTTTCATTTGTCTCTTATTCTTATCCAAAGCTACTCTGCACTCTCGTCGAGAATACTCTGAGATATATAGACGTTTACAGACTTACTTAGGTATTTGGAGAGATTTGTAATTACTGCTAGAAATATTTTCGCGTACCCTAGAAAATTTATTTAGGGTGGCTCTAATCCAGCACAGCGCCGTTCATAATTCTTTTAATTGGAGTTGGGAGTTCATTCGCTCATGTGGATTTTGTCGTGGTGGAAAAACTTTATGGCTACTTCCCCGTCCCTTGGGCAGGACGGAGGTTATGTGGGACTTCCACCACTTTAGTTTGGGTGGTATACCCAAACTAAAATGTTAACCATGGCATGTTCCTCTCGCTGGTTTTACTGGACGCCCGGGGTATGTGCAGTATATACCCTAATGTCAACGACGTGAACCGTATTTTTATCTGGAGTATCATCTACGAGATTGTAGCGGAGTAATTATACTTGATAGTGTGTTCATAGTTATAATTATGTAGTATTGTGTCGCCTATCGCCGGACCGCAGCGGAAACCATGGCATTCGCTTTCGGAAGCTACACATATCAATTTTGTATAAATTTGCGCGGTATAGCGGCGTCGGCTCTTGGCTTATAGGTTTCGCGGCGGGGGACTACTTTGAATACTTTGCATTTTTTCTAGTCTTTAGAAACGACGTGGGTTCCTGTTGAACGGCATGTGCTGCTCAACTTAATTAAACGTCCTCCATTCAAATTAGCTGTCATGTTAAGCTCGCTACTGTCAAATGTGCTATTAGCTCGTGGTATTTGACAGAACAGTAGTTGACAGTTAAACTAATACTTTCTACATATTCGATTGCGTTAAAGTTCACTTCGACTTGAATAGAATTGAAAGAGTTCCATCTATCACACAATAGATGGCGCTTTTGCAATTCTATCCAATTTTTAGTTAACTTTAACGCAATCGAATAAGTAGAAATGCACTTTGATAGGATCACGTGTGGCGACAACGGGGCCTACGAAAATCATGAAAATTGTGTGACGACATTTATATGAATGGAATGAAATTACCATCTGTGCTCATTTTCATGCATACTGTGTAACCGCTCTTTGCGTTACCACAAAGTTTTTAATCTACGTTTTGCATATGCTGATTAAAAAATCCAAAAGGCTACCGACCATACATTGGGTGGTTCGTCAGATTTCTCGCTCGCAATATAACTGAAAAAAACCTTGCTAATTCTTCAAGTAAGAGAAATTGCTACCATCGATTATATGACGCGTAGTGAGCAACACGGCTATAGCTGCACGTTTTCATATGCCGGCTAATTTGAATACACCCTTTGTGCCGTATCAATGAAATGTTACATTTTGGTTTAGAAAAAAAATATTTAGAATAACTTTTCGTTTATTTTCGAAGTAAGATATTGAGTACGTTTTGATTTTAACATTTCGCCTTTTACCTTACAAATACAGTGATACGGCACTTGATTCGACAGAGCCCAATTACTCTTTGTTACTATTTGATTTGTCGTAAAAACAAGTAGTTCTTGGTATACGCAATTATGGAGATTTGCGATTGGATTGTAGATTTTGATACTGTTGCATTACTGTTAGAATGAGAGATTATTTAATTGTAGCAATACGGGCCTCGTAGACCGAGCGTTAAACAGCGAAGCAATTTACATACTATCTATTAAAATATTATTTTATACCTCAATACTTCGTTATTACTTTATTGAAAGCAAAGGTTTTAATCAAAATCCCATCCTATTAGAACTTTTATCGTTGTAACTTCAAGCTAAAGAACTACTTGCTTGGGAGAAAAGGGGTACCTTCAAGCAAAAACACTACTTGCTTGGGAGAAAAGGGGGTATGTTAACACAGACTAATATTCTTTAAAAATTTATAATGTATAATCTTTATACAATAACATATATCATCTATAACCTCGCGAGTTACTTGCATACATTATAAAACGCTTTATTTGAATCGGTGCCTCGGTGCTCGCAAATGAACGCTCGGTTTGTGCCGACCCAAACTTGTGACGTTTGCGCTTTGCTATACGGTTTTCTATCGGTTTTGTTGAAATTTTTACTTATTACCTTTTATATTGTTTTGTTAGTAGAACCATAGGAACCGGCCGGTGATTAAAACAAATACGCGCTTTTTTTTTTCTAGAATGACGCGCACATTGCGTTACCAAGCGTTTATGCGGCGAGTGAGACGGTCAATCCACGCATGGCCTGGGTCTAGATACACTGGCTACATTAGAACTGTACGCTAGTTGAGAATTGCGATATTTATAGTTGTATTTTTGTATTGCTACAATACTACAGCTGATTATACTTGACTAACGCAGTCCGTCTGCCTAGACCCCTATAGTGGCCGATTTCCGACTGCTCTTGCGGTCTGAGCTCGACTGGTCTTTGAGATCGCTTTGCCTTGTGATGTGAAGGCTATAATAGATAATTTTGTAACAAAAGTGTATAACTAACAAACGTTTAATTGTAATCCTTAGTGTAACTGTAATTTTACCACGTTGAATAACTATCTTTAAAAAGTATAATATTTTATTTTTATTTTTTTTTAATTGTTGCACTGATTTTGTTACGTTCAATGTTTTATTTTGTTTTTAAAAAAAACCACCTGAATATTGTAAATAGATTGTATCTCTTACTGCTTATGTTTAGTTACTTGATGTCGAAGACGTTTGTTTATTTTGTGGAGAATATGGATAAAGGCATTCAATGTGGATGTACTGATAAATTATTATTACAAATAATATTGATTTGTTTAAAAAATATTGTTTCACTTGATCTCATCTCACTAATGCAGGAACAGTTTGTTCTAGCGTTGATTTCCAGAGATAGGTGTATTAAAACAAGATCGCCTAGTGAATAAATAACATGCAAACTAAAATAATTACTGAAATTTTGGAGCCACAATTTTTTTATTGCATTTTTATAGATGTACTACATCTTCAGGAGGTATCTTCGTGACGTCCGTCTCTCAAAAAGACTGAAGTTTACCTAGCAAATGCGCCCGTATTTTTATCATTTTGACGACCTTCGTGGTACAGCGCGTGCGCTGTTGCAATAAAGAGTTGGAGATCCTGGGTTCGATTCCCGGCTCGAGTCTGGTCTGGTGGGAGGCTTTGGCCGTGGCTATTTACCAACCTACCGACAAAGACGTTAAGCGACTTAGCGTTCCGGCACGATGTCGTGTAGAAACCGATTAGGAGTATGGGTTTATCATAACTAAGAGGTTAGCCCGCTACCATCTTAGCAAACTAAATAATTTTAAGAAGTCAAAGATTATTATTATCAAGATAATATTTAATGAATAGAAGCAGGCGTTACTTTGCGGAAGTCCATGATAAACAACAAACAGCAAGTATAATTTGCTATATTCCGCCGCCGGGAGATTAGTATAGTATAACACAAAATCCTCCACTAGAACCTCTACGCAAGTTTCGACCCGACACCGGATCATCCTCCAGGAGATGTTGTGTACAAATCTCCCGGTTGTTAAATATAGCAAATTATACTTGCTGTTTGTTGTTTAAGACAATATTTATCACTTTAAAAAAACTTCTGTTACAAATATCAAACAATTGGCACTGGTAACTTTCTAATAAAAAATATAAAGTAATTCCTTTTGTTAAAAATACCTAATCTAATTCTCAATTTTAATTGGGTTATTGACCTGGGCTTGATGACATAAGCAAAACTGTAAAAGGGTTTTTAATTCCTCGCTACCCCAAAAGTCTTGAACCAGTGTGTCCCTACTTGTGACGTGTTAAGTGAAACGCTGAGACAATAATTCCATTCACAAATTCAATGTCGCTCGCCGTGTTATGGAGCGGGGTAAACTGGGTCTCTCTTAAGGGACCAATCGGCGATCCAGATTAGTTAGTCGCTTGTCTCAAAAGATGAGAAAGCTGCAGTGGCTATTGCCTGCCTCAGATTCGATGATGAAGACGTGTTCTGGAGTTAAAACCGCGTATGGCCTCAAACCAGGGACTGCATACCGGTACGAATTTCTGCACAATTTTTTATCAGTTATCATCATTATACGTAGCGTAGGATTACCATACTCCTAACAGGTTAGCCCACCACCATCCTAGACTGCATCATCACTTACCACCAGGTGAGATAGTCGTCAAGGGCTAACTTGTAGTGTATATAAAAAAAAAAAAACTGTGAGCTTAGTTACGGTGGTGATAGAAAAAAACAGACTTAAGTTGTAATAATAAACTTTGTGTGAGGTCCGTCTTACGGGCGTGTTTGCGTGCTGGCACCATCGCCTTCATCATCATCATCATGATTAACCCATTACCGGCTCACTACAGAGCAAGGGTCTCCTCTCGATACGAGAAGGGTTTGGGCATAGTCCACCACGCTGGCCATGTGCGGATTGGCAGACTTCACGCCTTTGAGAATATTATGGAGAACACTCAGGCGGGCAGGTTTCCTCGCGATGTTTTCCTTCACCGTTGAAGCAAGTGATATTTTAATTATTAAAAAAAAAACTATTTAGGGGTAATCTACATAAGTGCCTATGATAGGTTACATTAATATGATTTTAAATTTAATGCAAGTACACTTTACATTGACTTTAGTAGAAGATAGGTTACTATGACACGGTTGCATCTGTATGTCTCATGACGTCCCTTTTCACATAGGGAAGACTTCTTATAGAGAACTAACGTAAGATGCATTTGCATTTAAGATATGAAATTTTTAATGGAAAGCGCGTCACTTATGCGTTTTCGTTTAAAAACCTGCGACTTGTTTACCATTTGACTAGGCACGGAAAAATAGACTTAGGCAGTACGTCATGAATTGTTTCAAAACAACTGCGAATGAGTCATGGTTGTGAATGAGCAAATATACCAAATCCCCACCTACTCGTACCTTATCTGAACTGAATTATATCTAATCACCAACCCGCATGCCAAGCGTGGTGATTATTGGCATTTCTTTAAATGGTAGAGACAAAAAAGCCACAGCCCCTAGTCCCCGGCAGCCCCGCTATCCCTGGCTCTGGCAGCGGTTATGGTAACGGCGGGGCAGGGGGTGTCAAGAATCTCCGGAAGAGCGTTGGTCGACCCCCAACAAGGTGGACAGACGACATCAAACGAATCGCAGGGAGCCGCTGGATACAAGCGGCCCAAGATCGTGGCCATTGGAACTCCCTACAAAAGACCTATGTCCAGCAGTGGACGTCTATCGGTTGAAATGATGATGATGATGATATCTAATGCTAATCAAATTGAGCTTATATTTTGTATGAATGAGCTGTGCATAAGGCCTCGAGTCCTGTATGGACTCTAATTAACGTTAACATCACAAACGAACTCTATAACATTTATAATATAAGTAGGGTTATAAGTATCCCATGTATTAAGTCCGTGTTACTAAGTCGTAATACGCCTTAATATTTAATTTCATCAGAATCTGTTAAACCAGTGTAGCATGAAGAGTTACAACAGAATTTTACTTTATAATATATAATACGTTGTGATGTATAGATAATGATATTATATTATAAATGATCTTTGTATCTCTATGCCAAAAATCACGTCGGAACTCTTTGAATAAACACACTAAGGTTTTTTGAAGAACACAGATAGATGGATTCAAATCATCATCTTTTTTTATGTTCACATGACAAGCGAATGAGCAGACAGCTTACTTGATGCTAAGTGGTTACCGTCGCCTATGAACATATGCAGCACCAGAGGAACCTATTTGCGTTGCGGCTGCACCCATGCTCCTAATCGGTTTCTACTCAGCATCACACTGGAACGATTAATCGCTTGGCGGTATATATTTGGCAGTAGGGTAGTAACCACCCTTGAGCCGGGAATCGAACCCAGAACGACATGTCATCGAGAAATTGGAAGCGATCCGGCTGTGGTTCACTAACTCGTTAGCTTAATACTACAATTAATTATGATTATTAGTCTATTAACGCCCCACGAGCCCACAGGGCTCGGTTCATAAGGAGACAGACTGGCATTTTGGGCCGCCCTAAATCTTTAAGGTCTTTTAGAAATAAAAATACCACCTGTATAAGTCAGACATTTTATTTAAAAACAAAGCAAACACTGTTATACACTTAGAACAATTATGTTAGCACAATTATAGAATTTTAATAGTGTGTTATCGTTTATTCAAATATTTTATTAACTTATATTCATTAAAATATCTCTACAACAGGCCTACCATATGAGGCGTAAATTAAAGTTTCTCATTTATAAATTCATTATTTATAATGTAGTAATACACACAGCATAAAAAAACACTAACAAGAACAGATTTAAATATCAATAATAGTCTAAATAAAAAAATAAAGCTTAGGGCTCCCAATTAGTTCAATTTATTATTTATTATAATAAAGTCAATCATATGCTCTATATCTTCGTCAATAAAGGACAATACAACATATCTATAGGTAACTATTAATTATCTGTTATTGCCTAATTGACAGATAATTAATTAATTTTATTGGTTAGTTATAGTAAGACCTGTTAAACCATTGTCTAAATTGATGTAGGTATAAATAATAAAACGAAAAAAAGGTAGGTAAATCTATGTACTTATTATATATACTTATTATTATATAACTAAAATATAAAAGCGAGAGATGACGGACGTCAAGTGACTCACTGAACAGTAGATCTCGACTAATGGAGCTACAATCTAGAATGGGTATAGGCAAGTGTCAATTAAGAAAATCTTGGAAAGGAGGTAAGAAGATTGTATGTGAGTTCTATGGTATATCCAAGACCCAGAAATATATGAGAAATAAAAACATTTTGAGATTCACCTTTTCCTAATTACCCTTTTAAGGGTGCTAAAAAAGGGGTTGACAGATTTCTTTGGATTTTTAGGGTGAAGGTAAGATGTAGGTTTAGTAAAACCTAAAAAGGTTTTATGTAAATCTAACACTTAGGTGATGAAAAAGGGTTGGAAGGTGGTATGAAAGCGGTCCACCAAGTAAAAGACAGGAAAATCATAATTACATATAGATTAATAAAAAATGGACTTCTACAATTTTTTTTACTTAATATGGAGAATTCATGATTCGAAAATTCGGTTTAAAAACGCCCCCTCCACAATACTTAAAAAGGTAAAGTGTTTTTTCTCTCTGTAGCTATATTCTAACTTAACTATTTGCCTGTAGTTTGCTTTCTGGAGACAGAAGTACCCTTTGAGAAAACTTCACAAGTTCACAAGAAACTCTTGAGTTATTGCTTTAGAGTAAAGCCTTAAAAAGTACCTATACGATACGTTTTGGGGTCGAAATATTATTCGTTCTCACCTATTTTGACTTATTTTGAATCTGCGATACGAATAAATATAAGATTCTTAATTTCGATAATTTTAGTAACTAATTTTCTAAACAAATTTTCGTCACCATTGCCGGCTCACTACAGAGCACGTACAGAATCTTACAATATGAGAAGGGTTTGGTCACAGTCCACCACGCTGGCCTTGTGCGGATTGGCAGACTTCAAACGGCTTTATGAACATTATGGAGAACTCTCAGGCATGTAGATTTCCTCACGATGTTTTCCTTCACAGTTGAAACAAGTGATATTTTAATGACTTAAAAACGCATATAACTCAGATTAAAGATAGAGGTGCGTGCCCGTGGGTTTGGTCACAGTCCACCACGCTGGCCTTGTGCGGATTGGCAGACTTCAAACGGCTTTATGAACATTATGGAGAACTCTCAGGCATGTAGATTTCCTCACGATGTTTTCCTTCACAGTTGAAACAAGTGATATTTTAATGACTTAAAAACGCATATAACTCAGATTAAAGATAGAGGTGCGTGCCCGGGATCGAACCCCGACCTCTGATTAGGAGGCGGACGTCCTAACCACTAGGCTATCACAGTTTTAACTTCTACTATCTCTGGCCAATCTCGATCTGCCTTGAAACGACTTCCTGGCTACGGCCATTACTTTGTAATTAATTTCTATAGTTTTAATTGTTAATAAACACATCTGGTAGGTATGTTCCATAAAACAACAACGTTACGTATATTAATACAATACGTTACGTCGAAATGAAAAAAAAAAAAGAAAGTGGCTGATATGAAGGAGGTTTAATACTTAGATCACCGGACGTTTTAAAAAAGTGTACATAAATTATTTTATTATTATTTAAATTACCTACCTGAATCTATCTACCACGTTACATTTAATTAAGTAGGTACTCGGCTAGTTAATTATAAAAAATGTTCCTGCATAATAAAGTAGAATCTGTCGAGAAGATCGTGGCAAGACACATTTTAATTAGAATACATATTATAATATACCTTGTAGGTACATAATCAAATAATAAGAATAGTAACAGACCTATATATAGTTCATTCTACGACAGTAATATCTCATATTACAATGTGCTTTTTATTACCTAGATATCAAAGGTGTCTTATTAAAACAAAAGCCAATAGCCTTTGATAGGTATTTAATACAGAGCCACAATTGTAAACAACTATTTATTACTTAGTTTTTTCATACCTACGTCCGCTTTTACGCTTCATTCTTGCGCATAGTTTGCTTTTAAAAGATAACTTATACTAAAAAAAATCTTGAACTTTTATGATTATTTTATGTAGTTATTTGAAAATATAACTATTTCCGAAAATAAAACACATTCTTAAATAAACTTTTATACATAAATGAAGGTGAGAATGTAGTGATTTTAAGATCGAACAACCAAAGTTTCGTATTCTCTAACATTCTACTCTTAACACAGTCTTCTATTTGTGAGGTAAAAAGCGGCAATCCTTACTAAACAGGTGCCAAATTTTATTTTGTTTTTTTTTTTAATCGCCACTTCAAGTTCTTTCCATTCTGAAATGCATTATTGTATGCCACAGATATGCAAGATTGTAATGCCACAGATAATCAAGTTTCTTATTCTCTTTCATTTATATCGTAACACAAAACTTATAACCTGAGAAAGGCGGGAGACTTCGTATATGGCGGGCGCGGTTTTTTCACGCTTTTCTTGAATTAATGTTTGTTGGCTAATTTTGAAAAGGACTGGTGTTGGTTGTGTAGTGGACAGTTTTGGTGTCGTTTGTGTAGTGGCTGGTTTTCTGAATGGTTAACAGGTATTGATTTGGGAAAGGTTTGAGGGATCCGCGTCCGCAGAGAAATGGCGGGAAACTTCGTCCCGCCATTTCTCCCTAACTTCTACATTGCTAGAAACTTGACATTGGCTAGTCTGTGCAAAGCCATAAAAAGAGAACTAATAAAATAATAAACTTGACATTGGCTAATCTGTGTAAAGCCATAAAACGAAAAAAAAAAAACTTATAACCTCTATTTGTGGCTTAAAATATATACTTTCATAAAGATCTCTCAAAATTACGACACATAGGTAATGAATTCCGTGCATACAATTAGAATTGTCAAGCAATAGTTATATTACTTAGGTCTCCAATGCATATTTAATCTTTTAATTTGTATACTGAAGTAACAAGACAAACCTTACTTATAAAATTTTTGGATAATTATTTTTTATAATTCAAATTACCACTACCAATACCAGCGTTTATAGGTGCAGAGTTTCTAGATTTTGTGCCGAACCAACTCGTCGCTATGGGCCCAATGCTGATCGGAGCAAGTCGTAACTTGTCCACCACGTTTGGTTCTTGCCGTCGCTTGTTGCGCTCAAATACCGGCTATCTAACCTACGCCGCTTGTTTATTGCATATTTTTATGTATTGTGAGTTATGCATAATAAACAACATAATTGTAATGCATGTTTAATTTGGCGCTAAACTTTTATGATAAAGTTCCTAACACATAACCGATATTTTCTCCGAAAATAATTTTGACAAATCTAAAATATCCACCTATGTTCAAGTTGTATAAGACTTATGAAATATCATCAAAATAAAAGTAGAAGTATGCATACCTAAATAGATTTAAAAAAAAAAAGTATGCATACCTGGGTGGAAAAAACCTAGTAACAAAAATTAAAATACAAAATCTTATGATCTATCTCAGACTTTTATGATATAGTTTCTAGCACAGATAGGTCAAAACGATAATTTGTCCGAAAATATTTTTGACAAATCTAGAATACCCACCTTTGTTCAAGTTAAATAAGACTTATTATTTCATCAAAATAAAAGTAGAAGGATGCATACGTGGGTGGGAAAAACCTAGTAACAAAAATTAAAATGCAAAATCGGATGAAACTAAAATGTAAGTAGGTATCAAACTTTATTGTTGCTAACCAAAAATGTTATTGTTATGCTAGTATTCACCTTTTTTTATCTAGAGCTCATTATGTTATACTATATTATACAGACAACAAAGTTAATGTTGCAATTTTCATCCATTTTTTTTAATATGGATTGTTATTTATTTTGTTACGCACGTGTTTCGGTTTTTTAAAATACCGCGGGCAATTTTTAAAATGCTATTCGAGATGTTATCATAGGTAAGAAGGAAATAAATAAAAAGACATTATCGTATTTATAATACCAATAACCCGGCGAATCTAAATCCGTAGATATAAAATAAAATGAAACAATTTCACAATCATTGCATAAAATAAAACTTCGTGAAACAAAAAATAAATTTAGTCTATGCTCACCTCAATAATAAGGCGAAAAATCTATGAATAAAATTGACGTCTATAGTGTGTAGTATTTCTACTATAAATCATCATAAAGCCGCATGATGAAATTGTAAAAAAAAAGAAGTAACGTGTTCTTCTTTGCTTGTATTTTCTTTGTTGTTATTTCTTCAAGGTATCTTCTGTGGCCGCCGGTTCTTCAAGGAAGGTAGAGCGAGCAATCGTTGGTTATACGTATAAGCGATACAAACGGACGAAGATCCCACCGACCCGGGTATATCGGCCGAACATGGGAAGTTCGTCCGGGCGTAGCACTTGATACTGTTCTTCTTTCTTCATACTACTTTACTTCTTCTTATCTTCTACGGTTTCTTCATTCAGATAATTTCTTGGGCGCTCATTCGGAGTAAAACAGATTACAATAAATATAGCGTGTCACTACTTTTGTATATTATATAAGTATAACGGCACACTGATAAATAGCCGAAGTAAATAACTTAGTTTTGACCTCGCATGCAAATTAGAAATAATTATAAATATCTATCTACTAACTAAACTTTTAGATATGTTTAGTGTTCCCATATCCTTTATCTAAGTTATAAGATTAAAACTAGCAAAGTACCTACAGTGAAAACATTCCATCTACAATATACAGGTACTAAGGTAAAGTATGGAAATATTTAAAGAACTACAATTGCGCAATGTATGAGACAATAATATATGACATAAAAACAGAAATAACTTCACCTGCAATAAAGAGTGTATGATAATGTCTCCGGAGCGAGCGGCTGTGGCAGCGTTGCCTTCGTCGACCTTCGTTCGGCGCGAGGCGAGTGAGCGATTGTCTGAGGAGCGCGGCGCGGCGCGGCGCCGGCGTCGGCGGTGAACGAACTCACCTTGACAAATGCACCATTAGGCATTGTTGGCGGGAAAACCGGCGGCCTTGCGCGCCGCCCGCGCCTCCGCGCGCTGCCCCGGCCAATCGCGACACTTCGCGCCGCAGCCTGCGCTCGTTTTGGCGGGAACCGCTCTGCCCCCGATGGCCGCCGCACGTCGCCTCGTGCCCGTGTCATCGCGCCACGGTTTCAGCGTGACCTTTCAACACGTCATTACTGTCATTACTATCACAGGCATGCGGGTTCAAATTCCTAAAACAGCTCCGAACGCTTCAAAACAAACTTTATAGTTAATACAATATGTTATATAGAAGCAAATCTCGCGCGCATGGCAACCGATTTAATAACACTGTTTTAATTACGAAAACAAGGCGTCGCCGCCTCGACCAATTATTCAATTAATAATAGTGCGCATTTTGCCATGAATAGATAGTGGCTATCTGGTCATGCTCGAGCTAATTTCACGCTCCTAAATAGCTTGGAATAAGAAACAGCTCTTATGATACGAAAAAAGACATTTAGTAAGGTCATTAGCAGCGTCAGAAATGAAAATATTTTGTTGTAATCGCCTTCAAGCTATAAGTGGCACACTGCTGGGCAAAGGATGTAGAGCTATGGTTTAGCGGGTTTTACCAATTGTCGCATATGTTAGTCATAATAACTAATACCGAAGTCTTAATCTATTCTGGTACTGAGAATGTCTAAATAGTAATACACCAAACATTTTTGGCCTGATCTGTAATTCTACAAACCAAGGCCACCAAAATCCGTACTTGAATTATTTTATTATTATTTATTTAGTATTAATATAAAAGGAATATAATTAATTATACAATAACGGCACCGAAAAAACCAAAGAGGCATGAAAAGAACATTTCCTAACTGAGTTAGACGGTCGACACAAATGAGTCAGCCGTCCAACTCAGCCAAAAAATATTCTTTTAAATTCTGTTTGACTTTTTTAATATGTAATTGTTAGAACGCTGGAGGTAGTCCGTTCATGAATCGAGGAATTAACTACATTTAACTAATAACAATAACTTTCCATCGCTTTGACCTAAATATTCTCCCTAAAATTAAAGTCTACTTTTTATTATAACCCACTTTGTATATGATTTGTACAAAGCCACCTGCAGCCTTCGTTCAAGGACGGGCTTCTAACAGAATAGGGAGCCTCTTCAAATTACATTCTACATTCAAGGAATAAAAAGCTAATAAACACACTATATTACGCTTACTTGCAATTCATTTATGTAATAATGTTTTTTAGTATTACCTATACGTAATATATAAGCACGTCAGCAATTACTCACCGCTTGGCTGAAATTGGATATTGTTATTGAAATTTCACTAAACTGTGATAGCCTAGTGGTTAGGACGTCCACCCCCTTATCAGAGGACGGGGGTTCGATCAGGCACGGACCTCTAACTTTCAGAGTTGCGTGCGTTTTTAAGCAATTAAAATATCACTTGCTTCATAGGTGAAAACAAACATTGTGAGGAAACCTGCATGCCTGACAGTTTTCCATAATGTTCTCAAAGTCGTGTGTGCCAATCTGCACATGGCCAGCGTGGTGGACTATGGCCAAACCTTTATCATATTGAGAGGAGACCCGTGCTCTATAGTGAGCCGACAATGAGTTAATCATGATGATGATGATGATTGAAATTTAAAAATAAATATACAGTTTCATATGAACAACTCAATACTCTTTTTATAGCGTTCATTGTATTTCAAAGCTAAGTATTAAAATTAGTTTAACAATGCATAATTTTTAAACAAAGTGTCAAAACACATTTAACAAATGTGTTTTGAGGTTACTATACAATTGATGAGTTTCATGATAACAAAGTCGCTCGAATCCAATCACCTGTTTTCATCTACACAGGATAGAATAATGTTTATTAAATGAAACTGTTGATATTGAAAAAGTACGGCTGCTAAGTTGATCTTGGAAGATGAGATGAAGCCGCAACACTAACTGTAGAAAGAAATATGCTATGCAAGTCCATGGCCGGACCGCAGACTTGAATGGCATATTCTACTTCACTATAAACAGACAGACTTTAGATTTCAAAAGTGCAAATAGTATATAGTAGCTCGATCCCAGGTAAATGTGTATTGCAAATGCAAACATTTTGAATAGCTTAGTCCGCAGTTTTACTTTAAATAAACATTCACGTAAAACTGTGGACTAAGCTGAAACAATAACTTAAATCCATAACTCAATGCTAAATATTCGCATGTAATTTTGTTGGTATGTATGTATAAAAAGTATGGTATGTATGTATGTTGGTATACACATTCCACCTGCACTTCAGAGATGCATAAACGCAGCATACTCCAGGTGCCTCCGGAGTTAGGAAATATTCTTGAGAAATTTTTGTAGCTAAGAATTTTTGTATATTAAAATGTCTGCATACCAAAAATGTAGCCCAAGTTCCGACAAAGAAAAATTTCGATCAATATCAAAAATCATCAAAACTTATTTTCTGACCATATCCAGGCATAAAAACTCTTTTCATTCGCTCGCTAAGCAGCTTAAATTTTTGTTCTCAAGGTTACTTATCAGGTTTCTGAGTATCGAACTGTTAGAATCCATATTTCAACGACTGCAGTCTCAGTTATCCAAAATAGATTGTGTGACAAACTATGCGGATAAATGTAGGCGTACTATCAGCATTCTATTTTGGCAAACCTTGATCTAACGATGTTCTAGAATAAAACTAATACAAAGCCAGTTTGAAGAGGCATGAAGTTGCAATAAAAAAAGGGCGTATTAGTAACTTTTATAATGAGACATTGATATTGGAAGAGAGCCATTTCTGTGCTTATCACTAGCACTTCCTCTTATTTGGCTTCCTGATCTTCTTAGCTTGGTGATTCTACCACCGTTTCGAAAGCCAAATTAGTCATAAGCAGGTAGAATTGACGTATCAAAATTACCTTCTTATATCAGGTCTACTTAAAATAAATTTATTTTGAGTTTTCTATTCCATTGTCAATTTTATTGGGCCTTTTAAATTGAAAATTTTATAGTTTATTATTGATTTATTTCACATCACTTAATTACAAAAATGAATGCAGAGGTAAACCACATCTGCATTATTATAATGAATAGATTAGCTGAATATTTTTTTGTAAACATAGACTATCTATAGTAAATTTTGTAATTTAGTACGTAAAATTATTGTAAATACAAATAAAATAATTAAAATAAAAGATAATTATTTCCGTAGAGGCTCTACGTTTCATACTGACGTGTGCTACGTCGTAGCGCATTATGAAAAATATATTTTAATATTATCAAACTCACTCTTTGGATTTTTTGTATTTTTATTCGTTGCATTTTAATACCAACTGAAATATTAATATGTTGCTTTTCATTGCATTATTTAGTATACTCATGTAATTTTCTTATTATTCTATGGATACTATAGAGGTTAGCACACGGATATGTGCTAAAAATTAACAATGTTAGGTAATGCATATTCTGTAAAAAATTATATAAGGAATATATAAGGAAATTAGCGTGCGTTTATAAACATAATACCGATGTAAATAGAGAATTTAAAATAAAAACATTAAAAGTGCTCTCCCGGAAAATTTGGATATGGTTGATCTGTTATATACTATAAAAAACAGTGATATTACTATAGACACTGAAAGGAAATTGCAACATTACAATATGCATTTCCACATGATTGAATCTATATTTCGCTCCCATAATTAGAAGCAATTACCCTCGGCGACTTCGAGTAATGATTTTCTTTGTATATTCAAGTCAACAGACTAATTACTAGAAGCGCATTTTATATAAGAATACAAAAAGTGAATAAAGCTATTGCAATATGTGCTTTGTGAGAAGGAGCATAGCTGGGTTTTAGTGGATACTCTCACCGGTCACCGGGGAAACCCACATACCCCGCCGTAAGCGGAACAGTGCAGCCTACGTCGCTTCCAGATGGGATGCGTAAACGCATTTCCCAAGGTAAAAAAAGCTACAGGTGTAGGTAGCTATTGTATAACTTTTTTTATATTTGCCGAAATAAAATCTAGCTTAAGTTCAGTTAAAAGAGATCAGTCAGTTGGTTTTCGAAGGAGTAATAAACATCAAAATATACAATCTTTCACAACATCATTAATAACATTAAGGCGAGAATAGATTTGTTAGTTTGTTTGTCCTTGAATCAACCGTGCGAGATGATTCACGTGATTTTTGCATAGTAATTAGTTCTAAGTTTGTCATACGCTGCTTTTATCCGGGAAAAATGCACAGTTGCTTAGGGATATAGTGTAATTTGCTAAAAACTTTTCACGCTTAAACGTTTCAGCATTTTTAACATTAAAAGAAATAGTAATTCTATTTTATAATGTAAGTAGGATTCTCTCAAAATATTCATTTTTTTTCATTGTAATAAAACACAAAGAAAAACAATGCAAGATAAAAAATATAGTAGGTACTAGTGTGCATATGCAGCCTTATGACTTTACATGAATTTTATATTTTAATATAAAGTAAATAGTTAGCTTCTGAAGCCAAACTAGGTGTACCTGTCCTTAAGCTTCAGTGCCAACTCCCCAGGGTGTATTTTCAAACTTAATAAAGCTTGGCCAACTAGTGTTAACAAAAATACAATGAGACAAAAATGTGTAACAAAAATGAAAGAATATGTATCGTATATATTATATGTAAAACACGTGTTTGTTTTTTGCTCAGCCATATTTTTGGTGTTGGATGTGTGGCTACATTATGATCTAAATGAAGGCTTTATTATTAAGAGTTGCGTGTGGCCGGCTCCGACCGGACATACCTAACAATCATGTTGCTAAGCAATAAATAAGATGATCCAATCTTACCGCCAAACGGTAGGGTTGCCACGAGAACATTTATTTTCTAACCATGCTATGTTTTTTTTTTTACAGTAAGACAGATGGTGGTTACCTGTCAGGGATACTAAGCGAAAATACCATTTTGTATCCAGTTTCTGATTTTCTTATTCCTATCCTTAAATTTTTTGATGTACAAATAAAGAGTAAATAATAATAACAATGATTTTTTTTTGTTACATTAATAATTGTTCTCCTATAACGAATGTGGTCATAAAACATAATAATACATGTAAATAACACATGTTTTTTGTATGTTGCAGTTATTTTCTTTTCTAACTGTATATATAGTTATTTTTCATCTAAACTTTTATGTTGTGAACTTGTATTAAACTTTTATTTACGGTTTAATTTAACTTTTACTCTATATTATACAAGACCTGAATTTTTTGTAGAAACAAATTTGTCGAGTTTATAGCAAGATAAGTTTGAACTAAACAACACCTGCTTTTATGCAACGTTTGATATTTCATTAACAATTTTTTTAAGCTTGGAATTAATTTTAATCATTTTGATTCGTTTGGATTCGTCTGGAACTACCAAATAGTAGTTTTTGCTAAGTAAAAGCAATGAAACCCGGTTGGAAATGTTGTAAAACAATGTGAAACCTGTGAGGGAGTACCTACTATCAGCTAGAGACTGCGATTAATTAACTGTCTCGTTCTTACAGTATACAAAGATTTATGTCTAAGTGGATCTAATAAGCAGTGATAAGAAAATTACTGAAAAGTTTCTACTGTTTGCGTTTTACAGTTTTTTCTGCTCATACTGAATGCTTTTGATATGAACAGATAATAATTAATCATATTTTTATCTTTTATTCCACAGCAGCATTCCGTGCATAGTTTTCTTCGACGATTCTTATTTAATAGAGTTTTATGTTGACAAGCACACAATGTTTTAATTATCTAGTCGTTTCTACTGCTCTCTACAGCTCATAGGTAATGTCGAGTACTATAGGTAATATTACATAATTACTTGAAATTGTATTAAAATTAAAATTCTAAAATGTTTTATTAATGCAAGCCAGTTTATGTGAATAAATATTTATATCAATATTTTCTATTTTTTTTGGATGGTAACAACTACATTAGTAAACTTAAGACTAAAGCTACGGCTGTTTTCAATAAGGTCTGCGAGCCCAAGATATTATTAGTAGGATTTTTTTTGGTTATCACAATTTCATATACATAGTCAATAATTAATTATAATGCACTATGTAGTTGGAGCAATTGTTCATGTAATTCTTTATATTATTAGGAAGATGATAGTTGATGATTGTTGTACTACCTTCTGGGGAAGGAAGTTAAAGAAGTGTTTTTCTCACACTAAAAACGAGTAGATCCCCGTAATGCTAAATCTCAAGTTGTCATTTTACTTTAATTGCTGACATATAGATTGAATTTAATAAAAAACTTTTGACGTCTCGTTATTATGAAATGAAATGAAATAAAAATATACTTTATTGCACACCATACAAAAAAAGAAATAAATACACACACAGAAAAGAAATAGATGCAATAGGCGGCCTTATCGCTAATGAGCGATCTCTACCGGCAACCTGTGTACGGTTGGGGTGTACAATTAATTATTATTTAATAAATAATATATTAATTAATTAATAAATGGAAAAATAATTGGTTAAATATATAAAAAACTAAAAATATGAATAATATAATATTTCATACATTATGCTTTTGGCTATTGCTGGAACTCGAAAAATCAGATTATCTACATTTACCGATAACAAGAGCACCTTTTTACTTCTATGGTGTTTGCGACAGATTGCAATTATAGGAAAATTACGTGGACGGGCGAAAGTGTGATGAAAGTACCGAGCAGTCAATTGGCAGGTGAGTTGAGGTAATATAATAATAGCTTTACGCTCTCTACACAAACCTTTAGATCGAAAATGATACTGTTTTATGCGCTGCACGTTTCATACGTACGATTTTTGGACACACATAATTAGGCGTTAATGTAAACGTGGTAGCCTACGAAGCGATGATAGCCTAGTGGTTAGGGCGTCCGCCTCATAATCAGAGGTCGGGAGTTCGAATCCGGGCACGCACCTCTAACTTTTTTTAAAAGCGTTTTTAAATAATTATAATATCACACGCTTCAACGGTGATGGAAAACATCGTGAGGAAACCTGCGCGCTTGAGAGTTCTCCGTAATGTTCTCAAAGGAAGGTGTGAAGTCTGTCAATCCGCACATGGCCAGCGTGGTAGACTATGGCTAAACACTTCTCATATTGAGAGGAGACCCGTGCTCTGTAGTGAGCCGGTAATGGGTTGATGATGATGATGTAAACGTGGTAGACGTTCTATATACCAACACTTTACTACCAATATTTTTTACCATGGTACCTTAATCCCTAAACTTTTCCCACGAGAAACACTATTATAAGAACGCACTACTTTTAGACCTGCCAATTATTATTTTAATTCTAGGCTGAATTCGATTTAAAAAAAAGTAAGTGTGTAATTTTATTGTGACTAAAAAACCTAATAAATATGATATTGAGTGCAAAAATAAAATAACCTTCTCACATGCATCCTATCGAAGTTTTCAGTCAGTAAGTCAAACTACTATTTTAAAGTAATAACAATTAGCTAGATTATTTCAAAAGTAATACAATGCCATTTACGATGAATAAATAAATGAGAAAGCTTTGCGTTCGATTGCAAACGGATTTGTTAGTCACGCCTAGGAACCATGAAGTTTCATTAGAATTGGCGTTACAGTCTGGATAACTCGCAGTGTCACAATAAAACTACGTTATTCAGTAGTAAACAATGATTCAGATATAAATATATCAACGAGTCAGAAGTCATATTCCGTGTTCACGGTACGCCTTGAACAGCAAGTAGAGAATTTCGAAAGCTTATAAAAAAATCCTATTACGATTTTTTTTTTTATACAGCCCTTGACGGCTATCTTACCTGGTGGTAAGTGATGATGCTGTCTAGGATGGTAGTGGGCTAACCTGTTAGAAGTATGGTAAACCCACGCTCCTAGTTGGTTTCTACGCGACATCGTGCCGGAACGCTAAATCGCTTGGCGACACGTCTTTGTCGGTAGGGTGGTAACTAGGACACCAGACCAGACTCGAGCAGGGAATCGAACCCAGGACCTCCAACTTTAAAATGTGACAGCGCACGCACTGCGCCACGGAGGTCGTCAAATTTTAAGGATTATATAAACGAAAAAAGCGTGTGAATTACCATAGGTACTATAATTTATTATTAATAATGGGAGATTGTGATAACAAAAAAAAAACCCGGCTTAGTTTGTTGTGGGCTTCTTCTTAGACCAGGGCGCGTTTGGAACCCTCATAGCTTTAGTTTTAAGTTTACGAATGTAGTTATCACCATTAAATCACTATTATGTAAATTATTGACGCGTCAAAAGTTCCTTTTAAAGGACTATTTGAATTTGAATTTGTATTTGAGATTTCAAAAGAGGATGTAAATAATAAAAGTTTTGAATTGAATTGAACGGATCTTCCTTAAAAGGCTTCGTTGGAGGGACTGTGGTTAGTTGTGATAAAGTGTTTTCATGACCCAGCCATTACACGATGAGTTGGAAAACCTTGTCTTTAGAGATCCAAAATAACCTCTTCGCTTCAGAGTGGCAGAGAGGTACTCGTTTACATGAGAATTAATTTTCATAGTAATCATAAATATTTCTTGCGTTTTAAGTCTTGTTTAAATTCCAGATGAGTTCTATCATATAATAAAACTGTAACAGGTCGAATTCTGTACATTTTATATTTTGAATAATAGTAAAAAAATATATTTTGAAAATTTTAATTGGGGGATGCTTTACTATCGATACTGATCCTAAAAAAATATAGGATAGCTTTTATCTCGGAATTCTGCACGGTTCCCTTGGGAGAGGGCTGAAAGTCAAAATGTGTAGAATTTAGTTGTAATTCTATACGCGTACTCCGATTTTTCTCATTTTATTTTTTGTGTTTGAAAGGAGATAGATAGGTCGTCGGATAAGTAATCCATTGCTTCGTGATTGGAAGACAAACAAACACACTTTCACACACACTTACTCAACGCAGAAGTCATGGACATCAGCTAGTTTATTAATCCAAACATTCACTCTCTATTCTATGTTGCTGATCTTTAATTATTAGGGTTTAAAGACTATTTAGGGCTATTAAATTTGTAGTTCCGCTAGTGGAGTCGCGGTTGTGTGTGAAAGCGTTCCCATGGCTGCGTTATATAGCGGTAAGTAGGAACACGTGGGGCTTTTATTCAGTAGGAGTCTGACATAACCTCTAAGCCTTCCTGCAGCGCAGAGATATCCATGAGGATTTACTTATGATAAAAAAGGGCTATTCAATTTTCAATGATAAATTTTTCTAAAGATTTTAATGGATAAAGCACCTTTAAAATCCAACTTTCATTTTTCGTTAAAAAAAACCATCATTAAAAGTGTAACGAAAGATGGAAATAAATAATTATTATTTAGGACTGGTAACCCTACGTGACAAGTTGGCAAAATGACTCATAGACTTTTGGAGCAAGATAATCATATTTATTTGAATTAGTGAGAAAGGGGATGTGTTTCTTTAATATTCAAGGCTATTGTTTAACTATGTTTGTTTGGGCAGAGAATGTCTACAGTTACTTTGACTAGTGACAGTAAATATTTAAAGGATTCCTTGATCACTAATCTTACCTTAACATACCCATCATCGAGACTTAAACCAGACGTACGCGGTTACGAGATAGAACCACGTGTATATATTAGGTATGTTGATTAAAAATACTTCATTGTACCCAAATTCGTATAAGGCAAACTTGAACTAATTTGGGTATATTGAAACTATATTTTTAACAAGAAAACACAGTACATTACTGTTTTTTTGTTCAATAAAGTTTATAAACAAAAAATGGATAAATAAATAAATATACTGCATATACAATTTATTAAATATATACATAATAAGATATAAAAAAACTACCACACCATGAAAAACTGTATTCATTTGTAAATGCAGAAGTATAGGCAAGGAAAAAACAGATTCTGACGTTCTGATGAAAGTAATATTAGAGACCTAATTTCCGGTCAAATATGTGGAGACAGTGTTTTCAGTGAAATTTATATAAACGCATGAACCAGTGTTATTTAAAATTAAAGTGTATTAATTTAACTTCAATAAACACTAAAGGTAAGGTTTAAATTAGTTAAGTTTGAATGAAATCTGATCGTTCAAAGTGGGTCAAAATCGAGTAAAAAGGAGTCGGATACAAACAAACTAACTAACAAACAAACATACAAACAAACAAACAAATATAGTATTTTTTTAATAATAAAGTTTATTTATTTTACATTTTCTTTGTAATAAGAAACAAAGAAAACAATGCAAAATAAAAAGTATGGTATGCAGCCTTATGAATTTAAATGAGTTTTATTATATATTATAAAGTAAACCGTTAGCTTCTGAAGCCAAACTAGGTTTAACCTGTGCTTCAGCTTCAATTATGATTAAAGAGCGTGAATAATATAAAAATAATACTGCTCTAAGCGACGGCAGTAAGCCAGTTCAGGTGAACGAGGATAAATTTTGTTTATTCGCGAATGAAATTAACGTTGCAACAATGCTAACTGCTCCGCCGCGTGGCGGTAACTTCAGCGCCAGGCATGACGTGAGTCAGATGTCGTTCACCCGAATGCATCGTCAGAGGTTAGGTTTGCACTCATCACTACAGAATATAACGCAAAATCAGCGTTCTAAATGCTTAAAAAGTATAGGTATCAGTGCTTTTTATAAAGCCCTTCCGATATTCATATATTATTATATTATATTAACCATTTTTTTTTTTATATACCACACCTTGAAGATTGTTGAGATAGATGTGTGACAAGAATGGATAAGATAAGAAATAAATATTTATTTATTTGAACTACCCATTACTGGCTCACTACAAAGCACGGGTCTCCTTTCAATATGAGAAGGGTTTGGCCATAGTCCACCACGCTGGCCATGTGCGGATTGGCAGACTTCACACGCCTTTGAGAACATTATGGAGAACACTCAGGCGTGCAGGTTTCCTCACGATGTTTTCCTTCACCGTTGAAGCAAGTGAAATTTTGATGCTTTTTTAAAAACGCACATGATTTCGAAAATTTAGAGGATTCGAACCGCCGACCTCTGATTAGGAGGCTGACGCCCTAACCACTAGGCTATCACCGCTTCTTATTTATTAGGAATAAATATATAAGGGAAGGTTTGAAAGTAGCGTAAGTGACAGAAAAGATGAGGAGTAATAAATAGGCTAGCATGATATGGTCATATTATTGGAAGGGAAAAAAGTATCAAGTTGAAGGTCCTGAGTTCCATTCCCTGCTCGAGTCTGGTCTTGTGGGAGGCTTCGGCCGTGGCTAGTTACAACCCTACCGACAAAGACCCCTAACAGGTTAGCCCGCTACCATCTCAGACTGCATCATCACTTACCATCAGGTAACCCATACTCCTAATTGGTTTCTAGCGATTTAGCATTTCGTGCCGGAATGCTAAATCGCTATAGAAACCAATATCCACGGCCGAAGCCTCCCACGAGACAGTTTCCTTCCATTTCTAAGTAAACGATATCTTGATAAGGTAAGACTTCGGTCTTGTTTTTTGTTAATTTATGCTAATTTTAAATTTATATTTTTTCTCTTTTTCTCTTCACGGTTAAAAGAGTTAGGTATGTAAGTAGCAGAAGTAGTTTATAAGAAATAGATATCTATTTATTTTTGATAAAAAAATAACATACTGGAAATTGATATGCAAGTTTAGGAGTAATGTGTATTGTATAGGATACATAGTATCTGTTTAATTAGAGAAAATATTCATAAGTATTTTAAACAATTAAAATATCACTTGCTTCAACGGTGAAGGATAACATGGTGAGGAAACCTGCACGCCTGAGAGTTCTCCATAATGTTCTCAAAGGCGTGTAAAGTCTGCCAATCCGCATATGGTCAGCGTGGTGGACTATGGCCAAACCATTCTCATATTGAGAGGAGACCCGTGCTCTGTAGTGAGCCGGTATGGATTTAACATGATGATGAATAAAGTTGTAGCGCAGATAGAAAAAAGAGGATTTTAAACTGCATACTCTTAATTTGCGCGATAACACACATGACAAAACACATGCGCGATATCAATAACTGGCCAAACCCTTCTCATATTGAGAGGAGACCCGTGCTCTGTAGTAAGCCGGCAATGGGGTGATCATGATGATTCATAACTAGGCTCAATACAACGTTAAAGCAAGTGATATTAAACATCTCAAACAATAGCTTATTTAACAACTTTATACATGGGTACGTACGTCATTTCAGTGCAAGGTATCTATTGCTTTATTTACTTAGTTACCTAACACTGACCACTTCCGGACGAGGTACAATTCAAAATGAGTATTAATATTCTGTGTCCTCAACTGCTGCGGTTAAAATGTAATTATCAATGAATATGTATTCGATATAGACCCGCGTCCGGGAATATGACTCAATATTTGAGTGCGGTGTTTTTTCTATGAACTACGAGTAAGTGCTGATATTCCGTTTAAATTTGTAAAAAAAAAACATGATCAGATTAATCATATGCGACGAGAGCTCTAACGATTTCACTGGGATTTATATAAATGACATAAGAATGACACCACATTTATATAATTATAATAAATCAAATCGAATCAAATCCAAATAGCTTTATTCAGGTAAACCTATCTACGAAGTGTTCATTTATAATATATTTTTCATTATTTTAATTTATGAGGTGATGGTGATAACTACATTCGCCAATTTAAAGCTAAAGCTAAGAGGGTTCCAATCGCACTCAGGTCTAAGAACACCAGAATAAACTAAGCCGGATTTTTTTTATGGTATCACATAGTCAATAATTCATTATAATAATCTATATGAAGTTAAAGCTTGGGTGTTATAATTATTTGGGTGTTATTGTTCATCGTTTACGTAATCCTTAATATAGTTATAGGATTTTTTTACAAGCGTAAGTGTTATGAAAACTTACTGATATCTCCAAGATTTTATATGAAGTTTTATATATATATATAAATTATTTAAATACTATATAAATGATCATAAGCTGATATGATTATGCTCATTTGCATGCAGTCAAGTGTCTTTTAAGTTGGTCGATCGTCGGAGTGTTTCTACGTGAAACGACCACTTAAAGCGTGTTACCTTGTATAAATAGATCACATCTCTATTATGGTAAAACATACGAACGCGAATGCATCTGAGCCATTGACGTTGCCTATACAAGGAATACAAAAGATGCCTGTGACTTAAGAGTCGAGAAATGCACGATTATTTGACTACTCTTTATAGAGACAAAATCTTTATTAGGACAAATGTTTATCTTTAAATTGTTTAATCTCCTGTCTAGTTGGTCTAGTAGTTGGCATTTTGAAATACGGGTCACAATCTTGGATTCGATTCCCGAAATTTTAAAAAGTTGAAGTAACTTAAGTTAAGTTGAAAAGTTTTCGATGCCCATCTTGGTGCCTCAAAAAGCCCCCAAAAGTGAATGTTCAAAATATTGTGTGCGCGCTGTCGCATTATAAAGTTGGAGGTCCTGGGTTCGATAAAGTAAAATTCGATAAAGGTGGGAGGCTTCAGCCGCGGCTAGTTACCACTCTACCGAGAAAGACGTGCCAAGCGATTTTAGCGTTCCGCCACGATGTCGTGTAGAAACCAATTAGGAGCGTGGGTTTACCATACTCCTAACAGGTTAGCCCGCTACCATCCTAGACAGCATCATCACTTACTACCAGGTGAGATAGCCGTCAAGGGCTAACTTGTAGTGTATGAAAAACACACTCTCATTGGAGAAGCTATGTAGCTCTATGTTCTAAAACTCTAAATAAGAAGGCGAGATCATCACAATGACTGGCGATTTAATAATTTGTGAAGTGGTAAGTATACGTTTTTATATCATGATACCGACGGTAATTTTGGGCCTACCAGGCACAATCTTCACTTTTGCTTGGAAGCTATACGATTCACTTTCAATAAATAATCCTCATCTAAAGCCAGAATTTAAGCCATCTTTCTTCTAGGGAGAATATGCTTCCTGAAATGGTGGTAGGGTCACTTTAAAAAGACATACTTGAAGAAGAAAAATGCTATATATAATATCATACCTAGGCTTACATGTAATAAGACCATTTCAATGTGACTGCTTATTTTTTAATGCTCATAAATATTAAAAACATCACGGACTAGATAATGCAAGCGGCTGTGCTCACGTTAGGTTGAAAATTCAAACAATGGTTGCAAATCTTAAATCCCTAATTTACAACCACAAATTCATCTCCTAACATCCCTTTTTAAAATCTATTTATTATATGCATCTGTATGCCAGATTTAAGCCTGATTTGTTCAGTGGTTTGATCGGTGTCTGTGCGTTTATAGATCAGTCAGTCAGACGACATCTTTTTATATATAGATTTAAACAGGTTCCTATCAAAGCGCGACACCGGACACGCTCTTGACCGGTATAAAGATCCTTAATAGCCACTTCTCAGAACAATCTATACGTAACGTTGACCCCTTTGGCGGAGTCCATGTCCTTCCGTTTATTCAACCACTGCTTCGGATTCGAGACACGTTTTAGAGGTGATTGTTACTTGGTATGCTTTTGTCGTAGGCCTGTCACATGGTTTTTATGGGATTATGGTGCTGATATGTTTTAATACTGACCTGTTTTATTTATTAAGTAATTTATTTACAATTAAACCATGAATATGTGTATCGTACGATATGATTTAAACATTAGTTAGATAATCTTTTAATAATAGTGTATTTGTATTGTTTTAACTTACAATCCTTTTCAGAATATTAACTGTGGCAAGAGAGATCTTAGCTTAGTTTAGATATGACAATAGATTAGCTATGAGCATAAAAAATCTTTAGTTTGTTTCAATATCCAATAAGTTTTAATTACTACTTACAATTTAATGTTTCCTTTATTAAAGTCCATTGTCCACTTCTGTCTATCGTTTCTGCAACAAAAGCAAAACAAGGTTTTTAGAAATGTTTTAAAATACAATATTTTTACATCTATAAAATATATATTCATACCCATCATACCAAGAAACTTGTCATGAAGTAGTATAAGTTACCAAATATGAACTTTATACTTCACAGGTCAACTCAATTAACATACTAGTAGCTAACTGGTATCTATCTCTAAATAGAAGCCAAAGGTACGAATATATAAAGGCTAACTGCTTAACTGGTCTTCTAAGCTCAAACCACTGGAGTGATATATTATGGGCTCACAGATAATAACGAAAAATATTTTTGTAAAATTCATTCAGCGGGTAACCGCTTGGGGGCTTAATTTTACAAAAACAGTTATTTTTTTATTATATTTATAAATTTTCCTTAAAGCCTTACTTTATAATGGTTTTGAAGATTTTACGAATGTCTGTCAATTTTGAGCTTAGAAACACTAGAATGGAATTGAACTTAACGTGGACGAAGTTGCGTGCAATAGCTAGGCTAGCTTAATATATATAAGATAATAAAAGATATGTTTCTTGGTATCGATAATAAATATCAGACTTGATATTGTATAAACGATGATAATGACGCCGACAAGTTGCCGAATATTAGCAACAAGGCAATGTACGATTAACAAAGCCGATAAATAATTTTCCTGTTGCCAAAATGATCCTGTGTAAACAGCACAGCATTATCAAATATAACGAATATCTAATTATGTTTCGTTATTCATAGTGAACCCAGAGTCAATTTTATCGTGCACAGCTCAATAGCGTGTGATGTCACCTAGAACTGTGAGTCAACATTTTTACAATGTACATTAAGCTAAATTTGCTGTAATCCTCGTAAACCGAGCGAATCTATAAACGAAACATTTTCCTCAATTTGTATCGGTCCATGCTCTAAAATGTTACAGACAAGCAAATCAACTACGTTTAGGCCCAGACTTTTAAAACATTGTTAGGAAAACCTTCCCTCCAAAATTTCCTTCTGGGACTTTACAGATTCATATTGTTTTATTTGTTTCGGCAACAATTGATACTTTTTTTTTTTTTTTTATTCACCACAAGTTAGCCCTTGACTGCATCTCACCTGATGGTAAGTGATGATGCAGTCTAAGATGGTAGCGGGCTAACCTGTTAGGGGTATGGTAAACTCATACTCCTAATTGGTTTCTACACGACATCGTGCCGGAACGCTAAATCGCTTGGCGACACGTCTTTGTCGGTAGGGTGGTAACTAGCCACGGCCGAAGCCTCCCACCAGACCAGACTCGAGAGCCGGGAATCGAACCCAGGACCTCCAACATTTTAAAATGCAACAGCGCACGCGTTGCGCCACGGAGGTCGTCAAAAACAGCGAACAATTGTTGTGTGGAATAACCTCAGAACTGAAATAGCACGCGGTTTAATCGTTGTTAGCTTACCGATTCTAAATATAGACGATTATTTTAAGATCCGTGATCTTACCAAGACATATCAACGTAACTTAACAACGTTTACAACAAATAGAGTTTGTACTGATAATTGCACTTATAATAAATTCACTCTATTGCCCTAAGTCTGCCAATCCGCACATGGCCAGCGTGGTGGACTATGGCCAAACCCTTCTCATATTGAGAGGAGACCCGTGCTCTGTAGTGAGCCGAGAATGGGTTGTTCATGATGATGATGATGATTGCCCTACAATGTTGCACAGTGCAAAGTGAGATCAATATAAAGAAAATCCAATACGAGTAAATAGCAAATAGATTATACAGTACAGAACAAACATTACCAAAAAATTTGAAAATCTGAATTTTACTAAATTTAAAAATAAAATTAAAGAATTTTTAATGAGGAAGCAATACTATTCAATTGAAGAATATTTAAGAGACAGCAATATATAGTTACATTTATAAAAAAATAAATTTTACATTTGACTTTTACTATTGATTGACCATAAACAAATTATAAATTATAATTTTTTGCCTACCCGGCAAATTGTTAAGTATCACTAATTTAATGTAACACCAATATACCGACTCAATTTATGTAAAATAAATGATTTGATTGATTTAAAAAATAACGGCAACGTTTTAAGAGCGTAAAAAAGAACTAAAATTTTGGTTTTTATAAATATTTTTTTTAATAATTGATATAGGTAGGTACCGAGAATTAATAGTTATATAAATAGCATAATTTAAAAAACGGCGTACATAAAAATACATAAGTAACGTAATTAAAAATTACAACGATTGGGCTGTTGTGTAGGACTAAATATATTAATTTAAGTAGATGTTTCTAATGAGTAGAGAGGGACCAAAGAAGAGATGGATGGATTGTGTAAAAGAGGATATGCGAGTAGAAGGTATGTGTGAAGTGAAGGTATGAGTGAGTGGAATAAGAAGACATCTTATATAAGAGCAAGGAAAAGAAAGAAAAAAGTAGATGATTTAATGCTCAAAATTAATAATAAATCATACACAAAATATTCAGATAATATTCTACTATACATTTGTACTATCTGATACGTGATAAGGCTATTCTGCATTCTATATGAAGATTTTGATAATCTCAGTGCATGCGCTCTCGCATTACAAAGTTGGAGGTCCTGGGTTCCCAGCTCGATTCTGGTCTGATGGGAGGCTTCGACCGTGGAAAGCTACCACGGAAAGGCACGATGTCGCGTAGAAACCAATTAGGAGTGCGGGCTTACCATACACCTAACAGGTTAGCCCGCTACCACCCTAGACTGCGTCATCACTTACCATCAAGTGAGATAGCCGTCAAAGGCTAACTTGTAGTGTATAAAAAAAAAGATGCTATTCTAGATTCGTGCTTCTGATACATGATAAGGAAGTCTATCAAACCTGCATTCTATCTGATCCATTTTGGATTAGGTACATAGTTAATGTTGGATATGTACCTAACATAGCTAATATCGATCGTAAGAAAAGCTAGTTTAACCTACGAAGTTTAGCTACTTTTAATATTATGTTACTAAAATAAAAATCCATTTGATATAACAGTAATAACAGAGCGATATGCCAGACAGTTATCGTTATATCACCAGCTGGGAACAGGTTCGGACCGCATTCCTGAGGGACGCCAAGTCGTTGCAATGGGACCTAATTACCCGTCACAAGAACATGCACATCAAACTTGCTTGCCATAGGCTGTTGTCTACTCTTCATATTAGAATAGATTAGTCGAGATAAAACAACGTAACAATTTCTCTTACAATTTTGCCGACAATTTTCTTAAGTATGTTGAGTTATTTGTACCCGCAAAAATTTACTGTCTTTTATTTAATTAATAATTGCGTAAAAAGGTGACATTAAATCACTTTGCAGTATATCATCACAGAGTTTTTTCTTCCAAGTATATCTAAATAATAAGAAGTCCATATTTAAGCAAATGGAAATGGAAAAACTTTGATGGTTTTTAGTATCTATCTAACGGTGGTTTATTATACATAAATAAAAAATTAACGACCTCGGTGGCGCAGTGCGTGCGTAGTATTATAGTGGGCTCACTACAGAGCACAAGTCTCCTTTCAATATGAGAAGGGTTTGGCCATAGTCCACCACGCTGGCCATGTGTGGATTGGCAGACTTCACACGCTTTTGAGAACATCATGGAGAACTCTCAGGCGTGCAGGTTTCCTCACGATGTATTCCTTCACCGTTGAAGCTAGTGATATTTTATATTTTTTATAAACGTACATAACTCCAAAAAGTTAGAGGTGCGTGCTCGGATTCGAACCGCCGACCTCTGATTAGGAGGCTGACGCTCTAACCACTAGGCTATCACCGCTTCAGTTACTGGTAAATAAATACCGCCAAGCGATTGAGCGTTCCGGTATCATGCCGAGTGGAAACTGAATAAGAAAGAACGAGAGAAAGAAAACCTTTTTTATTTGTTTTAGATATCACGATTGGGATGGTTTTTTAATTAGTTATTTATTTATTTGCTTACATATCTAGCAGACATGAGACCCGGTCAGGGCATTGCAAACAGTACAATTGTTATATATTTTTGATAAACAACAAACAGCAAGTATAATTTGTTATATTCCGCTGATAACCGGGAGATTTGTATAATATAACACCACCCAAAATCTTCCACTAGAACCTCTACGCCCGTTTCGACCCGACACCGGATCATCCTCAGGAGATGTTGACTTCACAAGCGCGAAAAGTAAAGTGACACTTTACACATTACACAAGTCACTTGGAATGGACTTCCGCAAAGTAACGCCTGCTTCTATTCATTATATATTTTTGATGCACATTATAATATTCTAATATTAAACAACTCAATTAAAATTAATTAAAAATAACAATAACAATAATTAAGGTTTTAGTGCACATGCCACATTCGAAAACCTGGCGAGCCATTATTATTATTATCCAAGTGTTAAGACGCAGATGACCAGTTTTATCCTCTAACTAATTGCAACAGGTGGTACGTCAGACGTGTTTCTAGCGCCAAAGTCTTTCAGCCGGCTGGCACGGTTAATGCAAATTGTGATGACCTACCCGCACTATTTTGTGTTTGTTAATTTATATTTTTTTATTTATTCAAAGCCTCACCAACAGAATTATATGTAAAAATGCGCTGTAAGCATGCGCTCTCGCATTACAAAGTTGGAGGTCCTGGGTTCGATTTCCGGCTCGAGTCTTGTCTGGTGGGAGGCTTCGTCAGTGGCTAGTTACCACCCTACAAAGAAAGACGTGTCGCCCAGCGATTTAGCATAGAAACCAATTAGGAGTGTGGGCTTACCATACACCAAACAGGTTAACCCGCTTCCATCCTAGACAGCGTCATCACTTACCATCAGGTGAGATAGCCGTCAAGGGCTAACTTGTAGTGAAACGGTCCTAACAGATTAGAGACCACTACAATTCTAAGGCGGCATCAAGAACTAAAATGTAATTGGAATAAATTAAAAAAAAATAGTATATATATGTATATGTTGGAAAGCGTAAATATATCCTTATATGGGAAGCGCTTGCTTAGACGATATCTGTTGAGAACAACACGGAAAATTTAATCCTACACCACGCCATAAGAGAAACTTTTTTTTGGGAAAGGGAGCGGAAAAGGGAAGGTGAAAAGGACATGGATTATTCTTATTTTTTTTCTTTAAACATTATCCCATGACTGCGTATACCAGAGTAATTTTTAAAAACCCTTAGTCCACGAGGACATTTTTTTTTCGGACTGTCTATTAGCTGTACTAACCCTATTGGTTGCCACAGCGTAACCGGGCTATTTGGCTAGCTTCGGAGAGAAGCTCTGCCAGAAGAAATTTTGGGCCTTAGGGCGCGAAGAAACTAAGGGCGCCTACCTTGAGGCCGAACCTCGGCTTGGGCGACGTTTGGAATAACGGGTGGGTCGGACGATAACGTGGACAGAGTTGCGGGAATAAGTTAGGGCTTCATCAATTGTTTAACTTGCTGTAGCCCACGATTTCCGTTGCTTTTCCCGGTCTAAAAAGAATATGCTATGACCTTCTCCAGGATGCGTCATGCGAGCTATATCTGTATCAAAAATCATCAAGCGCAGCGAGCGAGCCAAACGTGGGTGACAAATAAACAAACAGACATTCTCGAATTTATTATAATATCAGACTGGACGTCAGGTTTTTGTTAAAAACCTAAATGTTTTTAGCAAATTCTAGTCCATAATAAATAACAATAAAAACTGTTCGCTAGCGGAATTAAAAAATTAACATGATTAAATGTGGGCTAAATTCTATCAAAATCAACAATTTTAATATAGCTGTATTAATTAACAGTTTCTTAAAAAAACTATCAAAATAAAATAGCATATTATCTGCGAATGGCACACGTCGCATACGTGGCACGTGCTCTAAAGATATTAACGATGGAAATTTATAAACCATAAAATAAAGCTCGCTAAATATTTAATTTAATAGAAATCAAAGAATGATAATAAATTGTTTCTAGCGATATATTATCTTCTATTTTAATATAACAGGTTTATTAAAATGAAAACTTTCAATTAAAATATGTATATTAAGTGAGTGTTTTAAGTGGTTATATTTTGTATTGTTTTTTTTATTACTATTTTTGTAGATATTTAGGATTGTTTATTCAGTCTGGAAGCTGTGATATGCCTAGTGGTAAGGACGTCAGCCTCCTAATCAAAGGTCGGGTGTTCGAACCCGGGCACGCTGATATATAATTTTTCGGAGTTATGTGCGTTTGTAAGCAATCACTTGCTTGAAGGGTGAAGGAAAATATCGTGAGGAAACTTGCATGCCTGAGAGTTCTTCGTAATGTTCTTAAAGGCGGGTGAAGTCTGCCAATCCGCACATGGTCAGCGTGGTGGACTATGACCACACCCTTCTCATATTGAGAGGAGACCCGTGCTCTGTAGTGAGCCTAGGCTTTTTTTATGTAACAGCCCTACTCATAAACGTTGTATAGAAAGGTAAAGGTTATACGCCAATTTCTTTGTGTTATATTACATACGTAGGGATTAGCGCTGGCCCTACGCGGAAGCGAAGCTAGTATGTCCTAAAATATAAAGCGTCTTAATAAAATCACGTTTCATTTATCAGTGTAATTAGGTTTGTCGATGTCTTGGAAAATATTGGAGGCGAGCCAATTTTTTCCGGAAAATGTAATCGTGTGGATATGCACAGTTCGGCATTCCGATCTAAATATACAAGTGACGGTGTGCGGTGTTCGATGACGCGGGCCGGGTGACGCGGCGCCCACGTCAGCATATCACTAGCTCAGCGCTGTTGAATGACGCGCCCAATCGCACCTTCCACTGAATAGCACTCGCTAATCTTACCTCTCCTGATCAACCCATTGCCGGCTTGCTACAGAGCACGGGTCTCCTCTCGATATGAGAATGGTTTGGCCATAGTCCACCACGCTGGCCATGTGCAGGTTGGCTTTTGGGACCATTATGCAGAACTCTCAGGCATGCAGGTTTCCTCACAATATTTTCTTCACCGTTGAAGCAAGTGATATATTAATTGCTTAAAAATGCACATAACTTCGAAAACTTAGTGCCCGGGTTCGAACCCCCTGACCTCTGATATAGAGGTGGATGTCCTAACCACTTGGCTACCACAGCTTCAATTTAATGTAATCTTACATCTATCCTACTGATATTATTATATATATACTGAACGATAAAGTTTGTATGAATGGATGGATGGATGGATGTTTGTTACTCTTTCACGTAAAAACTACTGAATGGATTTCAATGAAACTTTACAATAATGTAGCTTATACATCAGAATAACACATTAGCTACAATTTATAAAGAAAATGTGTGAATTGTCCAAAATATGACGATAAGTGTCAAGTAAGCAGGAAAAAATCTACCATCTGCGTGATAATTTTAATGTCATAATATTAGTTCTTTTCTTCGCCACTCTAATATAAGCTACTCGAAATATCCTAATCCTGCGCAGACGAAGTCGCAGGCACTAGTTATATATATATTTATATTTATATATGTACATATATAATATAACCAAAATATTAAACAACAGGTACAAAATGGCAGACAAGGTGCACTCAAAACTCCGTCACAGCTGGTTATCAAAGAGCAAACTGCCTACATTATCACTATCGGATAACTGATAACCCATTCTTCACTCGACGAAGAAAGTTAATAAACTGATAACGTGCTAAAATAGCAAAATGCCGGCGGGCATCGATAACGCACACGTCACGAGAATATACGTTGCTTATTTAACCTCCCAGATCAAGCAATGTACATTTTTACGTACATTCAACATATACTTTATTGGGCGGTGGGTGAGTAGATCCCCTTATCTGAGTGTTTAATATTGGCTTACCCATAGGCTTAGAATGTACGTAGCGAAAATATTCTATGTCTATGAGCCTACCTAACATTTAACCTATATATCAAAAACCATAAAAATCTCACGCCGTCCTGCTTTTGATTTTTATGATGTTTCTATTTGATCTATTAAGATAATTAATAAAACTTTATTTTATTAATATCTTTTACCTCATTTCGAAAAATTAAAAAATAACATCTGAAAAATGAGATATTTTAACAAACATTTAATAGAAATATCATTAAGAAATATAAAAAACCAATTTATTGCGGTTATTTTTTATTGATGTCATCAATGCACAAAAATCTTAAATTATAATTACGTTAAATTTTTAAGATATCAACATTTCTTTGCTACAGATACAGATTACTCAGTTTGTGTAAGTAATAGATACACATATGTGTAATTTGTGAATTACCACCCCAAAGTAGGTACAATAGCAATTATTTTGTCAAGTATTCAGTCATAGAGTTAAAGTTATGAATGAAATGCAAATGAAATCATTAATTTCCTATTATTCTGAGATGGTTGGTAGCGTGCAAGGTACAAACCGGCTCTATGACTCATTCATACCGAGCTCGGACCTACAGCCCTCCCACTTGGAGAGGTAATTGTTGCGTCGACAGCCGACGGTGCTCTCAACATGAATTTGTCTTGGACATAGAAATAAAGCTAAAAGAAAGAAAGGGTGAGAAAGGGAAAGATGATTCACAATTTACCGGCCTCAATTACGAAGTCAATAAGTCATAATGTTCATATAAAACCTAACCACCGACCGTGGAGGAATTCCTACGTTATATAGTGACACGAAACGTCTAGACAACAAACAGAAATGCAAGAAATTAATTAAAACAAATGGCATTATTTTCTTTATTGGTTAAAACCAAGTCTTATGAGGTGATGCGTGAATATAGGGATAAAACACACACAATAATAAATAAATAAGTAATAAACTTTTTTTTTTCGGACTGTCTTCTAGCTGCTCTATATATATATATATATATATATATATATTTATCATATATTTAATAAATAAAATAAATAAATAAGAATAATATATAACATATATATCTAAGATTTAGATTTTATATGTGCATGTTTAGGTACGTACTTTAATGAGTAAGATAAAGTAGGTACAATGGGCTAATCTTAGGAGAATAGGATACCAGTTTTTTAGGGAAAAAACGTTATGAATTACTGTGAAATAATCAACTTTCATTATTGAACATAATTCTGTCCTATGATTATTATGTCATTCTTGTTTCCTCTCCAATTCCAAACATATAAATCTAATTACAGATCCCGCGGGAACCGTGAATATTCCCGGGATAAAGAATAGCAAATGTGTTAAAGCAGGGTTTGATCTATTTCCATTAATAAATTTAAGGCAAGGCGTAACACATACACACACACACACCCACTGCGCACGCACACACACACACACACACACACACACACACACACACACACACACACACACACTCACACACACAAACTATCGCGTAAATACTATCGAGTAAACATAACCCAACCTTCGCATATATTGTGATTCTATCTATAAACCATACTCACAATCTTAAGATGTATTCAAGTAAAGATAAATAAAGAACAAAGAAGGTGAGTCCGTACCTACTAAGTTATAAAAAAGCTACCTATCAACTTTGTTTCTGGAACATGTTGGGGTGACTAATCAGTGCTCCGCATAGCGGCCGACAAGTCTCGACATGAAAGCAAGGCGGTTGCCCTCAGAACCTCGCGCGATAGCCTCCACCCGTTTATTATTATTTATTAAGAAGCAAGAAACCTAATGAAGTAATTAATAACAAACTTATTCATTATATTATTTTATTGCCTACCTACTACTGTTTAGAGCTCAAGACTCTTATTAAGGCTTAGTTTTTTTTAGTATTCATGAAAACTACCATTCATGGTCCTTCACTGCCAAATTTTATTTTGCCAAATTAGCATTACCTTTATAGCATACAATTACCAGCTATAAAGGACATGACATCTATTGCTCTAACAAAATATAGCTTTTAAATAATTTCAAGTGTCATGTGGGATGGTGATAACAAAAATAAAAGTTCTAGGTTAACTTAGCTGCTGGATTCTTCTTAGACCATAAATAATCAAAGCTTTAGTTTTTTTTACGAACGTGTAACTATCACCATCAACTCACTACTATATAAAGTGCCGTTTTAAAAGATTATTTGAATAAAATTTATGATTGACTGATGATAGTTTGATTAATCGTTATTTCTACTTTAATAATAATTAATAAAATATAGAAAAATAATCATCATTATCATGATCAACCCATTACTGGCTCACTACAGAGCACGGGTCTCCTCTCAATATGAGAAGGGTTTGGCTCGCTGGCCATGTGCGGATTGGCAGACTTCACACGCCTTTGAGAACATTATGGTGAACTCTCAGACTTGCAGGTTTCCTCACGATGTTTTCCTTCACCGTTGAAGCAACGTTTCCCAGATTGGACCATTGTCAATTGCCCAGATTCGAACCGCCGACCTCTGTTTAGGAGGCTGACGCCCTAACCACTAGGCTATTACCGCTTACCAGAAAAATAATACAAAGGTATTATTCACTGGGTCAGTCATAAAATTTAAAGGAAATAGATGGCTGCATGCAATGACAAAAAATCCAAACATGTAGGTAGGTTCATTTTTCTCCGAATTCGCGTAGTGCTAGTAATTTTCCTATTACAGCGGCGTTTGAATATGCTCATATGCGTTCATCATTTTACATAACACACTCAGTGTTAAATGATGACTGAAAGAATTTGTAAAACGCTTCGGTTTTATTGTAAGTAGCTCATATCCGATACAACGAGATCTGCGCTAATATAGGATTTTATTAAACCTCGTGGGAAATATTTGATTATTACCGCATAAAAACTGGGTTGCCTACATACAGAATGCAATATTATAATGTAATATTTTTCCATATCGAATCCTATGGAAATCTGTTAAGCATTGACGACGTGCACAAGTGGGTACTTTTTAAATATATGTGCGGGTATAGATAAGGTACAAAAACATATTATATAATACATATATGTATATTTTTTTCTATGATATCTACACAGTTGTATATTGCAGATTGTTTATTCATTTATCTCTATAGTTTAAAAAAAAAAATGAGGGTAATTAAGAAATGTAGTATTTTAAGAACATAATATATTTTTATTTTTAGGCAAATAACTATTTATTATATAAGAATATATGTAAGTTGTTTAAATAAAGAAGCCTTAGCAGAGGTCAGTTTATAAAAAATATACCGTTAAAAGAAATGGTGAGGGCGTAATTTGTTTATGACTTAAACTAACAAATGTTCAATTTGTTACCCAAATCAAATACAAAAATTATTAAAATTGAATCCAGGTTTTTTAAAGTCATAAGTGTAATATAGTAACAGCATTTAAAAATCGCTAGCTATTGAAATGTTATTTTTTTGGATCCGTTTAAAGGGACGAGTTAAGGCCGTCTATTGACCTCGGGCCGAGCGGGAACGAAGTGAGTGTCCGACAAAACAGGAATGGACATGTCTCTGATTCAGTTATTGGCGATGTAGGGTCATTTAGCTGGTTACGCGACCAGGGTCAGTTAGCGACCATTACCAGGACCTACGACATTAAAACGAAAAAAATAAGAATTCTACCCTTCTTTTCGAAATGAAATTCACGTAAGTAAAGAGGGGGATAGATTATTAGTTTTACCTACAATAGTTGGCAGCTTTGTGTTTACTTAATAGTTAAAAAAATTTAATTCACTCCACCACTCATGCTTTCGGCGCGCAGACGTTCCCAAAACAACGGAAAAAATAGTGAGCAAGTGATGCGTTCGAGGTAAGTAGATTGTGATGTATTTATTTGAGACAACTTTTTAATGTTCTATTTAGTGGATATATACATAGTTTACGTAATTTGTACATAAATTACGTGTAATATACAAAATTTTGTAAAAAAATTGAATGGTCGCTAACTAACATTGGAAAAATCGAATAGCTTTAGTTTGCGGCCACCTGGTCGCCAATAGATATTTAGAAAGAAAAACATTTTTTTTATTTTTTTATAGACTATAAATCTAGTTCGGAATTAAATCACTTCCAATTTAATTGGTTTACTTTTATCTACATAGCTTTTAGTTTACGACCGCAAAATTATAAGTGTAAAAGTTATATTTAATAATCTTAAAATGTATGGGCATCAAGTATTCGCCAACTAAAAGTGACAAATTAACATGTGGTTTTACAACCATTTACAATCACTACAATAATCTTATCTGTTTTTTTGTATAATGTAGGTGTTTATATGTTATATTTTTACTAAAGATATCCTCCGCAAACAGAATAAGAAAAAAAAACACCGGCTTATTCCCAAAAAGATCTGGAATGTGCCTAAAAAAAGATATAAGAGAAGGAGGAAACGATATTAGAGAACATCCCGAGAACAACTGTACAAGATAGACAAAAGGACGAATATTCTCAACACCCAGGACCCGAACGAATTTTCAGAAAAAGTCGTCGAATGGATCATCAAAAAAAATGGATCATCAAAAAAATTGGAAGTTAAGAGAAGAAAGACTAAAACAAACGAAAACCGATAAATTAAATATTTTAGGAAAAGAGATTAAATAAAATAATATTACAAAGTACCTTTGATCTCATGAAAATATGTATTTTATAATTATTAAATGAATAATAATAAAGCATAACATAATTTGTTTATTTTTAAACGTTTACACGTTCACATTTTTTTATATTTAATTAATCCAATCTAGTTTTCCCTATCAAATCAAGAGGTCGCCAACTAGATAAGAGATCAGTCGTGAACTAGCAAAAGTGGTCGCTAACTAGCATTTCACATAGTTTTTCAAAATTATTCAATTTAAAATGTTCTCATGTCTGTAATTCAACTTTTTTTTACTTTTAAATATAACTTGACAATATCTAGGACCCCTTCAAATAACTTAAATATATGTACTATGGATGCGTTGCACTTAAATTTTGACTTAAAGTTGAACATCCCGCTAATCGGTCGCCAACTGACTAAATGACCCTATATCTATAATGGTTATAAGAGTCAACGATCGAAATAAAACCTTTTTTTTTCAATTCTTTTTTTGTCTGTGACAGGTTTATTTCTCGACTATGAAGGTTTATTTCTCGCTTGATGGAAAGAGATGGGTAATGTTTTTATATTTACGACGGTGAGCGATGATCTGGATCTATATCATATAATAAAATAAGGATAGCTATAGACATCTTTATTGGTACGTCGTCATCGTAAACCTGAAGCACTTGATTGACTTTCCAGTTTAATCGGTAGAACTATAAACACACCTATTGCTTTTAAAATGAGTACTTACCTACCAATTAAATAAATAAAAAAAAAACACGTAAACACGTTGAAACAGACGTAGTTTACCTTCCTAATTTTAAGGCCACTTTCAAGTTAAGCAGATTATATCAAGAAAAGTTAGCAGATACTCTATACATTCAGTTGTATTGCATATAATATGTCATTATTTGATTTGCGATAGTAGTAAAACGAATCATTATGATAAAATAAGTGACAGTTTCAACCTTTCCTCCATAGTATATAAATATAATAATATCGGGTAATCTTAGTAAAATGTGCTTACTTCCACTTAATAATGTTAAACTAACTTAGATACTTAAATCATTTATATATATTGCATTATTACTAGCAGTAATATTATATTAAATATATTTTTATTTCTTATAACATAATAACACATATTTTTGTCTACAATGAGAGGGCTAATTAATTCTTTTAACATTCAATAAGTTTTTTTTATACACTACAAGTTAGCCCTTGAGGGCAATCCCACCTGGTGGTAAGTAAAATAATTAAAAACGTTTACTATAAGTTTTAAAAATTAAAATATCATTTGCTTCAACGGCGAAGGAAAACATCGTGAGCAAACCTGCACGCCTCAGAGTTCTCCATAATGTTCTCAAAAGCGTGTGAAGTCTGCCAATCCGCACATGGCCAGCGTGGTGGACTATGGCCAAACCCTTCTCATATTGAGAGGAGACCCGTGCTCTGTAGTGAGCCGGCAATGGGTTGATCACTATAAGTTTGTTCTTGTGTTAAATTATATCGGTGTCTACAGTAAAACGCGTATATGCTCATTATTTTGCTTAGAATTTAGTAATGGCGACAGCATAATAATTATCAGTTGTCAAGTTATCGGTGACATTGCCGTGAAGTTCAGCGATCGGCGCGGGCGACGACAAGCGATCGCCGCTGACGTCACGCGCATACGTGCGCGGTCCATACGGACATACGTACAAATGATTTTGATTACGGCGGTTTCACAGGAAACTTAGCAACACCGAGAAAACTGCACATTGCACAGATAACCTCACCATATCTTTGAACCGTACGAACTGTCGACCACTGCTTGCATTATCAAAGCGTAATTTAAATAAATCGAAACAAATAATTAAAACAACGATATAAAATTCTGTAAACCATCATCATGAATTTCTAGTCAAGTTACGTTAAATCAGCATATTGTAATGTTTGAATCGGATTTCATTCTTCGTTATGCGGTGTAACGCAATATGTGATTCAAATTACTTTATTGGTGCGGTCGGTGGTCGCGATCCGTAATGGGGCGACGGAATTATGTATAAGTAATATGACGGATGAGGCGCTTACGTCAGAGGAAGTGCGAAGCGCTCGATTTTCCAACGACGCAAGGACCAGCGGAAGAAGGCAAAAAGAGAAGCGGAAATACTTGTCCGTCTGTCAATGTGGCGACAATTTGTGCTATTTGTGTTATATGAGCGATTTATTTCAGTCGGTCGTGGCGTGAATGTCCGCCGCGGAATTTCGGCCGTGAGGAATCTGATTCCGTTAACTTGCTGCGGGTGCGAGAGTCGCCACCGGGTACGGTGCGGAGCCGGCGGCGGCGTGGCGACACGCTAGATACTTGTTGCCGGGCAGAACGTCCTCGCTCCGCTCGCGCAGCCGCGGCCGCCTCCGCCGTCCCCTGCGCGCCGTGCCGACTGCCGTGGCTCGAGAGACGAAAACCGACATGCCAACACGGCCCTCTCCACTGCCATTATTTGCACAAAAGGAAATTTCGAGATGCGGCTGACTCATTCCCTCGTCCACAAACACCTATGTCACATTTCGCATAGCAACACTTTTTAATTTGCGTTTTGCAATAAAGTAAATGGAACTTCAGTGTTTCGAAATGATTTCTTCGCAGAATATGACAATGCACTTTCGTCCCTTACCTTGAAAGGTCAACCTCCGGGGAACGGGCGTCAAGCGACCACATGACCGGCGCGCGGGCCGGTGCTCACTCACTGCATTGTACACGGCAAGATCCAAGGGACAATCCCACTGCACGATAGCGCGCCGCACAGAGCATCGCGGCCAGGCCGTGCGTCACTGCGCGGTCCCCCGCCTCGTGCCGGTGCGTCAACCGAGCTGTCGCGCGCTCACGGAACTGACTGCGCTGGCGCACCATTTGGGTCACTGTCATTCTGTGGAGGGGCGGACACACGTTTGCCTCTGAAATATTGGCGTCTCGCGATTGCGAATATGTTTCATCGACGCGGGCGTTTTCCTCTCCTGACGCGCGCCAATGTGCTTGCGGCGTTCGATCTCGCTCGCGATTTTCGGCGGTCGACGCCACTTTGTTAATAGCCTCTCGCTGTCATCTTATTGCAATACGATCTTTTTACTCTTTCTAGTGAGTTTTCTGCATATATTTTTTTGTTAAGGTTTTTACACCGTTTTCCAACTCAACTAAATAATGCTAATGAATTGCAGGCTCTTATTATGTTTAAGTCTTTCCTCAATATTTCAATGATAATTTATTTTCCGTTTCGGTAATGAAGATAAAATGCAATAGAAGCTTTTACCAACTCTTCAAACTCTTTTATAAAGTTCATAAAGTCATTTTCATCTATCTATTTACAGTAAAACCTCTGTAGAGACCCAAAAAACCTAGATAGGATGGCAATTTATCGATTCATATGATGATAATAACGCAGGATAGTTTCGCGAAAGTTCTAGGACGACAGATATCTTCTAGATAATTGGAAATTAAGGTAGATTTATGCATTCCTTCCATAAGTTTGTGCCCAAATTCTCACGTCAGACATGGTTAGTTTAGAACATAAATATTAGTGTTAACTTATATATATTTTACTGTGTGAGTATAAATTGTAAACCATAGATTTAATTTAGATTATTGAGTGCACAAACCATTTTTATCTTTCATGATGATGCCTTACTACTTAAATTCTGCGATAAAGATTTTAGACTGGAATAAAAATGAGTTTCAGGCATTTGTTTTAAATCCTTCCTTCCTTTGCAATGATCTTGGAGTTTTAGCAAAAACACAATTTTACGTTGACTTAGATATTCGATTATACGATTATGTTTCAACGCTGATTAGCTATGAGATGCTTATTTATTCACCGTAAACTATTAATGAGTTATTCTTTAGTCTATCCTAACCAGTTATATCTTTCTTCTTCTGCATCGTCATCCTCATTACTGAGGGTCGCGATCCTTAGCATGGATCACCTTCTTTCGTACGGTTTTTCTCCAAATGGTTCTGTTTCCGGCATTATGTAGAGCGGCGTGGAATGATGTACCGAGTGCAGTGCTGATCTGATCCGACCAACGCATGGGGCTACGACCTCTTGGCCTTCTTCCCTCCACCTTGCCCGTTACGAGCAGTTTTTCTAAATTCCCAGGGCTACGGCGGGCAATGTGTCCGAAGTATTCCAAGGTGCGCTTGAGACATATAGTCGACAGCCTTGTTGTTATTTTTAGCCCTTTCAGGATAGATGCGTTGGTCCTAAATGCAGTCCAGGGTATCTTTAACATTTTCCTCCAGCACCACATCTCGAAAGCATCAGTGCGTTTGCGATCTGTAGCCCGAAGAGTCCATGTTTCAGAACCGTATAGAAATATGGAGAAAACCAGAGCATTTACCAGTCTTTGCTTGGTGCGAATTGATATGCTCTTGCTATTCCAAATCTTGGATAGCTGGGACATGGCGTTCTTTGCCATACCAATTCGTCTGCGCACTTCCGGTTCACAAGATCCATTGTTGGTGATACATGAGCCTAGGTAAATAAAGCTACCCACCACTTCTAGCTTGAGAGCACCCGTGAGATTGAGTTTGCCACTTCGATCCACAATCATGATCTTGGATTTAGATGGATTGATGAAAAGACCAAGTTGCTTGCTTTCATTTTCTAACTTGCTAAGCAGGGTCACCATTTCTGCTTCACTGGATGCCAAAAGTGTCGTGTCATCAGCGTACCGCAAGTTGGTAATTTTGGTGCCACCAATGTTTATGCCCCCATCCCAAGATTCACAAGTGCGACGGATTATATACTCTCCATAAACATTAAAAAGTATGGGTGACAAAATGCATCCCTGACGCACGCCTTTTCGGAAGTGAAATGGGCTTGACATGGTCTTATCTATCCTGACGGAACCTTGGCTGTTATTATATAAGGTTTGTAGAAGTGCCACAAGATGCTGAGGTACGCCGAGTTCTAAGAGAACCTTCCACAGGCAGGTCCAGTCAACACAGTCAAAAGCTTTGCTATAGTCTACGAAGCAGATGATGACAGGATTGTCAAATTCGTAGCTTTTTTCTATAATTTGTCTGATGTTGAGTATCTGTTCGCGGGTACCCCTGCCCTTAACAAAGCCTGCCTGTTCTTCAGGGATTTGCCAGTCCAAAAAGTGGCGAAGACGGTTGTTAATAATGTGAAGCATGACTTTGCTAGCGTGGGAGATTAAAGCCAAGGTCCGGTGGTTGTCACACTTTCTTGTGGAACCTTTCTTGTGGAGCGGTAATATGACTGAGTTTGTCCAGTCTTCGGGCCATTCACCAGAGTGCCAAATAAGGTTGCAGATTTCCTGTAGAATATCAATCCCTCTATCGCCTATAAGTCTCAGCGTTTCCGCGGTAATTGCGTCAGGCCCTGGAGCTTTCCTGCTCTTGAGCATTCCTAAGGCAGTGGTGATCTCGGATCGTAGGATTGGTGGTTCTAACTCAAGATCTGTCCAGGCTATTGCATTGAGCTCAAGCGCTGAGGAGCCTTTGTATAGCTGCTCACAATAGCGACGCCATCTGTCAGCTATCAAGTCTACCTCAAACACTGGGTTGTCGTCCTCGTCATCCACGACCCAGTTTTTGGCCTTGAATTTCTTGGTCAGCAGTTGCACCTTTTTGAACAGATCTGCTGTATGTAACTTAATCGCGTGTTTTTCGATATTGCTACAAATATCCTCAATGAATTTGTTCAGATCCCTGCGGCAACTACTTTGGATTGCCCTATTTAGGCTCGAGTATGTGCTAAGAGCATCCGGTTTTCTAAGTCCTTGGATTTTAATTTCTTTCCTCTCTTTTATAAGAGCCCATGTATCTTGAGTGAGCCACGTATTGCGTTTTGGGTCGAGCTTCCGATCTTTGGTTGTTTTATCTAATGCTTCTACAATTTTGGTCTTTAAATGTTCCCAAAGCGAATTAGCAGTGTGTGGGACAGATGGGCAATCGTCATCAAGTTTCTGATCAACAATTTTTCTGAAAGTAGAAGATTCTGCAGGACTTAGATTTGGAGCTACGTATCTCAGTCTCTTATTAGGTGCTTTTAGGCGGAGTGAAAAGTCCGCAACAAGTAGTGTGTGATCAGATCCACAGTCGGCTCCAGGATAGGTCTTAGTATTTGTTATGGAGGATCTCCAGCGATTATTTATTATAATGTAATCAATTTGGTTACGATATCTGTCACCAGGTGATCTCCAAGTATAAAGTCGTCGGGGGTGATGCTGAAAACAGGTGTTCATGATTGTGAGTTTCTTTTCTAGACAGAAACTAATGAGCATGTCCCCGCGTTCATTCCTGACACCTAATCCATGTTTTCCGACCACATTACGGATGTGCTCATCTTCAACGGTATTACCAACTTTCGCATTCCAGTCTCCAAGAATCAATGTGATTTCCCGGCTAGGTATACTGCCCAGAGTTTCCTCAAGAGTATTGTAGAATTTATTTATATCCTCCTCTGTTGACTGAGCTGTCGGAGCATACGCTTGCACGATGTTAAGTTTACAAGGTCTGGTGTTGAGTTTTATTAACATAATGCGGTCCGATATGGGGTTGTAACCACGAACGTATTTTGTCACACGAGATGACAACAGGATCCCTACCCCATTTCTGCTCGAGTCACCGCTGCCAGAGAAGTACAGTGTGCTCCCATCTATAGTTCTGATATGGCCTTGTCCTCGCATATGTGTTTCGCAGATGCCTAGTATTGTCAAATTATGAGAGTTCATTTCTTTTTCCACTATGCTCATTTTGCCGGATTGCAGTAAACCATTAACATTCCATGTGCCAATACGAAGCTGTTTCTGTATTGAGATGTTCGCCTGTATGTTTACGACACCAGTAGCAGTTCTTCTTTTAGTGGCCTGGTGGTCTACCTCTAAAGAAGCTTCGGTCGCACATTTCACACCTCCAAGCCCGGATACTTGGGGGCGCCGGTCGTTACGCGGATCGTCCGACAAACTTTCTTCTTGTTGTTTTGATTCCATGACAAGGCTTTCTTGGGAAAATTATCGTGGTGGGTTCCCTAGTCCCTCCACGACAGTCTTTTAGAGTTTAGTAGAATCTCAAGGCCACTGATTACCTGTCTGAGGCATATGCATTAGGCACTCAGATCAGTTGGGATACTACCCAGTCGCTCGATGTTCAGCGTTATCTTCCCTCATCCAGACATTTAAGGGGTTATTTAGACCCCAAGGCTCGCTGTAGCCTCTTCAGCCAGTTCCCAGCTGAGATTGTGGTTATACCGCCACTTCACGGTCGCCAGAGCCTCGTCTGTTGTCCAGCAGGGAGCACCACGGCCATCGATTGGTAGCCGTCGCCAAACGGCGCGTGCAGGAGAGGCTGACATTTGGATCGGTTAAGCTGTTGGTTACCGTTCATCCCTTGCTCCCCAAATTTTATATCTTTACTCATGCGTATAATTCTTTTCTTCTTATATTAGATATAAATTTCATTAATAAAAGAAATAAAATGGATTATTTCGAACACGTCGCATGGAATATCTTTATAACAAAAGAATCTTCTAAAAGTTAACAAAAAGGTTTATTAATCCACGACAAGATACATAACAACAGGACAATATAAATGGTAAATATAAGAAATTAAGAATTATGGGAAAACATAACAAATACAGGAGAAGCTGTAATAGCAACATCAGACATAACTCTTAGCTATATATGATTGAAATACATTATATACCAAAGAAATGACCACCCCATAGCCTCATAGTTGTAACAATAAACGGGTTATGGAAAAAAAACGGTATTTTGTACTTGTTCCATAACCCGTTTATTGTTACAACTATGAGGCTATGGGGTGGTCATTTCTTTGGTATATAATGTATTTCAATCATATATAGCTAAGAGTTATGTCTGATGTTGCTTTCCAGATAAAAAGAAAGGAAATAGAAGATTAATCAAGATCCACTAGAGTATGTTTACTTAGCGTTTCTTTCTTCAAAACAAGAAATCGTATTAATATAGACGCTGGTCTTCAGTTAGATTAGGGAATGATGTTCTGCTTATGTCGTAACACTCTTGACAGAGTTGTAAGTCGTGGTCACGAACGAAATAATGTCTTAGGGAATGAAGTTACCGTAGCAAAAACTCGGTAGTAAGATTCGGTATATTGAGTCGGGGCAACTTTACTTTTTTTTAATTTAATTTTATTTATTTAGTTTACTTACGGCTACACTTACATTATTACATTAAAACTAGACCTTATTACTAACATCTTACTAATATTAAAATATAAAGAATAACTAATACTAATTGTTACATATGATTGATACTTGATTGACTTATGATTTAAATATCTTTTCCCGAAACCTACACAAGGAGTACTAAATATGAAAGGATATTTGATGAAACATACAGACAATGCAAATAACAGAAATGCTTTAAATGTAGGTACGTTCGGCTCAACATCACGAGTATTATAGTTATCCAAAATATAGATTGGTCAGATAGTTTAGATAATGGCCACATTATTCACTTTGTTTCTATTTGCGGATCATGAGTTCAGACAAACGAATGAAATCGGCGACAGCTAACCTAATCTTGAACTGTATAATTTATAAATTATAACTTTTTTATTCTTTAAAAGGTATCCAATAGATCTTCCAAATTACGTCATCTATAATCACGTGCTACTTCAGGAAATGTTGACTTCACTGTAATCTCTTGTTGTATTAGTTAGTAGAAGTAAATAAAATAAATAATAAATAATTGTTTAAATCTCGAGAAGCTAATTAACGATGTCAATTAGTTTTTTTTGACGACCTCCATGGCGCAGTGCGCTGCCGCGTTATAAAGTTGGAGGTCCTAGGTTTGATTTCTGGCTCGAGTCGGGTCTGGTGGGAGGCTTTGGCCGTGACTAGTTACCCTACCGACAAAGACGTGTCACAAAGCGATTTAGCGTTTCGGCACGATGTCGCGTACGAATCAATAAGGAGTGTGGTTTTACCATAACCCCTAACAGGTTAGCCCGCTTCCATCCTATACTGCGTCATCACTTACCATCAGGTGAGATACCTTTAAGGGTTAACTAGTAGTGTTTAAAAAGAAATCGTTGAGTTATGGATGGCGCTTGGCCTAAGCGCTAAATGATCCCAATTTTGATTATGTTGTCGATGGGACCGTTCCATTCATATTCTCGGCGCCGCCGCATTGTCTGCTCCGGCCGAGAAAGTTCTTGAAGCTCAATCAAAATGTGGAATGCGAAGTGATTCATTTAGAATAATGGCCTTCGTGCGTGTGAGGTCGAAAAGTGAACGGTGTTAGCGGACTTAGAAAAATCGACACGTAACAATTTTATTTCAGCAAAACATACATATATACAATAGAAGTTGTAAAATAATATTGTCTATTTGTACACTAGCATTATGCACCTGTTTTTCGAACTAGTTGAGACTGTATCCCGGAAAACGGGGCCACCAGCTCGGGGTCACTAAGATCTGAAGACAATTACAAGCATCTGTAAGCTTGAGGAGTGTATGCGAAATGTTTTATAATGAGCATGCAATATATTGCGTTTCTTCGACTTCACTTAGGTGTCTTATAAATAAACTTTGCAGCATTATTGAACTGAGCATTTACTTAACATATTTTGAATACGTAACGTATTGTACGTATATTTTAATAAAACGAAAGCTTGTAGAAAAATCATATTACGATATTAAGGATTATATAAACGATAAAAAAGCTTGGGTGTGAATTGCTGTATATCCATAGGTACTATAGTTTATTATTAATTTTATTCATTATGTGAGATGGTGATAACGAAAAAAAAGAAAAACCCCGGCTAAGTTTGTTGTGGGCTTCTTCTTAGACCGGGGCGCGTTTGGAACCCTCATAGCTTTAGTTTTAAGTTTACCATGTTAAAGTTACCATCCACCATGAAATAACTACTATGTAAATTATTGACGCGTTAAAAGTGCCTTTTTAAGGACTATTTGAATAAAGATTATTTTGAATTCGAATTTGAATTTATATACATACTATTATTGAATAGGTTAATTAAAAATATAACAGTAACAAGTTTTTTGAGTGTATAAATTAACTTCGTTTATAATAAAGACACGTAATTTATCATTACATTATTTTTGTCTGGAATCTACACTTATGTCGAATTGAAAATAATAAATATTATTCTTGTGAGAATTTCATGTATCTAATGGGTATATTGATTTGTTTAATTTTAAGAACGAAAACTAAAGATTTTATTAGATCAAGGCGTTATGTCTCCGTGCCATCATATAAAATTCCATTACCAAAAATCAGCGTTGCAGTAATTCATCATACCGTACATAATAAAAACAAATACTTGATTAAGTTAATATCTATATTTTTTCTATTTTTCACTGTATAAACATTTATATGTATTATTTTAGTATTTCGACTGTGATAAAGAGAGAATTACTGACTTATTTATACACATTTATGTTACTTTGACTCGTCTAATTAATAACGGATGAATGCTTTATTTGGCACTGCTTAAAATATCTTAAGATTAGAATTGGCCATTAGAATCAATACGACAAATATTTATGTTTTTTTTTATTTGTGTTTATTTTTTGGGAAGCAAACAAAACTTTTTTTATTTACGTCTATCTGTCTGTTGTTCATAAAAGAATCGATACGAACCGTTTTATTATCGTATACGATTGTAATTTTATTTAATTGTTAGAAAATAAACAAGGAGCAAAGAAAGACTCTTATTAAACGTCTTTTATGCATGAATTTGAGCGTGTCACGACTAATCTATGCGCTGAATTCTATTGGAACAATTTGAACCCAGTCTGAACTCAGATAGGTGTGCAAGTCCAGTCAGTCAATAAATAATGGAATGCCGTACGACCGGTGGCAAGTGTAAGTAAGCGATAGTGCGACGCAGTCTCCATCATTCCTTAGCTAACTCACCAGTGGCATCTGAGATCACTTTGCATGACCGTTGTATACATATAGTGAGTATGGTGAGTATGTCGGAATTATGTATGTATGTATGTATTTGCAATTATAATTATTTATCCCCTGATAGAGGTATATCCCTGAATTTTAAGAGTCAGTAGTCACCTATAGTCACCTATAGTATAGTATTAATGAACATGATGATTCAGTCTATATGTGTCTGCGTGTGCGTGCGTGCGTGCGTGCGTGTGTGTGTCTGTGTGTGTGTGCTTGCGCGCGCGTGTGTGTGTGTAAGAGCGTGTGTGTCTGAGCGTGTGTGTGTCTGAGCGTGTGTGTGTGTGTTTGTGCGTGTGTGTGTGAGCATGTGTGTAGGATCGTGTGTGTGGGACCGTGTGTGTGTGTGATTAGCGTACACACGCATAGCGCATGCCTTGGTTTTTTAATTATATACTCTACTCACTCAGTGTACAGGATAAATGTTTAGATTATCACCAATGTGATTTGTTTATTTACATTTTCTTATTTTTTTATTATTTATTATCACGCACTCAATAACTGGCTTTTCACATTGAGTATGTCAATGATAAGTGTACATTGACAAATATCGTCAAAAGGATGAATAAAAAATTTGTGATACTAATCAAATCTTCACGTCACTTGTCACAGCTGCTTGCACATCTGCTGGTCATTTGTGTTACATATTTTGAATTTGAAATTAACACTATTATAAATAGTTCTAAAAAAAAATTAAGTTAATAAAGATTTATATAATAATTTAGTTAATAAAAAAACATTAAAATATCACTTGCTTCAACTGTGAAGGAAAACATCGCGAGGAAACCTGCACGCCTGAGAGTCCTCCATAATGTTCTCAAAGGCGTGTGAAGTCTGCCAATCCGCACATGGCTGCACATGGCCAGCGTGGTGGACTATGGCCAAACCCTTCTCATATTGAGAGGAGACCCGTGCTCTGTAGTGAGCCGGTAATGGGTTGTTCATGATGAAATAGTTTAACAAGAAGGTTCATAATTAAATGCTTGCCAAACCCGATCGCATATTAATAGTAATAGCTATAGAGCTTAGCCTTATATAGTGCTCGTTTCCGTGGGGGGTTAGTGAAAAGATTTTTTAAAAATAGAAACTCAAAATTAAAATTTCAAAGAACACTGTCTTGTTTTGTCTGAACACAAACTAAAACCTTATGAAATAATAAATAGTAGCAAGATTTTTTAATTGGCTGCCTATCATATTAAATATTAAAATGTACAGTGGACATTTATATTTTCTGATAGCTGTTAACCGGTAGCGACCATAAATAAAGGTTACCTAAACTTATTTATGAAATGAAAAATGAAATGAAATGAAAATATACTTTATTGCACACCATATAAAAAAAGGAGAAACACACACACACAGAAAAGAAAAAAATCGTTGCAATAGGCGGCCTTAATGCTAAAGAGCGATCTCTACCAGGGATGTATCTATTTCTTATTCCTATTGTGAAAAAACGAACCAAGTTTTCAAGAATTCAAGTAGGTAAATATGTTTAAAAGGATCTACCCGGGACATCGACCCGGCTTTGTCTTCCCGTTTCCCCGGATATAAAGCACCATTATTAATTCCTTGCAGGTCTCGCTTCCTGTCAGTGAAAATCGTTTAAAAAGCCACTCCAATTTCATTTATTTGTATTAGATTACGTGTTTTTATAGACAAAGTGTTCGTTTAATTACTTTATTACTTCCGTAGAGATTATTATGAAGGGTAAAATGAGAAATTAATTATGAATAACATAGCACAACACGTTCTTGGCCAATTAAACAGAATATACCTAATAGATTAGGCGATTCGGCGTATTTATTCTTTCTCACTCGCTCACTGCGCTCACAGAGTTATCAGTAGTAGGTAATGGCTTTTATCGCAAATGATTTATAAGGACGGTCACGATGTTGACCTAGCAACAGAAACAATAAAGTGTGTTGTTATTCATTATTCCTTTAATATAATTTTATTTTTGTTTTAAATTATATCTAATTTGGAGCTCGTGGGCACGAGGGAAGACCAGAAATCGGTCCAGTTATTGCTCAATAACTGGACCGATTCCTGGTCCGACCCTTCCAACGATTTTCCTAATATTAGTAAAATATTATAAATGTTTATGTAGGGACGTTTGTTATGCTTACACGAAAAAAAAAATCAATCGTCATGAAACTTTGTACACATATTCTTGAGGGTATAGGAAGTAATATAGACTATAATTTCTTTATATTAATCATTACATATATATTACTAAAAAAAATCTAAAGATAAAAAAATTTAACAAACAATTTTTTATATAATTTACAATATAGTTCGTATCATAAGATATTATTTTAAGATTTTTAGTTTTAGGTTCAATCTAAGGTTTATTTTAAGTTCCATTTGCTAGAAATAAATACTTTGTATCTTTACTATATAATAATAAATTATCTATGAAGTTATCATATTGATTCATTTCTTCTTTATTTATTTATACAACTTTATTGCAATATCGTCTTATAAGGGACATATTAATTAATTTATGATGCATTTCTGTTGTAATGATCTCGGATACTTATTAAATGGCTTCAATGCGAGCGAAGCCGTGGGTAAAAGCTAGTTTTTTTTAGTTTAGCGATAGTTTGGATGAATGGATGTTTGTTACTCAAACGGCTGAACGGATCTGGATGAAATTTATCACGGAGATAGATTATTGTCTGTAATAGGACTAAAGTTACTTTTTAAAAGAAAAATTATCGGTGCCGGTGGGATAGGATATTTTTTGACAAATATAGTAGGCTTGTGTATTTTAGTTATGTTAATAGTATTATGTCATATGGTATTTTATTATGGGGTAATGCTGCCGATATTGACAATAGTGTCAATTCATGCTGCAGAAGAGGGCTGTTTGTGCAATTTATAATATGGCTCTAAAAGAGTCATTAAGACAAAAATTTAAGGAAGTCAAAATTATTATATTGAATGGCCAATACATATATACATTTGTGTTGCATGTTACTAGACTACAAAAATTTGAAATTCATTCAAAGGTAAACAATTTACCGAAATGAAATTTCTGGGATGTCTCTCAATAAGTTCAAAGTTTATATAAAACGCAAGCTCGTAGATAAGTCCTACCTACTAGTAATATAGTGTACTTATTTAAACAAGCACGGGTATGAAATATTGCTCTAATAAGATAGCTCTTAAATAATTTTAAGTGTCATGTGAGATGATGATAATAAAAATAAAATTTAGCTGGCTAAGTTTTTTGTAAGCTTCTTCTTAGACTGGGGGGGGGGGGGGGGTGTTTGGAACCCTCATACTAGTTTTATTATTGATTATGTGAGATGGTGATAACGAAAAAAAACCCGTCTAAGTTTGTTGTGGGCTTCTTCTTAGACCGGGGCGCGTTTGGAACCCTCATAGCTTTAGTTTTAAGTTAACGTATGTAGTTATCACCGTCAACTCACTACTATGTAAATTATTGACGCGTCAAAAGTGCCTTTTAAAGCACTATTCGTGTAACGGATGTGTAAAAGATTTTGATTGATTGGGCCGCCAATTCTCACACATACACAATACTTAGGTCGAATTAGATCGAGGGCACCAATTTGTATTATAACTAAAATGACAAATTCATAATAAGTAACTATCCAATTCATATTGTATAACCTGGAAAATACGGTTTAGTGAGACAAAGCACATTAAACTGTATCATGATCAACCCATTCTCAGCTCACTCAGGGTCACTACAGAGCACGGGTAGGAGACCCGTGCTCTGTAGTGACCCAACTCAATATGAGATGGGTTTGATCATAGTCCACCACGCTGGCCATGTGGATTGGCAGATATCACACGCCTTAGAGAACAAACATCAATCTTTATACTTATCTGTAATCTAGGAAGAATATAGTAATTTCTGGAACTACTCCTATATGATACAGCTCATTTTAGTTAATGCCAAATTACTTGTTGAAATCGTGGAGTTGGCTATACATAAGTTCAGTTTATATAAAATAAGTTAAATGGGGTTGAAACTTTCTATTCAAGGTTTTTTTATACATCATAAGTTAGCCCTTGACGGCATCTCACCTGATGGTAAGTGATGATGCGGTCTAAGATGGTAGCGGTCTGTTATGGTGATTTACCATAACAGACCTAATTGATTTCTACAAGACATCGTGCCGGAACGCTAAATTGCTTAGCGATACGTCTCTGTCGGTAACTACTGGTAACTATCCACGGCCGAAGCCTCCCAGACCAGACTCGAGCCGGGAATCGAACCCAGGACCTCCAACTATATAATGTATCAGCGCACGCACTGTGCTACGGAGGTCGTCAAAATATGTTTGAGAGTATAAAGCATCTATGTTAATGTGTAAATACAATACAACCTACAGTAAATCACTCATAACAATATGACTATATAACAACACTATTTTAAAACTTTCGTAAGGTAGACAACAGAATCGACTCTGTTCTACGCGAATCACTTAACTAAACTAAACAGACAAGTCTCAAAATAATGCGTTGCTATTCCATTAGTTATTATTATAAAAGAACAGCACCTGCCAATTAAGTTTAATTGAGAGATTTGTGTACATCTGCATCGTTACTCATAAAGTGTAAGTATCTACATGAAAAATACCACTTACCTCTCAAAAAGTCACTCGATGTGATAGGCAACCGAATAGTTTGAACGCACTAATAAATAAAATCCGTTTAAAAAAACACAATCCCATATCAACGACGGGTTGTTTGATGGTCGGAATGTGCTGAATTACGACAACGCTTGAATTGTCTTGTGTAGGCAAGCTGACGCGAGCGCACAACTGTTTGACAACACATCAGAAATGACGCAGGTATGGCCTGATTGAAAAAAAAGCGCGGCAAAATCATGGCTGGTTGGGCGGGGTGGGGCGGGACAGGGCGTATCGCCCTTAGCACCGCCCCCTGACTCACCGACGTCTGCGCCTGCGCCGGTCCAACACGCAGACAGTGCTCCCAACATAAGCACCTGTAGTAGACGTTATAATTATTAATCTGTTATTGTTTCATTCATGCCTTTTTATTTTTAGTCGCCTGCGATTGCATTCTATAAATCTAAGCAAACACAAAAGTATTTTTTTAACGTTTGCTCCGCACTGTATCATACTGAGACGCTTGCCTTGACGTGTCATGGCACCGAACTATGATATCTTATAATTAAGCGTGACGAACAAAAACACGAATACTTTTTTCTGTTATTGGCACGCCAATATGTTCAGACATTGATGACTCACCAACTTGTCTACAAATCTTGTTTTCAGATTTACATCCGTGATCGAATATGTTATCGGAATGGTTTAAGGCAGTTCACGAAAGTTTATTTATATTTTAAGTACTACAGGATTTACAATTACACTGTAGTCTATTCAATAATTAATGAAATTGTCAAGCTGACGACCTTGAATTGATTAAAAATGTTTACTCTACATACGTCACCGTAATAGTTGCAAAATTTTAATCAATAGATAGCGGACATATCAGGCCATGAACCATTGATTAACTCCACATTGAACTAATTACTTATATACGAGTACAAATCTTGCTTTTAAGAGATGTATAAAAATTACCATGTCACAAATATTATTATCACCTGTTAGGAATTACTGAAGTAGAATTTTTTCTTTTGTCTGCCTAATAATTTCATCGAAAACGCTGGTCAACTCCAGTTAGGATTTACCCTATGAAATATTTCGTAGTTCCTATCTACTAGAAATTATCTAAGCATTTAACGATTTGTCGCTTGATATGATAAGATAGCTAAATCGTAACTACGATTGTAACAGCTATACCCGTGACTTCGTTTCTATCATCATCGTTGTAGACAAAATAACAGTACCCAGATCGAATTTGGAAAAAAAATGATTACATACTAATTCTGTCTGGTGGGAGGCTTCGGCCGTGGCTAGTTACCACCCTACCGACAAAGGCGTGTCGCCAAGCGATTAAGCGTTCCGGCACGATGTCGAGTAGAAACCAATTAGGAGTGTGGGTTTACCATACCCCTAACAGGTTAGCCCAGTACCATCTTAGACTGCATCATCACTTACCATCAGGTGAGATAGCTGTCAAGGGCTAACATGTAGTGTGTAAAACAAAAATCCTGAGACTTTTTTAGGGTATAGATAGAATATAGAAAACGCTACGATCTGATCTCGTTTCCGCTCCCTTTCTCAACATATAAATCTTTAAGCATGTAAATATTGAGGTATAGGAAAGAGGAAAGTTTTGTATACCTCTTATATCATGATGATCAACCCATTACCGGCTCACTACAGAGCACGGGTCTCCGCTCAATATGAGAAGGGTTTGGCCATAGTCCATCAGGCTGGCCATGGCGGATTGGCAGACTTCACACGCCTTTGAGAACATTTTGGAGAACTCTCAGGCGTGCAGGTTTCCTCACGATGTTTTCCTTCACCGTTGAAGCAAGTGATATTTTAATTTTTTTAAAACGCACATAACTCCGAAAAGTTAGAGGTGCGTGCCCGGATTCGAACCGCCGATCTCTGATTAGGAGGCTGACGGCCTAACCGCTAGGCTATCACCTCTTATATGTTTGTTATTACGTTTTTAATTTTGTACAAAAAAAAATACATACTGGAAGTTTGCTATGGATAAGTTTGTTGTGGGCTTCTTTTTAGACCGGGGCGCGTTTGGAACCCTCATAGCTTTAGTTTTAAGTTTACGAATATAGTTATCACCATGAAATAACTACTACGTAAATTATTGACACGTCAAAAGTGCCTTTTTAAGGACTATTTGAATAAAGATTATTTTGAATTTTGAATTTATGGCAAACTAGGTATAGCTAGTTGATCGATGTAAACTTCGTCATAAGTCCCGCAAGATTTCTCCAGGGTTAATAGTAGCCCTTGTGATGCGAATCCATGAATTCATCAATATCCATTCCAAATGTTAAGTAAAGGGTTTCAGCAGTTCCAGCGTGGAGGGGTCACAAGCTCACTCATATAAACAAACATACAAACTTTCGTATTTTTAATGAGTGAATGAGCCGATTATAGATTGTGATAAAAAAATAAAATATTGTATAGGTTTTGACGACCTCCGTGGCGCAGTGCGTGCGCTGTAGCATTATAAAGTTAGAGGTCCTGGGTTCGATTCCCGGCTCGAGTCTGGTCTGGTGGGAGGCTTCGGCCGTGGCTAGTTACCACCTTACCGACAAAGACATGTCGCTAAGCGATTTAGCGTTCCGGCATGATGTCGTGTAGAAACCAATTAGGCGTGTGGGTTTACCATGCCCCTAACAGGTTAGCCCGCTACCATGCTAGACTGCATCATCACTTACCACCAGGTGAGATAGCCGTCAAAGGCTAACTTGTAGTGAGTAAAAAAAAAAAGGTGTGTACAAGTAGTTGCCACATTTTTGTCTGCGATTTATCCTGGTTTTCTATCACATCAGTCATTATAAATGAGATAGATTATGGCGATGAACTGATGAACACTGGCAATTAAGATTAGCTCTGTAGTTATTAAGCATTCAGATCTCGGTGACCAAATTATAATTAAAATCAGACAAACGTAATCTCCTCCACGGGATCTGAGAGGTTCTTTCGGTAACAATTAGATACGAAAACACACATTCGCACCTAAACCGTAGATTTATGTTTAAGTAAAGTTTTAAAAAGCATGTTGAAAATTTGATAAACAGATGTGTTTATAGTTATACTAGCTGGTGTCCGCGACTTCGGCTGCGAAAATAAATAATAGCTAACATTGAAGTTATCACGCAGGTGGTAGATTTTTTCCTACTTACTTGACACTTATCTTCATATTTTGGACAATTCACACGATATCTTTATAAATAGTCGCCCATGTGTTATTCTGCTGTATAAGCTATGACGAGTAAAGTGCGTCCGAGTTATTTTTTAGAGTGACGTCAGCAATGCTTTTGTTTACTTTCTCTCGTAGTAGTAATTGTTGTGCTTTATTGCGACAATAATTAAGAGGTCCGAACGGTTCAACGTCTCGAGCGAGAATCCACGAAAGGCATCGACCGCCCGTATTTATAACAAAGCATGCTTGTACTAAATTGGTTGCTACCGTCTAAACTGTGTTAACAAAATCATCAAGAGTTCAACTGTGGGTAATTATTGAATTCTTGTTGTACCTGTAACCGCTGAATGAAGTTAATAACTCCTTCGCGACGACAGCTATATTATTGTACAGTTTTATAAAAATCCATTCAGTAGTTTTTACGTGAAAGAGTAACAAACATCCATCCATCCATACTTACCAACTTTCGTGTTTATAATATTAGTAGGAGTTGCCCCTATAAACTTCTATACCTCCAACAACTTTTTCACTGTGCTCAGACAAGTTTTATGTATTCCCATATAAGTGTGAATAATTCATGAATATACCTCAATTAACCCCGTAAAGTGGAGTTTAGTAGCCCATGCCTACGACCTTGAAGGAACACAGTTTCCAAATTTTAAGCTAGAGGCTTGAAAATAAAACTTATCCCTATTACCTTCCAGTCCCAGTTTTGACAAAATTAGAAAGATTTCAATAAGATATGTACCAAATATATTATTATTGAAAACTCATTATCCATATACGTAATTAACTCAAAATATAAGTAGCTGACTTTATGTTTAGAACTTTATAAACATAGGATTTATATCGAACCTCCTTAACTTTTTTTCATAAAATTTCCTTGTAGCTGATGGTTACATTCTAAAGGGACCAACGTACTTTTCTGCAAATTTCAAGTTTGTAACTCAAATAGTTTAATGTATAGTTTTAAGTTAAATAGAAGATAAGTAAAGAAATGTATAGATATAAGAAAATTGTTGTAAAAATTTTGAAAGAATTAAATAAAGACCAACCCTAAATAAAATAAAGAAAATAGGAAGGGAACCCACCCACCGGGTGAAAGATGATGAATGACAGAAAGAATTGGTATGAGGAATGGAAGTACGAGAAACATATCTGCGAGAACTAGAATGAATGAGTAGAAAAATCATAGCAGACATAGTCTCTGGTACTGTTAGAGGGAAGTTAGTTCCAGATTTTTTTTCGCTAACCTATTTAGCGAACTGGCACGACGTCGCGTAGAAACCAATAAGGAGTCTATCAGTCTATCTATCTATAAACAGACTCAGGATGAATGGAGTTATGACAACGTAGGCGACTGCAAAAAATGGATTTTCTAAATTATTGAACTCTATGAAAATTTGTCAGCTTTTAAGTTAGAAACATGAGAACGGACATACTTAATACGAGTAAAGTTGCGGTCCAAAGCCAGTTTATAGATTAAATCATGAGCAATAGTGATTCCATTAAAAGGCAGAATTGTATTACGTTGATAACTTAGGAAACATCTGATTTAGCAATCGAATTCATTCTTATTTTGTTCTAAAGGTAAATATCAATATTTACCTTTAGAACAAAATAAGAATTGTTGTGAAGCCCTTAGATGCGAAGAGTTATTAAGACTGTATACTTAATAAGTATAGTTTGATATCTGTGCTGGGAGATGAAACACGGCAGGTGACTCATAGCCTAGCTGCCGAGGTTACGTCAGCCGCTCAGCCCATTGGGTGACCAGCTTTGCGCCTGCCCCTTATTTCCAAGAAAGGACATCATGCTTTAATTTAAAAATTATTATTATCGATCTGTTTGTTGTTAGGACAATAAATTTTAATAATGCAATGAATACTACTTATAAATACGTAACTATATTATATCAATGGATGTTTATTATTAGATTGAGTGTGTTTAGCAATATCACTTTACTACATTTTATAAAGTAAAAGTTCTTTGTGATTTTAAATTTTCTGTGCGTACGCATCTAATCTCTTTTCCGACCCAAAATATCGTTAGCGTAATCCGTATGTACAAGTATATCATACTGGGATTTTCTATAAACTACTATACTAACTGTATATACAATATTCTATGATGTAAATGTTTAGTGCATTTTGGTTAACTTGCCAATATTTATGACATCAAAAATTAATCAAGCTCTCATCAAATATAATGACTCTACAGAGTTGAAAATCTACCACCAACCGGAGCAGAATAGAATGGGTATAAATACGATGGTCTGTTTATATGATTGCCCTACGATCACAGACTTCTGGAAAATACTTCCACATTTCCAATTTCAATGTGGAAAGTATTTTCCATAGAAATACTTTAGAACTAGACGAGTTTATTTCGGAAATGCTACCAATATTGTTATGGGATGGAGGATCTCATCATCATCGTCATCTAGGGATGAAATAAAATAGGGGGCCCAGCAGTGGGAAACATCAAAGTTGACAGAAGAAGTTACGTACCATCTATACGTAACTTCTATGATGGCACAAGTAAGCATTATGCCTATTGCCGTGACGGTAAAGCGGTTTATACCCAACTCGAGCCAATATATATTTCCCTTCTAACTGCTTTTGAAAGTTTTGTCAAAATCAGTTCAGTCGTTCTGAAGGTTATTCCAATGTGGTGATATACAAAATGTTTTTTTATTATTTTGCTATGAATTGCGAGCACTTGTTTTTTTAATTAAGACATTAATTGAAGCAGAAACCTTACTTTAATAACGTTGCAAAATCTCAGCAGTTATTTATGTGCACTATTTAAAAATTATCAAAATGCTTCTCGGCGCATGCGATTCGGGCTTCGACCGGGTGCGGGTGAATGACCGCCAAACCGCGAGCGCGCCATCTTGGATTCGTCACGGCTCGCGAGCATTATGTCTTCTGCGCCGCCATAACCACCGCGTGGCAATTTGGAGAAAAACATCACGAGAACACGAGATAAACAATTATTTAATATCAAAGGCTGGCTAGATCGGAATAACTTTCAACTTTTATAGCAAAGTTATTATTACCGTATTTAAGTCTCGCTAACATATATAAGAAGTAACATCTGCAAAAAAAAAACTTCATTAGCTTAGGTCGTAACTACATTGACACAAAAGTACGATAAAATATTGAACGGCTGAATCTATTTTGAACGCATTCTTACAGGTAGATAAAGCACGGAGTAACGTAGGTTAGTTTTATCCCGGATACTTCTATTATTATGCTCCTATATATATAAAAGTTCTGTTAGATAGTTCCATTCGCTGGTTACATTAAAATTTTGAATACCACGGCCGTAGACATCTGCTAAGAAAGTTATTTTATTTGCTATGGATATATACTCGTCTATTACGACTTTAACCTTTAAGTAGATTAAAACATGGTGGTTAGGAAATGATATTGTTTTTGTTTTCAATGATGCAGATAACTCGAAATTAAAGATTTAAGTCACTTAAGTTTACTTAGTTTTAAAATGCTAACTAATAATGGTGGGCAAGATCTAAATCAACTGGTTTTATTCTCGTAGAATAACTTATTTCTTTATTTAAGCATTACATTTAGTTATATTATTAATTCTATATAGTTTTTACAGGCAGATTCTTCAAAACGTTGTTTACGAAAATATAGTGACTAATATTTTCTAATGATCCAACGTAACTGAACCGACCTTGAGGAAATTTTGCATAAGTATATTATTTCTATTGACGATGTTACTCTATATTTCCGTCACGTGACGATCTACCTGACGCAGTGGTCAGCGCGGTGTGCTTATAAGTGAGATTTTTTTTTTGTTTTTGTTTTGACTATCTATTAGCTGTGCTAACCCTATTAGTACGGCGTAACTGGGCTGTTTGACAAGCTTCGGAAAGAAGCTCTGCCAGAAGAAATTTTTAGCCCTAGGGCTCGAAGAAACTAAGGGAACGTCTGCCTAAGGGCGCCTTCTTTGAGGCCGAACCCTAGCTTAGGCGACGTTTGGAATAACGGGGGGGTCGGACGGTGGTGGACGTATCCGAGGCCGTGGATGGAGCCCACGTTTGGTTGACGTAAGATAGCGGGGACCTCGTCTTCGCCGGCGAAGACTGTGTGTAGGGTATGATTGTGTGGTAGATGGTACGAGTATGTTGTCAGTAGTCATCTGATCGTCAGGGTCATGAAAGATATGTTTAGGTCTCCTCTTTCGGAGAACTACGACAGGGTTGGGGTGTCGGATTGATATAAGTGAGAGGTTTCTGGTTCGTGTGTTATGGTTTTACGTTATAGTCAACAAGCAATAATGTATGTTCAGGTATAATGTAGATAAGATTCAAAATATATTTGTATGATAGTTGTATTCGAACACAGAGGGTTCATTTGATATCTACGTTGCAGTATGAATCACTTCGTAATATTGGCATCGTGGCGATTGTGCACACGTTTCTTAATTTTAGATGGTCCCACCCTTTGATTTTCTGTTCTAATGAATTTTTATTATTTGGGTAGCTCCGTTATAGCCTAGTGATTACGGCGTCTTCCTCCTAATCAGAGGTAAGGCGTTCGATTTAGGGCACGCAACTCTATATTTTCAGAGTTATGTGCGTTTTTAAGCAATAAAAATATCTCTTGTTTCAACGGTGAAGGAAAACATCGTGAGGAAATCTGCATGCGTGAGCGTTCTCCATAATGTTCTCAAAGGTGTGCGAAGTCTGCCAATTCGCACATGGCCAGCGAAACCCTTCTTATATTGAGAGGAGATCCGAGCTCTGTAGTGAGCTGGCAATGGGTTTAACATGATCATGTTGATGATGTGGGTTCTCCTATAGAATATATATTATGTATTAATATATACGTAAAAGTGTCATATTTTTGATTATGGCACATATAATATTAACACAGAAATTTAATGGAATAAGGACTATGACATAATTATTTTTTATTGACGTTTATAGTAGAATAAATGTTTTTTTTTAATTTTATTTATTATGTTTCATGCCATACAACCCGCGGAAAGACAGACGGACCGACCGATGGACGTGAAGCGCAGTCTTAGTAATTCCGTTGGCATATCCAAGGAAATGCAATAAACTTTAAATGAGGCGTGAGTTGCAGATTTACAAAAACGAACGTGGGCGGTCGAAAACGATTTGTTCTAATTTATTGTTTAAAGACCGTAACTGCATAGTTTAACTGAATAAGTGATGTAGAAACTCAATAGATTGGTACATTCGTGGAAATTAATATAATTTATCCGTCCGTCGTCATTACGCAATAAAGTCTCTTTAAGTATTTATCCTTTTTGAAGTGAAAACTTCTTTAGCGGCGTTGAGCACTTTTTCTGTAATGGGTATAAAATCTTAAACTCGCGTCAGGACACGTGACCTGATCGAAAAAGCGTAAGACGATGACGTAGACAGCTATCCCCTCTCTACGGCGCGGCGAAAATGTATGCCTGGGCCTACTGTTTCGTTTAGGCAGCGCAGGGCGCTTGCGCGAATGTTCGTGTATGTTTATTTCCATGGCAACGAACGTCAACCTACACGCTACTAACGCGCTACGCTTTATAATTCAAAAAGTATCGTTTTTACCTGCAGTACTGTTACAGAGTCATAGTTTTTGTATTATTAAGTGATAGGAGAATCGTGTAATGTGATATTTCAAGAGATCATTATGGTTTTCTTCTATTAAAACTTGTTTAACTTGAGCATCGGAGTGGTGTCAAAACGAAAAAGTCAAAACGGTTGTCATAAATATCCACATAATATAAATATGAATTGCGGTGCCTGTAACTCCAGCATTTCTGTCACTCAAAAACGCGTGAAGTGCTCAAGCATCGATTGTTTACTCGTATATCATTCAGATTGTGTTAATTATGGTGAGACTTCAACCCATCGGTCTAAGTGGATATGCCCAACGTGTATTGCCAAGCGTCCTAAGGCAGATAATATTAATACTCCAATATCCAATAAAAGGAAAAATGTGCAGCGTGCGGACGTTAATAGCTCACCTACATCAGTAGACATGTCCCTTGATTGTCTTTTGAGCGAAATACGTAGTTTTCGAACGGAGATAAATCAAAAGCTTGAAAACCAGCAATCTACCTTGGGTAATTTTAACATAGCCATAATGAAATTACAACAAGAAGTTACCGGAGTTATAAAAAAATTTACTACTATACAGGATGAGCTAAATGAGGCTATCAAATCTCTTAAATTTTTGTCTGACTGTCACGACGAACAGAATACTTTAAATAAGGACTTGTCTGCCAGAATATCTAAACTGGAAATTGAGAACTTGGAACTACGATCTCGGTCGACTGAATTTGAATTTAAAATATCTCAGATGGAGCAACAGTCTCGTGACAGCAACTTAGAAATTCAATGTGTTCCCGAGCATCGATCAGAAAATCTGCTAACATTGATTTCTCAATTGGCCAAGGTGGTTAATTTTCAGCTTGGACCCACTGATATAGTAAACTTTCATAGAGTTGCAAAAATGAATACCGAATCCAAACGCCCACGCAGTATCATTTTTAAACTATCTAGCCCACTTAAGCGAGATAACTTTTTAGCGGCTGTGAGAATCTTTAATAAAAAACATGCAGCTGACAAACTCAACACTTCTCACCTAGGGATTGCCGGTACTAAGCAGCAGGTTTATGTCGCAGAGCACTTGTTCCCAACTAACAAACGTCTGCATGCATCAACTAGGCTTGCCGCACAGGAAAAACACTATAGATACGTATGGGTTCGAGGAGGCCGTATTTTTGTGCGCAAGAACGATGAGTCACCGTCAGTTCAGATTAAGTGACTTGGTCTCGTATGATTCTCGGTTACTATCCTATAATCTTATGTCACTAAAGAACAGACGTAAAATGTTAGACATGGTTTTTTTCTACAAAATCATTAATGGATACACTGATTCACCGGAAATCCTGGAGCGTCTGAGGTTTAGTGTGCCGCGTAAGGGTAGTCGCCTCCGGAATCGAAAACCGTTTCATTTACCGTTTTGTCGAACCAAGGCAGGTCAGCATGCGCCTATCTATAGAATATGCTCAATGCTGAATGATCACAGGAATATCTGCGACATCTCCTGCAGTTCTGTAGCCTCTTTTACAGCAGCATTTTAATGATGTAATAGTCTTACTTGCTTTAGGTATAAATTGAATTATTTAGTTGTAAGGTTAATTTTAAGGTTGTGCATGCTGTGGTCATTTCTAGAAGGCCACTATCTGGTGTCTGTTCTTCTGAAATGTTTTTTGTTGTTTTTAGATAGTGACTAGTTTAATGATCCAATAAAAATAAAAATAAAAATAAAATAAATGTTACAGCGTGCCACGCGCATCCATGGATGGTGACAGCTGATGGCTCGACCGTCTGTGTAGTGATCACATTGTTGTGTATTCGTAAAATTCGTGAATGTAAAGTGCTTAAAATATGGAAATTGAACAAAGTGCATCTATTAATGATAAAAGTGATGAAGAAATAGCGAAAGAAAATGAGTGAGTACTTTATAAATATACTAGATGAAAATTTAATAAGTTTTAATTTTTAATTAATATAATTTTATAATTAAGGTTAGGTTTCGATCGAGTCTATCGTACTGCTTAACGGGTGTAAACAGACCCTTCACGAAGCCGTCAACCAAGCATTCTGTACATGAAACTAAGTAACACTGCGCAAAAATAATTGCTGGGAAACGGAATTTTTTTTTGGACTTTAAAAATAATCAGATTTTTGTAGCGGGTAATGGTTTGCGCGCAACCGGCTGTTCGAATGTGTGCGTTGTGCCTACACGAGTACACGGACACGGCACACTGCACACACACAGTCCCGACCGGCTCGAGCCGCGCCGCGCGTTGTGTTAACGCTTAGAATTCGATTTTGCAAAAAAGTTGAAAAAAAAAAATGGACACTTTGACCTTCAATATCTCCAGAACCTGTGGTTTCCCAGGTATTGTCTAGAAGAAAAAAATGATCCCAATGATGGGCAGAATATGTGGTTTTCGTTTTCGTTAAGGGTCTTTTTACACCCTTTAGATACATATGAACTTACATAGTATAAATGTAATATTTGTAATATGTTTATACTTTATAGCATTAACCTATATTTTTATAACATCACAATAAGCACATGTGCGGTGTAGGTTTACCAAACAAATAATTTCGAATGAAAATAAATGAAATAAAATGATAATAAATAATCTCCGTTTTTCAGAGAAAGAAAAGAAAAAAAAAAGAACGGAATCGAGAATACCAAAAGGCATGGCGTCAGCGTAAAAAAGATTTGAAGAAAATAGATTCGAAGGAGGAAATAGAAGAAAAAAAAGAAAAAGACATTGTGAGAATCAAAGAGCATATTATCAACGTACAAAAGGTTTAAAGGAAAATGACAAAAATGTAGAAGAATTGTTCCAAAAGCAATTAGATGATTTGCAAATGTAATTTGATTTAATTTGTAATAGTTTTAAAGTGTTAAATTTTTAATGTAATATAAATTGTCATGTTTGTGTACGATAGCGCAATAAATGAATATTGTATTCTACCACATAAATGATAGTACTTTTATACTGATAAAGCAATTGGTGCAAAATTATTCCCTAACCATTCCAAAATATCAAACATGCTCAACGTTAATAATCAAGTTTTCACTTCTGCCGGCACTCCCGGAGTGCAACCCGTCTTTTTTTTTTGTCGCGGTGGAAAAGCTTTATTGCTACCTCCATCAATCGGGCAGAATGAGGTTATGTGGGACTCCCACACCCAAAGGGGGGACTAAGGTACTAGGTTTTACTAAGGTTCTAAATTTAGTTGTATTTTTTTTTATGTTTGTTATCTCATAACTCCGTCATTATAACCCATTTGATGAACGTGTAACAATAGCGATTTACGTATTTTTTCTAGTTTATTTATTTATTTGGACAACCAACAAAATTACATGTAAAATAAATAAACTTAATTAGATATTATGAGGTAATTTGGCACATGTAATTCTACTTATAGGTAGCCACATCATGCATGAATATTGTAAAGGTCGTACATAATAACAAATTAAAACTGTTACCTGACTTAAAACTAAACTAAGTTAAATTAAAACAAATAAACTTCCACAGAGAAATATAAACTAGTCGCGTACATCAAAACGTATTTCGGATCTAGTAACTTATACATTTACTCTCCACCTCCTTTGCGGTACATTGTCGCGTATAAACCGATTTGAAGTAATATAAATTACCTAATATAACTGCTATACCCTTTTTTTTTCACGCTGGGAAATGCGTTTACGTATCCCCTCCGGAGAGCAGTTATCTCGGTACCGTCTTATACTGCATCATAATTCGTCACCAGGCGTGACTGAAGTTTTCGGTTTCTACGTGACATCGTGCCGGAACGCTAAATCGCTTAGCGACACGACTTTGACAGTAGAGTGGTAACCAGCCACGGTCGAAGCCTCCCACCAGACCAGAGTCGAGCTGGAAATCGAACCCATGACCTCAAACTTAATGCGAGGTCGTCAAAATAAAGAAGTAATATAAAGTACCTAATATAACGGCTATACCCCTAGCAGTTACCTCGCTACCGTCTTACGCCCGATGTTAATAATCAATCTAATCCAAAAACATCAGATAGCAGATTGAATTTGGCAGCGCCATCCTTGTCTACAAAGAAGAGTGGGAAAAGGACGGCACTACTAAATTCAATCTGCTCTATGAAGATTCTGGATTAGATTGATTATTAACAAGGGCCGTTAGAATGCATCACAACTCGTCACCAGGCGTGAAGTCAAAGCCTAATTCGTGTTAGGATAAAAAAATTAATCTCTCTCGTGCAATAAATTCACTTTGGCATTAAACGAAATCGGCTCTTACATACAAACGTGCTTCGCTGGGGAGCAAACGTGATAGAATGTTGCGTTAATTAGGTACGTACCTATGTTATTAGGAATTATGGGACAAGCACTTTACAAGCCAATAAAACTGTGGAAAGCTGCATTAGCTAATGCGACGAGTTAATTAGACGCGATACCAACTGCTTAGGTCTGCAGTTAAACTCTAATTCAAAATTTAGTTATTTTAAGTAGGATCCGAAAAGTGGCAGGCATCGACTGGATGCGAAAGACCGGAGACAGGATGAGTTGGCGCTGCTGCAAAGAGGCCTATGTCCAGCAGTGGATAAATGTTGGCTGATGATGATAATGATGATGATGAAAGTAGGATTACTTTACAAGCACTTTTAGAACGTCTGGTTTGTCTTATAGTTGTGATTGTAGTACAAGTAAAGTGTAAAGGATTCTTCTGAGAACCATCTGTCAACAAACACAGCAGTTGTACTCTACTGACTTCATTTGCTTACAATTTAACATAAAACTGTCTTTCAAGCTAAAAGTGGTAGACCTAAGCTCTGCTTACTCTCTCTGCTTATTCTGCTGCTCTGGTACATGAATTTTTTAAGTTGGCGAGTGTAGTTATCGCCTTCACTTCACGAATCATCTACATCATCATGGTCAACCCAATCTCGGCTTACTACAGAGCACGGGTCTCCTCTCAAAATGAGAAGGGTTTGCCCATAGTCCACCACGCTGGCCGTGTGCGGATTGGCAGACTTCACACGCCTTTGAAAACATTCTGAAAAACACACATAACTCGAACCCCCGACCTCTGATTAAGAGGCGGATGTCCTAACCACTAGCCTATCACAGCTTAACGAATAGGAATAATGAAAACTGTGATATATATGAACGATTCATAGATGCCCGTAATAGGTTTATATTATGTATAAAGCTATTTTTGACTTTATAATTTAGAGGAATTAAGCCGGGCGTGCCTAGATAACCATACCAAAGTTTCCTTACAATCCGATAAATATTTTCAAAGTCTAAAATGGATAGGTAGAAACAATTTTTGTGATATATAAATGATGATGTTTTTAAAGGTATTTTTATTTAGCATGCAACCTCTGCAACAACAGACGAGCAGATCGGAGCTTTGCTGGCTTAATCCATGTTATGACATATTTTTACCAGTAGGATGGTAATTGTCAACAGCCGAAGCCTCCCACCAAACTATACTCGAAGCGGAAATCTAACTGGAACCGCGCCACGGAAACGCAAAAAAAAAAACAAATTTTATTTGCCAATAAATTGTTTTTATTTTAACGAAATTCTCTCAACAAAGAGTTATTATGTTTTAAAATAAGAGGTCATTGATAGGCGATAAAAGTTCATGAAACCAAAAAATTCATAATCATTTTACGATTTTTTTGTCGAGAAATAATGCATAGTTTGCAATACATTGTTATTTGTGCACTTTATCCAAATCCTTCTTAATACAATTATATTTAATATATGTCTCAGATGTAGGAAAGTTGATAGGAAAAAATGTCCCTAAAAACAAATCAACTTAATGAAACATGCATTGAATAATAATATGAAGAATAAATATATGTGTATATGTAATTTTAATGCGGTGAGTGTTTGTATGTGCAAGTGTTTGTCAAAGGAGTTAGATTTAGAAGGATAATAAAGGCGTTAAATATTAGGATCCTTAACGTTTAAATGGTCTTAATATATCTCATGTAGGTGACATTCCGCTTGCAAAGGAGAAACTAGTCCGACGACATTCAGAGACCGCCCTTAGCCGATGCCGAGTACCGTTGTTGCTAGTGCCGTGTCTGCTCACACCAGGGCTGCCACCAGCCATTGAGTTTTTGATCCACTCCGAAAAACAAATCAACTTTAAGAAACATGCATTAAATAACAATATGAAGAATAAATATATGTGTATATGTAATTTTAATGCGGTGAGTGTTTGTATGTGCAAGTGTTTGTCAAAGGAGTTAGATTTAGAAGGATAATAAAGGCGTTAAATATTAGGATCCTTAACGTTTAAATGGTCTTAATATATCTCATGTAGGTGACATTCCGCTTGCAAAGGAGAAACTAGTCCGACGACATTCAGAGACCGCCCTTAGCCGATGCCGAGTACCGTTGTTGCTAGTGCCGTGTCTGCTCACACCAGGGCTGCCACCAGCCATTGAGTTTTTGATCCACTCCGAAAAACAAATCAACTTTAAGAAACATGCATTAAATAACAATATGAAGAATAAATATATGTGTATATGTAATTTTAATGCGGTGAGTGTTTGTATGTGCAAGTGTTTGTCAAAGGAGTTAGATTTAGAAGGATAATAAAGGCGTTAAATATTAGGATCCTTAACGTTTAAATGGTCTTAATATATCTCATGTAGGTGACATTCCGCTTGCAAAGGAGAAACTAGTCCGACGACATTCAGAGACCGCCCTTAGCCGATGCCGAGTACCGTTGTTGCTAGTGCCGTGTCTGCTCACACCAGGGCTGCCACTAGCCATTGAGTTTTTGAACCACTACCCACTGACTTGGACCCGTTTTGAACCCTTATTTATTTATTTATCCAACACAAGTTAGCCCTTGACGGCATACTCACCTGATGGTAAGTGATTTTGCAGTCGAAGATGGTAGTGGCCTAACCTGTTAGGGGTATGGTAAACCCACACTCCTGTCGACTCGTCTTTGTCGGTAGGGTGGTAACTAGCCACGGCCGAAGCCTCCCATCAGACCAGACTCGAACAGGGAATTGAACCCAGGACCTCCAATTTTATAATGCGACAGCGCACGCACTGCGCCACGGAGGTCGTCTATACCTTCCATAGAAACAACAAAAAACCATAAAAAAATGCGATTGTATCAATCTTAACATTAGTACTAAAAATATACTACTAACCTCCATAGAATTAGGAATTCATTTGTAGGGTAGGTAGTTTTATAACAAATTACCAAATGAAATTTCTGGGACGTCTCTCAAAGTTTAAATAAGTTCAAAGTTTGTATAAAACGTAAGCTTGCAGAAACGTCCTATTATAGTGTAAATGATTATTTAAATGATAAACAAGCTTGGGTATGCAATAATGCTCTAATAAGATGGCTCTTAAGTAATCTAAAGTGGCATGTGAGATGGTGATAACAAGAAGAAAATTTAGCCGGCTGTTGTGGGCTTCTTCTTGGACCAGAGTGCGTTTGGAACCCTCATAGCTTTAGTTTTATGTTTACGAATGTAGTTATCGTGATGTTGTCACTAGAATGTTAAAAAAAATATGTACTTAACAAAAGGCCTATATGATTAAAGATAATTTTGAATTTTGAATGCAGAGGTGGACCTTTTATCAATTCTGCTATACGTAAAGTAATAATGAACAAAAAACTAGCTGTTGCCCGCGACTTCGTCTGCGTAGAATTGCTAATTTCCCTTGAGATTGAGGAAGTAAGCTACAGGCAAACGTCAAAGTGCTGATTTTCGTGTTTCTAAATTTAAAACATAGGACTTTCATACATACTTCAAACCCCTATTTTGCCCCCTTCGATGTAGATTTGGATGAAAAAAAATCTAACCTTATACTTACGGCCTAAACGAAACCTATTTTCAAAATTTCAAGCTTGTAGACTTCATAATGAAAAAATAAGCAAAAACTATCATCCCCTTTTTACCCCCCTTAACAGGTAATATTTAAAAAAAAATTGATGTACATGTTTTTTTATTTATAATTATTAATCTTAATGCAAATTTTTGTCTCTAACTCTAAAAACGAAGAAAACTCATACAAACTTCCAACCTTTTACCCTCTTAGGGGTGGAATTTCCAAATATCCTTTCTTAGCTGACATCTCTTAACTACCAACTACCTATTTGCTAAATTATAGCTTTATACGTACAATAGTGTGTGTAATCAGTATGTATGTAAGTATGTAAGTGACCTTTCGCTTTTATATATATAGATGTCTTTGTCGGTAGGGTGTGTAAATATAGAAAGGTGTCCATTAATGGGACCAGTATCCTTCAGTTACCAACCGAAAAATCTATCATCATCATCATGATCCACAAATTGCCGGCTCACTACAGAACACTTGTCGCTCCTTAATATGAGAAGGGTTTGGCCATAGCACCACGCTGCCCATGTGCGGATTGGCAGACATCACACGCCTTTGAGAGCATTATGGAGAACTCTCAGGCATGCAGATTTCCTTACGATGTTTCCTTCACCGTTGAAGCAAGTGATATTTTAATTGCTTAAAAACGCACATAACTCCGAAAGTTATAGGTGCGTGCCCGGATTCGAACCCCCTACCTCTAGGCTATCACAGCTTCAAAAATCTATGTTTAACTGAATTGTTGTTATAGTTAGTGTTGCGAAACTGAGGTAAACTATCAGAATATTTTGTAAGTAGGTACTTTATAAGAGCGCGCTACTGCCTCCAAGGTCGACGAAGCTATTAGTCATTTTTAAGCAATTCAATGTGAAAGCACATCCCTAATCGCACAATGCTAGGTAGGTATACCTAGCATCGAGTTAAGTGAGCTCATAGACGCAATGATCTGTCTATAGAGTATAGACCAGCTTTCGATATAGAAGAGGTTTTTATTAAACTATTCTAAACGGAACTAACAGCTGGTTCTATAAAAATAAAACTTAGCAGTCAAGTTTGTAGCCGTTTTGTATCATTAGATTTGTGTTAGTAAATGAAACGCCGTGCTCAAAAGAAGATCAATGCATTTTCCCATTTCAAAAAGCCTATGTTTTAATACAGGGTATAATCTAGCTATATTCAAAATTTCTGGAAAATTGGTTCAGTAGATCCGGTGCAAAGGAAACACAAACATAAAAACCGACATTTGACCTTTGACGACCTCGACGAGTCTGGTCTGGTCCACCTTACCGACAAAGACGTGTCGCCTAGCGATTTAGCGTTCCGGCACGATGTCGTGTAGAAACCAATTAGGAGCGTGGGTTTACCATACTCCTAGCAGGTAAGCCTGCTACCATCCTAGACAGCGTTATCACCTACATACAAACTTTCGCCTTTATAATATAAGTGTGATTATTGACAAGGATAACATAATAAATGCTCCCATTTAAGTTTTACATCATAACTTGGAATGCAGATGTTTGAAAAACGCTAGCCGTGTTTCAAATTGTAGATTGGAATTATGAAATCTATTTCAATAGATAAAAACTAGCTTCTCTTTGGTTTCAAAACTGTATCAATAGGTAGCTGATTTTTTTCCTTATAAAACATTGCAAAACGATTTCGGATGACCATCTCACTGTTGCAAGTTGTATTCCTACTAGTTATAATATTATGATCATAAAATTTTCTTACTAATTACAACTTTTGTACCACAGCGTTGATTTACATGTTTTTTTGTGTAGATATAGTTTATATGCCGGAGGGTTATACTGACTTATTTTTACTTCGGAATGTGCAGGGTTAGTTTAGAATAGATATACTAAATTGGCTGAAAGGATTTGTATGAAACTCTCTGTTAAGGTATCTTGGGGTTTTAAATATACACGTTTTCTTATCTACTATTATTTTTTAATCAAGTTTTTGTCCGCTACTACGCAAAATATAGGGTTTTAAAAGAATGGCTTATCTTCATTCCTGAAGATCGTGGTCCCGGTGGCCTTGCAACCTCGTGCGGGTTATTTGTTTCCACCGGCTTCTAACGGAGGCTAGTCTCGCTATTGTGTGAAATTTGCACCTGGTAGAGTCCGTCAGCTGGTCTGCCCATCTGGTTGGTGAGCGGCCTCTCGATCTTTTGCCGTCTGTATTGCCTGTGACAATCATTATCTTTAATGGTCCGTGATATAAGGTCAACTATGTAAATTTCCAGGATACAAACTATTTCTTCGGATTTGACGTAGGCGCTCTTACGAGCCTTCTCTGTCAACCGATAATAGAAGGTTTCAGATATCAGATCAGATTTCAGATTGAGATATTTCTGTATAATTAGGTTCTGTCTATAACATTCTTAATGGTCATACTTTTATCTTTATAATTAAGTTAATTCAGATAATGTTTTAACTGAAGATTATGGGGGCTGGAATTATTACCATTTCGGACAAAAGTGTAAAAAAATAATAATTATATTTAAAAATAACTTCTGAACTCATAAACATAATCTTTGTCAAATAATACGAAACTTGTTTAGCAGTTTAAGCCTTACAGATAACTGACAAGCAGTTTCGAAGTCATTATTTTAGTGATCATATAAGAATTGATCTCAAATCTATATCCCCAAAATTTACATCTAGGAAAAGTTCGAATGTGATAGGGGAATGTGGTTTTTATGATTTTCCGTTTATTTTTCCAATTTTACTCTTCACTTTGAACGTTCATCGGACTTAAAAAATTATTCGAAAATTATCAATGAATTTCAAGTAATTAAAGGCAGGCGAAGTCATGTGCTTAAACATAAAAAGATTTAATGTAGTGGTATGAATGCTAGGAAAAGTTCGAATGTTATACGGAATATGGTTTTTATGGTTTTCCGTTTATTTTTCCAATTTTGCTCTTCACATTGAACGTTCATCGGATTTCAAAAATTATTCCAAAATAATCAATGAATTTCAAGTAATTAAAGGCAGGCGAAGTCATGTGCTTAAACATAAAAAAAGATTTAAAGTCGTGGTATGAATGCTAGGAAAAGTTCGAATGTGATATGGAATATGGTTTTACGTTTTTCCGTTTATTTTTCCATTTTTGCTCTACACCTTGAACGTTCATCGGACTTCAAAAATTATTTGAAAATTATCAATGAATTTCAAGTAATTAAAGGCGGGCGAAGTCATGTGCTCAAACATAAAAAAGATTTAATGTAGTGGTATGAATGACCGGCCTTGAGGAATGCCGCCGGTGCCGGCTCGCTGTAAGCAGATTCGCCAACGAGGTTACTTGCCAATGCCGAGCCCCTATCTCGAGTTTCATCTGCAGCAACCGCCACACGACACACTTTAATTGGATCTAACTTTCGAAATATCCGTACGTTTCTCCGGCTTAGCGTTAAAACTTTGTGAATAATCATTTCGGATGATGTGAGAATAAATCGACAGGATTTGGAGCAATAAAGTGACTTGACTGCCAAATTATATTAGTCGTTAGTATTATTTCGATCAGCCAGTTAGTCAATCAAGTTTTGAAGACCTCCGTGGCGCAGCGCGTGCGCTGTTGCATTTTAAAGTTGGAGGTCCTGGGTTCGATTCCAGGCTCGAGTCTGGTCTGGTCTTTAGCGTTTCGGCACGATGTCGCGTAGAAACCAATTAGGAGTATGGGTTTACCATACCTCACCGGTCAGCCCGCTACAATCTTAGATCGCATCATCACTTACCAACAGGTGAGATAGCAGTCAAGGCCTAACTTGTAGTGGATTAAAAAAAAACAAAGAACATAATAAAGATTATAGTAAGCAATTTTCGAGAAAAGGACAGTTATCACCCTACCGACAAAGACGTGTCGCCAAGCGATTTAGCGCTCCGGTACGAAGTCGTGTAGAAACCCACTAGGAGTTTGGGCTTACCATTCCCATAACAGGTTAGCCCGCTACCATCTTAGACCGCATCATAATTACCATCAAGTGAGAAGCCGTCAAGGGGTAACTTGTGGTGTATAAAAAAAATTTACCCATTTCATTTAAATATACAGATAACCTATATGCACAGAAGCAGTGAGACATCAACTCCCAGTTCGGGGTACTAGCTCGAACCATGCATGTACCTCAAACTTTTCGGAGTAATGTGCGTTTAACTAAAATAAAGAATAACTTGATCTATCGGTAAATGTAACCACTTGTCTTGCATGCCTGAAAGTTTTCCATAATCTTCTCTAAACCATATAAAGAGTACCAATGCGAACTGGTCTAATATGGCCGACTATGGCCAAAGCCCACCTCATTCTTAATAGCGACCTAATTGGAGATTGTGTCCTGTAGTGAACAGGTAATAATTTGATAATGAAAAATGACGAAGCACGTACATATTGCGTTATTGCAACAAAGTTAGTCATATGGTTAATAAGGATCGTCTAAATTAATTTAGTATTTATGGATCCCACGATAATGATGCAATTCCCGGAGCTTGATTCACTCGTTTTGAGAGCGAGTGAGTCAGTGTTGCGTGATCGTTTCACCGTGATTCGAACACAAGGTTGTTTTACTGATCTCCGAGCTTAATTGTGTAGTCATCAAATGTCGCTATGTAAGTTAAATATAGATAAAGAAAGTTGGTGTTTAACATTCTCGAAGCAATTCAGCAACTATTTAAGCGAACATAGCTCGGGTCGATTTATTATGATGTTTTTAGTACTTTTCTTAATAAGCTTATTGGTATACCTGGAACTCGTAAAGCTTTTACTGGCTTGATAATAAGTACGAAGTTGGTTTACCTGCTTATAGGTTCACAGATATAACTCATTCTATCGACTCTGAGAGGAGGTCACTTATTAATAGATTTCAATTTAAAGTTAATCTGTGATAGCCCAGTGGTTAGCCACCTCATCATAGGTCGGGGGTTCGAACATGGGCACGCACCTATAACTTTTCGGAGTTATGTGCGTTTTTAAACAATTTAAATTTCCCTTTCTTCAATAGTGAAGGAAAACATCGTGACGAAACCTGCATGCCAGAGAGTTCTCTATAATGTTGTCAAAGACGTGGGAAGTATGCCAATCCGCACATGGCCAGGGTGGTGGACTATGGTCGAACCCTTCTCATATTCAGAGGAGATTCGCGCTCTGTAGTGAGCTGAGAATTGGTCATGATGATGATGAATCTAAAGTTGTTTTTTACTTCTGTTTGTACGCTTTTCTTTTGGGTTAAATAAAAGCAACATGCCCATTTGATCAATCAATAATTGTTCTAAATCTGCATACTTCACGTCGTTATATGACATAGAAAATGAAGAGAAGTCACCGTTTTATTTCCGCGCATCTTTAGCTTCAAAGATTGCTGGTGAAAGGCAGATTCATCACGCGGCGGTATTATAGTACCTATGTTTATATCACTTTATGGTAAGAAATGCACCGTCATTAAACCGAAATAAAATTCAGGCGGAGAACAAAACAACGTCAACGCCCCGCCTTCAGACCGTAACGAGTAAGTAACGTTATATTCAATCTAAAGTAATCATTTTACTCATTTGTGCCGCATTAATTAAATATTATTAGTTCCCCTAATTACAGGTGTCTATTAAAAATTACGTCTTACCGCTAAAGCTATATTTTCGAACGAAACGCAGCTCGATTATACCAGGTGTTTGTTTTTTATACACCAGTTAGCCCTTGACGGCTATCTCACCTAGTAGTAAGTGATTAAATGCAGTCTAGGATAGGTAGCGAGCTAACCTGGTAGGGGTATGGTAAAACCACACTCTTAATTGGTTTCTACGCGACATCGTGCCGGAACGCTAAATCGCTTGGCCGAATCTTCCCGCCAAACCAGACTCAAGCTGGGAATCGAACCCAGGACCTCCAACAAACTGCTACTAGAAAACCTCTAAGGATGAGTAAGGATCTTCTGATTCCTGATGCAATAACATAAGTAGGTACTATAATTTATTATTGATTATGTGAGATGGTGATAACAAAAAGAAAATTTACCTGGCTAAGTTTGTTGTGGGCTTCTTCTTAGACCGGGGCGCGTTTGGAACCCTCATAGCTTTAGTTTTAAGTTTACGAATGTAGTTATCACCATCAAATCACTACTTTGTAAATTATTGACGCGTCAAAAGTGCCTTGTAAAGGACTATTTGAATAAAGATTATTTAAATTTGAATTTGAGTAGTGATACTAATATCTATATATTTCTCCGTCCATCAATCACTGAGTAACTATTTAGTCTACAGATTTTCCATAGTCCATCAATGGATTTGCTACATATTTGAGTCTCTTCCTAATTATTTATGTTAATTATATGAAGTAACTAATGAATTTATGACTTTCACGCTAAAGGTAATCGCAAAGTAAGTTAGGAATTAATAATAACTTATTTGAATAATTAAACTTTATAAGCAAGGTCGTTTATTTGTAACATAGAACAGAATAACATTTCACGAAATAAGGTTGTTAAATTAATTAAATATACTGTGATAGGTCGACGAATGTTGGATAGACGAGTTAGGTGCGCCGTTTAAGGCATTAATTAACTGAGAAAAACAGAGACAAGATCAAAGACAGCAGTCGGCTCATGCCTCAGACGCTCGGCCAGACGCGTGGAAGTGCAAGCGAGGGTTCTGGGGAGAGGGGGGGAAGTGCAGACGGAGAGGGGTGCCGGGCGGGGAGAGGGGGCGAAGGCTGCGTTACGTCACAACCCCGCATCCGGGTTCGCGGCCGACGGCGGCGCACGCGCCGTTGTCTATTGTCCAATGTAGATAGTCGCTGCCGCTGTGTTGGGCAGGTGGACCAATCACTTACGAAAAACTTCTAAGAAAAGATTTAAGAGATCTTGTTTTGTCTTTTATAACTTAACGCTAATAAATACCTGCTATCATAATGCATGAAGGATTTCAACAAGACGTTATCATAAATTATGATTACTGCTTTTTGATGCCAGTTATATATTATTTTTTATATAATGTATTTTTATGTATTTTGTTCCCAATAAACATATTAAAAAAAAATACACTATTAAATAAACATTCGTATTTTATTTAATGATAGGTCTAACGTTAGTTTTCGTCTGTTAATAAATATTATCTATTTCGATTTAAGCAAGTATTTAGAGTTTAATATTTTTACTCGATTCTAAAGCGATGTTAGTACGTTTGCCAAATAGTAAAACTTTTCTTTAACAAAGCACTGAAAATATAATTTGCATTAAGCTTACGCAGCTTAGGCATGATGGGGCCTTGCTTTATAATTTTTTAATTTTATTAGATTTTTTTTTTGCGTCTCCAATAGCGTTTAGACAGGTCTTTAAATCTTAATGACTCTTTAGATAAATAGAATTTCCAAATACCTACCCTTTCTTCTGAGAATATTTTATGTAGACAGTTCTCAATATGATTTTATTTGAAGAGTAGCATAACCCAAACACAACAAGTTTTAAAATCTGTCTGTCCGTGTCCAGCCCAATCTACGGAACGACTAAACCGACTTGGATAAAATATCAAAGACCGAAAGAGTTTTATGCCGAGAGTTATAAGTATAGACTACATTTTATTCCGAAATATATTCCGATAGCGCGAAAGTATACGGTTTAGTTTTTTTTTTTTTAACATATATATAAGATTTGTGGTTGTATGACATATTTTCATTATATAATTGTATGTTAAATATCACTGACCTATATTAGCAAAGAGGTCAGTGTTAAACGTTGTTAACTTATGTTGTTGTTGGACACAAAGATATATAAGAACGAATATGGCAACTGAAATGAATAAAATGATTAAATTGTTGTTGGATGCACGAAGCACATTTTTTACCGCGAAGCCTTTAAAGTAGGTACGTAAGCTCTTGTTGCTAAGCCGATGTTCTCGGCAGCTTGTGCCAGTCGGAAATTGTCTAAATTCTAGGCCAGCGTTCCGTAACCGCTCTCCGTCTCATTCTCGCAAGATGTAAAAAAGGCTGTATTCATTCGTTACATGTTTCAATGCTCTTTTTTAGTCATACCATTTCTTGTTTTCGTCTGTGGCTTGCTCAAGTGATTTCATTTGTCCTTTGAAACGTGTTATACATATAAGTAACATTTTTGACTCATCATGATCAACCCATTGCCGGCTCACAGAGCACGGGTCTCCTCTCAAGGGTTTGGCCGTAGTCCACCACGCTGGCCATGTACGGATTGGCAGATTTCACACGCCTTTGAGAACATTATGGAGAACACCTAGGCATGCAGGTTTCCTCACGATGTTTTCCTTCACCGTTGAAGCAAGTGATATTTTAATTCCTTGAAAATGCACATAACTCCGAAAAGTTATAGGTGCCCGGGTTCGAACCCCTGACCTCTGATTAGGAAGGAGGCTTACGTCCTAACTATCACAGCTTCATTTTTGACTCATCGTTTTGCATTTAGTTATTATTGTTTTTCCTCTGTGAAAGTGGTTATATTAGATATACCTATGTAGTGTAGTAGACATAATTAAAATATAATAGGGATCACGTAGGGGTCTTGGCATGCTATATGCCAAAGTTTACAGTCCTCCATGCCCTTGATATGCTTGCAAAGGAAAGAGGTACACCGTTTTACCTGTGACCTTCAAATCTTTTTGCCTGTTGTGTAAATGTTTTGAAAATAAATATTTTTTTTATTTGTCGCATTATAAAGTTGGAGGTCCTGGGTTCTATTCCCGGCTAGAGTCTGGTCTGGTGAGAGGCTTCGGCCGTGTCTAGTTACCACCCTACCGACAAAGACATTCCGCATTCCGGCACGATGTCGTGTAAAAACCAATTACGAGTATCGGTTTATCATAACCCCTAACAGGTTAGCCCGCTACCGTCTTAGACGGCATCATCACTTATTATCAAGTGAGATGCTGTCAAGGGCTAACTTGTGGTGTATTTTGAAAGAAACAACAAGCAATCTATTGCCAGGCAAATAGAATTTGAATAATGTTTAAACTCTATTGCTTGTCGTTAACGGTGTTACATTTTACTTGTTTTAATATGGGTGATACAGCTTTCACAAGCATTATACTTATAGATTTGTGATTTGAGGAAGTTCAGCTTTCTTCACGATTGCCTACTACTCGAGTCTTTGACGCAAAAATCAGCACGGCACATTATTTCCTGGTGATATAGTAGATTTTTAATAAGTAACACTATTCTAAAATTGTTTATGATGTTTTAGCTTGATTTAAAATGAAATAAAAAGAATTTGTTTATTAAGAATATGTGGGATCATGTTTCATCATCATCATCATCATCATCATGATCAACCCATTACCGGCTCACTTCAGAGCACGGGTTTCCTCTCAATATGAGAAGGGTTTGGCCATAGTCCATCACGCTGGCTATGTACGGATTGGCCTTTGAGAACATTATGGAGAACTCTCAGGCGTGCAGGTTTCCTCACGATGTTTTCCTTCACCGTTGAAGCAAGTGATATTTTTTTTTTTCAAAAACGCATATAACTCCGTAAAGTTATAGGATCATGTTTAAGCACATACATATATTATGAACTATAAAGCGTGCAAGTACTTGTTAGGCATGGACGTGTAGGAGTTTCTTTAGGATGATTGATTGGCAAAATACCGTGTGGTAACTAAATAGACAGTTTGATGTATTTCGAACAATAGTAATGAATGCTCATTTAGACATTGTTTCGGCACATTCGTTGCGAAACAGGAAACTTTTAAAACATAAAGTTTGCAGCATTCCGTGTTTTATGCTATTCTTCTGGCAGCGGTCCAACAGTAGTGCGTTTTTTGCGCTACCAGCAAACTGGTTACCGAAAGTTGCGCGGGCGCATAACGGCACAGCCGCGCTGGCGAGAGGCGCGGGATCGGTCCGTGGGAAGAGCGAGTTCCGGCTGTGCCACTTGCGCCACGCCTTTCACCGCGCAAGGTCGCCCCGCGGCCGCGCCACTTTCTTTTATATAATCTGGCCGCGGCGTGGACGGAATGCGACAGCCGAATTTATGGCGGTGACGTCACTCAAGGTGATTCACCGCACCATTGCCTAGCCGGGCTGCACGGGCCCGCCGCTCGGCGCACAGGACCCGCTGATGTAACCACGCGGACACGCACGTGTCGCGGATCTTAACTTCGTTTGAAAGGTCATTTGTTATGGATGTGGCGTTGCCGAATGCGGTAATGCCTCTTGATTGCAAATATTTTTTCTGAGCTTATTTAAATATTTCACTTAAGCAGTGGGAATTTATTCTACGCCATATGATCCCGATATAAATAACCATATTCCGCGATGGAGATCTGCCTAATTACGTACTTAAAAGTACAAGTTCATTAAGTATTGTACCCCATTTTTTTCGGATATGCGTGATATCTTTAAATTCTCTAAAACGAAAACAATCAGAAGGTATTACTATATGTAACTATCTAAAAATCTGTGGCTGCGATCTCTAGAGCGGAATTTGACTTTGTTCCGCCAAAGTTAGTGTTAAAAAACGAAAAAGACGTGTCGCAAAGCGACTGAACGTTCCGGCACGATGTCGCGTAGAACCCAATTAGAGGTGTGGGTTTACCATTTATAACAGGCTAGCCCGCTACCATCCTAAACTGCATCATCACTTACCACCAGGTGAGATAGCCCTCAAGGCCTAACTTGTAGTGTATATATAAAAAAAAAAACAGACAGATTTGTTTGGATACAAAAATTGGCCTGATACTATATCTAAAGACAAAGGTAAAGCACTTTATAGATTTCGCACTGAAGGTCTGCAGGTTATTCCTGCAGATCAGCTTGAAATTGAAAAACATGCTTCTAAGTATTTCGAATTACATAAAATAAACAAGATTATCTCACATCGGATAGCAGTTAGGCTTAGGAAGTGAAGACGAGCCTGTACATCTGGAACAGTTCGGATGTTTGGTTATTAGATACCATTTACCAGACAGCCGGAGTATTCAATTGTTAATACATTTGGTTGTAATCTTTTTGAGTTCGCATGTTTGCTATGTTGTCCTGTGTTATTTAAAAAATCTTGCATTTTCTGCTTCCAATATCCTATTTAGATTTTTGCCTTTTAAATTAGGATACAGTTTCCAAAAGGTGGGTATTTTTATTTCACTAAATGACTTCTTAATTGTGACTATGAAAATTTATATGAGATACAAATGAGCGGGACTTAAATTTATCTTAGTGTGTCCATTTCTCATGCTCGCCAAATTAACAAATTAGACCTTAGTGGTAATTATGTAGAAATATTAAAAAAACTTGACATTAATAAAATAAATGACAATGAGGATACAGACACTATGCTATAGACCATCAGTAGCTATTGCCCGCAACTTAATTTTTTTTCAGAAAGAAACAAAATGGTTCAGTAAATCCGTCGTGGAGAAGTCACAAATTTACACACATAAATACTTACATACGATCTTTCACCTTTATTCACCTAATATAGTGTGATGAAGGAAAAAGTGAAGAAAATAAAGGTAAGGTAAATGGCTAAAACCAAAGAGTATGTAAACCGTATAGAACTCTGAAATGGTGATGACATTATCTTTGACTAGAACCGTAACAACATACCACCTTTGCTGTATGTAACCTGTGGTAAGGGCTAACCACAGACCAAAATAATAACGTTGAAAACTCAAATCCAAAACATTTTTAGTTTTTGCATCTCGGCTTGTTGTGTTCAAAATATATAAATTACGATTGAAATTCGTTACTTTGCATTTAATAGTGAATAAGGTCATTTGACTACCGTCGATGTTACTATGTGAAATATAATATTATTCTTATTGCGTTTAAAATAATTGTTTATAAGAGGTTAGAAAAATTTTAATAACATGGATGAGGAACCTTCAAGCCCCGTCAAAAAACTTCGTGGTCCACTTCTGGACAAGTCGTTTAATATTAAAACTTCGATCACGTAAGTACTTGCCATTTATACTAGAAGGTAAGGTTCTGTGACGGCCCATTCAACAAACATTGTTTTTTACTTTAGCAGTCACTATGTCTTAGGAATTCGTTTATAAAAGAGTTCATAGTCCTTAGCTTTAATAGAGATTATTGGTAACCCAAGTGTAGTGTTACTTTAGTGTTCAGTCGCTTGTTTGATGTATAGATGAATTTTTCTAAACTGTCATTGTATATTCCTCAGCTGCACGCAAGTTCCAGAAGGGTTATTTGAAAGCAAAGCTGCAGAGAAGCATTTTACTAAGTTTGGTAAAGTCCTCAGAATACGTCTTCTGCCCAAGAAACACATGTGTATCGTTGAATATGATCAGCAAATTTCGGCTGAAAAAGCTGTGTTGAATGCTGGGGCTTTTGATGGCTTTATGTTTGATGTGACCCGTACAAAGCCAAGAGTGTGAGTATAATTAATCATTAAAAAATCTTGGCCCAACCTGCTATTTGAACTTAGGCCTCTTGATCCTCTTCCAAACCACTAGATCAAACAGTCAGTTGAAGCTAAGTTCCTACCATAATAAATAATTATTTTTTGGCAATAAATTCAAATTCAAATAGTCCTTTAAATGCACTTTTGACGCATCAATAATTTACATAGTAGTGATTTAATGGTAACTACATTTGCAAACTTAAAACTAAAGCTATGAGGGTTCCAAACAAGCCCCGGTCTAAGAAGAAGCCCACAACAATCTTAGCCAGGTAAAATTTCTTTTTGTTATCACCATCTCACATGCCACTTAAAATTATATTAAGAGCTATCTTAATAATACTTCACTATCAGTCTGGACATACAATTTGACAGCTGTGTCTTGATATTGCCCAGAATTAAATAGTTAATTTAGTTTTAAATATTAAATACTTTTCAGGATGCTTGTTATACTGTCACAATAACAGTTAAAATAAAAGAAAATGAAAATAAAATGGAAAAGCCCTGTTGTTAATTGTTCTTGTTTCTTTTTTTGTACTAAAAATGTTGTCTAGAACTATTGATAATTACTCCAGTATAAATATTTTAAATGATAGAATGAATTTGTAGGAGAAGAAAAAGCAAAAGAGATGATGATCCAGATTGGCTACCAGACCCAGATGTGAGAGCAGAACTCTCTGCTATGATTGGAGCTCCAGCATACAGAATTACTAGGCCAAAACGTATGTATATAAATATTTTGATTTTGCATATTGCCAACCAGGTAATAGTTTGTATGTTCTAACCTCATTAGAGCAAGTTAAAGAGGTGTTGAAAGTCTGAATATAAAATTTTTGTCAGGCATTAATGGGAATCACCAGGAGCAACAGTTGAAAATATATTATTTTCTCTTAGGACTTCATATAGCACTTTGGATATCCATTCTATTTCAATGCTGGTTGGTGAGCTGGTATTCCAATATATATATATATTTTTTATAAACTCTATTGTGCAAAAAGTACATAAGGCGAACTTAATGCTAAAAGCATTCTCCACCAGTCAACCTTGGAACATTAAGAAATATTGTATGTATAATGTTTTTATTTTTCTTACAGCAATGGAATTCGAAGTATCAAGAAGACAGTCTTTGGAGTTAAAAGTGCCTGTTAGAAAAAAGACTATTATAGAAACACCAAAAAAAATTAAACCATCTAAATAGTAAGTATCGTCAACATCCATAACTTATCAATATCTCATTGCAATATAGCCATTGTGCCAATATGCTTTAATAAAAAGAAGAAGAAAGACAGTACTTAATTTACAGCTGTATGTGTGACCTTAAAGTAGTATACTGATTGTATTTCATTTAAACACAACTTTAAGCAGATTGGAAAAGATAAAGTTAAATAAATCAAGACTCACTAGTCTACAAAAATATGGTAAGTGTACTTACCAAACAATATAATAAATACTGTAGCTAGTGAGTGGATAAGCATCTTACTACTATATCATGGTGCAAGGGCATCATACACACAAATACTATGCAAACAAAGTGGTGGTCACCAACTAGGTCACAATGTATTTTTAAGAAAGGTTATTTAACATCACACTTCTGCCCTTAAGATATGAGTAAAGTGTGGGCAAAGTATAAAGGTGGGTAATTGAATGATAGTTTCTTTGGGACAAATTTTTCAGAAACCGAGAAGTTGTATGGGAGGGAATGAGCAATGTAACCAGTGGATATTAATAATTCCTTTTAATTTGCACTTGCAGTCAAATTACCACTGCTACCAAGGTTCCTGTAGCTGTGACAACAGTTCCTACAAGTCTCTCTACCCAAGATGCAGCCATTGAATTGCATAAACTTCGTGCCAGAATCTCATCAACTCCTGATGAAAAATGGAGGGTACTGGATGCTAGGGATAGGTAATACTTATACATTTTATAATCATCATCATCCAGGGCATTAAGACTGATCCTCAGTCCTACTGTGGACACTAGCCTCTCATTGGAGAAAGATTTTAAACAACATTTGCTCAATGTAGGTTGATGGATGGGATGGTGCGATTGTTTGTTTATAAAAATGTATAATTTCCCACCTTTTCTTTTTTTAATCCTTGCAAGAAACAAGTCCATTGCAGAATGGGAACAACTGAGCCTTTAATAGTCTTTTATTCATTATAATGAATAAAAGACTATTAAAGGCTCAGTTGTCAGGGGCATGAGCAAATTCTAAGCGAATGAAGGATTTAAAAGTAAGCCCAGAGCTAAGCAAGGGTGTTGCAGCTAAAGGATTCTAGCGAGGGGTGTAGGACACTCAAAGATTTCATTACCTCTGTGTTGAATGCTCCAATCAACCACAATCAACACCACATAATGATGCATAACTGCAATATAATGTATCAGATAACATTTTGGAGAAAATTTCTTCAGGTGTGGGATGTTCTTAATTCATTTAACAATAAAGCCCATAAGCCCAGGTTTAAAGTGCCAAGAGTTTTTTTTTTTCGGGTTTTATAAACTTATCTAGTAAAGTATATGTTATTCATGTTTTTAGATTGCTAAGAGCCTGGGGAGGAGCAGGTTCTAGAGTTAAAGTTGGTGGCGCTACCATTGGAACTTGCCCAGATATGTGCCCGGAAAAGGAACTGTTACATCGACAAGCGGAACATCAGGTAATATAATAAATAATAAATTCATTTATTTGCTATAAAACATGGGTACAGGATAATGTAGTTATAAGATACAATATGGAACCAAACATGTCTTGCCTTCACAGGCATGCAAATTATTTTAAGTCAATTATACCTGTTACATAGATAATACTTTAGGAAAAAATAATGAAAAAAAAAAAACAATAATTGAATTGAAATTAATTTAAATCTAATGTCATATGTTATAAAGCAATGTCAATGTTACAAAAGTCATCTGCTCACATAAACTCTCATGTCGTTTTGCTTATTTAAATTTAATTTTAAAGTAATTGTCAATGTCATAAATATCATTGTGTAATAACAGTATACTCAATGTATACAGGAAATGTCTTTCTATGAGTACTGACGTTTGTAATTGTGACATTTTTTATGACACAATAAGGAGTGTGCAATCAGTGTTACAAAATTTATCTTGTAGTTTTCACTCTTGGACAAACATTTGGAACCTGGCTTGGTCCTTACAAATAAACATATCATAACATAATAGTTATGAAGTGTTTGGTCACACTCTAACATTTGGGAGGTGTTTTTACTTATGTATTTTACTTGTGGGGTGTAGTCCTTTGTGGATTGCTGATAATTGATAAAACTTCATATTGACTAGGCTGTATTTCCTTTGATAATAATATTGATATGTTAAATGATATGCTGATATTGATAATGAGTAAGCATAGAGGAGGCGGCCCGTAATGCACTGTCTTAGGGTGTAGTTTCGAGCACGAGGCCCGACGTTTACGTAAACTGCTGAAGATGCAGTGTTCGGTTCACACAGTACTTGTATTTTATTTGTAAAGCGCTTTAAGTAGAGAGATTCCATCAGCTTAAGACTAGAACTAAATAATACAACTACTATTTTTTTTTGTGTCTGGATGACTTCATCCACAATCCAGACACAAAAACAAAAAAAGTAGCGTCTGAACAGTAAATTATATTCTCTCTGACAGTCTAAACTTACCTAGGACCTTTTTTACTCTGACCTTGAAACTTTCGAATCTCTCATATTAGAATATGCCAAAGGGACTCTAATGTATTACTAACTTTGCTGTCAGTCTGTCAGTCAACAAGCGGCCTTCATGAACCTCATTTAATAGAAATAGTTGAACCTTTTCGGCTATCTCGCCTGGTGGTAAGTGATGATGCTGTCTAAGATGGTAGCGAGCTAACCTGTTAGGAGTATGGTTAACTCATGCTCCTATTTGTTTCCTACGCGATATCGTGCCGGAATGCTAAGTCGCTTGGCGACACGTCTTTGTCGGTAGGGTGGTAACTAGCCACGGCGGAAGCCTCCCACCAGACAAATCTGTATTGCAGCTATGTTAGCAAATAATAAAAATACAGTTATACAGTAGTAAATTAAAGGGGCAATATGCATTTCTTTCATTGTGTTTTAAGGGGTTGTACCATGTTTAATATTGCACCTTGCCGGGAACACATTGGGTGTGAGTCGGAAACAAGCTTAACCGGTTTCTGTGACTGCGTTTATTGATTGTAGGTCATGACCTTGGAAACAGTCGTCGACTCGGACGGTCTGCTGGAGCCGTGGCGCGCGGTGAAGCAGTACAGCCGAAGCTCTGCTGACCAGGAGATGCCAATGTGCTACGAGCTGAGACCGGCCAGCGTCCTAATGCGCACCTGTGCTTATTTGTTGCATGAGATTGCTGACACTAAACGACCGGTATATTTATTTAATTAATTAATTTATTTAATTTTAATTTAATTAGAACGGACAATATCCAATAACACTAATTAAATGATTACACATAGTAACATTATAACAAAAACAAAGTCTAAACAAAGCAAATATACACTAAAAACAAAAAAAAACAGATAAGAGAGACAAAAACAAATATTTACGATCTATGACAGAGTCATAGTGGTATTATTATACTTTTCGGAAGACTGCAAGCATTGGCTTACGATTGTATTCCATTGGCCTGCAAATATGTCACAGTGAGGCGAGTCCGTCAACATTGTATTTAGGGCTGACAATGTGCGCGGGACGGGCGATCTAGCGCGGGCCACTGCGGCAAATATTTTTAATGCGAAGTTTTGCGTTGTTATGGAGACTCGTGAGTTTGACCATCTGCCTGATGTTCTAACCGCATCAGAGCATGTTAAGCTGTTGGCCCTGATTAATTTATAGCAGATGGGTTTGTTTCCTAATAAAGGAAAGAAGGGCAACATTAGGCACCTGGCATCCTCCCTTGGGTAAACTTGTTTCTATCGTACAAAACCTTTTGATTGCTAAAGTGGGTAGTAGTAGTATCTCACTTTTTATACTATCAACCAGGAGATCTCTCCAACATCACGAAATTAATATAATAAAAATCTCAGATGGCCTTTTTCCCTTTATATAAGACCACGTCATAAATTCAATCTACCATCTGAGAGTCACAATTAGATTGACTAACTTCAGGCGTTAGCCGTCTTTTTCGATATCCACAGGAAGTCTTGGAGCATTCGTAATCTTGAACGCACGTAAATAATTTCCATGTGCACGCAAAAGAACAATATTAGATAAACAGTCTTCGTGAAATACATTTGCTATACTTCTTCTCTTAATGTTTTGTTATTTTAAAGGTGACGTTAGCAGACTGGTTCCATTTTATGTGGGATCGATTTCGAGGGATTCGGAAGGACATTACTCAGCAGGCACTTTGTTGTTCAGGTTAGTTACGTTTTTAATTTTGCATTAGGAACTTATTTACATTACCATTTTATACTATTATATTAAGCTGTAATAGCCTAGTGGGTAGGACGTCAGACTCCTAATCAGATCTCGAGGGTTCGAACCCAGGCACGCACCTATAACTTTTCGGAGTTATGTGTGTTTTTAAGCAATTAAAATATCACAATGGTGAAGGAAAACATCGTGAGGAAACCTGCATGTCTGAGAGATCTCCATAATGTTCTCAAAAGCGTGTGAAGTCTGCCTATCCGCACTGGTTAGCGTGGTGGACTATGGCCAAACCCTTCTCATATTGAGAGGAGACCCGTGCTCTGTAGTGAGCTATACTGGATTTTTTTGCACTACGACGTGTAATGTAAAAAATCCAGTATATAATGCATTGTGTGCGTTGCATTTTATTATTAAATTTATACGTTCACGGTTTTTTATAAATGGTGAGCAAACTCGGTATCTGGTAACCTTACACTAAGGAATCACCAGAGGAACTGCCAATGTGTTGCCGGTTTTTGTCAACGGTGGTCAGCCTCTAAGATTCCATATTGGAATCTGGTTCTAGTATTAGTACGTGCATAGAAAAAAAAATCTGGTAAAATGGACTGCCATAGAATACTAGTCTTCTCAATTTGTTTGTGGACAAAAATAAGCGCTATACGGCATATTACGTTTCAGTTGCGTATCTAGCAACAGAATATTACGATACTTGCTTGCAAGATTTAAATATTTTTAGTTTTTCTATAGAATAACTGCTAGGTGTCTTGCTGGCTTCAGAGTACAGTCTAGTCTCTGAGTAATTTTTGTATTAACAGCTATCTTCCTCGACCAATAATGGAAAGTGTTGATGTGGACAAAGATAGGCTTGCTAGAAGATGCCTATTAACTCTTATTTAATATGGTCTTGGAAGCAGAAAACATATCTCGACATTACAACCACTAGCATATCATATTATCTATTGTAAAATTGTGGATGGATTTATTATTATCATCATATCTGAGATTTGAACTGTGATAAATGATAATTGTTGTAATTATTGTATTAAATGTATGGTACTCCCGTTCAATTGCACCAGTGCGTGTGACCAACACGCTACTCTAATTTTGTACGCTCTGAAACCCTCTATCCTATAAGAGAGCCAGACTATTTCGTCTTAATTATAGTGATCAAAACCCTGATACTGTTATGTAATTATTATAAAGTTATTATAATAAAGCGTGTAAAATGTTTTCTAAATATAAAATATTAATATCAAACAACAGAGAAAATTATGAAAAAAAAAAATTGTCTATCAGAATCCATTCGCCTGGTTGAGATTTGTGCTCGTTTCCACGCGCACTGCGCCGCCCGCCTCGCTGACCTCGAGCACACGCAGTTCGACCAGAAACTGAACACCGACAACCTCACCAAGTGCCTGCAGACTCTAAAGCACATGTATGCAGATGTTGGGCCAGAGAGCAAGCCGAACGAGGGAGAGTTCCGAGGATACATTGCGCTCCTTAATCTCGGAGATGCGAACTTCTGGTGGGAGGTTCGTTGTTTAATTAAGTCCTACACTTCGATGTCAATCTATTTTAATTACGGTTCATGACATTTTATAGCTCTGCCTTAATGTCAGAGGATACCATTTAGTAGTAATTTTAAATATATAATGGTCTGCCAGACTGCATTCGAAACTTAGAAAAAGAAAATGAATTTTACAAAGTATTAAGGAATTTTTATTGGAGAAGTGTTATTACACAGTAAACGATTTTTTAAACGATGCAAGTAAAAATTAGATGAAATCGGTCTCTCTACTACGGTCGATTCCAGACCAAGTTGCAACACCCAAACTGGGTATTTGTACACAATAACAATACAATTACTTTAAATTGGATTTGAACTATACTTTAAGTAATTCTTTGAACTCTTACCTCTAAACAGTATACGCAATGGAGACTTTATAGGTTAATGATAGTTTAATAATGAACTTTTAGAGCACATACAAGTTGCCACTCTTTACTTAGAATGATCAGTGTAAAATTTCCTCACTGTTATTGTTCCTCACTGATATTGTTGCTATAAGAAGTTATTTTGTTTACAGATTAAACAATTGCCGCAACAAATTCAAAAATCTCAATCTATTTTGTTGGCCATTCAAATATACACAACACTTGATAACAACAATTACGTCAAATTCTTTCGTCTCATTCAAGAAAAGGCTACGTACCTCCAAGCATGTATTCTTCTGCGATATTTCAATGACGTAAGGGCACGAGCTTTGGCGAGGATTGTGAAAGCGTATGCACCTAGAGGAGGTTCCCGATATCCTGCAGAAGATTTGCTGAACACTCTCGCTTTTGAGACGGTTGAAAACATGAAGTCATTTATTAATCATTATGGTTTGCGATTTTCTAAAACTGATACAGAGCTTACTGTTATCTTGAACAGAAACCACTTTATCGAAGATAGTGATCCATATCCTCTTTCGAGAGCTATAAATCTGATAGAATCTAAGAGACAATGTTCTGTTGGTGAAGTGATTTCGGGTGGTCAACTTCCATTCTATAATCATGCGAGTCGTGACCTGTATTCGAGTTTCAATACAGACGGAAGATTAAAAGAAACTGCTTTAATCGCTGAAGATCTAGGTTATAATACACTGAACGATAGCAATAAACATGTGCAGACTTTGAAGTTAGAATTGCAAAAGCTATTACAAGGAAGAAGCTTTGAGAATATAGAAAGAGTGACAGATCCGGCTAAAAACATCGTGAGGGCGGAAGTAAAACAAAGGAAAGAATCGAAAACGCTTACTAGAAACGCGATTATTGATACACCTGGAAGTAAATTATTCTCGTTTCAACCAGCTACACCAGTTGCCGCAGCGGAAATTATCAAAAATTCTCCTGAAAAAGTATTTCAGGAAAGTTCAAAAAATATATTCACCTTCTCGAAACCAAAGGAAACTAAAGCAAACGTATGTGCAAAAGACTTGATGGGCAATTTATTTGCTGCTAAAGATAAACCCAGTATTGAGCCAAAATTAAATTCAGATAGTAAAAATGTTTTTACTAATGCAAATCAAAGAGGCAACCTATTCACTAGTTCCAAAGATGGATTTAAAAGTAATGAACCTTGCAATGTATTCAAAAATGCTGCAATTGGAAAGTCTATATTTGGACAACAAAACAATAATTCGCAAGAAACAAAAACAGGAAATTTAAATAACAAAAACATTTTCGCAAGCACTAACACTAATTTATTTTCTCAAACTGAGAATGTAAATAAAAACATATTTTCTAAGGCAGGAAACAATTTATTCAGCAACTCCCATTCTGTTGAAAAGAGTACTAATATATTTGCAAAACAACAAGATTCACTACAGCCTAATATCTTTAGGCCAAGTGAAAAAGCCCAGTCTCTTTTAGATCCACAATCAATTTTTAAGGCAGAGATCAATAGTAAAAATGTCTCCAATGGTGATACCGCAGCAATGTCACCAAGCAGCTTATTCAAGAGTGCAAATAAACCTGCTGTATTCGATAGCAATTACACAATTTTTCAAAGTAAAAATAAAGCACCAACTGTGGCCGATAATATTTTTAATTCTGTTCAATCAAAACCCGATGTCTATGAATTTGTAAGTAATGACAGTGACAATAATTTCCAACAACGTGTTGCTGAACAAGATATTCAAGAGGAAGAAAGACAACGTCAAGAAGAAGAAAGAAAGCGCCAGGAAGAAGAAAGAAAACGCCAAGAAGAAGAAAGAAAACGTCAAGAAGAAGAAAGAAAACGCCAAGAAGAAGAAAGGAAACGCCAAGAAGAATTGAAAATGCTAGAAATAAAAAGACAAGAAGAAGAACGACGAAAACAAGAGGCGCTTAGACTAGAAGAACAAAGAAAGATCGAAGAAAAGCGCAAAAAAGAAGAGCACAGGAGACAGGAAGAATTACGCAAAAAATTGGAGGAAGAAAGAAGAATGGAATTAAAACGGCAGAAGGAGGAGCAGGAGAGACAGTTCAAAGAAAGAGTAGAAAAAGAATCTTCAGAACTTATAGATGAACTCGTAAAGGAGGTCAATGATGAAACAATTAATGTTATTTTAAATGAAGAGATTGAACGCTTTATGAAATTGGTTTTGTATGCTAAAGAAATCACTGAAGATATTTTTGTCGAATTAACTAATGAAATTAGTGAGTCTGAAATGAAAGCTGAACTATTTAGAACCAGAAAAATATCCCAAAAATGGTTTCATATTTGGAGGAATCAATTTATTAGAAACATCAAAAGACGAAATTTGTTAGAGGACACACCAGTTTGGTTAACAGATAATAATCCTCTAGAAGAAGCCAAATTCTTGAGACGCGCATCAGAAGAAGCTGCTTTGCGTAATATGAATGCTATTCACAGAGGGTACCGATTTGTAGGAGAATTCAAGCCTATACCCTCTCCAAAACCGTACAATATTGTAGATTTGATACGATCACCTCTTTTAAAACGCATGAAGCAAATTGAACACCCATATGATAAATGTTTCTTTTGGAAAGTAGCTTTAGTAGCACCAGGCAATACAAAATGGCTTTACAGAAAGATTCATATTGAAAAATGGATAATGGCTGCTTTGAGCGACAATAAACATCATGAAATTAGTAATACACTTATCCATGTAGGAAAACAATCTTGGAACAATTTAATAGACTTTGCTGTTTCGGTTAGTTTAATAAATAGTAATGATTATAGTATTGCCAATGAAGCATTAAGTGGTGCAAATGGTTTAATATTTTATGCTACTGAGAATGATAATAATCACATAGAAGTGATAGAGCAGACTTTAAAACAAAAATACCAATATCAAGTAGTTCCCATTGCAATAATAATGGCGGAATCTCATGATCCATTACAGCAGAAATATATAAATGAGAAGTTAACACTACTCAGGGATAACAATATTATATCAGACTATAAGATTTATACTGTTGAACTTACAAATATATCGAATTCAATAAATGCATGTACAAGAAGAGCTTTAAGATGGCTTGCAAAAAATTCTCCAAAACCTCCTAATCTCGAAATAGATTATTTAAAATCAATTTGTCAAAGATATCTAGGTAATGAAATCTGGCATAAATTAAAATGTGAAAAGGATAAAAGAACAGAAAGTCTACTTAAAAGTTTACATAAACTGGTAGCTTGTTACAATATAGCTGTTGACAAGTTAACTCAAGTGATAACAAACAAAGATCTTTTCAATTACCCCTCTTCTCCATTAGAATTTAATCAATATTTAGATAACACATCTCCATACCCGAAGCCATACGAATTTATACCTAGTCATGTAAAACAATCTGATAATATAAGTGCCATTATCAATATCATGCAAAAGCTTAAACTTCCAGACCCAAGTATAGATTTCCTTCCCAAGAGTATATGTAATATGCAAGATCAAATTCGTAAATACTGTAATCAGATAGGTTGGTTTTCAGATCCTGAAGAGGTGGTTTGCAAAGTTGTTGCCACTTTACCGAATGAACTAGTAGATACCAGTATGCCGAGTGACCAATTTAGTCAGCACTTCCACAACTATGATGTCATAGATTTGTTAAATGTAATAGTATATGCGAAAATAAATAGCTTGGACAATTTTGAGAACAGATTGGCGATGTATGAAAAACCTGTTTTAGAGGAATATCGTAATGTTCATTGGTTGTTTGAAATAGAACTTTACTCAAAAGCTAAACACAAAGTTTTGGAATATGAAGATGAATTAGATTATTTCATAGAAGCTAAACGTCGCAGGATAGATGAAGATTCTTATGAATATTTAACGCTTGAAGAAAAAGATTGTACAAATGTGGAACACAGCATAGAAATGTCAACTAATAATATATCTGCCTTTGATACTTGTAGGGATGCTGTATCCCAATTGGAAGATCAATTAAATGAAGAAAAAAAGAAATCTGATGAACTTGAGAAGTTACTCAGAGCAGCACTTTCTAATGTGTAGTAGTACTTTATAAATTGTAATAATGTTTTAAGAATTTATTTATTTGTATGTAAAAAAATGTGCTCATAAATAAAATCATTTATCTACTGAGAAATACTGATGCATGTATCTAAGATTGATTGGTTAAGATACTGGTATCCAAGTTAATATTTGCATGATAGGAATCAGTTCATCCTCACATGACATTACTAGTTCTGGTGCAGTCATAAATCTAGTTGCTTGTTTTAAAATGATTAGGAACATTGAGAAACTTTAATGCCATATAATATTACAAGGCAACTGGATTGGAAAAAAGGCAATTTGATGAATATTATATGTGCAGGAAGAAATGTATTTGTTTTTATGTAACCATAAGAATTCAGTGATTCATGATTAGATAGTGCATTTTCTTGGTACCAATAATAATTATAATTTTTTGGATTGATCATATGCTTGCATTGCATGCTTTTATCATCAAAATAGAATATAAATGATTATTTGTTCACTTAGATCAAGAATAAGACTTGTTTTTATTATATAAAAAATAAGAGTTAATGATAATAACTTTGTAAGTCTCATTTTATATGATGAAAACTGTATGTAAAAGTTAAAAATTTAAATTATTTTCAAAGATCAGTTTTAAGGTTGAAAAATAATAAGCAATTTGAATTTTACACATTGTTTTATTTTATTCCTTGTTCAAGAATAATTTTCACGCACTTTAAATTGTTTTCTTTTGTTGCTGGATAAAGTTGCCATTTAAACATCACATTTCTTAAAATTAATAAATACTCAAACAAAACATCTGTTGTCTTATCTTAATAGTTAATATTTTCCCCCAACAATGCCTATTATATTACCTAGGTATACATTATTAGAGGGCTTGTGTAACATTGAATTCTAAACCTACCAGCTGTATTGATTTAAATTTAAAACATCTTGCATTTAAAGAAAATATTGCTTGCATTTCTTTAAGAAATGCCTCTTATTCTCCAGGGCCTGTTAAGTGCAACTATAGAATTTTGGATATTTTCACAAGTTGCTAGGATTAAGAAAAACTGAACTCCCAAATCATAGTCTTAAACATAAAAGAAAAGGAGTCACCCAATATGTTACAAACATCAAATTGAATCACACTTTACAAGTAAACTTATTCAGTTTTACATTGAACAACACCAAGGCAGGCATCAACAAACTCTGTGAATATTGGCTCTTGCATGTATTCATCTATTAAAATATCTGGATGAGGGGCTGTGTCTAATATTTCCAGAATTTCTCTGACATGTGGATTTTTCAAACATTTCCTCAATTCTTTTGCCTCTTCTGTAATCAAAAATCAATAATGTAATTTTATACTTCTAGCGATCAATTTGACTCTTAGAAATTTCAAAATAAAAGAATATTAAAAATTCTCTTCACTCTTGTGCTTCAAGCTGATTGTTCTGGTAGTATTGTAACGAGGTAGTAAAAAGATGTAATTATGTTATTCAAATTCAAATAGTCCTTTAAAAGGCATGACATTACGTAAAGGCATCACAATAATTTACATAGTAGTGATTCAATGGTGAAAACTACATTCGTAAACTTAAAACTAAAGCTATGAGGGTTCCAAACACACCCTAGTCTAAGAAGAAGCCTACAACATACTTAGCCGGGGGGTTTTTTTTTATATCACCATCTCACATTATCAATAATAAATTATAGTACCTATGTACAAGTAACACAGTAAGTCCATCTAGTAACACAGTTGAAGCACTTTCCATTCTAATTAGAACCACCAATGTATAGGACACTAAACAAAAGTACTGAACAGCTTTACACTAACAATTTTATTACAATTACCTAGCAGTTTTAGTTTTTCAGTGGGCACAGTGTCTTCTGTGGGAAAGTCGTATTCTGGTGAATGATTCTTAGGCTCTTCTTGTGGTAGTGGTTGCGGTGGTGGCGAGCACTGAGTTTCCTTGTGAAGTTTGCAGCATGGAACTGAGCAACTAGTATTTGAAATGGTAAGCACCAATTAGACAACTTAATTCATAAGTACTTATTTGTGTAAAGTAGGAAATATAAGCGGTGATAGCCTAGTGGTTAGGGCGTCAGCCTCCTAATCAGAGGTGGACGGTTCGAATCCGGGCACGCACTACTAACTTTTCGGAGTTATTTGCGTTTTTAAACACTTAAAATATCACTTGCTTCAACAGTGAAGGAAAACATTGTGAGGAAACCTGCACGCCTGAGAGTTCTCCATAATGTTCTCAAAGACGTGTGAAGTCTGCCAATCCGCGCATGGCCAGCGTGGTGGACTATGGCCAAACCCTTCTCATATTAGGGGATCCGTGCTCTGTAGTGAGCCGGTAATGGGTTGATCATGATGAGGAAATATACTCACTAAGGCTCTCTACATGTAGGGCATTTATATTTTGATTCATTACCACACTGCACACAACTCATGATTGTAATACAAGGGGCAGGATATAAATTATAAGGTACCTATGTGATTAATATTCCTTAATTAATTATTATGTATATTATATATTTTTTATTATATAATTATTATTTCAACATATCATAATAAATACTAAATAGTTTATTTGTTCACTAGTATTCAAAACCTGTACGATTATTTGCCTAAAATTATATAAAATAACAGAACACAACACGTGTAAAAATAGGAATCCTAACAAATAACAACAAAACAAATGGAAATGACAATGTGACAATGACTGTGACACAAATCTCAACTCTTCTGTACTCTTTGATCTCAGCTTTTCTAATTGTCATTTGTAGAGTAGAATCTATTATTATTAATAAAACACATTGTAAATTAAATTACATTATTTATTTGTGTTATTTACACATTAAAGATATACTTTTGGTAATTTGTCATGAAATAGATTATTATAATTGACTCATTCAACAATATAAAAAGGTTGTAAAATGCTCTAATGTAAAGTGCTGTGTGTTATGGAACTTTTGCATCAAATTTCTATCAGAAATTTGATGTATATATTTTTTTAGTTTAAGTTGAAACAAGTTTTAAGTGTGGTAACGCCAACTATTGGCTGTATTTTGGATTTTATAATTCGGTCAATGTCCACGGTTATTATGCAAATACCCTCCCTTCCTTATCGACAACTCTTCTCAAGATCTAATAACTAATATAATATAACTAATAATAACTAATCTAATCGATTACAGTAGTTAGAATACTTATAATTTTGAGTTCAGCAATCATATTAAGATCATATAAAGCTTGCTTAATGCTTGATTTCAGCTATCAAGTTACACCATGTTTGTTTTTAATATTTAAATAATTAAGAAAATATTATAGCTGATACAAAAATTAAAAGACGAGGCGGGCTTGGCTAACTTGACGTACCAACACATAATGGCGGCATTTTTATTTAAGACGGCAGGGTACGAAATAAGCCGGCTAGGCATAGGCAAGTAGGCACACTCGTCACAATATATTATGATTAACTAATAATTAGTAATAACTGGTCGGTTACTGTTTGCAGAACAATTATTTCTCAAACTGTTGTAAAATCAAAATACTCTTACTAATTTTGGCTAATGTTTAACGGCTTTAACTAGCCTATGGATAGATTTATGGAATACAGATTTCTTCAATTATAATTTTTTTTTTTAATCCAGCTTTTGTGATTGGGGTTTGCGTGGAGCAATTTTTGAGCGGTTTTCCTATATAAGTATTCCATTGTTTTTGTGGATTTCGTTGCTTTTATAGATTACCACTGAATAGGAGTCCTAGTTCAGCCAACTGGAATAACCGGACTTCTGCCACTGAAAAGCAACCTTAGGGCCTAGTTCGGTGAACCGAACTACTGCTAGTAGATTATTTAACAAGAAAACTCCACTTCGGAAGTTCCTTTGGTATATTCCGGTATGAGCATAGACTATTGGTAAATATATGTAGGGGAATCAAAACAACAGAGTTCGCTTCTATTTGTACTTTAATTAATTACAATAAATATTTACAGAACAGCATACCTTAATCTTAGACCTAAATACACGTTCACGCGTTATAACGCGAAAATAATAAGGTAAGTACCTTCCTACCTAGGTAACATTAATTCAAGTAACACGACGGATTTACGTAAAGTTATTTTTTTATATTAAAATTTATAGTTATTGATAATTTAAAATATCGTTTCCATATTATGTACGTAATAACTTAGTTTTCGTTGGTGGGCACAACATTTTCCTTATCTATCTACATAGTCTTTTATCTAGTGACCTGATTCAAATTTTGATTTTAAGGCAAGGTAAACAATTAGTAAACAAAGATTTTAAAGACATGGCACGTTCGCTCAAGCCCATCGAATATATTATTTAGTTATGTATCTCATAAATATTATCATAATTACGAAAACTTAAAGTATCTTCAAAGCAATTCGCGTACCCAGGTTTTGGAGCTCATCTATTAAACATATCAAAGAACTCTTTACTTTAATGGCGTAACTGGAAAAAAATAATTTGGCCCATAACCCTAATGTCTAAATCTGAACAGTCTTTTTCGAATTTCCGGACGAATGGAATATCAAAAATGGCCACGCAATACATGTATCGGATATTCTTTAAAGAAAATCGTGAATTCAGCTTCAAATAATGATGACTTTGGTGAAAACGTGCTAGGACGGAAAACACCAAAGTGAAGGTAGATAGCACCTTTTACACGTCAACAATAGCTAAGTGAGGTAACTTTAACACGGTTGAAGTAACTTTACACCTAGAGTCGCTGACGCGAGTTAATTAAAAATGTTTTCATAGGCTTCCAATTGGATAGACGCATTGTTTTGCTTAAGTTGATATACGCTATAAATTAAGCTTAATTCGAGACAGCCAGACAAATCTGCGCGGTGCATCTAAGTAAAATCAAACATGGCATAATGCTCTCCTGTGCCGTATCTTGTAATTCACATCTGCCGGAACGAATCTCTCACATGGCGGCCAAATGTTTTCAAATAATACATTGAAAACACTGCCTCTATAAAGTACGGTTAGCTTCGATACCGGATTCTTCTTTTAGGTATCTCAGGGGGCTTCTAGGGATATTTTGCTTCTTCTAATACAACTAGCAGAAGGTACACAGATAGCTTTGCATACTCCTGTCGCATTACTGGGCCAGGGTCTTTTCTCGGATGTTGAGTAGTCAGACCACAGATTTTTATTTTTTTAATACACAAAAAGTTAGTCCTTGATCTCACCTAATGATGATGCAGTCTAAGATGCTAGCCGGCTAACCTGTTAAGGGTAAGGTCAACCCATACATCTAATCGGTTTCTAGGCGAACTCGTGTCGGTACGCTAAATCGCTTGGCGACACGTAAAGACCGACAAAGGTCGGTACGGTGGTAACTAGCCAAGACCAAAGCCTTCCACCATATCAGACAAACCGTCCTGGGATTTATTCTAATATGGTGGAAAGAAACATCCAACTTTATGTGACAGCGCACGCACTGTGTCACGGAGGTTGGCAACTCCAGATACTAAACACCGTACAGATTTGTTGCTTTGTCGCGGATTATAGCCAGTTAACGCTTGAAGGTTTCACTAAAAACAAAAAACAAAAAAAAAATCTAGTTTACGTATTCTCGAACGTACGGTGTGGCTAAGGTGAATGGGGAAGCAAAAGGGGTATAACATTTCAGCGAGGTAACGGCTAATTCCTACCGTGTTAAATGAAAAATACAAGAAGTGGTTCTTTAAACGCTGTTATAACTCTGCATGCAGGACGGGTTTGTTGTCGCTTATGTAGTATGCGAAATCAGGTGGTGGGGTTCCATTCTCAGCAGCTGCGAGTGCATGATATCTAGCTCTCAAGTGATGCGCTGATGCTTTCGGCTGTCGCTCCCGTGTGAAGATACCCTTCTTGTTGCCGCCGACTCGTGTTATAGCTGGATGGAAAATGTTCAGTTTAATACGCAGATCGGTCACATTCAAGGGACTTTCAAAGAACTTCAATTCAAGGAAAGTTTGTAACTGCCTTTGTTCGGAAACCTAGACATCTGTTATGCAAAAGTGTGTCTGCTTGTTTTTTTGGGATATGTTAACTATGCAGGGCTTCACACGTAGGTAAACCGATATTGGCGAAGTTTTGACTAGAGATAGCTTGCATGTAGAAGACGGAAATACAGGTAAAAGAAAACCTTTTAAAGCCATACGAAACATGAACAGTGGCTTGTTTTAAATAAATACGAGTCAGCTTGACTTGAGAAGTTTTTATATCAATTTTATAATATTATTATTATTCACTTGTCTTATAATATTAAAGAATCTTACTGATGTCATAGTGGCATGTTTTTTTTTAACTTAGTAGATACTCACTTTGAGCAGTTTTAAAGTCAGCAAAGTTCCATATAAGTTCTCCAGAGAAGAAACCGGCATGCCGTAGTTTATCGAACGCTTTGAAGTGTTCCGAGAGCAAAGCCACTTGATATTCTTCCGACCACACGTATTCCGGAAACTGTAATTGTTTTAAAATATTAACACAAATGTTTACTTCTAAAAGCGGAGAGAGTGAAGAAAAGGAAAAGGGGATCTATGAACAAAGAGAAATAAGAAGAACGAGTGTTGTGACCAAGTAGGAACAATTATTTTATCAAAGTTTAGACATTGTTTGCAAATATATCAATTAATTAAGGAAAGTATGAGTTAGAGCTTACCAAATGCAGCCCAGCAAGAGTGTCAGCGCCGTATTCACTCATGATAACAGGTTTGTTATGCTTGTTGTGCCACGCAGTAGCTTCATCAATCACGTTCGCAGCTATGGTGGACAACTGTCCGGTATTTGCATACCAACCATTGTAGCGGTTAAAACAAATCACATCTAAATATTGACCCTGAAAATAATACAGATATTATATTATTTTTTAGTGAATTTAAATGGCGAATGTTTCTCTATGGATTTCGTTAATAGATATTTACATCGATGTATCATCTTATATACTTACAGATCTATCATTTAAATAGCGCTGGGAAATGGCGATGGTTACAGGTCTTGATAAATCCATAGTTTTCACATGTTTCACAACTTTCCTGCAAGAGTTATTTCCTTTATATTTTGAGTTAATCATAACACACTTAAGCATTCCTAGTGTCAATGTTAAAGAAGGTAGGAAGTAAGGTTATAAGGGGTAACTCTACGCTTGCATAGTTGCATGTATCAATATATAATAATATCACTTTCATACTTGAAATAGGCATCCGCGTTGTAGTTGCTCGATCTTGGTTCATTGGAAATGGACCACATGATCACGCTGGGATGATTCTTGTCTCGTCGAATCAGTTCGGTTAACGATTGCTTATGTTTTTCTAAAAGGGCGTCCGTGAATATACTGAAATAATATTTAAAAAAAACGCGTATTTTGTTAGGAACTTTAAAGGCCCATCAAGCAAAGCAAAAAGTTATGAGGTAAGTAGTTATAAATTAAAGTTATAAGATTAAGCTTGTATTTGTTGAACTTAACATACGTTAAATTATTATAGATATAATCTACTGAAGCATATTTTATTTCACACAGTTAATATTAAAAAGACTTCTACTTGAGTGTCTTATGTATAATGTTATTGCATGGTGTGCCGCAGGGTTGGTTGATTGATCTCACTTTCTACATTCAGTGGTCGATTTTAACTAATACTTACTCGGTATCAACGCTTGGGCATTCGTCAATGATCATGATGCCATGTTCATCGGCCATTTGATAGATCTCTTCGGCGTACGGATAATGCGATGTGCGAAAAGCATTAGCTCCGACCCATTTGATTAAATTAAAGTTTTTCACCCACAGAACTGGATCCCAACCTTTACCGCGGAGCTAGAATATTAAATTATTGAATGTACAATATATGTATAAATAATAAAACGTTTTGTATAGTTATGATCTAATGATATTTAATTGCCCACCTAAATTTTTTCACAACCATTAATTACCTGAATCGTATGAATATGTGTTAAAATTTTATTTTCAGTTAAATACAATTTAGTATCCTATCCATATACATCGTCTAGTTATTACACACTTAGATACTACTACAAACCAATACGGCGCACTATAGGGTCTCCTCTCAAAATGCGAAAGATTGATTGGTAGATTTACGTGCTTTTGAGAACATTATGAATAACTCTGAAATATCCTTCTTCTTTTAAGAAAGTAAGTGTGCTATACCTAATATTGTCTCACTGTCATTCCTTTGTTAATTCTTTTTTTTGACTATCTTGTTTTGACATTCTTTTACATATATTTTGTTTACTGCTGAGTCGCAAATTCCAATGCCAAAAATGCTGGTTGAATACCAGTGGTGAGTCTTCAACTAGCGCCACCAGCTATACTGAGATCTTTGTCATATATTTCATATCTCCAAAGTAAAAATCTATTTTATTATACTATTATGTGGCAATAAAGATTTAATTTTTCTTTCTTTCCTTAATATATTAAATGCTTAAAAGAACAGTAAGAAATGCTTGTATGGGATCGAACTTCGTCCCCAATAGAGATGGAGATATAGCTTATTGTCTCTTTAGCATTGCAATATACAACTACCCCTCATAAACTAAAAAGTCTGCATCATGTTATTAAACAAAATAATTTTTTTATGTTATTTTAAAATGTAATCTTTAAAAATTTACAAATTAGTGCCGATTAAAACGTAACAGAATAGTGTAATCGGTTATATTTTATTTAAACTTACGTCGGAATCCTCGTGCATCCCAAATCCTCTTAAATAAATAGGCTTATCGTTGAGGTAGATAGTTGTATTGCTCCAAGTGATTGTCCTAATGCCCACTTTCAGATTATAAGTGTCTACAATTTCTCCTAGTGGACCTATTAGAGACGCCTGAAAATGTAAATGTATTAAAATTGTAGAACTGTATTATGTATAAAGCGATGTCGTGTTTTTTGTACACAATTCTCTTAAATCAACTTATACGGATAATAAAAGTGAAGGTAATGCCCGCTTTTAGATCTATCCATTTAGCTTAGTTTAGAGATTTTCGTATAACCAAAATCGACCCCGATATCTTAGTTTCGTATAAAAATATGTCTTTAATAACAGTTAAAATGCTTATATGAATATAAAGGAAATCTATCATTTCACTATTTTTTAGAACATAATATTAGAAACATTGCTTTCTAAGAGATTCAGAAGAATACTTTCGGTCTACTAATCTTGAATCTATATATATATAACACACATAATTGTTTCTTCTGTTCGTTATAGACTGCGGAACCAATCGAAGTGCCACCGACCGGTTTCAATACAATAATGCGAATATGGCGTTAGACCCAGTAACACCCCTTGCTTTTTCTTACAGGTTTTTCTAAAACCCTATTCTACAGCAATGAAGTCACAGGTAAAAGGAATAATAGAAAACTAGATGACATCAATTACCTTCAAAGTATACAAGTAACCAGGATTCGAATGCATCAGATAAGCCCACCAGAAGTTGGCGTTGCCTATCTCCAAAAGGCCAGTGCATTCGTTCGCCCCTGCGACTTGCGCACCGTTCTTGTCAAACAATTGGATAAGGCAGTTCACGTTGGGGGCTCCTTTGTAGGTAACGTTATATACCACGAAACCTGTGTACAGTAATATAAATAAGAATGATTTCACTTTACAAATAAGTTTGAATACTACTATCAAATATTTAAAGTGAACAAATATCTATTCGAATATGTATGACATGGTGACAAATCTTTTGTACAAAATTAAACTAAATTGATATCGTAATTAATGTCTTCAGTCGAAAAGGATAGCGCCACAGTCATGTCGATTCAGTTGAGATTAGAGATTATAGCACATTAAATTTCGTACCAATGTATTTAGATAGTGGCCTGCAAAAACTTTCAAAAGCATTTTGCCAAAGTAATCTGAGAATTTGCTAAAACTAAGATTTCACGGTCACTAGATACAGAATCAATATTGAATAAAGCCATGCTAGAACACAAATAGTTATAGTTAAATGTTGGATTTGTATTCATGCTTTTAGTAAAACTTTAATAGATGAAAATTTGCCAGCCTTGTTATCCCAATTTTCGTGTTTATGATGCGGCAAATTCCGATCGTTAACTGTCCAATAAATCTACTTTTAATAACATGTACAGTATGATAAATGCGGCATAAAAATCGCTTTTGACAGGAACATAAAGCAACCTCGTTGACGCGAACCGTTAGCTTATTGTATCCTACCCAGTGCAATGTAGATATGATCGTTGCATTGTCATGTAGCTTGCGATAATGTGCCGCGTAATTTATTCAAGGATTGTGAATCAGCCGTACGTACTCCCAATTTCATTCATTCGCCAATCAGAGGAAATCTAATTTATACATATTCATGAGAGGATATATAGCAATGGCTAAAATCTAGTTTCAAGATATAACTCTTAGCATGCTTTCGGCTATGGTCTCCGATTTCTTGTTGACTGAGTTTCTATACAATTTCTGGAATTTTGACGACCTCCGTGGCGCAGTACGTGCGCTGTGTAAAGACGTGTCGCCAAGCGATTTAGCGTTCCGGCATGATGTTGGGTTTACCATACTCCTAACAGGTTAGCCCGCTACTATCCTAGATAGCTTCATCACTTACCACCAGATGAGATAGCCGTAAAGGGCTGACTTGTAGTGTTTAAAATATATATATATATATATGTATATGCGTTTTGTTTAAAAAAACCCATGACCCAAACCCAACCCAAACCCACCCAAGGGCTAACCCATGTTTAAAAAAACATGGGTTAGCCCTTGACGGCAATATCACCTGGTGGTAAGTGATGTTGCTGTCTAGAATGGTAGCGGGCTAACCTGTTAGGAGTATGGTAAACCTACGCTTCTAATTAGTATATGTATTGTGTAAACGCACATCGTGCCGGAAAGCTTAATCGCTTGGCGACACGTCTTTGTCAGTAGGGTGGTAACTAGCCACGGACGAAGCCAACAGACAAATACTGGAGAAGCAAGGTCGTTTTGCATTATCAGTGTGTGAGAGAACGAGAGGCTCATATACGTCACCCACACCATGATACCACGTTATAACATTAACTTTGTTTTCAGTCATCGGGTAGTAAGGAGAGTTTTCTTCCATTTAGCTGTTAACATCACCTGTAAGTCCTTGGATGTCAGTGTTGACGATAACGTCGTCTATATAATCTTGTGGCGTGGTGTAGAGGAAGACTGACCGGTGGATACCGGCGTAGTTGAAGAAGTCGAAAGTGTATGTCTGCTCCTGGCGCACTTTAGTCGAACTGAAAAATGTACATCATCATCATCATCATGATCAACCCATTACCGACTCATTACAGAGCACGGGTCTCCTCTCAATATGAGAAGTGTTTGGCCATAGTCCACCACGCTGGCCATGTGCGGATTGGCAGACTACACACGCCTTTGAGAACATTATTGAGAACTCTCAGGCGTGCAGGTTTCCTCACGATGTTTTCCTTCACCGTTGAAGCAAGTGATATTTTAAGTGTGTAAAAACGCACATAACTCCGAAAAGTTAGAGGTGCGTGCCCGGATTCGAACCGCCAACCTCTTATTAGGAGGCTGACGCCCTAACCACTAGGCTATCACAGCTTCTTATGTACATATTCTTTTATTAAAAACTATAAGTTGTTTATATTATTTTTATTAACAATTTAGTATGGAACTGTTTCATGAAACTTTGTGTGGAAGTCAAAATTGTTAGCTCTTAAAAAATAAAAAGAGAGCTGAATGTGGTAGTTAGATTAAAAATTTATAAAATCTTGTGTGATTTGAAGGAAATAATGGTCACAAAACACAAAAAATATATAAAGTTCATACAAAAAAATTGAAGAGCTGTCCTACACACTTTTCTGTAGGATTATTTTGTCAAAGAATTCATTGATCTTTTTTCAGGAAAAACATGACATTTCATGAAAACTATCTACATAAGTAAATGGAACTAAATATGTCCGTTATAAGGATCTAAGGTAAACTGGCATAAACAATATGGCCACGAAACAAAGCAAAAGTCGTCTTTCCTTATTACCCGTAAAATTATTTTTGTATTTGACAGTGTTAAGGTTTATTGTTGTTTAAAAAAGTAATAGGAAAGGCCCTAATTAATCCGTAAAGTAGATAGCTTTATGAGGCCTTACTTTAAGTATTCATTTACTTTTGTCTTTGTTTGATTACAACTGTAGGTAAATGTTACCTACATATGTAACCTCGTTGATAATCATGCTAATTTCTCTTAAAGGAAGTGCCTTAAAACCTAACATATGATTATGATAAACGAGTATGTCGTGTTTTATCTTGAAGGAAGTTTTTACATTCAATTCTTTGAGATTTGATTAAAATAACATTGCGGTAAAATGTTTGATTATAGTATATAGATTATTACCACCCGATCACTTTTAAGCAATTAAAATATCTCTTGCTTCAACGGTGAAGGAAAACATCCTGAGGAAACCTGCACGCCTGAGAGTTCTCCAAAATGTTCTCAAAGGCGTGTGAAGTCTGCCAATCCGCACATGGCCAGCGTGGTGGAGTATGGCCAAACCCTTCTCATATTGAGAGGAGACCCGTGTTCTGTAGTGAGCCGGCAATGGGTTGTTCATGATGATATAGATTATAGGATAGGTACCTAATATGTTTTTGAATCCTGGTCTACGCTTTGCTTCGAGATTGAACACCTCACGGTTTTGGCGTCATTGTAAAAGTCTTTTTGATTAAAGAATTAATGTTGAGATTATCTTTACCCAAAGCATTTCGTGCGTAAGTTTCACTGTCATTAAGAATCAGACATTTCGAGGCCAAAAATGATTTTACTCGATTTTTCTTGCTATCACTATAGATAAACTAATATTACAACCAAAATTCATCGCTGATTCATTTCTTAACAGTATGTTGATAACCAGTACTATTGGAAAAAGTCTTTGAGTTTGTTTGGACTATTTGGAATTTAGGTATTTTTCACCCATTTCACATATATTCCTTATCCCCGAAGTTAGTTATTAGTTGTCTAATTAAATAAATAGGTAAATGGTCGGAATTTTACTTGATAGATTTTTTTTTTATATTTTTAAAACCAAACAAGGCTGTCCGATTGTATAAGAGTTAGAAACTTAAATGTAAAACTTTAACTTACTACTTTAAAAATTATATTATTTTATATATTTATAATTTAAATATTTTTTATTATATAACTCAAGTGCGGCTTAAATAAAATACAATAAAAGTTCTAGAATGTAGGATTTAATAATAAAGGTGCATGGCAAATATTTCTTTTGCTCGCGAATTTGGTCTGTTTACCAAAATGTATTTGTGGCATAAACAAAAAATGTTTTGGCTGTTATTCAGATTTTTTATTTGTATTTCAAAAAGATTTTCAATATTCTCCAAAGCGTGAAAATAATACCTACATAATAATTCGTCACCATTATCTTAAGGTTATTTCCCGCTATTTAACCATAGCTATTGAGGCTTGAATTCATAACTATTAAGCGTGAAATTTTTGACACCGCATCCAAGTATTACAACGTTCCATTGAAAATAAATGAAAGAAACTTACTCTCTGAAATGAGGACGAATTGCCAAACAATAATGATAAGGTTTATGAAAAAGGTAGCAGAAAATAATGGAATATCACGATATTTCGAGGGTTTTTAATCCGATCTCCAAATATAGAAAATATAAGTATTAAATACTCGGTGATATGTGAAGACTACGTAGTGACGGTGCTTGCGTATGAGACTTTGGGATCGTGGCCATCATACAACAAATATTTTCGTAATATTACTGATCTGAAACTGATCCATGTATCTAGTGATCTAGCTGTAGGAAACCATAGCCTTGAAATCCATAGGGGGAATAGCGTGTTGCTCAAGGTTGGCGATTTGGATGACGTGTTGAACTAATACTTCTTTAGGCGCCTTATGAAAAAATTATGAGTGAAATTTAAGATGCGCGCGTATCACTGTAGCATAAAAGTCACAGGTTGAAGCTGCCCGCTAAACCACTCATTAGGTCTCGAAAAAAGGATACCAACAAAATAGCTCTATTAGTCTCGCATGTTGCCACGCTCGTCGCATTTGATCACTGTTTTTATATTTATAATATTTATCCACATGTTTCGAATTTACTGATGGCAAAGAAGTCATAACTTCATGTGAGTAAGTTATTAAATTTCATATTCGGTGGACGCGGTTTTTTTAGGCTTTTCTTGAATTAATGTTTGTTGGTTGTGTTGTGGACATTATAGTTTTGGTGTCGCTTCTGTAGGCTAACTTTTTTAATGGTTAACATGTATTAATTTGGTAAAGGTTTGAGGGAGCCACGTCCTTCTTACACGAAGTTTCCCGCCCCTTTTCCCTAAATTCAAATCTCCATTGCTATAAACTAGTAGACATCGGCTTATCTGTGTAAAGCCATAAAAAGAGAAAAAAAAACTTTTCATGCGCGTACATAAGAACACGCACCCATTTTTTGTTTTTCATCAATATGAGTATTACGTTATTTTAATAAAATTTAAAAGTGTAGTTGCAAAAATCAATGCGAATAATATCAGTCAATCAATCAATCAGCCAATAGACGCCCACTGCTGGACATAGGCCTTTCCGAGAGCGCACCACCACACACGGTCTTCCGCCTTCCTCATCCACCCGCCATCAGCGAACCTTTTCAGGTCGTCGGTCCAGCGAGCAGGAGGTCGTCCTACGCTGCGCTTACAGGTACGCGGTCTCCATTCCAGAACACGTCTGCCCCAACGGCCTATTGAGGCAGCGAATAATATACAGGGAAATAACTTACCCAACAAATATATCCCGTATGGTGCCCTGAGGAACGGTGTCGCTGAGCAGAGTGTTGTCAACGACGACGGTGAGAAGGTTGCTGCTATTGTAGTTTATTATATCAGTGATCTCGACCTCGAACGGTAGGTGACCGATCTCGTGGTAGCTCACCGGTTTGCTGTTCACCCACTGGAAGAACAGCTTACAGTTATAATGGAATACATGTTACATGTTATAAAAGATAAACAGCTTTACTAATTGTTTAGAAGATAAGAACACTAGACTACGGCTTTTTAGTTCACAAACACTTTGATTTAGTTTAATCTGTGTTACCTAAGTTCCTTTACTTAGTTGACTAAGAGATGGCACATTCAATTAGCTGGTTCACGAAATTAGCTATATAAATGATGATAAAGATGGCCAATTCTATTGCTTATCACGGTCTGGCTGTTAACCCACTGGAATAACATCTTACAGTTATAATGGAATAAGTACGTGTTACATGTTATAAAATTAAAGCTAATTGTTTAGAAGATAAGAAGACTAGACTACGGCTTTTTAGTTCACACATAGTTTCATTTAGTTTAATGTGTTCATTGATTTACCACTAGCCGTAGATAGAGCGCGTCATACAAAAACAAGGCGAGAATTTGTCACCATCTAACTATACATTCCTTCATATCGGTATATCGATGTATTACAACCCGTCTAATACACATCTGGACATCTGGCCGTTATATTATCTATAGCGGCGCGTAGTGCTTTGTAATTCATTCGGATTATACGGTTCGAGTGTTAGAATCGGTGACTTTCGTCTAGCCTTGTCACATACTGGGGGAAAGGAGTGCACGCGTCGCTATTTGTGCACTACTTTTCCGTCCCATTTTTTGAGTTGATCTACGGCTAGTGATAAATCAATGTGTGTGTTACCTAAGTTCCTTTACTTAGCTAACTAAGAGATGGCACATTCAATTAGCTGGTTCACGAAATTATCTATATAAAGGATGATAAAGATGGCTAATTCTATTGTTTCTCACGGTATGGCTGTTAACCCACTAGAATAACATCTTACTCATAACATGTAAGTAATGATAAACAACTGAACTGTTAAGGAAATGTCGAGACTATTTAAATTTAGTTCAACGTAGTCTTATGCATGTTGGCTACAGAGTTTAGTCAGATATAACAAATTACGATCGTTAATTAAGTAAGGTTTTAGTTCACGAAATAAGTAAAACAAAGTATTCGTTAAGTAATATTACAGCGAAGCGGTGATAGCCTAGTTGTTAGGGCGTCAGCCTCCTAATCAGAGGTCGGCGGTTCGAGTCCGGGCACGCACCTCTAACTTTTCGGAGTTATGTGCGTTTTTAAAAATTTCAAATATCACTTGCTTCAACGGTGAAGGAAAACATCGTGAGGAAACCTGAACGCCTGAGAGCTCGCCATAATGTTCTCAAAGGCGTGTGAAGTCTGCCAATCCGCACGTGGCCAGCGTGGTGGACTATGGCCAAACCCTTGTCATATTGAGAGGAGACCCGTGCTCTGTAGTGAGCCGGTAATGGCTTGATCATGATGACTATCGCAGTGAAGTACCGGACTATCGAACACTGATTAACGCCTAAAAATAAAATTTGAGTAGTTCTATCTTTTTCTTTACAGAAAAACAATGTACAAGAAGATGTAGCAATCAAAAAGTTCGTGATAAGCACTCGTTCATATTCTCTGTCACAAAACTGTAAACAGTGGAAGGTTTTGAAATTTTTGAGGGTATCGCGCTGTTTGCTCCGAACATTTTCAGTGTTATCATTTACGATAAGTTGATTCATTTGACATGTTGTTCAAATAAAAAAACAAATACAAATTTGTTTATTCCAAGTAGATTCTTATGTATCTATTATCTATTTGGCACTTACTTATTGACTCAGCGGGCCTTAAAGATAAGCGTTCGACACTACACGTGTTTTAGTTTTGGCATTGTGAAATTTCAAGTTGTTATTGAGCTTAACAAAGTTTATGATAACGTCATGTAGGACTGTTAGCTTGTTGTGCCTTTTGGCTTTATTCCTTTCACAATATCTTGGAAAATTACTTCAAGTTAATCTTTACCTTACCAACTAAACTAGATAATCAATTAATGAATGGAATAACTCGTCACAAAATGGTTAATACCATACACTAAAATAATACGACATTTCATTATGGCAGTCTGTTTTAGTGGCATCAAAAATTTTACCAATTGTATCATCAAATTCCGTTAAAAAATAAATTTATATATATTCGACTTATTTTAATATTATAAATAATCATATTAAATAATTTATATACTTATTTATAGGCGCAGAAGGTATTAGGAAATTAAAGAAACAATTTGTGTCAGCGTGGGGAAATCAATACATTTATTGAGTGGGGAAACCTGAAACATAAATCTTGAAATGCTCACACATGAAACTCTGTTTCACAATCGAAGCTATCCAAGCATTTCATGACAACTATCCCTTAGACACGAACATGAACATGAACAAGTCGATTACTCCGAATAAGACCAGATTTGACCCAACCAAACCTGAACTTGAATTTAATATACGATACAAACATTCCTTTACTTTAATCTTCTTTGCCGAATTCTACGATTTGTTTGACCCTTACAACTTCTTTAAGTTATTACAATAGTTTAAAAAAGGTTATATATTTAAATCGAAAAAAAAACTTAGTTATACGTTCTCATATTATAATATACGTGGACTTTCATCGATATCATGTCTCATATATCTTACCGTGGTACAGAGGTAACGATCTGTCACAAATCATAACCGCAATACGGTTTGTAATGTTGCATTACAAGATTTCTATGGCTTGTTAAATGATACAATGTGAACAAATCTGACGACGGTGGGTGAATGAAATGAAAATACACTTTATTGCGCACCATAAAAATAAAGAAACATATATAGAAAAGAATGGAGGTGCAATAGGTGGCCTTATCGCTATAAAAGCTAAAATAATTCACTCATTCAAAAAATAAAGCCCTGATTCCGACAGGAAAATTTAAATTGAACATATGAAAGAAACAATATAAAAATGATTTCGTGAATTTCATAGTTTCACAGTTAGTAAGTGACTTTTGGTAAATACGTAACCGAAATCGAAATGTTTCGTCTAAGTCTCATTTGGGTAAAGTTGCTGGACGTTTGTCCACGGCCTTTTTACTATCCACGATGAAGTGGGATAGGAATATGTACGTTTTAGGGGTAAGAGTTGTAAGTGTCTTTACATGTGTAGATGACCCGCAGTAGTTTCTAATTAAGACAATTAGAAGTACTTCAGTGAAGTAGCTGTAATAATTGTCAATATCGATAATGTTAGTGGAGATTTCTGTTTAAGAGTTGATGTGATTTATATTACTATAGTAACTTAATTAGTGAAGTCGTGCCTAAAACGTGGTGGGTATTAACAATAAGTTGGAAGGGAAAAGATTAACATGAGTTGACAGAGGTCAGTGCGTACGTACGTGTCTAGTAATTGTGAATGACTGACTTCGTTTAAACCTATTACGGCTACATTAATTTAATGCGATTATGTACAGGTCAATGTTCTGCTACGGTATTCAGCCATCGCAAGTGTCCCTTCATTATATTTTCGATACGACTCCGTCTTATATAAGAATAAGGTACAAAGATGCACCCAACAATTATTTATAGATCTTTTATCCAAAACCCATGTTGGAGTAACGTGTAAGGAAAAATAAAGAGATCCAAAAAATTTGCTGAAGATTAATCCTAAAATCCACATTTTGCTTACACATCTTTTGTTCTTGTATTAAATTAATTGATCAATAGTTGTCAAAAATGCTAAGATCAGAAAAGGCAGAGAATAAGGTAATAAAATCATTCATCATCATCATCATCATGATCAACCCATTACCGGCTCACTACAGAGCACGGGTCTCCTCTCAATATGAGAAGGGTTTGGCCATAGTCCACCACGCTGGCCATGTGCGGATTGGTAGACTTCACACGCCTTTGAGATCATTATGGAGAACTCTCAGGCGTGCAGGTTACCTCACGATGTTTTCCTTCACCGTTGAAGCAAGTGATATTTTAATTGTTTAAAATCATTAAATACACACAATGTTGTTACTTCAACTGACTGGCCCACGACCCATTTAAAAAGCTATGTCCTTAAGGTACTTATTTATTTTTCTTTCGTTTCATTTCTGTAAAAGTTTCTGATAGGTATAGGTATTATTTTCGATGTTAAAAGCGATCATAAAGGATAACAGCTTACAGATAGTAAATAGCAGTATAACATCGTGAAACCAAATCACAAAGTGGTGGTAAAAAGCTAGTAGTTAGATAAGAATTAGGATACAATTATATGGGTCATCTGACTGAAAGACGCGGGTGTGTCGGCCGTACCTAATCCGCAGACAGGTCGCAACGCCGCACTCGGCCGAGCTGACAAATTGTTCAATTATGCGACCAATTGCCTAGCGACAGAAGATTGACATAGATACCCACATTAAAGCATTCATTCAGTACCTACCTAAGGTACATCTCACTTTCGCTCTTTATTGGAAAACTTCTAACTGGTGCACAAGGATGAATCCCTACATACACACAATTAAAGTAGGTATGTATGATAATAATATATCAGTGCAGAAAAGCAGTACTTCAACCATACTATCACTAATCTTTCATTCATTGCTAGTCAATTATCACTAAAGTCTGCGAAGTATATTATGTTATTTGGACGATCTCCTGGGTTCGATTGAGTCTGGTTTGGTGGGAGGATTCTCTTGGGGCTGTTTGCCTACCGTGTACAGGTTGCCTCGCGACGTTTTCCTTCACCGTTATGTGTGATATTTTTAATGCTTAAAAACGCACATAACTCCGAAAAGTTAGAGGTGCGTGCCCGGGATGAAACCCTCGACCTCTGATTGGGAGGAGGACATCCTAACTACTAGGCTATTACAGCTTGATATTAGTGATACTGACATTAAAAATAGATGAAGATAAAAAACAAATTCGGGACTCACCACTTGTGCAGCGTAATGTACACTGCTAAATCTCAGCCAAATTCGTTGGTTGGTTCGCGCCCACCATATCGGCACGTGGAACCGCCGGTCGTACCACACAAGTCCGACGTGGTCCCTCAGAGCTGCGTCTTCACCCACGTCGTTGTATGAAGAAGGCACCGGCATGGGGATAATGGGACCTGTCTGGTGGATACAAAAATAAACAACCAAATCAACTCTCAATCTAATTTTTTTTGTTATAATTACAAAAATAGTCTTGAATACTCCAATCACAAATATTTATTATACCTTTGTTCGTATGTAATTCGAGTGTGTATTAATACATTATCAATTGAAATATCACTTGCTTCAACCGTGAAGGAAAACATCGTGAGGAAACTTGCATGCCTGAGACTTCTCCATAATGTTCTCAAAGGCGTGTGAACTCTGCCAATCCGCAAATGGCCAGCGTGGTGGACAATGGCCAAACCCTTCTCATATTGACCCGTGCTTTATAGTGAGCCGGCAGTGGGATGATTATGATGAAATGAAATGAAATGAAATGAATGAAATGAAATGAAAATAAACTTTATTGTACACCACACAAAAGAAGAAATACAGACATTAAAGATGATGGTGATGACACTAATAAAATAATGTTTGTGTTAAAATAAGAAATAATATTAAAACTTCCGTTCGCATATAACTACAACCTGCCTGTCTATGTGAACCGACATGAGAAACCTTTGAAGAACGCATTTAGCATACTATTAGATATACAATACAATAGCTTTTGTCTGTACGTCCGTAAGGATAAAAAAATCCTTGAAGACATAATTAATTTTTGTGTCGTTCATAAATTTTAATGAACTCGCACTTTGGATAGGCAGAATAACTTAAAATGTTCATTGAGAAACCAGAATCCGGGGTAAATAACCTTGTGAACTATGGACGAATAAACACGCAAACCAGATAGGACAACTTGGGTACTCTCGCGGTTTATTGTTTCAAAGACACGCATCTATTGTTTTTTGTATCGACACGTTTTAATATGTCAACATCGGACTTTGAAAGACAAAAAGTTTATTTGTGTTTAGCCGTACATACAGTACATACAGATTTTTTGTTTGACAAAGTTATTCGAGTTCGTTGGGTAAAGATCATTGTTGGTTCCCAAAGTGAGCACATTTTCACAGTTTATGGCTTTAGATGTTTTATATGTGGTTATATACCACATATAAAACAGGGAAGTTCTAAAAAGTAAAACAAGTAAGATCTAAAAAGTAAAAAATAGGGAAGTTCTAAAAAGTAAAGATAGTTTCTAACTATCAAAAGCTTAGAAACTATTTGAAATAATGTTAAATTTTCACCATCAGATAAATAATTAAAATTAAAATACTATGTTTTCGGTGTAAAATTTATTTTATTTTATAGGTTTACTAGTGATTTTTATATGTACTTACACTATAGTTGCATAATAATTTACATGCTTATTGTATGTAAAATCGTCACGTCAATCGTCACGGGCTAAACTGCCAGTTACATGGCAAAAAAGTGATTATTTTTATAATTTGAATTATAAAGTCTTACATTATGTCTCCATTTGTTCGACTTGTGACTATTATTCAGGCATCTCTCTTACCTGATGGTAAGTGATGATGCAATCTAAGATGGTAGCGGGCTAACCTGTGGGGTATGATAAAACCATACTCCTAATTGGTTTCTACGCGACATCGCTTGGCGACAAGTCTTTGTCGGTAGGGTGGTAACTAGCCACGGTCGAAGCCTCCTACCAGATCAGCCTCGACTGGGGAATCGATCCCAGGGCCTCATACTTCATAACATGATAGCGCACGCGCTGCTATAAATTATGGCCCCCTGACAAGCTCCGCGGGAGTACTATATATCGAAAAACTGAGAAAAAGGGCAAGTTTGAGAAGCATGGACTTAAGATGATTTAATAAATAATTTACCTTCTCGAGGTCTTGCTCGTACCAGCCGTTGCGATATCCGTGTTCTGGGTCCACGGGCGACCGTCTGAAGTTCCATATTCCGTCTAGATTTCTTAAATATCTAGTTTCCGTCTCTTGTGGGTACAGAGCTGCGCCAGGGTTTGGAGATTTCTTCTGTGCATTTTGGTTGATTTCATTGGCGCTCGCCGTGCCCGGCACGGTCGCATCGGCGAGTGCTAAGATGACAGTAGAGAAGAGAAGCAATCCTGAACTACTGCTTAACATTATCTGCAACAGAAGAGTTGTTGAGTTGAGAACGGCGCATTGCATTGATTGCATTCGGTCGGGTCGGACCGGTGGTTGAGCTGCGGTAGTGCATTCGTACTTGGTGGAGCGTATAGTTTGCTCCTTATAAATTACCATACTTATTATTGTAATTCTTTTCTACCAAGAGTATATGGTCTCTTTGCCCGAAACTATCCACGTCTACCTAAATTACCGACGAAGACACGCACCCGCCCCGTGGTCATCCTATATATATATATATATATATATATATATATATATTTTGCCGAAATTCCTCTTGAGTTCCTGGCTCAACTCGCATTTAGTTTATCATCGCTAGTGGGACGATAATGATCGGATCCAGCTGCACAATATACTCTCCGAGATACCCGGAAAATGTAAAAGCTATTTTGCTTAACATTAATTTGCGTTGAAGCATGAACTTTTTCTTTTATTTTAAGCCTTTTATGTTTATTTATTTGAGTGAGATTCTGTTTATTATGCTGAGAAAGTTCCTTGTTTATAGGAAACAACGACAACTTGAACTCTTGCCTTTTATCTCGCATTTCCGGTAAATAACGTAGGTATTTAAAATCATTAACTTATACTGATAATTTATAACTTAATCACAATAATCCATAATAACAAACGTTATTATATATTAACTATTGCGAAAGTGAGTCTGCCAACATTTGGATGAACGGATGGCGTTGAAAAGACTTTCTATCCCGAAAAATCACCTTGTGACCGTTCATTTATAAAAATACCTTTGTAGAACAGTATCAATAATTTTGACGAATTTTTGCATAAAAATACTTGGTGTAAATTGTATTAAAATAAGTAAAAGAATATGCAATACAAAAGAGTTTTCCTTTATTTACAAACTATACTACCTCCATATTCTTATGTATTTATATTTTTTGTTGTTATCTAAAACATACTTTACAATAAAAAAGCTACGAAAATATTGGTTACGTAACGTAGAGACGTGTACGTTTTTTGGTTCAAGTAAGAAAAAACTATGCATACATACTATTTGATTTCATTACTAAGACTGTTTTTTTTAAGTAATTAAAATAACGCTTCAACGGTGATGGAAAACATCGTGGGGAATCCAGCATGCCTGGGAGTTTTCCATCATGATCTCAAAGGCGTGTGAAGGCTGCCAATCCGCACATGGCCAGCGTGGTGGACTATGGCCAAACCCTTCTTATATTGAGAGGAGATTCTCTCTGTAGCGGGCCGGCAATGATTAACCGATCATGACTAAGACTATACTGTATGAACATCAGTCTGTTTGTCTGTTGAGTGTATTACATGTTAAAATGTTAATATGTGCTATAAATTTTAAGGTGGGTGTGGTGTGAGGTGGAAATAAATCAAAGAGTGTGTATTTATTTCTTTTAACAAAGAACAACTAGTCACTAATTAAAGCAATGAAAAACAAAGTTGAAAACCAAATAGGATATCCATGCAACAAATGTGTTTCTTTCTTGATCTTACAAATATGACCTCAGTTTGTTTTATGCATATTATAACAATATGACAATAAAGCACGGAAAATAAATGACAAACAACCTGACACAATAATTAAACATAATTTATGTACCTTTTTATTATTAATATTACCTAAAATCCATTTATAAAAGAGAATCGGGAAAAATAAGGTCTTCGACCCTCAAGTCGGAGGAGATTGGATGCTCTTAATTTCCTTGGAGCAATTAAAAAAAACATACTTTTCAGGACTGGTATAATAATAATATATACAATGACCATAACTGATATATAATATAAGAGTTTAATTAAAGCTAACATAAAAATATAAATAAAAGTATAAAGGCATGGCAGTAAGTCAAAGCTACCATCTGTGATTTTTCCTTCAGAAAACCTTTGGCTTTAGTAAGCGTTTGAATAGTTTTTGGCCCAACCCAGAAGACAAACCTAGTGGTTAATAGTTGGTCTTGCTAACCACTTGACCAATGAGGCAGTTTAAGTTGGATACTTTCAGTTTCGATTCCACAATTCAACGAAAGTGAAACATTTTAAAGATGCAAGGCAAGTATCGCTTCTGCTTTTATATCTAATAATGCATATTGCATGTCAATTTACGTTCTCAAGAGACGATAAGAAAGTTAATCGAGTATATAAATAGGTATCATTCATGAATTGCCGTAACTTCATCGCATAATTAAAACCACAAGGAATTTCTTTAAACCAATACGTATAAGATAAGAACTTGAATTAGTTTAAATAATAATTTTTATTTTTATATAATATAATAAATGTACTTACCACCGAAGACTGAATAGTGAATACCTACCATAGAACTACTAGACGGATAGTATAACCTGACCTATTATATATATATATGACCCGAGGTATTAAGGGGGATATTATGAGGGTTGAATAATATACTAGAAGTAATTACATACCCACTGTACAATTTAAAGAGCGGGTATTTTTCAATCAAACTACTTTGTAAAACCTCTAATTATCAATGATTGGAAATATCTTTTGATTTTTCTAATCATTGTCAATTATATTGTTAAAAACTCAGAACAATGAAGTTATTAGACTTTTTTCAAATAGTTACTCACGCAAAGAGGATTTACATTTGAGTTAATAAAGAGGACGTATTTTCTTTAAAAGAAGATATAGACCGAGGAGTATGTATTCAAAACATATAGTCAAGATTAATAAGGTATCTACGCACAGATTAGGTATAAGTGCCCTAATTATAGATCCAAAACCCTGCTTCTGAGGTCTGGGCTAATAAGTAAAGTAACAGTATATGTCACATACCTATATTAAAACATACTCGTATATTAAACCTACCTATTTTGACGACCTTCATGGCGCACGAGTTGTTTCACAATTATGGGGTCCTGGGTTCGATTCCCGGCTTAAGTCTGGTCTAGTGGATGGCTTTGGCCGCGTCTATTTACCACCCTACTGGTAAAAATATATCGCCAAACAATCAAGCATTGCGACGGTAATCACTTAACATCAGATGACTCGATAAAAAAATTATATATATAAAACTATATATCTACCAACTCACTGTATGAAAATGTAGCAATTGAGGTACGAAAACAAAATGACATAAAAATTTGTCAGTAATTGTTTATATTGATGCGTTATTGCGAAACCAACCGGCTTTCTAGCGCACGCGCATAAACAATAGGACTCATAAAAATTCTGCATCGGATTCCGCCATAGCAATGTGCCTCGATACATAGTTTTTACATGTTTCACATAATTTTTATGGTAATAAGATGTTACACAAGACGTACATACCTAACTACATTCTGTACCTACTACTAGTTTAACATTAAGTACCTATTCTACAGCTGTGGTAGCCTAGTGGTTAGGACGTCAGCCTCCTGATCAGAGGTCAGCGGATCGAATCCGGGCACGCACCTCTAACTTTTCGGTGTTATGTACGTTTTTTTTTAAACAATTATAATATCACATGCCTCAACGGTGAAGGAAAACATCGTGAGGAAACCTGCGCGCTTGAGAGTTCTCCAGAGTGTTCTTAAAGGCGTGTGAAGTCTGTCAATCCGCCAGCGTGGTGGACTATAGCCGAACCCTTTTCGTATTGAGAGGAGACCCGTGCTCTGTAGTGAGCCGGTAATGGGTTGATCATGATTATGATGATGACCTATTGTCAATAGTTGAGCAAAGTTAAACAAGGAGTAATCGTATTATTGCTTATGAATTAGCATGCCATATGAGATAAACCATGTTTTTTTATGCACTACGAGTTAGCCCTTGACGGCAATTTCACCTGGTAAGTGATGATGTGGTTTAGGATGGTAGCGAGCTAACCTGTTAGGGGTATGGTAAACCCACACTCCTAATTGGTTTCTACTCGACATCGTGCCGGAACGCTAAATCTCTTTGCGACACGTCTTTGTCGGTAGGGTGGTAACAAGACACAGCTGAAGCTAAAATATCTTTATTTTATAAGTTTCAAAATCACAGGCAAGAACTTTAAATTGATTGGGCCATCATATTAGTTAACCTATACACGTGCACTAGAGATGAATCTTATTCTACGTTATACCTGGTTTTGCTAATGCAAAGCGTTGAAGTCGGCGCATTGTTAAGTAACCTAACTTAAAATTATCCTAAGAAAATTATCCTATTGACAAAAAAATCTTTATTGTGTCTCAAATTTACAGAGGAATCTTAAATTTAATGAACGATAATGGCTCGCTTCCTTAAACTACAAGGAAACTTCCGTCCGTTTCTCCTCCTAGGGCTCTTTGATACATCTTATTGGGATATATATCCCAATAAAATAAAATAAAAATATAGATATATATTTTTTTGTAACCAAAATATAGTAGACCAACCAAGCGTCTGTATTCTATCACTTCAAGTGTTAAAGCGAATAAGGTAGGTATTTTTTTCGTCGGGAAATGCTTTTACGCATCCCCTCCGGAGGCGACGCAGGCAAGACTGCGCCCGTCGCCTGCGCCCGAATAAGGTACCCACGAGACAGTGTGGGTACCATCGGAATACTGTAAAACTGTTGTAACTGCGATTTTGGTGAAATAATTATTTTTTCATCTGTATTAGTATAAAAACTGTGTCACAGACATTAACACCCACCTCCGGGGATTTCATTGATTACAAGATGAAGCAAATCTTTCATAAGACACCCATGTTTTGGCTATCGATAGATACATTTTGTAAAAGTACGGTTAATACCTTAGTTAGGTAATTACCTTACTCTTACATTTGTCCCTATAAACTAGTACTCAGAAACAACATGTAATGACTCTAAGTTGAACGAAGTAGAACAGTGGGTATTTAAAAAGCAAATGAACTGTAAGGTTAAATACATACAATAAATTATATAGGTATATGGGTTAAACATATCGTGCGTGTTGATTGAATACCAATATTTATTTTGTTGTATTGTGGGGAATCCTATAACGCTTTTATCAATATTGTATATTATAATATACAGTTGTATTTGATAATGTACAGTTTTTGGCGACCTCAGTGGCGCAGCGCGTGCGCTGTTGCATTTTAAAGTCGGAGGTCCTGGGTTCAATTCCCGGCTCGAGTCTGGTCTGGTGGGAGGCTTCGGCCGTGGCTGGTTACCACCCTACCGACAAAGACGTGTCGCCAAGCAATTTAGCGTTCCGACACGACGTCGTGTAGAAACCAATTAGGGGTATGAGTTTACCATACCCCTAACAGGTTAGCCCGCTACCATCGTAGACCGTATCATCACTTGACATTTTTTTTTTTTTTTTTTTTTTTTTTTTTTTTTTTTTTTTTTTTTTTTTTTTTTTTTCGGACTGTCTATTAGCTGTACAAACCCTATTGGTTGCCACAGCGTAACCGGGCTGTTTGGCGAGCTTTGGAAAGAAGCTCTGCCAGAAGAAATTTTGAGCCCTAGGGCTCGAAGAAACTATGGGAACGACTGCCTAAGGGCGCCTCCTTTGAGGCCGAACCTCGGCTTAGGCGACGTTTGGGATAACGGGGGGGTCGGACGGTGAGTGGTCCGTACGTCTCCGAGGCCGTGGATGGAGCCCACGTCCGGATGACGTAAGATAGCGGGGACCTCGTCTTCGCCGGCGAAGACGGTGTGTAGCGTATGATTGTGTGGTAGGTGGTACGAGTGTGTTGTCAGTAGTCATCTGATCGTCAGGGTCATGAAGGATATGTTTAGGTCTCCTCTTTCGGAGAGGAGCGCTTAGGTCGGGGGAGTAAAAAGAAGCCGCAACTACGAGAGGGTTGGGGTGTCGGATTGATTTCTCGAAATAGATTTTCGAGAGTTTCTTAAAGTGCTGAGCGATAGTGTCAAGTTCTAGGTCTCTGTGCAGATCTACGTTACGCACATACCAGGGACAGCCGGTTGCCGTGCGCATGAATCGATTCTGAATCGTTTGAAAGGTTTTATACGTGGGACGAAGCGCTATAGCGGCGCTCGCGTAAGACATGATTGGGCGGATACAAGTTTTATATAATGTCACTTTGTGACGGAGAGGTAGCCTACTGCGTTTATTAATCATGAAGTAGAGTCTGTTAAGAACAAAACGGGCTTTCTGACTGACTCTACGTATGACTTGACATTAGGTGAGATGGCAGTCAAGGGCTAACTTGTGGCGAATAAAAAAAAGTTCCATATAAAGAAGAAAATGTGTCCGGTTTTGGGTTTTTCTTAATCATATTGAACATAAATAATTTTCGACCCAAACCGTAGTAATTCATCAATTGACACGGTTTTTGCATAGGTAAATAGGTTGTAATATACAGTTGATAGACTGGAGACTGGAGTACTCTGCTTGTATCCCGGAAAAAACAGGTGATTAAAAGTGCAATATAGTAAAGTTAAAATTGTAGCGCATAAATAAATAATAAAAGTTAAATATTAAAGTTGCGGTGTTAGCCTAGTGGTTATGGCGTCAGCCTCCTAATGAGAGGTCGGCGGTTCGAATCCGGGCACGCACCTCTAACTTTACGGAGTTATGTGCGTTTAAAAAAAAAACAATATCACTTGCTTCAACGGTGAAGGAAAACATAGTAAGGAAACCTGCACGCCTGAGAGTTCTCCATAGTGTTCTCAAAGTCGCGTGAAGTCTGGACATGGCCAGCGTGGTGTCCATGTCCAAACCCTTCTCATATTGAGAGGAGGCCCGTGCTCTGTAGTGAGCCGGTAATGGTTTGAACATGATGATGAATAAAGTTGTAGCGCAGATAGAAAAAAGAGGATTTTAAACTGCATAATTTGCGCGATAACACACACATAACAAAACACATGCGCGATATAAGTTGACGAAAAGGATTTTTTTTGTTGTTATATAATATTTTATATAATTGTATAGGAATTCGATTGTCCTATTTAATTCTTTACATTTATATACAACACAAGTTTAATGCATTTGGACATATAGGCTTGTTTTTGAATAAGTATTTTTTTTATATATAATTTAATGTAGATTTTATACGCTCACGATTTTTCTTTCGTTTATTATCGTCTATTCGCTAATTCGGAGGTCAAAATTCAATGAAGTCGAAAGGTTCAGTTACCTTTGAACATAAAACGGTATTTATATGATCTTGTCTATATCTACCCCGCGCAGAAAAAAACATTCTTGCTATAAACCATGTAGCTATTATAAGGTCGTTGATATCTGGTTTGTACCGATGTATTGATTTTATGATGATTGGAAATAATTTTTTCCGTACCAATATTTCAAATGCGAAAATGTGTGTATGGGATTTTTCAACTTGTAAAATTATAAAATATTATAACTTTAATGTCATAATCTTTTTCTCAATTGTGACAACAATACCTAGAAGCACGGCGATTCGCTCTGATATTATCGTTGATATGTAAAAAGATGTCATAAAAGGGCAACTTTTGAGTTCCCAGCTACTTCTTGATAGAATCTGTCTTCCTGACCGGTTGTTGACACATTTAACTCGACGTTTCTAAGGTGTTTACAGTATAAAGTGAGAATTTTCGAAAACAATGAAATTAAAGTAAATTTAAATTTAAATAATAGATATACAGAAATTAAAAAATAGACGATTAACTAGTTTAATTAATTAGTTTCGAGATTAGTCAAACATGAAGGAAGAAGGTCACCCTTCTGACATAAATTGGACCAGTTTTATGACTTGAAGATAAGAATTTTTAAACACATATGAATGGCATCTCTTCAATGAATTCTAGACAATAACAACTCAGTCAAGTCAGAGTAAGATAAAATATTATTTCCTGTAAGTACCAACCTATACAGGTTCAACTGTTGAACCACAATATTCTAAACTCAATATGAGGAGGGTTTGATCATAGTCCGCCACTCTAGCTAAGTGATATTTTAATTGCTTAAAAACACACATATGTCTGAAAAGTTAGGATCGAACCCCCGAACTCTGATTAGGAGTCGGACGTTCTAACCACAAGGCTATCACAGCTTCAACGCATACAAATTGACAAAACTATCAGAGGAACATTAATAAGTCTTCTCTTTATAATTCACTCATGGAAATAGCAAGAATATACAAAATATGAATTACATACCTATATTTTATTGTAGCTTTAACAAATATTTCTCAATATAAGGTTATCGACCGCATAATATTATTATGTTTGAAATTGATTACTGACACAACAATACAATGTTAGGTAATCTATTATCACTGAGTTAGGAAATTCTGTTCCGCTTTCGACGACTTCGGTAAGGGCCAATAGTTCTATGATACAAAGAAATCGTTTCAGTTGCCAAAATACCGAAATAATGAAATAATTTTACCAAATCGGCAAATACGAGTCAGGGTCTCGCATAATGGGTTCCGTAACGTAATATAAACGACGACTTCGGTTCGGTTCGGTTCGGAGGTTCATCGATCTTGTGTTTCGTCGAAAATTCTTACTTTTTTCATTTCAAAGTTTTATTGTTTCCGGATTTTCCCTTTACTTGTTTTATAACATCTTGCCTACTGACTATGACTCTAGGTCTAGAGGCATCAGGAGATACCCTATCTATTTTTTATTTAATACTCTACAAGTTAGCCCTTGACGGCAATGTCACTTAATGGTAAGTGATGATGTAGTCTAAGATGGTACAGGGCTAACCTATTATGGGTATGGTAAACCCATACTCCTAATTGGTTTGTACACGACACCGTTCCGGGACGCTTAATCGCTTGGCGACATGTTATTGTTTATAGGGTGGTAAATAGCCACGGCTGAAGGCTCCCACCAAAGCATACTTAAGCCGAGAATCGAACTCAGGACCTGCAATTTTATAGTGCGACAGCGCACGCGCTGCGTCGCCGAATCGGTCAGTAGTATCTTGAGATTGCGTTGTTAAGAAGTTTATTTTTTTTACAACTCCAAGAGATCTAGGGATTTTTCGAGTATTTCATTTTAATTTGTTGCCCACTTCCTTGAGACATACAGGAAGACTGAATAAATGAGAACAAAGGTAGTTAAGGTAAGTGTGTGTTTTAAAGAAACAACAACACACCTAATTAGTAGGTGTTTTGTTGTTTCTTTAAGATTTGTGTGTAATAAATAGTATTTATATTTATCTTATCTTGAGTTACGGAACCCTAAATTGCTAACGGTTCGGGCCCACTGACCGCTACCAATAATTACCCAGTATTATTTCATTCATTGTCTCTTCATACAGTTTCCCAAATCGTTTGTCAGTTTGTACCGAACGAAAGTCTTTAACTAATGGTCAGAGCTGTTGACCTGGCAAACGCCTCATTATGGAATCAGGGGTAAGGCTGAACACACATTAGCTTTTACTTAACCTATTTTAACTTTAATTACCTGTAAGTAACTGTTCAAATCGTGCTAATGGTTAAGCTAATTTGAGATTGAACATATAAACATTCTGAGTACCGGTAAAACGGCAAGTCGATGTCGTTACAGTGATTTATTGACTAATTAGCAAATGGCATCACGAAATTGTTTGCTAATGTCGTTCTTTAAAGTCAAGCCAATTTTAAAAGATAAAACTGGAAGGCTCAAATCTACAGATGGTAGCAGGCTGATGAAAATCGTAATAACTCTAGAGGCTTGTGATACGTATCATCATCATCATCATCATTAACAACCGATTGACGTCCACTGCTGGACATAGGTCTTTTGTAGGGAGTTCCAATGCTCACAGTCTTGGGCCGCTTGCTTCCAGCGGTTCCCTGCGACTCGTCTGATGTCGTCTTTCCACCTAGTTGGGGGTTGACCAACGCTACGTTTCAGAGCGGTAAGTCATCACTAGCAACACGCACTGTTCGAAAACTTTAGTTTTCAGGCAATTAGGGATTTTGGACGAAAAGATGTCACGTAGTTTCCCAAACGCGGCCCACCCGAGCTGAATTCGGCGGCGGACCTCCTTCTCGAAATTGGACTTACCTAACTGGATCGTGTGTCCTAGGTATACATACTCGTCTACAATTTCCAGTGAAGAGTTCTCAACGATTATTGGCGATATAAGGCAAAACATTAGCTTTCGACATAATATTCGTCTTGCTCATGATACGTATAATAAAACAATGTGTATAGTAGGAAACCTGCACGCCTGAGAGTTCCGTAATGCTCTCAAAGGCGTGTGAACACATGGCTAGCGTGGTGGACTATGGCCAAACCCTTCTCATATTGAGAGGAGACCCGTGCTCTGTAGTGAGCTGAGAATGGGATGATCATGATAACTATTTATTTATAACACGCTTTATGTTATTAATGGATTACGGTAGGTAATAGTTCAATACTAAAAGTAACAGGTGCGTGCCCGGGTTCGAACACCCGACCTCTGATTAGGAGGCGGACATCCTAACCACTGGGCTATCACAGCTTTTCAATACTTAGTTTATTACTTATTGTTAAAGTCCGCTCATCAAATAGCATTGAAATATAATAGTTTATTTTTTATAGGTGACTTTATCACATTGTAGATATAACTACAAAAAGGTAATTGGTTTCTAGGCTGTCATGTTGACAGTCTTTATTCCCACGTTTTAGCAGCGTACGTCTTTTCACATAGGATCTAATGTCATTGAGCTCATATTTTGTTGTTAATGTAATTATATTGAGCAACGTGTCTGTTATCACACGGTGCACGTAATTAAAAAAATTTTTCTCGTAACGATTAGGGTGTCTAATGGAACCGTATATAAATATAATGCTTTATTTATGGATGGAACGTGCTAACTGGATGCTGCAGAGGTATGTGACTTTGTATTCGATGACAAGTTAGTAGCTCGGAACTTTACTTTGATGGCGCGTGTGTTATATATAATTATATCAGACCTGTGTGATTTTACATTACCGTAGCTAAGTACTTATGTTTTATTTTGCCGCACTGTGAGTTTATATTTTTTTGTATGTGTACATAATTATTATGCAAATGAAGTATTCATAATTTGATCGGACAATTAAGTTTATTATTTGCAAGTGTAATGAAAAACGTCGTATTGACAAATTGATCCTTAGACTCTCGGCTCGACCAGTACACTCGTATTGAACTAGTACCTACTGTAATCCATTAATAACATAAAAGCGTGTTGAAAAGAAATACTTAGTTTATTACTTATTTTTGAAGTCCGCTCATCAAATAGCATTGAAATAGAATAGTTTATTTTTTATAGGTGACTTTATCACATTGTAGATATAACTACAAAAAGGTAATTGGTTGCTAGGCTGTCATGTTGACAGTCATTATTCCCACGTTTTTAGCAGCGTACGTCTTTTCACATAGGATCTAATGTCATTGAGCTCATATTTTATTGTTTATGTAATTATATTGAGCAACGTGTCTGTTATCACTCGGTGCACGTAATTAAAAAAATGTTTCTTGTAACGATTAGGGTGTCTAATGGAACCGTATATAAATATAATGCTTTATTTATGGGTGGAACGTGCTAATTGGATGCGGCAAAGAGAGACTTTGTATTCGATGACAAGTTAGTCGGAACTTTACTTTGATGGTAGGTAAGAGTACGATCTAAAATGAAATAAAGTAATTCGTATATCTTTTTTTTTTATTTTTATTTAATGCAATTAATTGGGCAGACAGGTCAGGCATTTTTAAGCAATTAAAATATCACTTGCTTCGACGGCGAAGGAAATCATTGTGAGGAAACCTGCATGCCTGAGAGTTCTCCGTAATGTTCTCGAAGGCGTAAACTTGACCCGGAGTTAATATATTGACCTGGTTTCACTAATCATAAACATGGTTTTGGTTAACGTTTCATTGGTCTGAATAGGTTAGCTTAGGCTTATCGTAAGTTTAACGGGCCTACGTATCGGTGTAACAAACGAGCGCCTCTATAAAACTTTATCGCTAATAAAGTTACGAAGGTGATTATTTGAATTTCCTTTACGTTAGGTTAGTCATTGGATTTTTTAAACTTGTACAGAGTCGTGCACTTGTATGTCTACAGATTCATCATGATCGACCCATTACCGGCTCACTACAGAGCAAGGGTCTCCTCTCAATATGAGAAGGGTTTGGCTATAGTCCACCACGCTGGCCATATGCGGATTGACAGACTTCACACGCCTTTGAGGACATTATGGAGAACGCTCAGGCGTGCAGGTTTCCTCACGATGTTTTGCTTCACCGTTGAAGCAAGTGATATTTTATTTTTTAAAAACGCACATAACTCCGAAAAGTTCGAAGAGGTGCGTGCCCGGATTCGAACCGCCGACCTTTGATTAGGAGGCTGACGCTCTTACCACTAAGCTATCACCGCGTTGTCTACAGATTATCAGCGCTTGTTTCGGTTCCTTATAAATACCGTAGGTTTGCTTGACTAGGCTTAAAACGTAACAGCTATAATATCAAGAGGTTTAATATGACCTTATGTCTGGTGGGAGGCTTCGGCCGTGGCTAGTTACCACCCTACCGACAAAGACGTGTCGTGTAGAATCGATATCGTGTAGAAACCGTTTAGGAGTATGGGCTTAAAATACCCCTAACAGGTTAGACTGCTACCATCTTTGACCGCATCATCACTTACCATCAGGTGAGATGTCGTCAAGGGCTAACTTGTTGTATATATATATTTTTAATAGCGTGAAATCGAGTTTTCCAATAATAGAGAAGTGTATCGGACAACCTACATTATATAAAAATACCCAACACTCCAACTTAACGTTAAGTATATCTTGCATTAAATTCAATTTAACTACGAATTAATATCATTAAATTTGAATGAATGCTAATTAATTTTATAATAAATGTCACGCATTCATGATATCAAAGTTATTAATTACTTTACAACAAAGTAAGTAACACATAATTGTTTTCCGTCTGCATCTCCAGGATGAATCCGCTCAGCAAAGATGTGTTAAAATAAATTTAACACATAAGCTGTGGATAGGCAACAAAAGGCCTAAGGCAGGCTTGGATGAGATAGGGATTTTGCTGCGCGACCGAACTAAAAAAAATGTGATAGTAAAACCGTAAGAAAAAGTCCGTGGAATAAAATCGTTAAATGAGGCGTGCGCAGGCGCGACAGTCGTATACACAAGCGAGTAGTGTATAAGACCTATCTCTTTCTCCCTCTTTAATTATCTCTATTTCTATGTAATTTTATGTTGTCAAACAAAAATAAAGAGACATATTTTATTATTTTAGTTGATAATTTGAATTAGGTTTTATTTTATATTTTAGGTAATTTATTATTTCCTAAAATACTGAATTTCCTAAATACTTTCCTGTATTTAAATAAAAACTAATCAGCAAAATTTAAGAGTAAAATCAAGAAAAGCTACATAAAATTGAGCACGATTTTTTTTTGCCAATTGTGTCGATTCTACATTAGCCGAAGGTAACTTCGTTCCTACCTGGTGTCCCACGACACCACATTTTTTTATCCACTACAAGTTAGGCCTTTACTGCTATCTCACCTGATGTTGAGTGATGATGCAATCTAAGATGGCAGCGGGCTAACCTGTTAGGGGTATGGTAAACCCATACTCCTAATTGGTTTCTACGCGACATCGTGCCGGAACGCTAAAGGGCCGAAGCCACCCAACAGACCAGACTCGAGCTAGGAACCCAGGTCCTCCAACTTTATAATGTGACAGCGCGCGCTCTGTGCCACGAAGGTCGTCTTTGTTCATATACCAGTGTTTTATTTAATTAACTGCGACTGATCTCAAATTTCAAGTATGTAGGTAAGTCATAAGTTTATTTGTATTCGAACCAAGGATTTGTTTTTTGCGTAACATGATATAACGTTCAATCTAGGATTCGGCATAAAATTAAGTATTCTTTTCGTTAGTGACCAGTTTGTGTATCCTTATGTCAACTTGTCCCACATTTGCACGAATATTTGACGAGCATACTAATGTTTGACTGAAAGTTAGATTTAAGCAATTGATTACAAACGTAAACAAAGAGAAATTCTTTTCCATCATCGACTTTGTCTTGTCTATTAACCGGACAGTCTTAGTGGCCGTTTCATGTAGTTAATCACGTTTATTTAATTAAATTTACCATATTTTTTTGTCAAGGTAAATATAATTATCTACGTTGATTAGTGTTTTTCATTTATAGCTACCTAATATTTATATATTATAATTATAATTACTTCTCAAAATTAATCTACGAATTTAATTTTCATATAAGTTCTCGTTTCGTAAGTTGATATTTTATTTAATGAATAGAAGCAGGCGTTACTTTGCGGAAGTCCATGATAAACAATAAACAGCGAGTATAAGTCAAGTACTTTTCGCGCTTGTGAAGTCAACATCTCCTGAGGATGATCCGGTGTCGGGTCGAAACGTGCGTAGAGGTTCTAGTGGAAGATTTTGTGTGGTGTTATGTCATACAAATCCCGTTGTCGGCGGAATATAGCAAATTATACTTGCTGTTTATTGTTGGTATTTTATTGTAAACAATCCAAAAACAAATTAATAGACCTGAGCAAGTTTATTTGCAAAGTTAGTATATATTATTATATTTTCTAGATTACACAATTATTGTAGATTTTTGGTTTACAAACTTGATAGTTTTTTAATAACAGTTTTTTCTTTAATAATTTATACATAAAAACTTATTTGCGAATCAAAATAAAATAAAAACTTATGAGCATAGGCAAACTAAGGTTTCTTTGTACCTACTTAATTTTGGAAGAAGAAGGTACTATTGATTTCATAATTCAGTTTATGTACTGAATTAAAAAAAAAAACAGGACACGACAGTCTAATTACAAAGCTTAAAACAAAGTGATATTATACTCGTATAAGCTGTGATAGTATGTATGGACGTCCGCCTCCTAACCAGAGGTCGAACCCGGGCACCCATAACTTTTCGGAGTTACGTGCGTTTTTAAGCAATAAAAATATCACTTGTTTCAACGGTGAAGGATAACATCGTGAAGAAACCTGCATGCCTGAGAGTTCTCCATAATGGTCTCAAAGGCGTGGGAAGTCTGCCAATCCGCACATGGCCAGCGTGGACTACAGCGAAACCCTTATCATACTGAGAGGAGACCCGTGCTCTGTAGTGAGCCGAGAATGGATTGATCATGATGATTCGTATATATAAGAATTCCAAACCCCAAAGAAATAAAATGATAGATATAAATTTCATGAACATAGGTCCGGGTAAACCTAATTATCATATAATAGGTATGATGAAAATGCTTTTAATATTTGAGGTGCTTTATTGTTAAATAAAGTAATTAGAGTTGACGTTTCACGACTTTAAATTCGTTTATTTTATCAGCAAAATGTTCATCAACATTTAAATATGATTATTATGCAAATCTAATGTTGTGTTAAATAAATTAAATAATTATTTTTTGTTTTAAATTTTTACGTAGATATCTTGAGAGGTATTTGGTTCGTAATCTCGTATATAGCTCGTAATAGGATAATAACATTTAATTTTCCGACTGTAAGAATTTCAGATATTGTTTTTTATAAACATACAAACATATATATCCAAGGTAATGAACATAGGCGTACATTAATTAAAAAAAAAAACAATTCACATCTGTCATTAATCTGTCATTTATATCGAGAAGACTATCTCTCAAATAATTTTTGAAGGGATTAGAAGCTGGCACCATACTCAGTAATTTATATTTGCACGATCAGTAACTTGGTAGGTAGGTTAGTAGTTTCTGTTCAATGGGTACAATATATATTATCTATTAAAGGTAAGTAAGTATTTCAGGTAGGAATTAAATAAAAAAAAAAATTGTAGGAAAGTTAGATTAGGTAAATTATTTTTGAACGCCTCTTAAACTAAACAAAATAATAAATGTACCTGTTTTTTTATAAAGTTCAAAATATTGTACTATGTTTGAGAACAAACAATTTATTAACATCTAGATGTAAAATATAATACGACTTTCTTCAGATGTTATTTTATTGTTTTAGTAATAAACAAAACACGTTTATAACAAGGGCTTGCAGGTCTTACAGCTTGCAGGCAGGCTTATTTAAAAAATAAAAATAAAATCATTGTGCGTTCATTAATTTAAAAAAAATATATATAATTTATAAAAAAATACAACTTGAATAGCTACTTATTATCTTTTTAAAATAATGTTTTACTTACGTTGCGTTACTGCGAGATAACTATGAAATAAAATAAGCACACGCCAAAATTTTTACTCTGTGCAAAATTTCACTGGGTTACATATTTTTTGGAACGACGTGTTCTAATTATAAAAACTGTATATCAACTGAGAATTCGGATTCTAATATATTTGCGCGCGGATTTCCCTCACGCGAAATTTGAAATACGAACGCCGACACGTGCTGTACACAGCGCCGGTTGCGGACTGGCTGGTTGTAAAAAAGTGTTGATACTCAGATAGGAACGCACCGGCGTAAACCAACCAAATCATAATAAATACAAGTATTTACTGTGCCACTCGTAATAATGAGGCAATTTGACGTGGTCGGCTAAGTTATTTCAATTCACTTTCTAGCTTAAGCATGATTGCTTTGCTCTACAGATAAAACTAATAAAGTAAACAATGATAACTTGCGAGTAAAGGTTATTGTTTGTAGTAGGTATGTGGTGCTGACGCCTTGTATTCGGTTTTCCTGTTTTACTAAAATAATGAAATTTGACAATATTATATTGCTATTATAAACTTGACATTGGCTAATCTGTGTAAAGCAATAAAACGAGAAAAAAAAACTTGCTATGTCTTAATGTTTTTTTTCTGGGTTTTACACATAGCTCATATTTTAATTATAGAATATTATATAAAGTATATTTTTAGCGTAAATATTTTTTTTAATTATCACAAAGTGTAAAAAAGTAAAGATTTAAGAATTTGGTGAAGAAATTCCGAACAGTTTCTTTATCGAAAATTTAATTAAGAATCAATCAGAAATGTATTAACTTAATGAAAAATATGCTAGTTGATGGCTAGATGCCTTTTGAAATCGTTGTTTCATTTAAGTATATATTTAAAGATAGGAAAGTCTTTGAGTTTAAATTTTTGAATACACACGTCATATTGTGTAACAGGGTCCTCCATACAAATTAAAGGAGGAGGAAAAGAGAATAGAGAGTTTAATAGAGGACTGTTAAAATCTCCACTTTATGAAAACATATATCCTATCTTTTCCGACCCATTTTTACTAAATAGTTTAAATAAAAAAAAAAAATTGAACCAAAAATACTTAATTCACAGATCACTAAAGTGAGCTTCAAATATTGTACAAAATTACTATGCTTAATTATGATACATCAACCGCTCCTCGGTCAGAGACCTCCAACCTCTTCCATTGCTCACTCTCCTTGCCAAGTTTCGTCCAATCCTTTCAGTTTACCATCCTATCTAGTATAAGTGAGCTACATATATTGTACAAAATTATTATGTTTAGTTATAATACATAAACCGCTTCTCGGTTACAGACGTCCAACTTCTTCCATTGCTCTCTCCTTGCCATGTTTTGTCCAATCCCTTCAGTTTGCCATCCTATCTATATATTATACCTATAATCTCTCTATTCAGTATCACCGTTGGCAACCAAACCGGTAACATAATGATACCTACTATTTATTATGCTACTTCAAGTGAGCCATCCAGCCGTAACATTATTGGTGATTCAAAGTTGAATTACAAATTAGAATTACCGTATAATGAGAAAATGCAGATGTTATCGTGTATACAAAATGATTATTAAATCCTTATCATTGGAGGTATCTATGGGAAATTAGTAACGCTGGAGGTATGAACTCTATGAAATTACAGGTTTGTGTTACTACACGATCGCATTGGCCCTGGTTTTAGATGAATGGATTTCGAAACATAAAACATCTCAGTAGTAGCACATGCTCTAAACCATCTTATACAAGGAGAAGAAGCATTGTTATAATGAAAACACAATATATTGCCAATACATAATTGAAATAATGTATACTAATGAAATAAGTAAATTCATGAAATAATTTTAACATTAGCAATATAAAAAACTTGTGCTGCATTAGAACTGCACTGTCAATTAATTAAATGAATTAAATTTATTTTATAACAGCTTCGTATTTTTATATTTATATACTTCGTATATTCGTATTTAATTCGTTGATCGTCTTCGTTGATTTCAGAATTGTTGCCTAATCTTCCCACGTGAACTATTTGAGAGATTGGTATAGAAACTACATGTCCTTTTCCATAGCGTAGGTGACATACATACCAAATTTCAAAGCTGTCTGCCCGCGGCTCGTAAACAATTGTCAAATTTCCCTCGGGAACTACTTAAGGTATAGGGATAAAAGGTAGCTCATGTTAAAGGCTCCATGCATGCTAAATTTCATCCAAATCCGTTCAGCCGTTTTTGTGTGATTGAGTGACAAAAATCCACACTTTCACATTTATATAGGAATATAGGACATGCGTAAGTTTGTATGTACCTTAGTTTGTATATGTCTATATTTCACACCCGTCGACGATGAAACTACTAGACCAGTTTGAATTTTAGATTTAGATTTACCCTATAATAACACATCGCCTACTTTTTATTCCCGAAAAATCCATTGTTTCCACGGGTTTTCAGAGAAACTAAATTTCACCTCGACGGCCGCAGCATAATTTCGCGAAATTAGATTATTTAGATAACGGGAATGGGAACAGGGATGACACCTGAGATAATCTTCAAATACAGACATGCGGAATAATCACAGGAATTTTAACATGTGTGGACGAAGTCGTGGTCGGCTTTACTACAAAAATAAGTACTTAATTAATTTAAAGGTGATACAATATTTGTTTGCGAATTACTAAAACGGGGTTGATTTTCAATAAAGTATTTTTGCTTTTTTTTTTGCTCAGATCCCAGAGCCTCCCACTGTTTAAGATCCCGAAGCCTGCCACTGTTCAGATCCCGGAGCTTTCCACTGTTTTATGCTGATGGTGGCCACCGAGGGCGTTTTAGTGGGTAAAAATCCCACATAACCCAAGCCTTTCCCCAGCAATAGCGGGTATCTCAGTAGGAGATTTCAACAAAAAAAAAAGGTATTTTTGCTCGTGACGTTTTTCCTTTGCTAACGTTACCTATCTAATCCTTATATTTGCCTCATAGCGAATGGTTTTTTTTTTAAATACTGTCTTAGTGGATGCCTATTTTATAATCAGCTAACAGGACAACAAATGCCAGCTTGAGCCGGCCAGAGTTTTGAGCTAGGCGTTGACAAATCAGTCAGTCAGTGTTTCAGTTACCGTTTGCTATGAATTATTGAATGAATAGGTATAGATATAATGAATACTTGTATTGTGCACCACAGATAATAAAAAATGCAAATACAGCAGAGCGTTAGACAAGGTACCTATCCCACTTTATAAATTCACCTTACTCACATCTAAGGGTAGCTGGAAGAGATCTCTTATAGAGATAAGCTTTCCTTTGTATACTTCTTTTGTAAGTGTTTGATATCACAAATTTGGTAGATACATAAATAATAAAAAATAAAAATAAATAAATACATTTTGGCGGCCTTAACAACCTTAGCAACCAAGCGCACAAAAAGAAAATTCTATAGATGAAGCTTATAAAAAAATACTATTTTAGTCTAAAGGATGACGTAAACAGCAATAATTTTTTGGTATGAATTATCACATAGTCATCTCACATAGTCAATAATAAATTATAATTAGCTTTATTTAATTATAATAAGTTTATATATGCATAAGAAGTGTGTTGCAGATTAAAAAACGCACGGGATTCTTAGATCTTTACAAAAATAATAATATTTTTTTTGTAATAATGTAAAAAAAATATTTACAAATAAAAGCATAATGAAATTAAAAAGTATTTGTTAAAAAATAGCAAACATGTATAAACATAAAATTCCTATCAATTATGTCAAGTGATCTAAAATAAAAACTTCAGATAACATTTAGCCGAGTAAAGTACTAAGTAATAGTTGATAGACGATAGAAGAATCAAAAGAAAAAAATTAAAATTTAAACCTCACACAATCATCTATAATTCAATGTAGAAAGTCGTAAATGCTGGTATGGTACACAGTAATAAAATATCCAAGTTAATCGCATAGAAATTGGTCGTTATATATTACAACTTAGCCCTAGGATCCTAAGTTATTTGCAGCTGCGTAGACAGGTCGACAACCCAACCTCTGCCTTGGGCAGGGCCAAATGACTTAGATAAAGTACGTGTTTATCGCTTACAGGCTACGTCATAAAGGTGTGAATCCATTCTATACCTCACAAGTTTTCTGTTAATTATTCATTTGTTTATTCATAAGGTATGCCAGCGATAAGTTGCAAATTACATTTCTATCCATCTAAATAAGTTAATTACTAGTGCGGTTACAATTTATCAATTATAGACATATTCAACATTGCTAACATTCTCCGAACAAATTTTTCTCATAATTAGATTATAAATATTTACAAATTCATAGCTGCTTAGATAGTTATTAAATATGTCAGGCCTAGAAATAATTACAAAATAAATAGAATTATAATTAGGTTAATTAAATTAAAATATTTAATTACTGTTAAAATGTGTGTAAAACATGTAAAATGTGTAAAATCTGCTCACCTCATCGATATCAAACGTAATATTAATTAAGGATATTATCAAACATAATATAGTTAACTTAATCAAGTTATATAAAATATCCCCAACTTAGCACGGGTAGTTGGTACTTAAAAGAATATTAAAGAGATATCTTAGCGAGAACGGCGTTCGATTTTTGCTAAAAGGTTGCAGAACAATGGCTGTCCATAAAATGAATAAATTATTGAATCCATAATATATACTCGAAATTTTGAAAAACGGCGGTATGTCAGCTTTGTTAATTGGTCGGTTGGTTGGCTTGCTTCCTGATGATTGCCATAATTTTGAAAGATATATTTAAGTTATATTTAATCTGGAATTTTAATATAAATTTAAGGAAAAAGTGAGTTTTAATGTTTGATAGCAAGGAATTTTCTTTTTTTTTTAAATATGGATTTATATTTCATAAAAAAGATTGCAAATTGAGAAAAGGAGTAGCTGCTTTTTTAATGATCTATAATTATAAGAATTCTTAAGTATCTGGGCACCGCAGAATATCCATCCATCAGGGTAGGAATTAATGAACGTTATTGTATTCATCCTCATTCACCACAGAGAAAAACAGCCAGAAACTTCAACGGATCCAAACTAAAGGTTAGCTATGGTGAGCATTGCTTATCTGCGGATACCAAATGCATACCACTGCTAAGTAGATGTAGATAATTGAAATTTCTACTAGCTAATGTATAAGGCACTTTAAAAGGTGGCGTAGGGCGTGTTTCGAGCTTACGAGTACAATCAAACCAGTCCCCTTAAATTTCTCCGTTCATTCATTACTAGATCTATCTACAACACGAAGTTACTTTACTAGGTCATAATAAGGGCATGAAATTAGCTGAACTGAATCACGAAACTACCTAACCTAAGCTTTAGCTAATATTTAAATTGTTTTTTTTTGTTCATGTATGTTAATTGTTTTAAATCTTCAAAACAATCAACATACACGAACAATCAAATCAAGCAATAATGTTATTGCTTGATTTGATTCAATAACATCCTTGTAGGTCCAGTAATAAGCTTTATTATTAGGTAAACAAGTGACCCCACGTGTCACCTGATGTTAAGTGTTTACCGTCTTAATCGACGTACCATGTACATCTGCAGTCAAGGAGGAGCTGCCGGCTGAACCCATCGTCCTCGTCCATGGTCGCTTGGCGGTTGGATACGCTAGAGCTGTAACTGGTCCATTCCGAAGCATCCCACCCGATCAGTAAATTTCAGTACTTGCCGAGAAGCGCAAATCACTTAATTATAAAACTTAACACTCTTTTTTTCCTCGCTGAGAAATGCATTTACGCAACCGGGTATGTGGGACTCGCCGGCCGCCAACACAGTGACCAGAATACCCATTAAAACCCAGCGGAGCCTTCTGTGTCCCAGATGGAGTAGCAAAGGATCTTGTTAGCATACACTTTGACACATTAAGTACACTTCGCCTGAGGGAAAAAAATAACCCAGAACTAGGAAAAGCCAATACTAGGGTAGCTAGGGTTACCAATATAAGGAGGTTTTGCTTTCGATTCTCCACTCTTATGAGAGACCAGATTTGAGCTCAACAGGGTATTGAAGCTGGATAGTGATTATGATTACTGCATATATTCATTATTCCAATTGCGCACTCAGAAGTTGGGCTGGCCGCGACCTTGGGCGGTAGTATTGGCCCAGTGACCTTGTCTCATTGCGCCTATTGGATTCGACCTTTCAATCAGGACGGCCCATTGTGAATACAATTTATATACAAATCATCTTGCAGGCTTAATACTTGTCTGTCATCAAATTGATTCAATCTTCTTTAACTTTCACGCATCATTCAAAGTTTTACTGTTTCTTTTAAGATTTATTGTTTTTGTTTTTCTTAAACTAGATACAAAGATTACAGACCTTTCCTTGTTCCTTCCAAATGGGTTCGATTATATTGGTGTTCAATCCAGGCCGCCGGAAGAACCAGAATTTGGTATGGTGTTGGCAAGTATTTAGGTTTTCAGCAGTGTACGCCAATGTCTGGAGGAGGCTCCCCAAGACATTGGCGTAGACTCCAGATACTGTTAGATTTAGTTATAACTGTTAAAACTGTCAGTTTAATTTATAATCACCAGCATGGAAATAATAGTTTTTTTCAGTATGCCATCCTTATTCTAGAAGAGGGTCAATCGTTGGCTTGGATGATAAAAAAATTATGATGACTTAGGTACCTGGGAAGATATTAACCGTTTACACTGTACAGTTGTTGGTGATGGTGGAAATCGTTTTTGACGTAAATGCGTTGTCATATTTTGACGAGCTATAACATATAATTATAACCCGCGACTTCTTCCGTATCTGTGCCACGTTACAGCGAGAGCACCAGGTCTCGACGACATCGGGAGAAATCTTATGAGGCGCCTCATGAGAGAATTGGATCTAGAATATGAAGGTGACATTGGAATTTGGAGTTCGGCCCGATCGCTCCGTGTCCTTGGACTAATACCATGTTAGGATGACGTCAGAAACCAGGGTTCAGTATAATTTACTTGCGAAGCGCTGTCTATCATCAGTTGGTCTTCCGGGTAATAAAGGACGATCTTGAGGCGTCTCTTGATGAGACGCCTCAACGGCTAGCAAGTTGGCTGAACCTAGTTTGGGCCAGGGTTTATTATTCATCAAGAAAAAAAATTGTTGTTTTTTCAGAACAGGGATAAACAATTTTACACTTTTTGACAATATATTTTGTTATCAGTCTTTTCATCAGTTTAGTTTAGCCTGGTTAAGTCTAGTAATTTCCTGAAGATCTCGCGAATGTTATTGGAGGTATGAATAGAACTTCTTAGCAGCAAACCACTCACTTAAGACAACGATACTCAATACAACTTAGAAAGATTCTTACAACTTACCCTTGCAAAATCCATCGTTTAGATGGACTTAAGAGCATTTAAATTCAAGATAACAGTATCAGATAGCTTGCAACCTGAAGACAGATTAGATACTTTTTAGCTCGGAAAAATAAACGCAATCGCAAAATCCAGAAACAAACATGTTCATGGGCAAAAGCTAGTTTCGATAAGCTAGCAGGTAATAAATAATTTCAACAATAAAGGTATCCTTTCAATGGCATAACGGTTTGTGTCCATAAAGCGTGTATTGACAGCGCATCAATTCGTGATTGGAGATATAAATCTTCACCAATCAAATCGAAATCGCGAAATGTCTTTTATGATACATAGAAATGAGTAATGTTATTTTTTTACCGTTTGTTTGAAGTCGGAATTCTTCGATACATAAATATAGGTGGGTTCAGGTATGGTAGGTAAGTATAATGAAAAAACATTTGGAGTTAAGTTTTATTTATGTGTTTATATAGAGCCTTAACCTGGTGTAGAACCAATTTCAAGAATACTTACGTGTAGTTATAACATGTTGTATCAGAGCCTGAGAAGACATAATTTTTGTATCATCATATCATATTTACGTGTTTGTGAATTTGGAGTTACTACGTTACATAAATCACAAGTTTATAGAGCCTCAGAAAGAAAGACAGAGTGCGAACGTGAGGGGTAGACGGATAACATATTCTGGGCTTAATCCCAAGTATACCCCTAGATATCTGTTCGTTTAATTATACATTACTTACAATTCACGAAACAAATTTTGGGGTACATGAATAATAATAATAAAAAAAAACTTGAGAGGTGTCAAGGGACACCCGGATGGAACGAAGTTCCTTTCGATAAATTAGTGAAGGAATTGTAATAAAATTTTATTTTATTTAAGTTATAATAATATTTTTTTTATTATTAACAAATATAATGTTATATAAACTTAATCAGTAGGCTCAATTTTGTACTACATCAGCAATATCCGGAACTTGTGCAGAAAAACTGTCAGGATTCATTATTATTATTATTATTTTTTATTACTTACAAAAAACCTGTATACACTCAACAAAAATAATTGTCGCGACACCACACTGTTCAATGCGAAATAGAAATGAAAATATCTGGCTTGCTTTCTATAAGAGAGAGAGAGACAGACAGAGAAACATGCGACGCCGCACAGCTTACAACAACAAAAGGTGTCGTGACAACTTTTCGTAAGAATTTTTTCCATCTAGCCCCCTTTCACAACGCGCGATAAGGAACTTCGTTTCGAAAACATTGAGGTCCTAACTCATACATTATATCGTAACAATAATTCACACACAATTCTTCCCATTACCAACATCTCATAGGGTTTTCATTTTTTTTCCATAATTTTCTATGAAAACTTAATTCAAAATCAAAATTTAAAAAAAATCAAGTCAATCGTCCGAAATACAATATAGTTCAAAATAAACTTTAGAACAGTTAATCATAGAATCAACTCGTCTCCTGTTTGGTGCAATCGTAGCCAGTGTCAGTGAACTTTACTGAATGCAAAGATTACTATCATTATCTATTGATGCATTGAGCATAGAGGTCGTGAAAACGTAATTTTTTTAGCATAAGTTTTTTAACAGATTTGAATAAAAAAGAAGGCCCTTCACAGTCTTCAGTTATTAAAAAAAAAACTGGACAAAATAAGTGTTGTGTACAGTATTGTTATTAGTTTAAGGTGGGTACTTTTTGACTTTGTTAAATAATAAAGTGAATTAAGTAGGTAGGAAAAAAAGATGTGTTGTTGTAGGCTACCTAGCTAATACAGTTGTGATTAGAACTCCCGAGTTTTATTTATGTTCCTAAACATATTAGTAAGACACTTCTTTTGTTGGCTATAATATATATAACCCCTAACAGGTTAGCCTGATACCATCACCACCACCAACCACCAACCAATTACGAGTATGTCCTAATTGGTTACTACGCGACAACGTGCCGGAACGCTAAATCGCATTTCGACACGTCTTTGTCGGTAGGGCTAGCCACGGCCGAAACCACCAGACAAGACTCGAGCCAGGAATCGAACCCAGGACCTCTAATTTTATGATGTGACAGCGCGCGCGTCGACGGAGGTTATCAATAAACAGTAAAACCATTATACGTATTATAATAAACGCTACGTGACAATACGTAACAGATAAACACTTGAATATGGATTCGGTATATGATCTGCCCGGATAACTTTTATTGTGGGTTTTTTATTGGACACTTTTAAGGTGGGAAGTTATCACAAATAATGATAAAAATATTATTTTCAGATGCCTGTAATAGGTTTACATCAGTGTTTCCAAGTCAAGGGGTACGCGCGGCTATCAGTAAAAACAAGAACAATTCCCAAATTGTTATTGTTTAACGATCATCATCGTAAAAGCACGGAGCACCGAGCACTATCCCGCGAAAGAATTTCAAGACCTATGCATAGAAAAACGAGCACATATTTTGTCACGCGTCTTCGCCAATACATCATACTCGGATGTTCACTATTGTTCTTTAATTTGAATATAATAAATGTTATTTAAACTGACTTTTTTATATATCATTGCTACAATAAGGGGTACGCAGGTTTGAAGTCTTTTTTGAAGTGGTACGCAGCAAAAACTAATTTCGAACCACTGGTTTACATAAACCTATTTTGATATTGAATTCCATAGGTCATATTACTCGTGGCCCGTAAAAATACCTACGACCATCGACCTGTGAAGTAAAGAGGACCATTACTATAACATATAATATTTCCTAATACACACTTGTTTAACCAACTGTTCGCTGTTTTGTTGTAATTCTTAGGTAATTCTTACATGGTATAACGTACTGTTTTTAATATGTACTGGACTTTCAACATTAGCATACAAGCATCGGTGGTTCAGTGGTAGAATGCTCGCCTGCCACGCGGGCGGCCCGGGTTCGATTCCCGGCCGATGCAGTCCTTTTTTTTTTGTTTTTTTTTAATCATTATTATATAAAATATAATATTTTGAAGTAGTATAACTATCATAGCTTTCAATTGTTCGGTTTATCATTTTTGTGAAATAAAATAATATTGTATTCGGTAATAACGATTGTCATATTTATTGCAGTAAATATCCATGGAAACTAAATAAATTTGTAATGGTATGTATTTTCTTGTAGAGATTTTTTAACGTTCTGTGCAGTTAATCTACGAATTCATTTTGTGAAAGCATAATAAAATGAAAAAGAATGGTTAAAGACAGGCGCCACCTAGTAAAAACGCGAGAAAGCGTTGTAACCTTACGTAGTTATGCTACTCAATGCTAGATGGTGCTGTAAACTTTTATACATTACCATCATAATTCTGTTTGTATTAAGTACTTAATAAATAAACTTTAAATGGTTTGAGCAATTTATGACGATGATTGAATAATTAATAAAAAAATATTAATGATTGAAACTGGATAGTTTGCTTGAAACTTTGCGAGTCTAAGGAAGGTTCATCTCAGACTTGGTTTAATAACAAATTTAACTGTAAACAGTAAGAGAGGTCAAAGGATTTATGATCACCACACCCCATGCCATATCTGCACGGATCCGTGACGCATGTTCTTGCAGTTAAGGGATAATCTGTTCATACATGGCCATGGCACGTCTCGTGTATTATAACTGCCCGCTCAATAAAACATAACGGTTTTAATACCATTGAATGAGATGTCATGGCGATCCATGGCAAAAGTTGAGAGTAGTCGCAAAATATATATCATTTTATAGAATTAAGTACCCCAGTTTCTTGTGTTAAGAAACACACTTCTTCAGTATCTATTCTTATTTATTTACAGGATGGTACACACCTTGTTGATAAGGAACACAACTCTTCAATATCTATACTTGTTTATCTATAACATTTTACCCTCCTTTGTAGAACCAAAACCTTGGAGACCACTTTTCGGTACCAAAACTAAACAATAACTAACCAACAATGACCAACGACTAACTAACTTGTAAAGGGCCGATTCGAACGTCATGTTTTCCGTTTTGCCTTATTCAAATCCGGTATCTTAAGAAAACAGTTCTCAATTGAGATACTTTTTATTAAAATAGTCAAAAGTAAACCTAAATCATTTAAGTCAAGTCACATACTTCAATTATATATTCTCATTTAATAACTAAGATATTATATGTATGTAAATTCACTAATTAATGTCAAAGACACTAAAATCTAAAACATTTGAAAATCATGACACTTGTAACTGAAAATGGTTCCTTTAGTGACTTCTCTTGCTGATAGTTGACGCAGATTGATCTCCAAATCGCCTAATAATAGTTTTAACATGAATGGACTATATGCTAATCGAGATAAATATATATTAGAGGTTACTTTTGATTAGATAAGAATGTTGTTAGTTGAGTTACTACATAAACCACTTAATCAATTACTTAATATTTTTTTTCATCCAGATTGAGATATCGTAAATTGTAACATCTACTCAAGTATAGGTTTCTATGTGAGATAAAATTAGTTTTCTACTTAGTTAACTGTCACATCAGCATTATTTATATTTCTGAATAACATTGGACGTTTTAGTTTGCGTGTTACCCTTTCGTTTATCTACAATACAAATGGCGATTGTAACTTTTTATTTTGCCATTCTTTATAGGTTTGGAAAAGGATTTTCCACTCTTAAGTTTTGTAAGTTTACTTTTTACAGCTTTTGTGTTTATTTCAATATTAATAGCGATGCATTAATATTCAAATATATTCGGGTGTTAATCTAAACCAATACTAAGTATAGTTTGTATTGTATATTTATCTAAGTTTATTTTAAATACTCTGTGTTTACCATCTACAGTCTTCCTTAACACTAGCCTCTTATACTAAGGTTGCCTTTGGAAGACACTTTACGCCTTTATTACCTAATAATATTATGTATCTATAGTCTCTGTTTCCTTGTATTGTTTCTTTGTGTTTTGATGTATTCAGTAATATCTATTTATTGTCGTATGTCAATACGAGATTTGAGATCGCTATCAGGCTTGTACCCGTCAACCATTCTGTATTCTGTAAGAGGAATAGCTGTTTTTTAACAGAGTTACTATTATTACACCACCATGGAATAACTAAGTCTATTGTTCGTTTATTCTTATGACATCACTTAATATTTGTCATGTCAAATTTTATACGACCTCTTCTTTTTTTGGTTTTTATAGTCTTGGATTGTGTCGATGGCCAATACATTTATTTATGCATATAAATAGAAAATATTAACATTATCAAGTTTACTTTGTTATAGAGTATATATGTCAATCTGAAGTTAAAGTCTAAAATCTTTGTTATTTTTGTAAAATTAAGGATTGGATATCTATATGATATCTAGCAGGGCTTACATGTAACTTCCACGAAGATCCTGTAAGGCCTAGATTGTGTATTATGTATATACTTATACTAGTGACGTGGCAGATCTTTGATACATCTCTTATGATCTTTTAATAATATCGCAACCTAGTTTCAACAAAAAATCATATAAAAGGTTTTTCATTCTTAACGAAATACACTTAGACTTACTATATAGATATTATCCATTACTTCATCAACGTTTGATTTGATTTTGTAAAATATCGCATAAACCTTATATTTTCCATCATGTATTGCCACATCTAGGAAGCAAGCCGAGCAAAATTTCATGTTAATGAGTTGGATAAATACATTTGCGTAACGTTTTGTATAGATTAGGTAGATAAAGACCAATGGATTCATATTTATTACATGATCATAACTCATAAGTCATATTATGACAGATCTTATCTTGACAACGATCTTAATATTTTTTTCCTAATCCTAATTCTACTTCTTCATATTTCTGTATAACTCGTGCTTTTCCTTAACTTTTTCTGGTGTACAATTCAGAAGTTAAATATTTAGTAAATAAAAACACAAGTTATTTCGTTCGCAGCTTGTATTCAGCATATCCCTGAGCATCATGGATATTCTGGTAAAACATTTATCTGGGATTGTGAATCTGTATAATCTCTGACGTGGGCGAGTTATTGTGTTACAGGGCGTTGTAACGGGAAGAGTTAATTTTAATTCCTCAAGGCATTCCATATGCATTGAAACAGTTAAATCCGATTTGGAAGCTGCATAATGAAATTCATGAATAGTATTGTGTTTGATATTCACTGTACAAACAAAACGCATTCTTACAGTTAAATATGTTTCCATTTTAACGATAAATGAAATCAGTATGGCCAAATGACTCGGTGAATATAATAATATATTATATTATATCAGATTCTTTTAAAACAATATAAAATAAGAAACAATTACAATCGTTTCCTTTTACTTGTTTATCACAAGTATTATATCAATTTACTAGCTATTGTATGTACAAATTATCAATTTACTAGCTACTGTATGTGTAAAGTGTGTGTATGAAGTCTGACACGTCGCACGAGTGTGCGACACGTCTTTGTCGGTAGGGTGGTAACTAGCCACGGCCGAAGCAGCCCACCAGCTGATTTGATTTGACTTTACTACAATTTTAGAATCAAACTTAATTTTGGGTAACTGTCCAATCAGCACCGCAGATGTTCTGCATTTCAGTCGATGTAAAGCAATTATCACCATGATTAACCCATTGCGGGCTCACTACAGAACACGGCTCTCCTCTCAATATGAAAAGGGTTTGGGTATAGTCCACCACGTTGGCATAACTCCAAAGATCGAGATCGAACACCCGACCTGTATCACAGCAGTATGAAGGTACTTAATTCGCTTAAAAGGTTACTAGAAAGGCTTAGGATTATTGTTATTTAAAAAGTAACTATTTGCAGGCCCTTTAACATAATAAAAAACATTAATTCAAACACGTATCTAGATAAATATGGCTAATGGAAACTATAATTGTTTTATGCTTTAAATAATTGTGTTTTATAAGAAGATTACCCAAAAGTTGTACTTGTCTTTTAAAGTTTACTAAATATGTCCTCAAACCACAACACAAGCTATTTATTTTATGATAATGACTGAATACTAATAAGCAATTTCTCAAGGCCACGAGGCAGGGGCCCGTTAAATCCGTTCCGGAATCCCGAAATGAATGCCCAAGCTTTTGTGTAAGGGGACTTAGGGTGTGGACGTACCAAATAATTGGATACGGAGTGAACAAAGGGTTATGTGACTTAAAAAGCGTAAAAGGCAAGCTTAATCGGCCTCCGCTCGTTTGTTGCGATTGTTTCAAAGGGTGTCGTGCGGTTTGCTGATTGACCCGGTATTATATTCTACGTATGGTGCTTTTGTGTATTTTAATCCGGAAAGAGAGCTATTAGGAGTACACTGACGATATAATACTAGTCTATACTCTGTGCCACGAAGTTCTGTGCCACTTGGCCAGGTATCGAAAACTAGAACTATTAAGTGCTTTGTTTGCTGGTCTTATGTGGCGCAGAATCATCATCATCATGATCAACCCATTACCGGCTCACTACAAAGCGCGGGTCTCCTCTCAATATGAGACGGGTTTGGCCATAGTCCACCACGCTGGCCATGTGCGGATTGGCAGACTTCACACGCCTTTGAGAACATGGAGAACTCTCAGGCGTGCAGGTTTCCTCACGATGTTTTCCTTCACCGTTGAAGCAAGTGATATTTTAATTGTTTAAAAACGCACATAACTCCGAAAAGTTAGAGGTGCGTCCGGGATTCGAACCGCCGACCTCTGATTAGGAGGCTGACGCTCTAACCACTAGGCTATCACCGCTTTTCATCCGGAGGGCATGCGTAAAAGCATTTCCCAGCGCGAAAAAAAAAATAGGTCATAGACCGCATTTATAGCTAATTGTTATATAATGGAAACTTTAATATATTATCTGTTTTATGCTATCACAGAATAGCAACACCCCTTGAAGATAAGTTGTCGGTGGTGATTCATTATTGATGACACATTCTGTATTAATTTTATAAATGCAATATATTGTAAACGTCGATATAATATGTCCAGCATCCCGTCTAGTATGTTGCTATCTATTGTTACTTTGTTAGAATATCGTCGTCATGATGATGCCTGCATGATGAGCCTATTAAAGTTTCATGGAGGGCCATAGAAGGGGTTTCAGAGCATGACCGACCGCTGCTTTAATGCGGTGTCCGTGATCGGCGGGTTCTCTGAGGCACAGGGGCGGACGGAGACTGCCAATTTCCTAACTGGGTAGTAATCCTCACTCCCAGAGAGACCAGACTTATCAGAAAAATTCAATGCCTAATAAATAACCCTTGGCCCGATTTGGAGTCCAAATTTTGCTAAACAAAATAATATATTGTCTACGTATACGTATCACTATTTATTATACATCAAACATTTTACATAAAACTTAAACTTAAACTTAGATTAACCTAAAACTAAAAATCTTAAAAAATAAATAACATCACAACTAAAATATATTATTAAAAGGAGTCCCTTTAGGCAAGGTTCCGAAGATACTGGCAGCGTTCCCCCTTTGAATTGCTAATATACGTATACGTATTGTCGGAAGCATAGACAATAAATGTGAAGGTAAGTTTCTGTTTATGTTTCTTTTACTATCACATATTTTATTATTTGTTACGTGAGATTTTGATAAAGAAAAAAAAACCCCTAAGTTTGTTGTGGGCTTCTTGGACCTGGGCGCGATTGGAATCCTCTTTGCTTTAGTTTTAAGTTGGCGAGTGTAGTTATCACCATCACTAATATAAATAATGAAAAATGTGATATATTTGGACTGTAATAGGTTTATGTGAATAAAGATATTTTTCAAATCAAAAAAATCAAAATTGCGTTTATTCAGCCATTAAAAGAAAAAATTACATCACATCTAAAAACGTATGTGTCTAGAAATTGGCTGAACAGGGCGCTGCCTCAGCTTGATGCTGCGTCAAAATTGACTGCAGCGCTGATTTTCAGGCATAACCCATGCTGATATCACGGAGTGACTGGGAAAGTTCTCCTTTAGTGTGTGAGGGTGTGTGCGCGTGTGCGTGAGTACGTGTTTGGTTGCTTTTCTGTTTTTGATTTTATTCATTTTTATTATTTATTATGGAACCATGAAAGCTGCCTAATCCTCTACTAACCGAAATACGTCAGCCAACCTCGAAAATTTCAATATTAAAATCTAAAAAAAGCTTTTAAATTAATTTCAAATCTGTAAAATGTTAAGAAGATGAGTGTGTGTGGTTGATAAAAGCTTATCAGTAAGCTATTTCAAAGTATTATAGGCAGTAAACATGGCTGAGATAACCCAGCTAATGTTAAGTAATAAATCACATAGCAAGCATACTGTTCTTATCGTTGAGCGAAAGTACTTTAGAGGTTTAAGTGTTTCCTTACTTGATGTGGAAAAAATATTATAATAGGTACTGAGTAAGCAAGGGTTTTGAAAATGATGATAGGAATTCATCAACGTCATCATGATCGACCCATTCTTGGCTCACTACACAGCACGGGTCTCCTCTCAATATGAGAAGTTTGACCATAGTCTACCACGCTGGCCATGTGCGGATTGGCAGACTTCACACGTCTTTGAGAACAATATGGAGAACTCTCAGGCGTGCAGGTTTTCCTCATGATGTTTTCCTTTACCGTTGAAGCAAGTGATATTTTAATTGCTTAAAAACGCACATAACTCCGAAAAGTGAGAGTGCGTGCCCGTGATCGAACCCTCGACATCTGATTAGGAGGCTGACGTCTTAACTACTAGGCTATCACAACTTATATATATTTATTTCAGAGTAATCGATAGCAGAAATAAAAACATTCCAATAGGCACATATGTAGGTGGCGTTGGGAAACGCATCAATGTCATACATATTATATTTTTTGATGGCTTCACTTATACTCTTTTTTTTACTTAAATTCTTTTCTTTTCTAAATTTTGACGACCTTTGCGCGCGCGCTGTTACATCATAAAGTTAGAGGACCTTGGTTCGAATCCCGGCTCGAGTCTGGTCTGGTGGCCTCGGCCGTGGCTAGTTACCACCCTACCGACAAAGCCGTGTCGTCAAGCGATTTAGCGTTCCGGCGCGATGTCGTGTAGTAACCAATTAGGAGTATGGGTTTACCATACCCCTAACAGGTAAGCCCGCTACCATCTTAGACTGCATCATCACTTACCATCAGGTGAGATTGCCGTCAAGGATTAACTAGTAGTGGATAAAAAAAAATCTTGACTTATCTATTTTATCAAAATGTCTTATATCTGTTCTCATTTATATTCTTCGATGAAATGCTACTGGTTAATTAATATATATTTATTGTTCCCCACATTAATAATTTTGAGAAACTGAATTATGTGAAATTGCCTTTGATTTTTTGTCAAATTTATAAAAGGAAAAGTGTTTTGTAAATAAAATTTATCCTATTCTACACAAGTAATAGTAGATGATAAATAAACGAAGAAATCGCTATGAAGCGATAAGGCCGCCAAATTGTATACTGTTTTTGTGTTATTTTCTGTTTTTATTTTTTCCTATCTTGTGGGGTACAATAAAAGTGTATTCAAGTAATAAAATAAAATAAAAAAAACTAAGTAGCCCACAGCGGAAGTATTGATTTTGTCATAAATAACTTTATTTATATTATTACCTAAGAACCTGTTTTTAAGTAATACATGTACCTATATAAAATGCAAAAAAATACTATTGATTATTCGGTAGCTACCTATCGTGTAATCAAAATACAATTTTCTAAGGTAACATTCCGTGCGCTTTTCATTTATAAAAGCGAATTTATAACAGTGCCCTCTTGTGGCCTGTAGCGGTAATACATGAAAAGTTCTTACTACTAAGTGAAACTTTGCAATGCAATAAACCACATTCAATTAGTTTTATGTACATTAAACGAATACGAAAAGGAAATAGAGGTACATCGGTATTTTTAGCGTGTGGAGCTTAAAAAGGAGTGTCGCCCAACGTGGGGCTCGAACCCACGACCCTGAGATTAAGAGTCTCATGCTCTACCGACTGAGCTAGCCGGGCTGGTGATGATAATTGTAAATATTGGGATCGGTATGTAAGTTATTTTTGTTATGAGCTAATTTATCTCCGCCACTATTATGAATTTGGTAAAGAACATTTATAGACTGTTCAATGACGAAAATTTACAAAGCGTTGTCAGCGTCAGACGCAAAAGTTACTTGTGAGTGTGACAAGGTTTTCAATATAGAAATGGTTTATCCATTCCTGTATTGAAATCATACAATCATATCATAGGAAGTTTTACTTCTATTTTCTGTAGATACAAAGCTGCAAGCGTAATTTTAATTAAAAATACGTATGGTCTACAATTTGGCTAACCTACAACTGGTATTTAGTTTCGAATAATGATAAACCTAGTGTAAGACAGCGTCGAAAGATGCCTTTTCCCTTGAAATAATATATTTAAGTGAAACTAAAGCTGGATGAGGAAGGTCTAGTGTAACTTATCAAGATTATTTTATTTTATTTTTATTTCATTTAACAGGTTTACTAGCGATTTTTACATTAATTACTTACACTATAGTTACATAATAATTTACATGCTTATTGTATGTAAAATCATGTAATTACAAACTGTATATAGTCAATTACTCGTATTTTTTTTAAGGAGCTGTGCCGGTGCTTTTTGGGCGTTCATATATAATGGGATACGTTTTTTACAAGATAATTTACAATCGTACCTTTAAGGTAAATACGTACCTTTAAGGTAATATGTATAAGAAAGGAATATGTGATGCTCTGCATAAGAATATAATCGTATCGAAACATTATAACGTCATACTAAAATGGATGTTATCTTATCAGAATAGAGTCGCAATTTCCGTACTACTGTCGTTTGGCTTTGGAAGTGTGACAGAATTTGAATTTTAAAACTGGGCATATACGTTTTAATTTACTATGACGTTGGTGTTTCGATATTTCGATTCGAAATCTACTGTATCCGTGTAATCAAACAAATCTTGAACAAGACAAGTAAATTTAGATGCATGCCTGCTACTTTTAAGGGGTATAGAAGAATATTGAACTCCTACTCTGTAATGCATTGGTATTTTATTCGCGAGGTTGATACACTCTTCTTAGACCAGGGCGGACCTTGAAACCCTCATATCTTTAAGTTTATGAATGTAGTTATCACCTTTAAATCACTACTATGTAAATTATTGACGCGTCAAAAAATTGCCTTTTAAAGGACTATTTGAATAAAGATTATTTGTATTTGAATTGAATTTGACTTAACGTTTAAGTGGATTTTAAGAATAATGTTGCGTAATATTAATATTTTAAATAAATATCTCCAGTTTTAAACGGCTTTCCAACGTAAATCCATGAAGTTAGGAACACTTAAAATCAGTAATCAATGTGATCAATATATTTAGATGGAAATTTAAAGTAATGCGTTGTTGTATTTTTGTTTGTTATGTATAAGTCCTAGGTTCGATTCCCGGCCCAAGTGGCCTGGTGGGACGCTTCGGCAGAGATGTACCACCCAGTGATTTAGCGTTCCGAGATGGGTTCAACTGTGACATGATGTTCTAGGGTGACGTTAATCTCATAACATTAGGTAAATAAAAAAACACTGTACCGTTAGCATAAGATTTATTTGCTGACAATGGTGGTCGTAATCGCAACATAAGTATTGAAATAAGTAGTACGGAAATTGCGCATATAATATCATACAGTAAGGTCTATTTTACTTTGAAGTTAGTGCTTCGATACTCGAAAGCGACTCCACGTTTGCGAGTATTATCGAGCAACGGTGTAGTTATACGTACGATATACCTAAACATAGCTTCCATCGCCTAAGTCGGAGTTATTGTAAGCAAAACCGATGCCCCTATATACATCAGAGCAGGCGCCACGACGCCGTGTACTGCTCAATATTCCAGAGCCGTTCGCCGCAGGAAGTAGCACGCATGACGGACAGTTAGATTAACTCGGCAACACCAATGACCTAGCTTAGCTGTGCAACGACCACTATTGTGTCACGATTGTGTTGGAAATTAAAAAAAAACACCTTAGTATCACCATCATCATGATCAACCCATTGCCAGCTCACTACAGAGCACGGGTCTCCTGTCAATATGAGAACGGTTTGTCCATAGTCCACCACGCTCGCCATGTGTGGATTGGCAGACTTCACACGCCTTTGAGAACCTTATGGAGAACTCTCAGCGTGCAGGTTTTCTCACGATGTTTTCCTTCACCGTTGAAGCAAGTATTTTTTTATATAAAAACGCACATAACTCCGATGTGTTATAGGTGCGTGCCCGGGTTCGAACTCCCGATCTTTGATGAGTGACTTTAAATAGCGTCATTGGCATTAAGACATTTCAATATAGGATATTAACATCTTCTCCCTATTAATTATAAAAGCCTGAGCAAAGTTTACTTTCATAGAAAAATGGCAAATTAGTCCTTTAACTTAACACGCTTTTGCAAGGCGGATCGAATCACTTTTTTTTTATCCATTAAAGAAAAATTTACAACGTTATTATCATAGGAAGTGAAGTTACTATAATAATGAGTAATTCCTACCCAATCATAAGATATTAGTTTTTTTTTTATTTACTATGAATGAGTTTTTAATGAGTTCATAAACAAACATTAATCATAGACAGCCAGGTGAGTATTGACTTACCCATACATATATTCCTGACTCATCTCAATTAAATCGAATACTGATTTAGGAAATGTAATTTCTGTTTAGTTTGCGGTTAATGTTCCACGCAAACTTTGAAAGCGGGATTCCCATTGATTCATCCAACTTTGGTCCTAGCATACGTGTCCAGTTAAACTTTTGGTAGCTTATTGGCACTGGGAAACTTCAATGGACGTTCAGATTAATGGTAAATACATTTACATTCATAAACTTCCAGCTTTCCATAGCCAGCTCACTACAGAGCACGGGTCTCCTCTAAATATGGGCTTAAGAGTTTGGGCATAGTCCACCATGCTGTCCATGTACGGATTGGCAGACTTCACACGCCTTTGATAATATTATGGTGAACTCTCAGGCGGGCAGGTTTCCTCACGATGTATTCCTTCACCGTTGCAAATGCTCCGTGGCGGGCGAAGCGCGCGCTCTGTCGCAGACTCCCCCGACCTAAGCGATCCTCTCCGAAAGAGGAGACCTAAACATATCCTTCATGACCCTGATGATCAGATGACTACTGACAACATACTCGTACCACCTACCACACAATCATTGAGAAGAGAAGTTTGTGTCAAAGCAGTGGAAACCGAAGATAGAGTTGAACGTTGGAATTGGGTCCAAAATAAAACCGTTTCGAATTTCACTACATATATTTTTCTCCGCGTTTTCCGAAAACAGCAAGCTTTCATTGCAGCGTATCACAACATAAAAACGCTCATAAAATTCAGTTACCAGTCGGCTGGACAACGGCGCAGTTACGAAAATGTATTTAAAATGCAACGCACTTTATTTACAGTGTAAATAAACTTCGGAGCGGGTTCGCAGTTGTTTGTATAAAAAGTGCGTGTCAGCAGTATCAACAATGCTAACTTTAGCTATACGTTACGTTATGTAAGTTTTAAAACTTACCTGCTACTAATTTTTACTTTATATTTAAGTTTTATTTCATTTATATACATCACAGTATCAACAATGCTAACTTTAGCGATACGTAACGTTACGTAAGTTTTAAAACTTACCTGCTACCAGTTTTTACTTTATCGTGATCAACCCATTACCGGCTCACTATAGAGCACGGGTCTCCTCTCAATATGAGAAGGGTTTGGCCATAGTCCACCACGCTGGCCATGTGCGGATTGGCAGACTTCACACGCCTTTGAGAACATTTAGAGAACAGTTAGAGGTGCGTGCCCGGATTCGAACCGCCGACCTCTGATTACTGGAGACTGACGCCCTAACCACTAGGCTATCACAGCTTAACTACATGCAATGTTTACATGCATCAATATATAATAGGGGTTATTGCGTGACTAAGTTGGAAGGTGGTGGAAACAAAGCTGAAAGCTTTAATTAAAATTGGTGTTTATTAAAATTGCCTTTGAATTAAAAAGCGTGTCTGATCGCATACCTACCTGTGTAGGGCTGCCTTTTATACATATGCCTGACTATAGTTCAAAATAATATTTTTAGTATTCTGATTTTTCAGTGCTGGCAGCATTGACTCTGTAATTCAAGTTGGCAATTTGATTTTTTAAATTGCGCGACGGGATATAACGTCCAAGTATCGTTTTAAATTTAATTACTATATGAAAACTATATTATGTTTTATTTTATTTATAAAAATATGTATCACCCTACCGAAAACCGACGTGTCGCCAAGCGATTTAACGTCACGGCAGGATGTCGCGTAGAAAGCAATTAGGAGTGTGGGTTTACTATACCCTTAACAGGTTAGCCCGCTACCATCTTAGGCTGTATAATTACCAGATGAGATATCCGTCAAGGGCTATCCTGTAGTATATAGAAAAAAAGTGTGTCAAGTTATTGTATTGATAAAAACTTTTATTACTAAAAGGTTACCGCATTCTGATCTAAGTGGAAACCCACAAGAAACTTTTACATATTCGGTTATTCAACTGTTACAAAGTTAGATCTATATAGTTCCTTCTATTCGATTTTATACTTACTCATTCTTTACTTATGATAGAGTAAGTAGAAATCACTCAAAAAGGATTCTACGAGCTAAAATATAAAATTAGGAGTGTGGGTTTACAATATCCCTAACAGGTTAGCCCGCTACCATCTGTACTGTATCATCACTGACCACCAGGTGAGATAGCCGTCAAGGGCTAACTTGTAGTGGATAAAAAAAATATATATATAGTATAAGCATAAGTGTCTTACTTTGTCCAATTTTTTCCTGCTATAGCCGATATTCCGTCTGCCGCAATTAAAGGAGTATAGTTTTAGGTTTAAGCTTCTATTGTTCGTATAAAGTACCTTTATAATGCTCTATTAATCTAAAATAACTTGTAGAATATAAAAAAAAGATATGGTGGCTTTTCGCAACCACGCATTTCTTCGGTGCGAAGTCAACCTCGTGAGGTATAGTTGCTTCAATTTATGAAATCGAAGATAATAAAAGTTAATTCCGTGCATGCGTTCATTTCTCGGTACGATGACAATGTGAACATATTGAATCGTTCGGCCGACTTTAACGGCTTCAGCGACGGCTTTTATGGCCAGTGTAATGAGCGAGATTGATCTCGTGCTTGTTGTAATCAATTTAGTAGGTACTGCAAATCACCCATAACTCGCATTGATTTGCAAGGAAACTTCTCTTAATGAAACACCAGTCTTGGCTTCTATCAAGTGTGTAGCTTTATATATATCGCTGTATTTTTTTTTATCCTCTATAAGTTAGCCCTTGACGGCTAACTCACCTGGTGGTAAGTGATGATGCTGTCTAGGATGGTAGTGGGCTAACTTGTTAGGAGTATGGTAAACCCACGCTCCTAATTGGTTTCTACGCGACATCGTGCCGGAACGCTAAATCGCTTGGCGACACGTCTTTGTCGGTAGGGTGGTAACTAGGCACGACCAAAGCCCCACTTCCCACCAGACAAATGTATGATTGTGATGGCGATTATTTTGGTTTACTTGTCAAACTTGCTCCATTCTGGTGTTTAGGAGCAGACGTTGTAAAGGAAGAAGGTAAACTGTTTATTTGTGGCATCAATGCAAAATACTGTGAATTATATATAAGTATATGTAAGGCTTGTTTTTGTTAAGCTTGTTTGTTAAACGTCTTTATTGCACTATAGTTATTGTACCATTCAATCGTTCATGTCACGTTCACATTAAGTAGACTCAATTGACGGTATTTTAGTATATCTACTAACTTTATATATCTAATTGTAGTCAGTTTTGTGGACAAAAAAAAAGGAATTATTGACGGCCTCTGTGTCGCGTTCGCTGTCACATTATAATGTTGGAGGTCCTGTTGTTCGATTCCCGGCTAGTTACCTACTGACAAAGTCGTGTTGCCAAGCGATTTAGCGTTCTGACACGACATTGCGTAGAAAACAATTAGGTGTATGGCTTTACCACGCCTCTAACAGGTTAGCCAGCTATCATCTTAGATTGCACTTGCCACAAGGTGTGATTGCCCATAAGGGGTAAGATTCGTCGCGAGATTAAACGATTTTTTTTTTCGGACTGACTATTAGCTGTTCTAACCCTATTGGTTGCGACAGCGTAACCGGGCTGTTTGGCGAGCTTCGGAGAGAAGCTCTGCCAGAAGAAATTTGGAGCCTTAAGGCTCGTAGAAACTAAGGGAACGTCTGCCTAAGGGCGCCTAGAGTGAGGCCGGACCTCGGCTTAGGCGACGTTTGGGTTAACGTGGGGGGTCGGACGGTGAGTGGTCCGTACGTCACCGAGGCCGTGGAAGAAGCCCACGTCCGATCACGATTGTGATTAAACGATTTCATTGTATGTTAGTGATGTTTACCAACATCGACGACTCGTCGTTGAAATCTGCATTTCATTCTTTATGGTATTCCATTATAACAAAATGTGATTCAGGAATACAAACAATCTGGTTGGTTATATCGAGTTTGGTACTTTGCATTGGCTATTTGAGTATTATTTCTTTGACGACAGAGCTTTTGCGTCATGCAACGTGCATGCAAAATAAAATTTATTTATTTTATTTCTTTCTAAAGAAGTAATTTTTCATACTACGTACTACTGTTTTTATTGGATTTTTATTATTGATTTGATTTACAGCTTCCGCGACGCCACTGGGAAGATAAACCACTTTAGATATTGCTTTTCAAGATAAATTTTGCATATTTATACACTTGGAAACGTTTTTGTATGATTACGTACCGGATTTGGTTACCACTGTATTAATATCGTTCGATTATTTTGTTGTGATAGTCCAGTGATTAGGACGTCCGCCTCCTTATCAGCGGTCGCAGTTCGATCCTGGGCACACATCTCAGATTCACAACTTTTCAGAGCTATGTGCATTTTTGAGCAATAGAAATATCAGGTGAGGGAAAACATCGTGAGGATACCTGCATGTCTGAAAGTTCTTCATAATGTTCTCAAAGGTGTGTGAAGTCTGCCAATCTGCAAATGGCCAGCGTAGTGGAATATGACCAAACCCATCTCATATTGAGAGGAGATCCGTGCTCTATAGTGAGCCGGCAATGGGTTGATCATGATGATGATTATTTAAAAAGGCGTATACGTAAAGTGTGTCTAAGTATATGACCGTCATAAACTGACTGCTTCATTGGTCTAGTGGTCAGAAAGCTGAGCGCATCGCGGTCCAAAATTCGAATCTCGGGTCGGCCAAAAATTCTTGTTCTGTACCACACACAGATATGGCTTTCGACCCGGGGGTAACGGTTGTGTGGGTTATGTTTGGAGTCAAAAAATAAAATTAAGAACTGCGTATGAAATAAGCAAATGTTCACTTTGCTAAATAATACATTAAATGTTTGCATTAACTGTTCTGTATTTGTTAAACCAATTATGATTCATTGCATGTCGATCATGATAAGCGTGTTTTTGTAAAGAAACGGTTCCGGCTAACTTGTTTGGTAAATGAAATGGAGTATCAATGGAGGTGAGGTGGCGGTGGCTGCGATGCATTTACGTGAGTCATATTATGTTTCTTTGACTTCAGGTAATGTACACTTGAATGCAAGTGAGTTCAATAAATTTAGAATTAATAATTAAGGGAGACCGTACAATATATAAAATGTCAACGTCAAAATGAACTCGCCTGAGCAACAATAAAACTAAAAACTTAAAATGTTTATGTTTAACGATTTTTACCCTATTTAGTGCATGCTATGTTCGCATCAAGAATCAATCAATGTTGTATGTTGTTCAATGTATGCTCATAAATTTATCAACTACCTTGGCCCAAAATTGTATAATGCATGCAAGGAAATAAGATTAAGAGATTTTAGAGTCCGTAACTTGAAAGAGCAATTACTAAAATACCTTAACACCCTGAACTACAAGCAAACAGAAGATCTTCTGATAGAAATAATATAAAAAGACATAAAACATGTGAAACACAATATTCACGAAATAGCACACGTACACACGCAGACACAAACACACACACACACACACACACATACACATACAACACACACATGCACGCACATACTCAACACATGATAGTAACTATGTTTGAATCATAGAGGGAAGTTCCCACTTTCCAAGAGACAGTTTACACTAGTTTGGAAAGTGGGAGATCATAAAATTATTTATCACTGTAATTGTTAGCAAATAAAATAAATAAATAAATAAAAAATTATAAATAATATATTTAGTATTATAGGTTGACTAGCGGATCCGATAGACGTTATGTTGACATAATTCAAAAATTACAATACAGACGTTGTCTTGTCCATACGTCTTTAATTAGATAATTTCAATTTTTTAAAAAAGCTCCGACGTTCTGGGCAGTTTTGATGAAAATTTTTATTAAAAAATTATCTCAATATATATCATTCTTCATTACATATCTTATTAAAATTCGATACTGCGATAATTAAACCATGCTGAGTGGTAAAATCAGTGACGTTAGATTTATTCCTAGAAATCTAGTGCTTATGTTCTTCTATAGGTACAAAACTTTTCGTGAAAATCTATGGGCTATACGGAATATTGTATATCCTATATATCCTTCTGTTACACTACTTCTGTTCTACTGTTGGTAGACAGCTTTGCCGCCGTAGAAATAAAATAATATCCTACTTTAAAACTTTTTAATTTCAACTCTTAAAAATTCAAGATGCACTCTGTTTCATTGAGAATAATACGATTCTGGAATTCTACGCTTCTATATGTGAGGGAGAACTAAATTCTATAATTCAAAAGGACACAGACAATGGTAATTCATTGAGTTAGTGTTAGTCATGTCTTTGAAACATTTGCCGTAAGTGTCTACGTGTCTGTCTGGGTTTCCGTGGCCTTTTCAACGAAATTGTTCGCAGAAGAAATCTGTGGATTCGCACTTTTCTTTTTGTATAAAATCCAATATAGCACAGTGATGTCGTATCGTCGAAATACGTCTAAAATCTAGTTTTTATTGCTATTATGTAATCTAAAGATTCACTATAATCTATTTATATCTCAAGAACGGCTTACTGATTTGACTGAAAATCGGTGGGGAGGTAACTTAGAACCAGGAGACGGACATAAGATACTTTTTATCCCGTTCCATTTCCTGTGGGATTTATGAAAAATTATATTTCACTTCAATGAACTATAACTATAGTTTCAGCTTGCCACAGAAATTTTCCTCGAATTGGTAGCTTAATCCATAGGAGTTTTTAAAAACCCCTAATCTACGCGGACGAAGGCGCGGGTATCGACTAGTAGATATAATATAAAACAAGTAACAATCATTAATCTTCATTGGACTCAAAACATATGTTATTAACTGTTTGTTTATTTGTAATCGATAAACTCCGAAATTGCTGTAATTCTTTCACTTCTAGTTTGTTAAAAAAAGTAATTTTTTGTGACGTCAGACGTGTTGGAAGATCAGCGCCGCCACGGAAACAAAGCCTTTAAAGTGGTTTTGTAAATAGAGATTTTAACTTTTTTTTCTAATAAAATACGGATATTCAAAATTCAAATAATCTCAATTCAAATAGTCCTTTAAAAGGCACTTTTGACGCGTCAATAATTTACATAGTAGTGATTTGATGGAGATAACTACATTCGTAAACTTAAAACTAAAGCTATGAGGGTTTCAATCAATCAATAATAAATTGAAGTACCTATGGAGATAGAGCAATTCACACCCAAGCTTTTTTTATCGTTTTTATAATCCTTAATATCGTAATATGACTTTTCTGTAAGCTTTCGTTTTATAAAAACTTTGAACTTATCGATAAACATCTCCAAGATATCAATAGGTAATTTATTATAAAATAAAATTCAATTTAACGTACATATAGCTTTCTTATAAAGTAATAAAGATTCATTATAATTAATCTCCAACTTTAGTAAGATATCCCGTTCACCCAAATAAAATCCTATTAATAGGTTCTAATGGACCGACCCATACTTTCTCGGTCCAACCTTGACCCTTTCTTATTAGTTCCAGTCATGTCTTTTGATTAACTAATTAAACACATGAGCTTCTTTTGAAGATTACGGGTATGTTTCTTATTGTAGCTTTACTCAGATTAAACTGATGTTATCGCCGCGGTTCTAAGAAACTATATTTTATATCTCTATATTATAGTGGGAATTAAATTTATTGTCTTTATTTTTTACAAAAGAGAGTTTTAGGGAACTTTTTTTCTTGCTTTGATTTCTTTAATCTGTCCGATGAAATAACTTTTCCAAGTTCCGAAACGGTGGTTTTCATAAAAAAAAAATTAGCAGCCACAATAATTCAGGTTGCCAGTGCAGTATGAATTATAACTAAAACCTGTCAATAATTGATACCTCAAGGCTTAGAACGAATAAAACTACCGATAAAACCAACCCACAATCGGATTAAAACAAACTCTTAACTTAATCTATTTAACTGCGATCAACGGAACTAAGATAGTTATCTTGGTAATTTTTTGCTCACAATAAACATGATACGGTCTACGCTAATCCCAGAGTGACCCCCATACCTACATCGAATTCCTCGTACACCGCAGGTAATACATCGCCCAAAATTCATTGTGCCTCTTAATGACTCACTGTATTTGAGATACGATGACTTGCCTTTGCTTATTTTGTAGGCTCTGTTTGGCATACAAAAATAGATAACTTGTATACTAAGTTGATTAACGTGAATTTTTCCGCTTTAAATTCCTAGTCACATGAGCCTGCGTGCGTTTCCAGAATCGGACTATACAGTTAACCGTCCGCCCCCCCCGTTATCCCAAACGTCGCCTAAGCCGAGGTTCGGCCTCACAGGAGGCGCCCTTAGGCAGACGTTCCCTTAGTTTCTTCGAGCCCTAGGGCTTAAAATTTCTTCTGGCAGAGCTTCTTTCCGAAGCTCGCCAAACAGCCCGGTTACGCTGGCAACTAATAGGGTTAGCACAGCTAATAGACAGTCCGAAAAAAAAAACAAAATGCTGCTACTACTACTGTTTAGATAATATTACCCTGATTTAGCGTTCCAGAACGATGTCGCGTAGGAACCAATTAGGAGTATGGGTATACCATACCCCTAACAGGTTAGCCCGCTACCATCCTAGACTGCATCATCACTTACCACCAGGTAAGATAGCCGTCAAGGCTTAACTTGTAGTGTATAAAAAAAGAACATCAGATTCTACCTAAAGATACCTCAATAGTTGACTTTTTTGGGTCTCAATATTTTGCAACAGTATATAAATACCATGTTAAGTAATAATAGTCAATCCTAATAATTTTTTTTCGGACTGGCTATTAGCTGTATAACCCTAATGGTTGCGACAGCGTAACCGATACTTCCTGTTCAAACTAAGATTAAAAGCGAACCACAAGAACACAAAACACAATACATAATGTATTTGACAGGAATTTTAATAAAGAATATCTTCATATTAAAAGGGTTTTAATTTTTCTAAAGTGCGTAAGGTAGTATTTTTATTGAAAGATGTTATCGTCCAATCAATCATTTTTATCACAACATTATAACCCTCCTGCATCTGCAGTTCCGGATGGACCCATTCGATTCATTCGTTTAATAGCCCCAATTTTTACGTTTATGGGTACCTACACTTAACGCATTAAGAGGGTAACCTTATTATACATATGAAATAATGTTCATTGTTAACAATATGAGTAATGAATGGAAGTTATCGTTCCTTATTAAAGGAATTTAAAGCTTCAGGGAATTTCTTCCTGGAGCTTGGAGTCGGTTTTTAAGAGCACCTGAGGCTTTCGGTCCAGTTTCTTTAATTAAATTAAATCAAATAAAAAATAGCTTCACATAAATCTTTTACAGGCATCTATGAATCGTTCATTTCATTATTTCTATTCGTGAAGTGATGGTGATAACAACTCGACAACAAGAAACTAAAGCTAAGAGTGTTCAAATCGCGCCCAGGTCTAAGAAGAAACCTACAACAAACAGCCGGTTTTTTTTTGTTATCACCATCTCACATAAACAATAATAAATTATAGTACATATGGAGATAGAGCAATTCACATCCAAGCTTTTTATCGTTTATATAATCCTTAATATCGTAATATGATCTTTCTATTAGCTTTCGTTTTATAAAAAACTTTGAACTTATTGATAGACATCTCCAAGATATCAATAGGTAATTTATTATAAAATAAACTACAATTTCCTTTGAATGAGTTACTAATTTTGTGCAGCCTACGAAACGGTGCGACAAGTTTACTTTTACTTCTAATGTTCCACTGAACATTAGAAGTAAAAGTAAGTAACTTTACAGTCCATTTTTTTCTTGAATTTATCAATATTTTTATGAACATACATTAAATTAATCAGCGTGAGTTCTAAAATCCCATCTCTTATTGAATAATAGGATCTGCATTGACGAGGAATTACTTCTACTACTACCATACTACTATTATACACTAGTATATAAATAAAAAGGCGGTCGAAAGTGCAGGTCATTTGATTATCACCGCTATGTTAAATCCTCATATAATATATGGAGAAAGTACAATAATGATTGAACGATGGATTTGTTCGTCCTCGAAGATCATGATCATCCCATTATTGGCTCACTACTACTATTCAGGCACGGGTCTCCTCTCAATAAGAGAAGGGTTTGGCCATAGTCCACCACGCTGGCCATATGCGGATTGGCAGACTTCACACGCCTTCGAGAACATTACGGAGAACTCTCAGGCGTGCAGGTTTCCTCACGATGTTTTCCTTCACCGTAGAAACAAGTGATGTTTTAATTTTTTTTAAAACGCACATAACTCTGAAAAGAATTGCGTGCGCGGATTCGAACCGCCGACCTCTGATTACGAGGCTGACACCCTAACCACTAGAGTATCACAGCTTCTTCTTATATCTAATAATAATCAGCAGATCTTCACAAAATTTAAGACAAATTGTTAAGGGATCTAAGACGATCTCCCAAAAAACCTTTGTGGTAAAGTATGTGTAGATAAATTCAAAATAATCTTTATTCAAATAGTCCTTAAAAAGGCACTTTTGACGCGTCAATAATTTATATAGTAGTTATTTCATGGTGATAACTATATTCGTAAACTTAAAACTAAAGCTATGAGGGTTCCAAACGCGATAGGTAATAATAATTAATAAATTTATGTTAGTTTGTCCAGCGCAGACCGACCACCGGCGCGGTTCGCTGGTATTATCGCGCAGGATGTCGGTGGGGTCGTCGCACTGACATGCCCTAACTAATTGTTATACCTAAATTGATTTCTATATTACTCGCTGCAAACATGTCAGTTTTACGGGTCAAACGTGATAGCGTATCCATAATGAAGGTGAATATATAAGGAAAGGCCGACATTCGAAGCGTTTATTTTTAATTAAAGTCCAAAATAATGGGTCCGAAATCGAGTACTCGAGCAGTTTTACACGTAGAGTTTATAGTGATAGTCTTGTAGAATTATTTTTTCCTTCAAACATTATATACGATTATATTAATTAAAATTTGCTATTGGAGATTATTTCGCTTACATTCATTCATTTAAACATAGAGTCTGTAATAAAAGGCGTAAATACGTGTGTATAGACTAATATTGTAATTAATTCTGGTTAAATAAAAATGACTCCGAGAAAAAAAGCTACAACAACGAAAGCAGATCATGGAAGTTGTACGGTTTTAAGTACCTATTTTTAAAAAGCTGGGCTAGGTAGCTGTGCTAGGTTGCTGGGCTAGGTTGCTGTCCGGCCGTGTACGATATTTTATAATTCGTAGAGTATTGAAGGCTACCTATTAATCCAAAAACTTAATATTAAAACGAAAGTAATATATTTAGTAAATATTAAGTACATATTAATTAGGGTAGCGGTACAATATATATTGTACCGCTACCCTTTTCGTTCATTTGCTTCTTTCTCCAGAGATTGCTTTAGCAATAAGGCCGCCTTTGCATATGTGGTAAGTGTTCTAATTAATAGTTTCTCACTCATTTGTGTGCAATCTCACATGTAAGTGCTCTTTGCTCAACATTGCAGACCAAAATGCATATAATATTTTTTTAACCCTTGTAAGTACACTTTGCACCATCAGGCAAGTATTTGAGTATTTCTAGTACTATTTCTTGCATTATTTCTAGTATTTGAGTTTTTTTTTGTCTAACAAATATTGTGAATAGTGGGCTTTTTGATTTTACAAAGATTTCATTACACATTTTAAGAATCGGTTAACTGAGTAACGGTATAACTTTTGATAGTCATGTAAATAGAGCTAATTTCTTAAAGCATTTTTTTAATGTACTTTATCATTAATAATAGCGGCAATATAATATTATATATGTACCATTACGTTATAAGTAAGGATAACATAGTAACGGTTTTGAGTTATTGATTTGGATGGATTTTTTAAGGTTAGTTATCAAAATATAACCATTAAAGATAAATATCAAATATAGCGGGTTCGAGATAATTTTAATATTAGTGTATATATCACAATCAACACTTGTTATTTTAACGAAAAAAGGAACTAGTTTTTCATTCAAATGTTTTTGGTCGTCTTTTTTTAAGAGTTAAAAATCTTAGTTGAATCATTAAATTCCCACGTTTCGGATCATTTATCAATCCAGAGATCCAGTGCCAAGCTGTCTACTATTTTTTGCCCTGCAGTTAATTCTTAGAATAAGGTTTAGTCTAAGAACTTTAGAGGTCGTTTGATACAATTTATTCTCAATTTGTGTTTGATTCGAAAAATCCCCCAGTTACCAAAATTTACTACTTACGCACTTTATTAAATTCCCAAAAAAAACAATGATTCCCAAATTACTGCGTTATTGAAATCACCACTTCTTGGATAGATGTTAAATAACTTAGACAAGTTACACTCGTTATTGTAATGTACATAAGATTGAAACATAAAGCCAATAAAAAATTGTAAGAATAACACAACCTCTAAATTAAAAAATATACGGTTATAGATATTTGTTTGGTGGAAGGCTCGACCGTGTCTAGTTACCACCCTCCCGACAAAGACGTGTCGCCAAGCGATTTAGCGTTCCGGCACGATGTCGCGTATAAACCAATTAAGAGTATGGTTCTATCTTAGACTGAGTCATCACCTATACAAGGGCTAACTTATAGTGAATATATATATATATATATATATACAGTACACACCCGACCAATGCATTTTGAAGTAAATTTTTTAAGACAAAGTTTTATCCTAATCGTAATTTTCCTGAAATACGTTAACAACAATGTAGCTAATTATTTGCCATTTGCAGGAAAATGATAACAAAAAAACTCCTAATTACGTTTAAAAGAAAAAAAAATTAGGTTAACATGTAACAATTTGTTTAATTAAAAGTTCAATATAGTTTGTATAACTCTTTCTATATGGGTAAGATAGGATATAGTAGTCATTTGTCGTATATTTATCATTTTTCTACATACCTGTATCATGATCATCTATTTCAATTTTTTATTTGCCTAATGGAAATAAAGAGTTCATCACCAAAATCTAAACTTTTACCCATAAAATTCTTAACTACATATTTCAGGAAGATAGCTACAAAAAAGTAACTTCCTCAATAATGCGAAAAAATAATAATACCTAATACTTTCAAAGATTTCTACTTACTGGAATATTCTATGAATTTCAATGTTATATAGCCTTGTTGGTGTCTATGGAATACCATCCGCTATCGTTAAAGGTATAATTCACCAGACCACTACACACTGAAGACATAATCCATACCTAAATATTAACAATAATAAATACAAATAACTAAACCATGAAAACATGTTGACTCAATTAAATGTTAGGTGTGAACATCGGTGAATTACGGAGTATTAAGATATGCATATAGATGGAACATACCACAGTCGAATTTTAAACTTCCTTGTTTTGCTGTCAGTTGAAAACAATTTATTCTATCATCATTGCGCGTTATGTTTTACACAAAAAACAATTTCATCGTCATCATCATCATCATCATCATGATCAACCCATTACCGTAGTGAGCCGGTCTCCTCTCAATATAAGAATTGTTTGGCCATAGTCCACCACGCTGGCCATGTGCTGATTGGCATACTTTACACGCCTTTGAGAACAATATGGAGAACTCTCAGGCGTGCAGGTTTCCTCACGATGTTTTCCTTCACCGTTGAAGCAAGTGATATTTTAATTGTTTAAAAACGCACATAACTCGATTCGAACCGCCGACCTTTGATTAAGAGGCTGACGCCCTAACCACTAGGCTATCACAGCTTCATCATAAACAATTTATTGGACAAAAAATTGCAATAACAGTCTTATTTCGCACGTCCTCAACACGGAATCTATTGACGTGTCATTAGTCATCAAATCAACGTAACGGTAGGTAGCCGACAGTAGGTCAAGTACTCGGAAGAACTGAAGTTACGCTCAGGTCTGTTCCCGTGTTAGTCATTGCTTGATCTGTGACCAAAAATTAAAAGGTAAGTATGGTCCAAGAGCGGAGAAAAGGCGATGAAACTACCAAGAACGTAATGTTATAGGTACACTTGTAAACTAAACTGATTTCCGAAATTATAATAAGCTACGCAGATTGGGAGTGTTTTATCATTTCAAGACTTCGATACAGACAGATTCATTTGATCTAGAATTAGGTAGTATCATTAATTTGTTGAACTTGCAAGAAAACAGTAGACGTTGTTCAAGGATGGAGCAATTTTCTTTTAAAAGGTATATTAAGGATAGATTTATTTATACATCATATATTATAAAACAAGCGAATTATTTTCCACGTTTAACGTGGCTGATATTGGGCTTAAGTTTGCCACCGAATGTTGCAATTTAATTATTTATTTTTATTATTTTTGTACCAAATTTGTGATAACAAACATATAAGAAGTATACAAAGGAAAAAAATTGCATACCAATTACTTAGATTAAATTTTTCTGTTTAGTTGAAAACAAGTACACGCAAATTAAAAAATAGATATATCTTTATTGTCTGAAAAGCTGACGTCTGAAAATCGTGATTATACTAACTTAGGACTTACGGACTTGAAACGAGATAAATTTATGTATATGTCAAAAATAATTCTAGTTTTAACCCTATCTTTAGAGCACAGGCAAAATACGCTATATGGATCCGAGCCTAAGTGTTTTATTTCATCATGATCAACCCATTACCGGCTCTCTACAGAGCACGGGTCTCCTCTCAATATGAGAAGGGTTTGGCCATAGTCCACCACGCTGGCCATGTGCGGATTGGCAGACTTCACACGCCTTTGAGAACATTATGGAGAACTCTCAGGTGTGCAGGTTTCCTCACGATGTTTTCCTTCACCGTTGAAGCAAGTGATATATTTTTTTTTTAAAAGCACATTACTCCGAAGAGTTAGACATGCGTGCCCGGATTCGAACCGCCGACCTCTGATTAGGAGGCTGACGCCCTAACCACTAGGCTATCACCGCTTCACTAGGCTTAACGTTAGTGTTTTATTTAACAGCAATATTTATATTATTCCCGCTTCCGTTTATTAATTGTAGTGCATTAAAATAAACGTTTAAATGAAAGTAGGACGGACGTCAGTCTAATGTCGAGAAGTTATTGTGGTTTAATCATAATATGTAATTATTGTCCTCAAGTGCGTAGTGGGTTTCGGATTTTACTGCATCATACTGTTTATTCAGCACTTTGTTCCATTAAATAAATAAGGTTTAATGGGAATATATTTATTCGAGAACAATTCGTCTATACATTACAGTTATGTGTTTTTTCTCTATAACAATTGTTATTTAGTGTGAGAAGCGGCAAATTTAACTTTTAATCTGAAAACAATTGCTACTGTAGATATTGAATTGATAAGCTGGTATATGGCACCCTCGTCATACCATCAATTTGACATACTGGTCCAATTTAGTTCATCATTACATATATACAAAAATGTGCAATCAAATATCATCTTTAAAATCATCCCATTACCGGCCAACACATGTGAAGTCTGCCAATCCATACATGACCAGCGTGGTAGACTATGGCCAAACTTTTCTCATATGTGATGAGACCCGTGCTCTGTAGTGAGCCTGCAATGGATTGATCATGATAATAAATTTCACCCAATCAAAGAAATATCGTTTTTATTTATAATTTTATATTGAAGATGTGATAGCCTAGTGGTCAGGACGTCCGTCTCCTAATCTTAGGCCGGGGGTTCGAACCCCGGGCACGCACCTATAACTTTTCGGAGTTATGGGCGTTTTTAAGCAATTAAAATATCACTTGCAATCATCGGAGGAAATCATCGTGAGGAAACCTGCATGTCTGAGAGTTCTCCATAATGTTCTCAAAGGCGTGTGAAGTCTGCCAATCCGCACGTGTCCAGCTTGGTGGACTATGGTCAAACCCTTCTCATATTAAGAGGTGACCCGTGCTCTGTAGTGAGCCGAGAATAGGTTGATCAAGATGTAATATTAACCTTCGATAAACCTACGTGTAATACAATTTTCGCATTGAGATACCTATATCTTTACCGCAAACGTTTCTAGAACCTATATAATCAAACTATGCGGTAGTGCAGCATAATTTACTTAGTTTGGACAACTGGTAGTCCTTAGAACAATAACACTTCATCATAGTAAGTACACTTAAAAGGCGAATACCAAAATTGGAAGTTAAATGACTTCGATGCTTCATTAGTCACGGTATATTTTAATAAGGGCATTTCCACATAGCGACTGCAATGTAGTTTATCGACTTAAATGGCACCGACAGTCAATTTGACCTACATTTTCATTATTTTCGCGAAGGGTAAATCAACAAAACCACTTTCAAAAGTATAAAATTACAGTGGGATTCATTCATTTTTATTATTCCACTATAAGTTAGCCCTTGACTAAACATCTCACTTAGTGGTAAGTTTCATTGAACCTATAGGTACTTCTAAAGGGTTACTGTACGACGTGGTACCTGTTAAATACAAAATATACAAATTAATACAAATTAATTCTGAAATACAGTTTAACGTGACAATATAACCTAAGGTAGTTGTATGTTGCTTACTTTGAATCTAAAACTGTAAGTACTAGAGCGTGTATAGAGAAGAGTATGAGTGACGATGAAGTTATATGGTATATGGTAGCCGGTTAACCTGTTAGAGGGATGGCAATTGAACCTATAGGTACTTCTAAACGTTTACTGTACGACGTCGTACCTTAAATCGCTTGGCTACAAATTAATTTTGAAATACAGTTTAACGTGACAATGTCACCTAAGGCAGTTGTGTGTTGCTGACTTTGAATCTAAAACTATAAATACTAGAGCGTGTATAGAGAAGAGTATCAGTGACGATAGAGTTATATGATATATGGTAGAAGGATAACCTGTTAGAGGGATCGTAGTTACATAGAACCTATAAGTACTTCTAAACGGTCTAAACTACAAGACGTCATTCTAATTCTGAAATACAATTTAACGTGACTATATTATATTGGTACACTTGCATGTTGCTTACTTTGAATCTAAAACTATAAATACTAGAGCGTGTATAGAAGAGTATGAGTAGACAACGTTAAATAACATTATAAATCTTGTCTGATATTAAGGAGTTAAGCTCTACTGAACTGTGTGTGAAGATTAGCTGTAAGCTCCGGCAACGGGAGTCTAGACACCGCTCAAGGGAGCTGCGAGCAGATGGACTTACTTCAATTTTCATAAATTACATGTTTACTATTTTAAGCCGAGCGATCTCAGGGGTTGTTTCGACTTAGCTGACCTTCCAATTATCTAAAAGAGGTCTGATGAGCTTCTGCACTTACGTTTTGAAGCAATTAGCTTCAGAACGATGAGTAATTTGACGACCTACGCGTCTGTCGGAAATATTAGAGAGGTATCCATTTTCGTTCATGGTACAGTGGTTAACATTATGTACAACGAATTTTGTCGATCTCCGTGGCGCGCTGTCGCATTATAAATTTGGAAGTCCTGGGTTCGATTCCTGGTTCTGGTATGGTGGGAGGCTTCGGCCGGGGCTAGTTACAACCCTACCGACAAAGACGTGCCGCAAAGCTGTTTAGCGTTGCGGCACGATGTCGCGTAGAAACCCATTAGGTGTATGGGTTTACCATGCTCCTGACAGATTAGCCCGTTACCATCATAGACTGCATCATCACTTACAACAGATTAGATTGCCTACCGTCAAGGGCTAACCTGTAGTGTATATAAAAAAAAAAAAGAAAGTAATTACCTGTTTTAGTTTGTCTGAACCAAATAAAAATCTTTTTAATTCCAGATACGATTATCAAAATAGTAAAATATGCTACAGAAGTAAATTTTTTTTTTATTGCTTAATAATAGATGCGTTTAATCTATCAGTTTACAATCTTGAACTCAATGCAGAGATAAATACATAATCCTAATATGAATAACACAACCGATAAGAAATAAAAAAATAAACCCAAAAAAACGTTGATATCCTATTGGTTGAGATTTCGGTCTCGCTTTCGGAGAAACTACAATCGTTCCCCCACACGCATTTTTGTTTCTGAGAAACACGCGTTTTAGTTTAGGCAATTTTAAACTATACATTTCTTGTTTTAACAGAAAAATATCGGAAGCTGCATGACTGGTGGAATATGACAATTATGAATCATTCTGAGAGGACAGCCGTGTCGATAATGGCCAATACGCAAGCTTTTGTTATTCGTTGTTTTTTTTTTATATGCCACAAGCCATTGACGGCAATCTCACCTGATGGTAAGTGATGATGCAGTCTAGGATAGTAGCGGGCGAACCTGTTATGGGTATGACTAGCCTCCTAATTGGTTTCTACGTGACATCGTGCCGGAGCGCTAAATCTCTTGGCGACACGTCTTTGTCGGTAGGGTAGTAACTAGCCACAGCTGGGAATCGAACCCAGGACCTCCAACTTTATAATGCGAAAGCACGCGCGCTGTGCCACGGAGGTCGTCAAATTAAAAAAGCCTTTTTATTTCGAACCCATTACATTTTACATCTAATATATCCCATTAAATGGAAATCGCTATTTTTTATAAATTTAGTTTAGTCAACCAATTTGATTGAAATGACAGAATTGGCACCACTGGCAATTTAAATGAGTTAAAATTTACTCAACACTTACATGATTCACGAGAGCATAAAACCACAATCACGAAAAAGGTTGAAAGGTTGAAGGTTGTCAAAATTCGTTGTACAGAACCACTGTACCTTGAACGAAAATGGATACCTCTCTAATATTTCCGACAGACGCATTAAAAAAGCTGATGTGCTAATTGCGTGCATACGAACGTAACTTCCGTTTTACATATTTCGGTCTAATTTTATTGTTTATAATGTGTAGACCATTATGCTTTTATTAGACGAACCAACTTGTATAACTCCAACCATGAAGCAAACCAAGGGATCAATGAAATGAAATCGCATGTATTTTTTTAACTCATTTCATTTTATGTGCATTTTAGCTACAGAATTATTTATACATCCAAAAATCATGATCATCATCAAGCCAACCAAGATGATGTATGACGTTCAATATCATATATTCTCAACACGTTTTATTTTTTGCATTTATAATACTAGTGTGGACTTCATACTAGTCAAATATAATTTAATATTTAATTTCATAGTATGTAAACATAAATGACATTGTTATCTTAAAATAAACCTTAGATAAACCTAAAACTAAAAATCTTAAAAAAAAAGCAATACCATACATATTTTATTATATGTGCATTTTAGGTACAGATTTTTTTTTTCTCTTTATTTTGACAAACAGTCATTGCTTAAAAACTAATTTACATATGGATACAAAAAAGAAACTTAAAAAATTATACATACATCCCAAAAATACTTCATTAATTGACGTTCGACATGAAAAACTAATAGAATACTTACATACCAAGTTGGCCAGCCCATTAACTCGATCAATAGTTTCATTGAGTTATGATTATGATACAGTAACCTCTTATGTAGAACATCTATCCTTAACTATTATTGTCAATTGCGTCTGTTCTATCAAGCTTATACCATTGGGAAAGGTGTTACGGCTGTGGATAGTTGACTTACTTAACAACCAAGTTGGATCATATGCTACCAGCAATACAAAGAAAGTCACTGAAGTAAGCGTGAAACTAAAAAAAATACTATCTGCTATAGACGTGGTATTATGTGGACGTGGTGGTAGCTGTGATCGTCTAGTGGTTAGGACGTCAGCCTCCTAATCAGAGGTCGGGGGTTCGAACCCGTGAAGGAATACATCATGAGGAAACCTGCACGCCTGAGGGTTCTCCATAATGTTCTCAAAGGCGTGTGAAGTCTGCCAATCTGCACATTACCAGCGTGGTGAACTATGGCCAAACCCTTCTCATATTGAGAGGAGACAGTAATTGGCGTGCGCCGACAATGTGTTTATAATGATGATGGACTTGGTAGCCAACAAATTGGCGCATCTATACATAGTTAACGTACATACCAAACAAGTTGGATTATTTGCCACTAGCAATAAAAAGCTCGAAGAACTAAACAAAGCCACGCTAAACAAAAAAAAAATAATCAGCCGAAATTGCCCCACACTTCATTGGTCGCCAATAATAACCCAGAAGCGCCACGCACACACGTGGCCTGTACGAACGCACGCTGAGGCGCATGCACTAGCCAATAGGGTTGCTTCATTTTTTAATAAAAAAAAGCTCATAGGTAAAGCTCATTGTATAATTTAAAGAAAATCACACATCCTTACCCACCAACCAAAGAAATTGTACCTTATATCTTACAGCTCTATTGTATTTTATTTATTTACTAGCTGATGCCCGCGCCTTCGTCTGCGTTGAGTTAATGTGTGAAAGTGTGTTCGTTTGTCTTCCAATCACGAAGCAATGGATTACTAAACTATGACCTTGAAATTATTACAGTACTTGAACATTGCAACATTACTTTATTTTTCTAAAATAAAAGTAGCCTAAGTTACTCCTTATTACATCAGCTACCTGCCAATAAAAGTCCCGTAAAAATCAGTTCATCCATTTCAGAGATTAGCCGGAACAAACAGACAGACAGACAGACAGTAAAAAAATTTAAAAAATATGTGTATGTACCGTATACATATTCATATGCATGTAGTAAAAAAACGGTTATTTCAATATTACAAACAGACACTCCAATTTTATTTATTTGTATAGATTTATGTATATAACTTTACTATACTCTTTATTGCAATCTATAGGACATAACATACATGAAAAAGACAAAGATAATCCGCAAATGGCGACTGTATTATTTTCTGTAGTATTGAATAAATGAATTCACTTCTATTGTAGAAGTGAATTCATTTATTCAATACTTTTATGGCAACTCGTTCGCATTAGTTCAATTATTGCGTTGCGTACTGTCAAATAACATTTAGTTATTAATTTTAGACACGGCTAGATATAACGTATGTCTAAAAATTAAATAAGCTATGTCAAAATAAATATAAGAAGTCAAGTTTTAATTTCGTTTATGTTTTATTCGAGAAATGTAACTAAATAACATTTAATGGTAACCAATGATCCATAACATTACTAGTAATAAAATTTTATTTTTGATTTATTTCAATACACAATCATCATGATTAACCCATTATTAAAGGGCATGGGTCTCCTCAGAATATGAGAAGGGTTTGGCCATAGTCCACCATACTGGTCATATGCGAATTGGCAGACTTCACACGCAGGCGTGCAAGTTTCCTCACGATGTTTTCCTTCACTGTTGAACTAAGTGGTATTTTAATTGCCTGAAAACGCACATAACTCCGATAATTAGATCGAACCCCGACCTCTGATTGGAGGCTGACGTCCTAACTACTAGGCTATGCCATCTTCGTCTATTATAACTATATATTTATATAGCAATACTCAATCGCTTAGTATTATTTTTTTCCGATTAGATAATAAACCACCTTGTCTCTTTGCATGTTGATGTTGAACCGGCTGTGCGTTATATGGTTTGTTTTACATTTCCTATGAAGCAGCGCACGTACAGTCACTAATTCTGAATCACCGTCGACAGCCCTAATGCGCCCTAAAGCGGTTACGTTCACCCGAACTTCATGAGTCGCTCGAAGTTTAGTAGACAATCGCGCGTGGTCGCGGCGGACGCGTGCCGGGCGTTTTGCTCATGGACACTTTTATTTTTGCCAGCGAACTCGACGAAATATATCGAAAGTTATTTTTCTAAATTAAAAACGCACGAATGACACTCTAGTAAAGGATTGTACCGTCTGCACGAATTTACACACGTTATATAGTGATTGAAAACTAGGTAATGCATTTTGTTACCGAATAATATTCAGTGTAAAGTTTTGTAGAGCAGTGCTTTCAGTGGCTGTGTGTTTTGTTGTCTCGACGTATGAAAGCGAAAGCAAGCTCGCCAGGGGGAGTTGTTTTGTTTTCGTGTTTTTCTTCGCCACAAATTTTGTTGAGCGAAATAAGAAAACGTAAGTGAAATATCCTACGACGTTTATAAAGTTTTATTTGCTTTATTTTATTTATTGAGATTACTGTCCGATTTAATCATAATGGTTAAGTTATGATTGGAAGTATTCTTTTTATAACTTGAATCCATAGTGTTTGTTATTTAGAAATAATTTGAATTAAATTATATTTTCTTTATTTTCTACGTGTTTCGGTCGGTGCAAACCCAACTGTTTCAGTAATGACAAAGATTATATAATTTCTTGTTCAGACAAAGACCCAAAGTGGGTCTTTGTCAATAATCTATCTCTTATTAGTGGATTTTTTTTTATAAGCCTACGTAAGATTTATCAGGCAAAAAATTAGCAGAGATTATATTTGAGAAAATCATACCAATATGATTATATTATTGCAAGAAACTGATATGTTTTGAACTTAGGAAATAATTACGTACGTAGGTAGAGACATAAGGCACAAAATAAGCAGAGATTATATATAAGAAAATCGTACCAAGATGATTATATTATTGCAAGAGATTGATATGTTTTGAACTTAGGAAATAATAACGTACGTATGTAGAGACGTGAGGCACAAAATTAGCAAAGATTATATATAAGAAAATCGTTCCAATATGATTATATTATTGCAAGAGATTGATATGTTTTGAACTTAGGTAATATTACGTACGTAGGTAGAGACGTAGGTTATTGTTGTACTTATAGGGAAAGGGAAAAGTTAATTTATAAGGCCTCCTTAAATATTAAGGGACTGTTTTCGATTTTTAGTATGCAGACGAAATTGTGAATAATGTTTAATGATACAATTGAAGCGGTGATAGCCTAGTGGTTAGGGTGTCAGCCTACTACACAGAGGTCGCAGGTTCGAATCCGGGCACACACCTCAAACTTTTCGGAGTTATGTGCGTTTTAAAAAAAATATATATATCATTTGCTTTAACGGTGAAGCCTGAGAGTTCTCCATAATGTTCTCAAAGGCGTGTGAAGTCTGCCAATCCGCACATGGCCAGCGTGGTGGACTATGGCCAAACCCTTCTCATATTGAGAGGAGACCCCTGCTCTGTAGTGAGCTGGTAATGGGTTGATCAACTTAAAGATGCATTTCACTTTTCGTTATAAGATAGTTTCTTGGTAGTTTGTACAACTTAAATGTTTTGATTTGATGAACGTCTGTGCTTACTGATATTTTAACACTCGTACTCGGCACAGCCAGTGTTTTCGTTGCCAGTCGATATTTGTTTTGTTCTCTACCAGTTGTGAGTGCTGAACTAAGCTTTAATTGAATCAGCGTTTCGTTTATAAATAGTTTAGACTTAGTACTTAGAACTTTCATCGCCTCACTATGCTACTCATTGAATACCCTTTGTTTTGTACACTACAAGTTAGCCCTAGACGGTAATCTCACCTGGTGATGACGCCGTGTAAGATTGTAGCGGGGCTAAAATGTTAGGTGTATAGGTATGGTAAACCCACACTCCTAGTTGGTTTCTAAGCGACACTAACACGCTTGTCGACACGTTTGTTTGTGTCGGTGGGGTGGTTACTAGCAACGGTTGAAGCCTCCCATCAGACCAGACTCTAGCCAGGAATTGAACCCAGGACCTCCGGGCATGCACTGCGCTACGGAGGTCGCCAACATTGATAAACTTGACGACAAAATAACATGAATAAACTTACATACATTATCACTTATAGTTATAAATATTTATATGAAATCCCTTTTCTACTCATACAAAAATATAAAGGCAGAAGTGTTTTTGTTAGTTTGTCCTTTAATTCCGCAGTAACAGAGCAACGATTTGACGTGATTTATTGCATGAAGATAGATGGTATAGCGGAGAGTGAGTATCATGATTTTTGAGAGTGTATACCGGAGAGTGAAATAACATGATTTTTGCTCTGGAAAAAGTCACAATTCCTATTAGATAGAGCTGTATGTTCACGCTTTACGTTTCGCATTCAAAATATTGATGGAGAGTAAGGAATTCAGGATGCCTCCAGATAGGTATACAGGTGGCTAGTATAAGCGTGCCTAGTGGGTACCTACTTCTAGTATTTTATAAATAAATTTGAACAAGATTTGAGTTGAATGACACAAATTATTTTTATTTATAACAAAGTTATTTTATCTGTTCTTGACCTTCTTAAGTAAAGTAAACCACTAAAGCCATTAAAGGGATTATTTTTCTCATCCTCTTCAGACCGTCATAGGCTAGAGCTGGAATATTTCTTATACCCCAATTCAGTGGGTTCACCCCAGTTCATCTTAAAAAGTAAGGGTGGGTATTTTGTAGCCCGTTAACTAGTAACTTAAAAGTTTTTGGACTAACACTGCATTAGTAGACGTGAATGCTTGAAGAATTTGATTCATTTATCACACCCACATCAAAAACATTCCTCTCATTGAAAAACGACAATATCACTTATATAAACAACATGCGGAAATATAAGAATTCATCATAATCATCATGATCAACCCATTACCGGCTCACTACAGAGCACGGGTCTCCTCCCAATATGAGAAGGGTTAGTCCACCACGCTGGCCATGTGCGGATTGGTAGACTTCAGAAGCCTTTGAGAACATTATGGAGAACTCTGCAGGTTTCCTCACGATGTTTTCATTCACCGTTGAGCAAGTGATATTTTATTTCTTTTAAAACGCATAACCACTTAGAGTTACTTAGAGTTTTTTCTACGTTAAATTAATTTACTTATATTGAAAAACGCGATAGCCTAGTGGTTAAGAACTCGGCCTTCCTTCCGGGGGAATCTGAAATCGATCTCAGGCACGTCTAACGAGTTTCAAATTAAATATCACTGGTTTAATGGTAAAGGAAAACAATAAAGTGAATATTCCCTAAATCGATATTAACGAATGGGGCTGCGCTAGGTCTTTAATCAGGTCATTACACTTTTTAGTCATGGAAAATAATAGGCGCCATCAAGATAAACAAGCTTATAGAAACAATTTTCTTCAGTAGTCATACAGTCAGTTAGTCAGTGAATGAGCACGAGGTTGTTATTTTGCTATATATAATTAACATAATTAATGTAATTACCGTACGTAATACGTGATTATCGTATTTCCTTTCGTAACTTTTTTCACTTTAAGCCCGTATCTTTTCCCCTCAGGTAATAAATTTTCATAAATATTTTCTTACCGGATCTTTTTTTTTATACACCACAAGTTAGCCCTTAGCGGCGTCTCACCTGATGGTAAGTGATAATGCAGTCTAGGATGGTAGCGGACTAACCTGTTAGGGTATGGTAAACCCATACTCCTAATTGGCGTACGCGACATCGTGTCGGAACGCTAAATCGCTTTGCGACATGTCTTTGTCGGTAGGATAGTAACTAGTCACGGCCGAAGTCTCCCACCAGACCAGATTAAAGCCGGGAATCGAACCCAAGACCTCCAACTTGAAAATGCAACAGCGTACGCGCTGCGCCACGGAGGTCGGCAATAATCTTCCCTGTATTGGCTATCTGTATGCAAAATTTCAGCGTCATCCGGCCATTTTTTGGTTTGCGAATCATAGATCAGTCGGTTAGTCAATTTTTAATTCTATTCATACCAGAGATAAGGTTGACTATTGGGTTCTAATGCTGTCACTACTATAGATAGATATATTTGTCAGAATGCCGTTGGCGCCAATTCATACACGTTTAATTTAGCCATTTGAGCTGTTCAACTTACAATTTATGTGATGCGACTAGGAAACAAACGATAACGTTTTGTAGAGCAAATAAAAACCAATAGGCCCAATGTAAATGGCATAAATCAACAGGATGGGGTAGTGACACGGTGATAGTCCAAGAGCTGATGGGAGATTTTGTGGAACTTCATCATCATCATCACTTGATTTTATAGGAATAGAACATGACGACGACATGATGACCCTTTAAGACTATTGCAATGAATCAATCAATCTAGAACTTCAAATAATCCATACTTCAATAAAATACTGTAGTGAGTTGATCGTTATTACTACATTCGTAAACGCAAAACTAAAGCTAAGAGAGTTTCGAACGTGCCCCCGTCTTTTTTAATTTTTGTGCACCACAAGTTAGCCCTTGACGGTATCTCCCTGATGGTAAGTGATGATGCGGTCTGAGATGGCAGTGGGCTAACCTGTTAGAGGTACGTTAAATCCTAATTGGTTACTACACGACATCGTACTGGAACCCTAAATCGCTTGGCGACGCGTCTTTTTCGGTAGGGTGGTAACTAGCCACGGTCGAAGCCACCAGACTAGACTAGAGCCGGGAATCAAACCCAGGAAACACAACAAACTTAGCCGGGTAAGTAAAGCCGGGTCAAAGTTTCAGGCGAATTATTTAAAGTAACTTTTTTATACTATCCATATGCACTTGACAAATGCTGAAAGAGTAATGTAGGTAGTTATTACCATGCGAAGCGGTGATAGCCTAGTGGTTAGGGCGTCAGCCTCCTAATCCTCCCAGAGGTCGGCGGTTAGAATCCGGGCACGCACCTAACTTTAATCTTCTAACGAATCTAACTTTTCGGAGTTATGTGCGTTTTTAAAAAATTTAAAAAAATTAAATATCGCTTGCTTCAACGGTGAAGGAAAACATCGTAAGGAAACCTGCACGCCTGAGAGTTCTCCATAAAGTTCTCAAAGACGTGTGAAGTCTGCCAATCCGCACATGGCCAGCGGGGTGGACTATGGCCAAACCCTTCTCATATTGAGAGGAGACCCGTGCTGTGTAGTGAGCCGGTAATGGGTTAATCATGATGTTAGTACCTTAACTGATAACCGTAGACGCCTGACCGCAGTGGATAAATTTTCGACCATTGGTGTGAAGGACTTATAAACATACATACATACACACTAGATACAGACATACGCCTTTATATAAGTGATAATGACTAGGACATATGTAATGTTACTGTAAGCCTTGTGTTATGTATATTTTCTTTTTTTTTCTATTGTAGTTTTCTGTGGTTTTATATAAAACTATGTCATTCTTTCCTTCTTTTATAAGTGCCAATATACCTCTTAAATCAGACACTGACTAGGTATATTTGATTTATTAGCGTATTAACTAATTTTTTGCATCACAACTAGGTCATTTGCCCCCTTTTCGCAATCGACTTATAAATTGTTGTACACTGATTCTAGATTCGTCAGAATTCTCACCAGTTATCCGACTAAAAGCGTAGGTACGCAACGCGAATAACGGCGTTTTCTATTGATAATAATCAGTTGAATTAACTGTATTTCTAGCCCATCAAGTGTTTGTCAACCAGTGTTGATTATATCGATGCTCTTATTTAGATTACCTTTGACGATGAAGAAACTATATATTGCCGACGTAAACATAACTTATGCTTATCAGTGAGTCTGATTTTCAGTAAGTAGATAGTTTTATCCTATTAACTAGACAGTGTATTTATATATTTATATTATTGAATATATTTATAGTTATTTAGTATCAGTAGATTTTATCCGCCTATATGTTTTTTTTTACGCCTGTATATCTTAGCTTTAATATCTTGTAATGTTCTGATTATGTTCTGTTGTTTTTTTATCTGTGAAAAGTTGTGAGAAAATTGAAAAAAAAATCTTGCATAAAATAGCATAGTTTACTGTGACCAAGAAGATACCAACAGACGATGATTTAAGAAATGATTTAAAGCTAGATTTATTATATGTTATATTAAGTAAAAGAAAGGACAGGCTGATATCTATGGACAAGCAGATATTAATTATTTCTATGTTATTTACAAGTGTAGTTTTACGCTTCATTTTTCGGAAATTCAACTGATTAACATATATAGCAACCGAAGAAAAGACTGGTTCTAGTTATTTAGCTGGAACTTTCGAGTGCAGGTATTACAAAAACTTAAATAAAATTTGCACAAAAAGCAAAGCACTTGTTGTACAAATTAATGTTGAGATGCTATGGACACATACATGAATAAGTTAAAAATAAAAAAATATAAATTTTGTTTGGGAGTATATAGTGTTCGGAGTCATTAGGAGACTTAGTAGTCGGCGGGAGCGGTTTTTTTCTTGAATTAATGTTTGAGAGAGCCGCGTCCGCAGAGTGCGAAGTTTCCCGCCATTTTCCCCTAACTTCAATTCTCCATTACTATAAACTTACCATTTGCTAATCTGTGCAAAGTCATAAAAAGAGAAAAAAAAAAACATTTTGGTTGTAAAAAATGACAAAAATATTTATTTTTTCTTCGTTTCGTATTTTCGTTTACTATAAAAATTGTGTTAACATGTTCGTATAGCAGAATTGCTTATGAGCATAATATGCATCATTGATGGGCTTACAATGTACTCGTACGTCTGCAGTTATTGACCGTTCATTCCAAATACCGTGAGTGTTTGTTCAGTTGGATTTGCCCCCATTCACAAACTGTTTGGGGGGAAAAGTAAACTTCGTTAAAATTACTTGTTGTTGTTATTAATTTCAATGTTACAACGAGTTGTAATAAGATAGCGCGGGTAATGACAACGTAGGATATAACATACAGCGTTGGCAATCAGCAATGAAGATTTATGCGAGGATGCCCTTCCAACGTTATCACTTACCGGTCGAACATAATTTATATTCGTCATATACTTAGTAGTAGATTGGATATTGACGAACGACTTTCTCGGTCACATACGAGTATGTAATTTATAGCTATTTAGAGTTTTATTAATATTAATTAGTTAAAGTTCTTACATAGTATATAATAAGAAATAATTAAAACAGTTCTATTACAACATAAACGGGTAATATTTGATTTGAAATTCATTATGCGCCGTTTGTTTATCATCATCATGATCAAACCATTGCCGGCTCACTACAGAGCATGGGTCTCCTCTCAATATGAGAAGGGTTTGGCCATAGTCCACCACTGTGGCCATGCAACTGTGGATTTCACACGCCTATGAGAACATTATGGAGAACTCTCAAGCATGCAGATTTCCTCACCATGTTTACTTTACTGTTGAAGCGAGTTATATTTTAATTGCTTAAAACACACAGAACTCTGAAAAATTAGTGTTGCGTGCCTGGTTTAAAACCTCCGAACTCGGATTAGGAGGCGGACGTCCTAACCACTAGGCTACCACAGCTTTGTTATTTATTATTACTAGTAAGTTATTACATATATTATATCATTTTAAAGCTATATTTTTCGGTGCTTCCACCTGGTCTACTTTTATTTGTATTCTTTTCTTTTGTTTTTTTATTATTATTAGTTTTTTTTTGCTGCGTCGTCACTTGGGTTTCAGATGAAACTCAGCTACGTGTTTGTAAATACATAATCCACGTCATATGCTGAGCTTCTCACCTTTTCTGGTTGGTGTAACAGACAGACATAACGTTTCTGCATTAGAATAAGATGTACTGTTTGTAACACTATATGAGAATAAATACATTTTCTTTCTTCTTCCTTTCTAATAGAATAATAATATCGTTTTTTTCACTCGTCAATATTTTGCAAGACTCGACGAACTGGCCATGGTTGCTAGCTTTTATCTGTGTTAAGGATAGTCGGCCTTCTCCCCCGGGTACAAGCTATAGATATAGAAACTAAGTAGAAAGTAAATTATATTTAATACATTTACGAACATCAGATTGACCACATCACTGACGCACTGTTGAGTTTTGTAGTATTATTAGTGGGAGGATCCGGGTTCGATCCCCATTAACGACAATTAAGAAATTTATTATTTCTGGATTTTGTCCGTGGGGTCTCGTCGGAGGTTTTGGTCATGGCTAGTTACCAACCTTTCGAAAAAACTAAGTTATTTCTTGTAGTGCTTACTATTTATTTAATACATACCATTTAGTCACCGTCTTGTATTACCAATAACTTTATTTGAAATGTAATTATTTCTGACAAAAAGTATAGCTTATGGAACGTCGGGATAAAAGGGCATTCTTATAAAGAAATAATTATAATAATCGTTTTTTAAATAAACAAACAAACGAAAAGAAACACAATCATACCTATTTTTTATTTGTATAGAGTAAAAAAAACTGGTATATGGTTGGTGATAAATAAATAATATAATATAAATATAATAATCATTTATTTGCCAGAATGTATGTACAATAGATGTTATTAAGCGATGTCAATTGGTTAAGAGGTCATATGTTAAATTAAACAACATAAAAGTCAGTCCGTAGTATGTTACAATTCTTTTTCTCCGTTTAAGTAACGTGATAACGTTAAGAACAAAGTAGATCAAGATTCACGCGACAACAACGGCTCACTCTCTCAACTCCATATAACAGTCTTCTTTGTTTACAGCTTACATTCATCACAACTTATCTTTTTGTTGCAGAAAATCGCTTTGATATCACAAGATATGCACAAACACACAAGAATATTTTAAGTGTAAAGCAAACAGCACGCCGCCCACGTCGCCCGATATCAGCATCCCGTCCCGCAGAGAAATTAATCTGGATATTACGTTATAGGAAGCGCCCCGATAAAGTGCTCTACGCACGCTGCCATGCCAAGATGAACCAGCCGCAATAACCCAAATGGTAATGCAGAATTGTGTGGGCCATAACGCAGAGACAAACAAGCAATAATTAGCAACGATGGGCAGCAGACGAGAAATCCACGATTCGAAAACGAATATGCAATTAAAAATCCCTAGGGGCACGAACGTTAAACATTCCAGTGATGTAGACGTAGATTCGACTGATCTAGTTAGTAATAAATATAAATATGGCTGCCAAATCGAAACACGGTGTCGTTTAATCGCGTGCGAGTCGCATAAGAAGGAAGACGAATACGGAAAAGGAATGATTAGGAGGAGGGTTGACGTTTTTGGTGGTGCAAGGCGAGCCGCCGATTTGAAATTTAAATGTGTGAGGGATACGGAGGAGTGTACGGATACGGTCGGGAGGACAATGGGAGTGCGCGTGCGTGTGGTTGCGGTTGTAGGGCTTATGCTCATGTTGCTGTCGACAAGCGCAGCTGCGCCGGCGCATTCTAGACCCTCGCGGAATGCACATTCAGAGAAAACTACGGTAAGTACTTATGAGATTTTTTTTTTAAATAATTAGGACGTATAACATTTCGTTGACCTCATATTATGTTTAAAACGTTTATCTTATAGAGTTCAATAATAAAAATAATTAAAAAATAGTGCTTGTATATTTGTCCTTTATGCGTTTCGAAAAAATATATCAGATTTCGATGTAATTTTAGTAGTTTTAGTTTGGCTCACCCACGAGGATTCCAGCTACAATTTTTTTTTTGTATATTATAAACAGCTTAGTTACTTGAAGTATATTTATTGATTCTACGTTATCGATTTGATAACAAAGCCAGTTAATAAAAATAATGATAATTTATTCCGGATTAAGATCGTTGTAACCGACTCATTTCGTAATCCGGCTCACTAATATCCGAAAAACATAGAGTATACATACATTTCATAACGTATGTATACTCTATGCGTATGCATACTCTATCTATACAAAATAATGTTCTAAATGACCTGTGTAATATTTTAAATGTATTATGTAGAAAATTTATGATAAGCTCTTTAAGTTAGAAAATTTATCATAATAACTACCTACTGTCTTTACGTAAATCTGCTTAGTTTTACGTGAGATTTATTAAAATTCCGGACCATTTATTTATAGATGGGACATGTCAAACAGCGAAGTTACGACTTGCATACAAAGGAGCACAATATGCCCTGACGAGCGAGCGAATTGTCTCGTCTGGCCCTTGCCGGAAACCGGCTGCATACATTATAAAAGTGCTTCCATTGTCTGCTTATCTTCAGCCCTATCTGTCGTACCAAAAAAGTAATACGAGTTCGTCTAAAGGTTCTGTGGGTCCACAGACGTTTGCTTGTTTACGTTTACACAGTTCACTAAAGGTTCTATGGGTCCACAGACGTTTGCTTGTTTACGTTTACACAGTTCACTAAAGGTTCTATGGGTCCACAGACGTTTGCTTGTTTACGTTTACACAGTTCACTAAAGGTTCTATGGGTCCACAGACGTTTGCTTGTTTACGTTTACACAGTTCACTAAAGGTTCTATGGGTCCACAGACGTTTGCTTGTTTACGTTTACACAGTTCACTAAAGGTTCTATGGGTCCACAGACGTTTGCTTGTTTACGTTTACACAGTTCACTAAAGGTTCTATGGGTCCACAGACGTTTGCTTGTTTACGTTTACACAGTTCACTAAAGGTTCTATGGGTCCACAGACGTTTGCTTGTTTACGTTTACACAGTTCACTAAAGGTTCTATGGGTCCACAGACGTTTGCTTGTTTACGTTTACACAGTTCACTAAAGGTTCTATGGGTCCACAGACGTTTGCTTGTTTACGTTTACACAGTTCACTAAAGGTTCTATGGGTCCACAGACGTTTGCTTGTTTACGTTTACACAGTTCACTAAAGGTTCTATGGGTCCACAGACGTTTGCTTGTTTACGTTTACACAGTTCACTAAAGGTTCTATGGGTCCACAGACGTTTGCTTGTAACACAGTTCATTATTTTTGTTCAACCTCCTTGGTACAGTGCTTAGCGCTGTGATCTTATATGTGGGAAGTACTTATGTTTTGACGACCTCCGTATTATAAAGTTGGAGGTCCTGAGTTCGATTCCCGGCTCGAGTCTGGTCTGGTGGGAGGCGTCGACCGTGGCTAGTTACCACCGACAAAGACGTGTCGCCAAGCGATTTAGCGTTGCGGCACGATGTCGCGTAGAAACCAATTAGGAGTGTGGGTTTACCATACCATTAACAGGTTAGCCCGCTACCATCCCAGACTGCATCATCACTTACCACCAGGTGAGCTAGCTGTCAAGGGCTAACTTGCAGCGTATAAAAAAAAGGACCCAGTATTTTGGAATTTATAATTTTTGAATTTTCTCCCGTGTGGTCTGCTTTGCCTTCGGCCGTGACTAGTTGCTCATCTACGATTAAAGACGTGCCACCATGCAGTTGACCGTTGCCATGATGCCAAGTAGAAACCGATTAGGATACGAGTCTATTAGGGGCTATTTAGACGTACTACTCGTAAATGTACGTACGTGAAGCTGTGATAGCCTAGTGGTTAGGGCGTCAGCTTCCTAATTAGAGGTCGGCGGTTCGAATCCGGGCACGCACCTCTAACTTTTCGGAGTTATGTGCGTTTTTAAAAACAATTAAAATATTACTTGCTTCAACGGTGGAGGAAAACATCGTGAGGAAACCTGCACGCCTGAGAGTTCTCCATAATGTTCTCAAAGACGTATGAAGTCTGCCAATCCGCACATGGCCAGCGTGGTGGACTATGGCCAAACCCTTCTCATATTGAGAGGAGACCCGTGCTCTCTAGTGAGCCGGTAATGGGTTGATCATGATGAGACGTACCAGCTTACAGACATTATTTCGGGACTTCTGTGTGTGTGAATTTATGTGTATATTGTACAGCTAACTTCACATAAGTAGGTACTTCATGTTTATAAATGTACAAAATTCGCTATAAAGCGATAAACTGTTTAATTTAACCAAATTTTAGAAATATTCCGGAAATCTCGGGCTCTTGGTAAACGTTACTGACGTTGGGTAGATTAGCGTGGGAGCCAGGTAAATAAACATTGTATACGGAAGTACCTTTTGTGAACAGCACATGTTGTTTATTTATACCTTAAATGGTTCATATAATTTATAATCCCTCAAGTTTATAAATTGTAGAACAAAAGAAATAACTATATACTATTATAACGAGAAAATATCCAAGAAAAACCGCGTCACAGACGTGATTTTAGATGTCATAGATAGATTGAACAAAGATCCTAAACAGGATGCTTGACGGCTATCTCACCTGGTGGTAGTGATGATGCAGTCTAGGATGGTAGCGTGTTAAACTGTTAGAGGAATGGTAACCCCACACCCCTAATTGGTTTCTACGCGACACCGTGTCGGAACGCTAAATCACTTGGCGACACGTTTTTGTTGGTAGGGTGGTAACTAGCCATGGCCGAAGCCTCCCACCAGACCAGACTTCAACCGGAAATCGAACCCAAGACGTCAACAATATAATGCAACGTGCGCGCACTGCGTCACGGAGGTTATCAAATTATAAAGGCTTTTTTATTTAGTACCCATTGCATTTTACATCTAATAATATATCCCATTAAATGGACATCGCTATTTTTTATAAATTTAATTATACAACCAATTTGATTGAAATAACAGCATTGGCACCACTGGCAATTTAAATGAGTTAAAATTTACTCAACACTTACATTATTCACGAGAGTATAAAACCACTTTGTGCTTTAGATGTCAATAGTCTCTAAATTATCACTGTATAACGCGACAACCTCGTGGTGAAGAAGTTAAATAAAAACTTGATTTTCCATATATCGAACACAATATATGCAATCATAGTACATAGCAAATGATTATGAGCTCGCCACATAGGGTCCACACTACCATATTGTACGATCATGAATACACTGATTTCCCGTTCCGAATGTCCTTCCTTTTATCTGGAATGTTGATGTCCCTTAAAAGGGCTCCCTTATTCTGATGGATTAACGACCATTTTAAGGCGTTCCGAGTGCCACTATTACGGGAACAAAAAGCTAGCGTGTCGTATTAGATTAGTGACAGTGACAGACGGATGGACCGTTCGCGAGATAAATGAGCTAAGTGACGAGTGGGAGGCTCCGACGTCCTACTCCGTAAGTCGGGAAGACACCGTCCATTTATAACGGGGACAGCTACTGAAAAATCCGGAAAATTTAAAGAGGAAGTGATAAACTGCTAGGATATTTGGCACGTAATTGTTAATGGTTCAGAGTTCCAATGAACATTGGGCTTAATTTGCTTTGATCCGCGTAAAGTAGGGAAATCGGGACGGTCTTTTTCGCTCGGTCTAAGCAATTGTATGTTGTGAAGTCAAGATCTACTGAGGCTGCTTTGGCGTCGAATCAATTTGCGTTTTAGCTGCTTAATGATTATTTAAGTATATGATAGACTCCCGCTTGATTCTATTCTTTGTGTAGAGTTCTCTCTTTGAGTTAAAGTTATTTTGTGGGTAGGTTAAATGGTACTTAGTTTATACTAATTTCAGTAAATTTAGTTTAGAATATTGGATGGGACAAAGCGTTTTATTTTGGGTAATAAGTACTCGACATAATAAGATGAACACTCGAAAATCTGCTAAAATCAAGAATTGTATATTTGAATTTTTTTTTTCAATATAGGATTTTATTTTCTACGTATTTATCGCTCCAAAATCTACCGGAGAACCAAAAAGTGAAAGCTTTAAATTCGATGTTACATATCACAAGGTTATTGTTATAACTTAATTAAGAACGTTATAAGCCAGACAAATAATACATCAAGGAATTCATTTCATACCATCATCATGATCATCGCATTGCCGGCTCACTACAGAGCACGGGTCTCCTCTCAATATGAGAAGGGTTTGGTCATAGTCCACCTCGCTGGCCATGTGCGGATTGGCAGACTTAACACGCCTTTGGAAACATTAATTAGAACGTATTCAGGCGTGCAGGTTTCATCACGATGTTTTCCTTTACAGTTGAAGCAAATGATAGTTTTTAATTGCATAAAAAATCCATACCATAATGGTTAGATATCAATCAATCTTGCAACATCAATAACTTCTTTAGCGTAACGAAAAGTTGAGTCTGGGTGGGTTAAATCAAAGTTGAACCGAAATAATTATAGTTCAAACACGGCATGACCGCGATGGTTAGCAGCATCCTGCGCAAGTAGGTCGAGTTGGAGCTATATAAATGATAACAGCTGGGCCGATGCGTTACTTCATAGCTCGAGTAATAAAGGCGTTTTTTATTGAGCAAAAGTCGTGTGTGGCAGTCAATATTCTTGGTTATGACCACCTTCTAAGATAAATAAGGTAATATTTTATCTACGTAAGTTAGTTGCATATAATTTAATCTGCGATGTATAAACACGAAAAAGTTATGAAATAAATAAATATGCAAATATGCAAATATACGATACGATAATAGAAAGAATGACGAACGGGAAAATATTTAGGACGCTTTATTAAAAATCAATTTAAAAAGCTTTATATTTAATCAATTTAAAGTTTTACTGTATATTCTTATTTGGCTTGCAACGTAACATACAACATTTGAATAAAATTTGCATTTTTTGAATGATTTTAATAGGAATAAAGCCTTTTTCATGACCAGTAGAACAACACACAAACACAAAATTTATAGCTATTTACAGATATAAAATTCATAAAAGGTCGCTCGGCAATTCCGTGAAATGGGAAAAATCTTAATGGGCTTGGAAACCAATAACCTCGTCCGCCATTTTGGAATCTGGTTGAATGAAACACTTGGGGCTGCTGAATTATATTTATCGGTTCAGGTGTTGTTTTAAAATGTACGATCAAAATAAAGATAATTAAAAAAATATCACTTGTGTTGTTCGATTACATTTTAAAGAAATGTTTCAATAAGATTTAACTTTACAAATTAGTTCATGTTGATCGTTATATATTACATATCTTATTTATAGACGTCGCTTAATCAAAAAAAATAGTCGGATAGTTAATTTTATTTCTGATATATTGCTTAAGATTGCTGTGATAGCCCAGTGGTTAGGACGTCTCCCGGTCGGGGGTTTGGTCCCGGGCACGCACCTCTAATTTTTCGGAGTTAAGTGCGTTTTTAAGCAATTAAAATATCACTTGCTTCAACGGTGAAGGAAAAACATCGTGAAGAAACCCGCGCGTGAGGGTTCTCCATAATGTTTTCAAAGACGTGTGAAGTCTGCCAATCCGCACATGGCCAGCGTGGTGGACTATGGCCAAACCCTTCTCATATTGAAAGGAGACCCGTGCTCTGTAGTGAGCCTAGAATGGGTTGATCATGATGATGATGAACTTTCTATACCTTTATAATCAAGCTGTAACTAGACGATTCCTCACATCTATACAAATACACATGCCACTGCCATGTGAGTGAGAGTGTGAATGCTAATTGATAAAATGGAATTTTGTTTGATTTTCCTTCTGCATACAAGTTGACTAAGAATGCTATTTTGACCTTAATTTGTATGAGTATTAATATTCGTATAAACTGAGCGACGTTTTGTCCGATTTTCATTCAAACCGATTCTTCCCTGAATCTACGCCGTCGAATTCGCTGGCATCAGATAAATTTTATCGTTATGGTGTAACAAACAAAAAATTTTTTTAAATTAAATGCATACAAATCAAGTAGTCGATAAGTTTATAAAACTACAAGAAAACGTTTTTTCCCCAAGGCTTCAGCACGCCCCACATTCATTTATATTCGTTTAGCAGTGCGGGTGGTATTGCCTTTGCCCGGGATTTCATCTCTATTGAAACCTATTTCAAACTAAATGGAGACTTACCGTCTGCAGCTTTGTTTACTTTTACAATACATATTTATCACGTCGCTTTTATAGAATCGTAATTTAGGGACCCTTTTCTACACCGGCGTTCCAAAATATATCAGGAGTAAGGACCTTGTAAACTGAAATTAAATACTACAAGGCAAGCTATATCGGATAGGAATCTGATAAATTCGAATTGACTGACTAATTTGAATTATTCTTATGCATCCGAGAATCTATTGTATGGTTTTGGTATGGTTTTTGTTCTTATAGTAATAAAATAAGTTTTATTGATTCCAAAAATCGTTGATTTCATTGTATGTTTCTGCGATAAAATTTTTTTTTTGAGATTGTGAAGGAATTCCTACCTTACGTTCTTTTTTTTAATATTTTTAGAATAGAATAGATATACGTTTATTTATTAGATTTCTAATGCCTTATTGTTAACACATTAAATTAGTATTTTAATATTGTCGCGCTAATAAAAAGGTACTGGCTCAGCTTAATGTTGTGGATACTAAAGTACCCACAGCTATTCTGTCAGTACCGTGCTGAGGGAAGTCCTGCACTTAAAAGTACAACTAAAAATAGTAATGATTGAAAAATAATAACAATAAAAATAAAAAACAAGAGCAAAAATAAATCAAAAATAATTTTTGATCATGATGATAGTAAACAAAGTCAGACTTCATAATACCATCGGTTTATACTTTTACTACGCAATTTTTTGTATGAAGTGCGCGTGTAAAGCTGCTAGTTTCCTTCCGATGGCGTCCATCCATGCCTGTGTCATTTGCCGTACTTCAAACAATGGCTTGTCTGGATCGTTAGCTTCAAGCACATCATACAATAGTATAATAGTCTTTACTCCTCTAATCATAAAGTTCATTGTAAACCCTGTTAATATTCAAGCTATCAGGCTTAAGTGTGATACGCTGCATTGTCTGCTTCTTCAGACCTAGAAAGCTAATTTGATTATCAAAGGGTATGGATAATTTGATGAGGCAGCTGAGATCAAACTTTTTTGACGACCTCCGTGGCGCAGCGCGCGCGCTGTCAGATTATAAAGTTGGAGGTCCTGGGTTCGATTCCCGGCTCGAGTCTGGTCTGGTGGGAGGCTTCGGCCGTGACTAGTTACCACCCTACCGACAAAGATGTGTCGCCAAGTGATTTAGCGTTCCGGCTTGATGTCGCGTAGAAACCGATAGGAGTATGGGTTTACCATACCCCTTACAGGTTAGCCCGGTACCATCTTAGACTGCACCATCACTTACCATCAGGTGAGATTGCCGTCAAGGGCTAACTTGTAGTGGATAAAAAAAAAACAAACTTCATTATTGGAACATCAAACTTTCGGGTATGTAAAACTACTATCGAGTTTTGCTCAATCTGATATTGTCTACAGACTTGTCGCTGTCTTGTATCCTATTTCTTTCTTCCTGTTTGTGTGTTTTGCTGTCCTTACCTTGTCGTATGTTTTTTTTTTAAACACTACAAGTTAGCCTTTGACGGCAATCTCATCTGATGGTAAGTGATGATGCAGTCCAAGATGGTAGCGGGCTAACCTGTTAGGGGTATGCTAAACCCACACTCCTAATTGGTTTGTACGCGACAACATGCCGGAACGCTAAACCGCTTGGCGACACGTCTTTGTCGGTAAGGTGGTAACTAGCCACGGCTGAAGCCTCCCACCAGACCAGACTCGAGCCGGGAATCGAACCCGGGACCTCAAACTTTATAATGCGACTGCGCATGCACTGCGCCACGGAGGTCGTCAAAATAAACAGTAAAAAAAAATTATATTACATACATATCCCAGTCTACTGCGTTCTAATATAATACCCCATTCCAATGTTTTAAGTTGACCATTGCAAGTTGTAAGACCAGTTAGTGATTATGAAACTGTTATAGTTTCGTTCAGTGTATGGAGGTGATTGATTGTTTGAAGAACAAATCTAGATATGCAAAGGTTCCGTATAATTCTGGTCTCTAAACGATGTACTCGTTTATAACAGGTTCATGTTCCAGAACAAAGTCCAAACAATAAACAGCAAGTATAATTTGCTATATTCCGCCGACAACCGGGAGATTAGTATAGTAAACACAAGCGCGAAAAGTAAAGTAACTTTTACTTTTCGCGCTTGTGAAGTCAACATCTCCTGAGGATGATCCGGTGTCGGGTCGAAACGTGCGTGGGAGGTTCTAGTGGAGGATTTTGTGTGGTGTTATACTATACTAATCTCCCGGTTGTCGGCGGAATATAGCAAATTATACTTGCTGTTTGTTGTTTATCATGGACTTCCGCAAAGTAACGCCTGCTTCTATTCATTATTTAAAGTCCAAACAAGTTTTTTGCCTTTTCTTCGGTAGGCCGTCTACGTTTCAAAACTGCTTATAAAATCTGTACTTAAAATAAAATACCTTCTTTTATTTTTGGTATAAAAGCAGATTCAAAAAATCTACTTAATATTTATTTAAACTTTTTGTTTTTTTTTTAAATATTTTTGTTTCAACTGCCAACCTTTTGAACTACTTATACCTGTTATATTGGAAAGAATATAGAAATGTGATACAAAGAAACTTTGGATGCATTGTTTCTTTATTTTTATTATTGAGACGTTATACCTATATACAAAGTATATTAACTTGTTTTAATCTTTTAAAAGTTACTTTAGTCTTTAGTCAGCATCAGAATGAATATAAATTTGGTTATAATTTGCTTGAAAAAAAAACCCAAAGGAAGTATTCGAAAACTTGAAACAAGTCAAAACTGCCGTCTATATAAAAATTTGTAGGTACACGACGTAGCTTTTTAATTAAAAGTTGGAATTGATTATTTTGTTAATTGGAAAACGAGTGAAGTCGTGAGATTTTTCACTAACGAATGGACATTTTAGGGCGCAGTAAACTCAACTAGGAGGTGAGGTAATGGTGGCCAGTTGAGACACCCATGCATAAATACCAAGTTACTGCAACGGTTATGCAATTTTAACCAGGCCCTTATCTATAACATAAGAATGGTAGTAAATCTATTTTTATCGTGTCTATTTATGACCTAGAAGCTAGAGCACATTACCTTTTGTGTCTTAAAAAAGTCATCTTTTGTTATCGTTTTGACGACCTCCGTGGCGCAGTGCGTGCGCTGTCGCATTATAAAGTTTGTGGGTTCGATTCCCAGCTCGAGTCTTGTCTGGTGGGAGGCTTCGGTCGAGGTTACCCTACCGACAAAGACGTCGCCAAGCGATTAATCGTTCCGGCACGATGTCGAGTAGAAACCAATTAGGAGTTTGAGTTTACCATACCCCTAACAGGTTAGCCCACTACCATCTTAGACTGCAACATCACTTACCATCAGGTGAGATTGCCGTCAAGGGCTAACTTGTAGTGTATAAAAAAAATCTTAATCTGTGGGTCTATCGAATTATCCCATTGCTAAGTAAAAACCTCGTTACTTATTTTTGATATCCATTTAGCCGCTTGCATATAGGTTGACGGACTTGATAACAACTTTTTGTTTTCTTGTACTGATTCTTTCTCTTTTGTTGTATAAAAATATCTATTTACCTGACTTTTACACAGCGATCGTTATCACGACTCATAAGTGAGACGAAGAAAGACGAATAAAAGTTAAAGATAAGAGCTCGGTCGGTCTGTTCTTCAAGTCATCCAGTTACATACTAGGTATACCTTTAGGGAACTTTTTTAAATTTTGATACCTAAAATTATTTAACTCGAATTGGATATGCGAGGAGGTTCTAAGCTTATAATCTTTGTCTTCTATCAGAGACGAACATATGTAGGGGTTTATTCCAATTGTTTTAAATGTAATTTATAATTGTAATTTTAACTTGTTACCTAATTGATCGTTTTAAATTGTTTTAATTGTAATGTATGTTGAATGTTTTAACGACTAGATATGTAAAACTTAAATATTTAAATGTATTGATTTAATTTTAAATAAAGCAAAACAAGGTCTCTTTTCATGAAAGAGGACACCCTGCCGATAACGCCCTGTGATGACGGGTGCGTGAGTAAAAAAAAAAAGATCATATGTAGGGTGATAATTTTTTAAATTGGTTCTTCATTTTCAGAGTTTAGAGATTTAAACGCTCGAGATGTTACAAAATAATGGTGAAGATAAGTGCAGTAAAAAACACGACTTTCACAATTTAAAGTTATGAACAAAATAATGAGTATTATCAGTGGAGAATTTAAATTATATTCTACGTACCTGCGCCATAGTTCATGCGGTTGTGCGTTAATTTAACCGCAGACCATTGGTATTCTAGTTAAGGCACGGCTCTAACGCCGTTCTAATTGAAATCACTTTCGTCCCCAATATAAAGTAGCTTCCAATTAATTGACCAATCTGTTGAGCACACTAGCGTGACCGCTTGAGTTTGATGTAGTTACGTATAGTTTAATATAGCACACTTTGCAGTAATACTTCAGCATGATGAACTTCGAAAAAGTATCGGGTAGTGAACCTTACAACCCGCCTTTGAGCAGCGTTGTGGATATTTTCTATAATTCCGTTTCTCTTTTGATATAACCAAGGGTTTATGCCAACTCTGCAAGGGGTTAAAAACTTCTTAATTTTTCAAACTCCAGATTGAGAATACCTTCCCAGTACTCAGAAAAAAAACATAGTATCGTACAATATAGTATTTTAACGATCTCCGTGGCGAAGCGCGTGCTCGAGTCTGGTCTGGTCTGGTGAAGGCATCAACCGAGGCTAGTTACCACCCTACCGACAAAGACGTGTCGCCAGGCCATTTAGCGTTCCGGCACGATGTCGTGTAGAAACCAATTAGGAGTATGGGTTTACCATACCCCTAACAGGTTAGCCCGCTACCATCCTAGACCGCATCATCACTTACCATCAGGTGAGATGCCGTCAAGGGCTAACTCGTTGTGTAAAAAAATAAAATCGTAGTCGGCTTGAGTTTTCATTCAAACCAATGTTATACTGTGATTTGAACTATTAATCAGTAATCTCAAATCGCAGATGTCTCAATTCATATATTCAGTCAAAGGGGCCGATTTATCTAGATTATACACCAGGAAACTATAAAAGAGAGTGTCTATAGAGGGAGCTTCATTTAATATCATAATAAAATTTACTATGTGTAGGTACTTCGCTAGTTGCTGTAAATACAGAGCCACTCTAATCTGCAGTTATTGCAACTGAATTGCATAAGACACTATGACTTGTGCAACAAGTGAGAATGGGCGTCTAATTAGTATCAATACTACGTTCACTACATATAGATCATAGATGTATTAAATGCGATGCAAGGTCTATTGATTTTAGCCAGCATCCAAGATTAAGGGATTACTTACCATTTGTAGGTAGTTTTGTTTTGGCAATAGACCCTTACTCATGCGGTGTGGGTTGTGTCCCGTGAAGTGATTCTTATGGTTCCACAGTCAACGAAGATTTTCAAATCAAATCAAATCAAAATAGCTTTATTAATTTAAACCTATAGCAGGCATCTATGAATCGTTCATACATATATATATATATATATCACATTTTACATTACTTCTATTCGTGAACTGAAACATCGTGAGGAAACCTGCACGCCTGAGAGTTCTCCATACTGTTCTCAGAGGCGTGTGAAGTCTGCCAATCCGCACATGGCCAGCGTGGTGGACTATGGCCAAAACCTTTCTCATATTGGGAGGAGACCCGTGCTCTGTAGTGAGCCGGCAATGGGTTGATCATGATGATAATGATGATTCGTGAACTGATGGTGATAATTACACTCACCAACTTAAAACTAAAGCTAAGAGGGTTCAAATCGCGCTCAGGTCTAAGAAGAAGCCCACAACAAACTCAGACGGATTTTTTCGAACTAAATTGATATAAACTGCACCGGGCTACAAGATATGTATGGTTGAACACGCATAATTATACTAAAAGTTAAGAAATCTAAAAATATATTAAAGATAAGAAATATAATAATATTTTACGTCAAAGTATAATCTCTTGAGCTTAACTTGTTCAGAAGGGATGTATAAAATTACATAGATCCCCAAACGCCTTTCGGAATAGTTTAGATTTTCCAACTTAGTTACAGAAGTTCTGGATTTTGTATAACTCAATGTTAGATCGGAATAAATTTTCTTGGCTCAACCGATCTCTAGAGGCTGAATACCGTAATACTAAATTTGTTAACAATATATGTATAGGTATTCCATAGACACTTGTAGGATAATGTTTTGTTGGGATAATTGAAATGGTTCAGAAATTAAATTTTTCAGGAAACAGATAAATTAGAGTAAAAGTAATGAAATTCAGAAAAAATTCATTATTTTGCGATTTACGCTGAAAATTTATGGAAATAAGAACAAACATTGTAATAAAAAACGTTACGCCCAACGTGGGGCTCGAACCCACGACCCTGAGATTAAGAGTCTCATGCTCTACCGACTGAGCTAGCCGGGCTTAATGGTGCCCGGTAAAAATAATAAATAGGTTCAGGAACGTAAAACTCCTAGATGTTGAATTACCCAACAATTCTTCGAACAACCTCATGATCCGTATTCGAAAGCTCTGACCTCTGTAAATCTAATGTCTCATTTTTTATATCTCTATTTATTATAATAATAAAACATTAGAATAGTGGCAAAACTGTTTGCCACAATGCCGGAGCGCAGTGGGCTGTAGTCTATGACCTAAATTAACATTCGATATCAACACTCACTACTTACGCCTCTTTGTATTGTACCTATAGATAGATAGGTTATAACATGATGTTTATAATTTTTCAAATACCCACTTATAAATGAAAAAAGCTAAGCCGTTTACTATTCGGAATTGAATCATCATCAATTAAGTTTGTTTCTTCTGCATAAATAAATGGAAGCGGAAGCGCTAAATTGCCTATTCATTTAAATAGAAGAGGCTTTTAAATCTATTTCAATTCGTAAATTAAAACTAACGAGACTTTTGTAAAACAATTGTATCCTACACAATTTTTAAATTGATGAAACTTAAGTATTCACTGGGTATATCATTCTGGTTGCAATAACGATACGTATACAAAATATTTGGACCATAACTTTTCGGAGTTATGTGCGTTTTTTGGTAATTAAAATATCACCTGCTTCAACGTTGAAGGAAAACATTGTGAGGAAACCTGCACGCCTAAGAGTTCTCCATTATGTTCTCAAAGGCGTGAGAAGTCTGCCAAACCCTTCTCATATTGAGAGGACATCCGTACTCTGTAGTGAGCCGGTAATGGGTTGATCATGATGATGAAGATGATACAAAATTATATACACTTGGTTGGAAGTTACAAATAAGATTCCATCACAATATGAATCTCCTCATTTTTCAAACTCTGTTAAAAATATATGTATTTGTGTACTTTTCAACTATTTTTATTAAAAACCATAACTTTATGAGGTAACCATCGATCAATTTACTCTGAAGAAGATTTTACAAAAACAAAACAAATAATTAACTTTCCAGCATACAAGTAAAGCGTAAATTTCGTCATTAATGGAATTTGCATTCGGAAATTGTCGTGCGTTGAGTGTCGTGCGGTGAGGCTGCATTAATTTACACGAAGTTCCATCACATAATTAAGTGGTTTTCATGGAGTTGTCGCTCTATACCTAACTATTGTGTGATCTACAACTTCTAGAGGTTGCTTAGACATATTTTACGCACCTATCAGTAGGGGCAAGATTTGAATTCTCTCGATATATATATATATCTCGATAGTCTGGATATTCACTTGTCTACACGTTTTTGTGAATATGGTGGCCTCCACCGAAGGATCCTACTAGATCAGACTCGAGCCGGGAATCGAACCCTAGACCTCCATTTTTATAATGTGACAGACTATGCGCTGCGCCACGGAGGTCGTCACATTTGCTCATACAAGTGGTAAGGACGGGTTTACCTGACAGACAACGCAATATAGCTATTGTGATGAAGTTGATTACTTTCTTTAGCCGATTTGAGGGCGTTTTTTTTACTCGTAACGATATTTACCTAGACATTGCATTTATTCCACTTTATTCATTAAAAAAAAGCGGTGATAGCCTGATTGTGGTTAGGGCGTCAGCCTCCTAATGAGAGGTCGGCGGTTGGAATACGGGCACGCACCTCTAACTTTTGGGAGTTATGTGCGTTTTTAAAAAATTAAAATATCACTCGCTTCAACGGTGAAGGAAAACATCGTGAGGAAACGCCACGCCTGGGAGTCCTCTATAATGTTCTCAAAGGCGTGAGAAGTCTGCCAATCCGCACATGGCCAGCGTGGAGGACTATGGACCAAATCCTTCTCATATTGAGAGGAGACCCGTGCTCTGTAGTGAGCCAGTAACGGGTTGATCATGATGATAATGATTCATTAAAAATGTAGAAACAGTGATCACGTTTATAAGAATATTGATTCATTATTGCGACGTTGTTGTTCGTTATAAAATCGATTTAATTTCTCCGAAGCGATATGAACATTAACATGAAATAGGTAAGTACAATTAGGTAGTTTGATACCTATATTATGTGACCTAAAACTTTTTAGTATGATTAATACGGGCAAGTCTTCGATCGCAGACACAGATAATGAATGCCACATTAAAATTTTCATACAAATGTTAATTTTTTTTTCGCGCAAGCGATTTTTACTTGTCTTTCAGTTTCTTCTAGGACGTTCTTTCCTGTATGCTATGTTTTCTGCGGAGCGAAGTTTTCTGGTATAGATGTAGTCCTACTATATCTAAAAGAGGGTTCCAAGATTCTATGTTGTAAACTATAAGAACCTGAATTAACTGTATTATTATCAGTATACTTTTACTTTCACGCCCGTGTGCAAATTAAATACACATATCTAAAATCCAAAATAAATTTTATATATATATTATTGTAATAAGTAGAGGGTTATATTTTGTAGCTATAAAACTGGCCTTTTCTTTTTTTTTTTTGTAGCTAAGGCAACATTTGCCGAAAACCTGTCGCCAAGCAATTTAGCGTTCCAAACCAATTAGGAGTATGGGTTTACCATACCCCTAACAGGTTAGCCTGTTACCATCCTAGACTGCATCATCACTTACCATCAGTTGAGATTGCCGTCAACGTAGGGAATAAAAAAAAACCTCATTCCAAATCACTAATGTCTACGTCACTGTATTTTATGACAACTTCTCTGACGCAGTATTGAACTTTGTGGTCTTATGAATGGGGTATTATCCCCAGCGGGGGTAATTTAGGAATTTATCATTTCTGAAATTTCTCTGGTCCAGTCTGGTGGACGACTTTGATTGTATTATTTACCGACAAAGACATGCCAGGCCAGAGCGATGTCGCATAAAAACCGATTAGAAGTATGTATAACCACCATACTCCTTATAGACTAACCCGCTACCATCTTAGACTGCATAATCGCTTACAACTTGGCGCGGTTACTTATGGTGGAATAAAAAAAAAACCTTTACTCCCTACGAAGTAACTGTTAATGAGATATAATGGAATAATGGCTGATGATGATGGTATGTCTCCATCTAATAATACAATTATCTTTAACCTTTTGTTCGCCGGCGTTTATTTCCTTCGACCGAAATATCGTTTCTCCGAAAACATATTGGCCCCCAACGTATTTGCCCCGAATATATTTCCCACAAGTTTCGAAGACAAGATAACGAAGATTTAGGGCGAGAAGTATGACTAAGATAAATTGCAAGGTAAAGCGTTCAAAAGTATTGGATAAAAATCAGGCGTTGCATTGTGGAAATCAGTAATACACAAACATCGAGAAAATGGAGCATGCTAAAGATAGGTAACATTATTTACTACAATAAATATTTCATCATACATGATTAACCCATTACCGGCGCACTACAGAGCACGGGTCTCCTCTCAATATAAGAAGGGTTTGGCCATAGTCCACCACGTTGGCCATGTGCGGATTGGCAGACTTCACACGCCTTTGAGAACATTATGGAAAACTCGCAGGCGAGCAGATTTCCTCACGATGTTTTCCTTCACCATTGAAGAAAGTGATATTTTAATTTTTAAAAACGCACATAACTCCGAAAAGTTAGACGTGCGTGTCCGGATTCGAACCGCCGACCTCTGATTAGGAGGCTGACGCCCTAACCACTAGGCTATTACCGATAGTTATTTACATAAACAATTTATATTGCAATTAATATATATTACTGTAAAAACTCTGATAAATAGGCGTATTTATAAGTATAGTGAAACTTGCTACCAAAAATATCGCTCAACTTATCGCAATGTCCTCGTGGCGTCCATTATTTGCCACCGTTTTGGCGGAAACCAAAACATGGCGGCACGACATGATGACAACCAAGTTTTTTTTTCTCTTTTATGGCTTTACTCAGATTAGCCAATGTCAAGTTTAAAGCAATGGAGAATTGAAGTTTGAAGGATTCCTTCAATTTTCCAACCAACTTAATACATTAATAATAGTATTCTAGTAAGTTTTATACTCTTTTGTACTTATACAGATTAATAAAATTTTAGCCCTTTTAAACAACTTGAAAAATATATGTCTTAATTAATAAATAAATCATAATGATATCATATATATACTGTTAGAATTGCGGCGATAACATAACTAAGGACATCTTATAAAGGCATTTATATTTATTCTCAGTCAGCAATAAATGCAGTCGCGTGCGAAGTCAGTAGACATAATATTTGTACGTCTGTCTGTTCTATATTTATCCCGCGACTTGCGAGGTGGGGTTTCCGGTCAAGATGCCGCTTACAGGCTCAATGCACATTATACATCGTGTAGCTGCTTTCATAAATTAATGTTAACAAATAAGGATTGATAGAGGTACTTCGACAAAAAAATATCTACCAGAATGTTTAACTAAACCTTCCTTATCAGATACACCTATTGCCGCGATTCTAAGAAGCTACATATATACATGAATATATATATACATTATTATGTAGTTATTAATTAATACATATATTTTACAAGTTGTTGAAATTATCTTCTCTTCTTTTTGCCCACATACCACGCTACTGTTTTTTTTTATCCACGGGACAAGTTAGCCCTTGACGACAATCTCATCTGATGGTAAGTGACGATGCAGTCTAAGATTGTAGCGATTGTTAGGGGTTATGGAAAACGTACTCCTAATTGGTTTCTACGCGACATCGTGCCGGAACACTGAATCGCTAGGGTAGGGTAAATCGGTAGGGTAGTAACTAGCCACGGCCGAAGCCTCCCTCCAGACAAGATTCGAGCCGGGAATCGAACCCAGGACCTCCAACTTTATAATGCGACAGCGCGCGTACTGCGCCACGGAGGTTGTCAAAAACCTGTTCTATTCAAACTTGTAGACAATTTTTTTTTCCTATTGTTAGGATATTTGGGTATTGTACCTACTTTCTGAATAAACTGACACGAAATAAAACCTGTCATCAATCTATACAACAATATTGACAGTGCTAAAAGACATTGTTACATTCAAGCAACCAAGCCAACCCAAATGTACAAAGCAAGCGCCATGTAGCTATAAAAAGAATCTTAATTAGATCACACATAAAAGTGTGCGAGACGTGAATTCCCAATGATCCGAATAAATATAATTGAACAATGTAACAATACCATTAATTGTTTTTTTCATTTCATATATCAAGCTCGTGTCGTGAAGTCCTGTCACACTGACTTTACAAAACGCGATGGCGTTTCACAGGCGTTTCATCCTCATCTTTTGTTGTACGGCGCATTAAAAATTAACCAAATTTGAAAGTTCGCTGTCTTTTTATGCTTCAAAGCGCATAATAAGCACATTGCACAATTTGACGACTTAGTAGCGATCTCTGCCATAGAATTAGGGAAAAAAAAGAAGAAGAAAGTAGGTGGCGTAATATATAAACAAAAACCTGCATACGAATAACTACATACTAATACATCAACTATCTATCTACTCTAGTATATTTAGTCAATCTAGTTTATCTAGTCTCTAAAAGTGTATTTTTTTTTATACACTACAAGTTAGCCCTTGACGGCTATCTCACCTGGTGGTAATCGATGATGCAATCAGGATGGTAGCGGGCTAACCTGTTAGGAGTATGGTAATCCCACGCTCCTAATTGGTTTCTACGCGACATCGTGCCGGAACGCTAACATCGCTTGGCGACACGTCTTTTTCGGTAGGGTGGTAACTAGCCACGGCCGAAGCCTCCCACCAGACCAACACAAATTGTTGAATCGACACTTCGTTGTCATGATATCAAAGTGACGTCCAGAGTTTGATATCATAGTGTTCTTGCAGGAATTATTACCGAACACATTCTTATGCGTCTTGTATCTATCTACCTTGTGAAAGTTTAATCACCTACGCTGTACCTTCGACTACTGGATCGTCTTTATAGCACTTTGGAATATCGTTCATAGAATCACCATATGCCGCTTTCGTTACTACTTCAGCTTGTTGAGCTAAATTGATTCAGTGCTTGAAACCAAAACCATTCGAAAAATTAAGTTATTAGTGAAATTATAACCTTCAATCCTGCGTAACGAAAATGAGCTTCATTACGCTGTCTCTAGTGGCCAATGTAGCTTTGAAATAAATATGTATTAAAATATATTGACTCTAGTTTAGTTAATAAACCAATAGCTTGTTTGATGTGACGAGTTGCGAATATTGAATTTAATATCTGAACCAATTAAATATGTTGTAAAGATGTTGCAAGTATGAGGTTACGATTATTAACGGTCATTAGCGCGTACTCACTATTTAAATGTCATATAGAGTGGTTAGAGCGTCAGCCTGCTAATCAGAGGTCGGCGATTCGAATCCGGGCACGCACCTCTAACTTTTCGGAGTTATGTGCGTTTTTAAACAATTAAAATATCACTTGCTTCAACGGCGAAGGAAAACATCGTGAGGAAACTTGCATGCCTGAGAGTTCTCCATAATGTTCTCAAAGAAATGTGAAGTCTGCCAATCCGCGCATGGCCAGCGTGGTGGACTATGGCCAAACCCTTCTCATATTGAGAGGAGACCCGTGCTCTGTAGTGAGCCGGTAATGGGTTGATCATGTAGAGTCAAGGCCCTGTTAACGCTGTGCAAACGCTAACGGTCACAGGGTTCTTAATCAAAACAATCAGTATTCCCATCTCGTTCAACACACGTGAGGTCCGGACGAATTTCGAATCTGTTCCGGTGACTCACGTTTTGTGTCCGTTCAGTCTAGTCTATAGCGGATATGCGTACACACACGCGTGTACACAATATATAATCCTTTGTGTTTCGTATGGTTGTTGTAACATTATCTATGATTAGGTTTACATTAACAATATTTGGTGTTTTTCGACGACCTCTGTGGCGCAATGCGTGCGCTGGCGCATTATAAAGTTGGAGGTCCTTGGTTCGATTTTCAGCTCGAGTCGGGTCTGGTGGGTGGCTTCGGCCGGGGCGAGTTACCACCCTACCGACAAAGACGTGTCGCAAAACGATTGAGCGGTTCAGCACGATGTCGCGTAGAAACCAATTAGGAGTGTGGGTTTCCCATACCCCTAACAGGTAAGCCCGCTACCATCCTAGACTGCATCATCACTTACCACCAGGTGAGATAGCCGTCAAGGGTTAATTTGTAGTGTATAAAAAAAAACCTTATTTTACATACTGTACTTTCCTACATCAATTTAAACTTACGTTTCTAGAAAGTTGTGGTGTTTTATCTACTATTGGACAATTAATAAAACCTGCGTCATTTTCATGACCTCCCCAGTGCAGGTGAGCGCTTTGGTCTTATAATCGGTTAACGACTAATGCAATTTTTAATTTCTTTTTTATTATAAAGTTTTTAACTCACTCACTTCAAAAGAAGTGTAGGAATTCCCGGTAACCTACAATATTTAAATTAGGCACGGAAGTTTAGTTCTGTGGCCACAAGTAAAACAAAAAATAAACGAAATATTATACTTACTCAGACACGCCGCATCAAACAGGTCGACACAGTTCCTATCTACGTCCTTTGTGACTCAATATATCCTATGTCTCATACAAATAACAAAGAAAGGTTACCTGAACCATAAATTTTTAATATACGCGTACGATGAATTTGTTTTTGTAAGAGATTTCGTTGGGGGATTTATATTTATTTGCGTGTATACTCAATATGTAATTTTAGTAATTGCCACGAGCTGTTGTAACAAAATTATTTAAAAACTGTATTAAATGTTTTACTGTTATCATTATCAGGGTCAGCAACTGTATTTTTTTAATCTTCATACATAAAGATAGAAAAGAGAAGCAGCAAGATAGAAGATCAGAAATATATAGACAATAATAAATATTCAAGTTGCAAAATTTACGATGGTTATAAATTCAAATTTCAAATTCAAAGAATCTTTATTCAAATAGTCCTTTAAAAGGCACTTGTGACGCTTCAATAATTTACATAGTAGTGATTTGATGGTGATAACTACATTCGTGAACTTAAAACTAAAGCTATGAGGGTTCCAAACGCGCCCCGGTCTAAGAAGAAGCCCACAACAAACTTAGCCGGGTATAAAAACTTCGATCATGCTATTCTGCGTTTTTCGGTTCAATAAAAATCGGGAGCTATCAGTTCTATATACGAGTAGATATATTTGTATTTTATGACATCCATGATAACAGTCAACCCATTCGCATAACTCAAAAACTCACAATTCGCATATATTATTAATATCTATAAAGATACCAGATTCCACAGTTTAGTTTAGTTTACTCAATAATAAGTATTACATACGCTATTTTATAAATGAGTTATAACTTGCAAGCCTATCTTAGTCCCGCTATGATGGTGTAGTTTTTGAGTATCGAATCATTGAATCGCCATAATAAAATAAACTTTATATTTTCAGTTTAGAGTTGCAATTTCGTACTACTCAATTTGTTTTTACAAACCTGCCGTAGAAGTGCAGACGAATTTGGGCTTGACAACTCGATAAACTACATTTATATTCACTTTGACTTTCTATACTCGATAGAGACTAACCGTTTGCGAGCGTAAAAGTTTTATACTAAAGGTACAGTACATTTTTGTAGATGAGACATAATCTATGTCAAAAACATTGAGAACGTGTATAAAAAATGAAATTTAAAAAAATTCAAAAAAGCACTTCTTGTTGTCATATGGCTAATTCAATTATATTCTTATCCTTTTAAATATAAGTTTTATAGTTTTTGTTTGTTTATATATATAGTATGTTTTTGGATTCGTTATTTTTCTCTAAGTAGTTTCTAAGCATGTTGTGGCAACCTCTAAGTGGGTCTGCAGAATTGTTATATATATTTATATCTATACAAATTTTCACAACGCAATTTACTATACTAATATTAGTTAGGATTCCTATAATTTTACGATTTCTTATTATACGTTTTTGTTATTAAACGCTTCGCACATTCAAGGCAGGTCGCAGGTTTAGCTAGAATTTTGTACAGCCTTCACATAGAAGTTATACCATCACGCGATTGTAGTTTGTATATGGCTTGTAAATTAAGTTGAGTTTTGTTTGTCGATTACTGTTTGTAGCCTAGAGTGTATGGTTACTGTCAACGGCAGCCTTAAAAGTGCATACTGCATTCTCTTAAACCGCAGTTTTTATGCCACGCTCATTTCCACGTCGTTTTCTTTAAATAGCATCAAACAATGTCTGTTCTATCAATGATTGATTTAATGACATTGATTGATTTTCAACTGTGGTTCTATATTCGACTGTATATATCTAATGATATTGATAGAAGCAGTGTTTTCTTTGTTTGTTTATGTATAATCACCGATTTTACCGGCAACTGTGTTCGATTTGAATTTTTATTTTATTGCTTTATAGAGTTTATTTTGCTCTTGAGGTGGTCTTATTGATACCAAGTCATGATCTGTTCAGATGGATACACCAATCTAGCAAAACAATACTAGATAACAAATATATAATTATGTACTAAATTATTTGCTAGTATAGTAATACTTCTGTATTTATAACAATAAATAATCAAATGAAAAAAATAGTTTAGTGTTTTACTGAACTTTCTTAAATGAAATGAAATCAAATTCAAATAGTCCTTTAAAAGGCACTTTTGACGCGTCAATAATTTACATAGTAGTGATTTAATGGTGATAACTACATTCGTATACTTAGAACTAGAGCTATGAGGGTTCCAAACGCGCCCCGGTCTAAGAAGAAGCCCACAACAAACTTAGCCAGGTAAATTTTCTTTTTGTTACCACCATCTCACATGCCACTTAAAATTATATAAAGAGCTGTTTTATTAGAGCAATATTTCATACCTATGCTTGTTTATCATTTACATAATCCTTTACACTATAGTAGGACTTTGTATAATCTACTATAATAATTTTGGTGCTTAGGTGTAGTCACTTTATGTTAATTTAAATCAGAGGGTTTTTTTAGTTTGTTTATTATTCTTTATCTCAATAAACAGCTATTTAATATATACATATATATAAAACAGGTAGATATATAATATAAGGTATATATAGTTTGAAATAACGTTAAATAAAAGTTTATGTCTATTTATATATAAAAGATAAGTATGGGCTGGTAGGTATATGGTATCACGAAGTTCAAAGCCTTCATGGCCAATAAAAAATGCTGTAAAGTTTATTGGAGCTTAAAGATTTCTCAGTAAGTTGTTTTATATGGAACTAGTAAGCATGCGACTTAGGAGTTGCTTGGTAAACTCACGATACACGACACTCTTGCATTATTCATTAAGGCAACGTAACAGACCTTTATTAATATTAATTAGTTAAAGTTCTTACATAATAATAAGAAATAATTAAAACAGTTCTATTACAACATAAACGGGTAATATTTGACTTGAAATTCATTACGCGCGAAACATTTTCGGCTCACTACAGAGGACGGGTCTCCTCTCAATATGAGAAGGGTTTGGCCATAGTTCACCACGCAGGCCATGTGCGGATTGGCAGATTTCACACGCATTTGAGAACATTATGGAGAACTCTTAAGCATGCAGGTTTTCTCGTGATTATTTCCTACACCGTTGAAACAAGTGATATTTTAATTGCTTGAAAACGCACATAACTCCGAAAAGTTATAGGTGCGTGCCCGGGTTCGAACCCCCGACTTTTGATTAGGAGGCTGACGTCCTAACCACTAGGCTATCACAGCTTCGCGCCTAAAATAGAAATTGATTTAACATTTAAATATTTTCCGGACACTTCGTTTGGGAATCGGAAATGATGATTTTCAGCCTGATCAAAAATTTTATGTTCGTTTCTTACGTTCGTTTTTTACGTTTAGCCGGTCTGGCGTGACTAACGAATACCCATTCATCTAAACTATCGTCAATATGGTAGTAGTACTATATAATTAATGCACAAACAAAAAAATTTATGTATTCATTTGGTGTTTTTTTTTCAATTCGTAATATACAATTTTATTTTTATAAATAATATATGCCCTAATTTTATTATTTGTTTGCCAAAAAAAACCGATTTAAATGTGTTTACAAGTGATTTGTATAAAGACGTTGCTTACGCGTTTTTACAAGAAAAACTTGCGACTCGTTATTTTTGTCTAACGAAAATTAAACTGATTTGCAGATGAGTACATCTGGCTATCATGGAACGTCTATATCTAGTTTCTAAGTTTAGACGGAGGGTGAGAGGCCTGACTAAGATTCACCGATACCAAAATAGCTTGCATTGTATGTTTATATTAGCCCATTTTTAGTTTACAATAAAGTTTTTTGCACCAACCTATTACTTTCATAACCGCTTTTAACCACTAGGTAACTATAAGGACTATTCTACGTCCTTTTGGGACTTAGAATACTTACTGAGTCATCCTATCTATACATCGATACCTGAAGAGAAAACTTCGGAACCTTTTTTACTTCACATAAAATTTATATGGAGATATTGTGTACAATGATAAAATTTATAGTAATATATTCGTCCAATACCCAGGAATGGACGTTCCGTAATACTAATGTTACTAAAACAGTATGTTTTTAATATGTCTCTTAATTCGCGAGATTTTTCACTAACACTAGTATGTCCACGCTGGAATTCTAAATACCAGCGTTTGACAGTCCGCAGACATGGGGCTTCATCACTGAACATAGATGTTAGCTCTTCAAAACACTGAAGCCGTGTCAGGCCTCTTCTAAAGTTGTAGAAAATTATTGCACGAACATTTTCCTTAGAAAGATTCGTTTCGTACGTAACCTGACAGATTCCAATCGACGCTGTGACTAAACTATAGTATCTATTAATCCTAATACTTTCACCTGTTTTGAGATCAAAATTTGAACACATTCGAATATAGAACAGTTCCAAATTCGAAATTGCCGGGAAATATGGAAACGACAGAACTTAAAAGGCGTGCCTAGTATGTAATATGGCTATAAATAAAGACGCACTTAGTCACTTTCTTAATAAATAAAGACGCAATTTCTTAGCGCGAAAACTTTTGTTCGGAGATCCTTATCACAAGTAAAATATTTCGTAGGTGTGTGTCATAAATGTATAACAGATTCCTCATGTCCTTAGATTCTTATTAAGTTGGTGTTAAATATTATCTCTTTTTACCAGATTTTTAACTTGTGACATTTTTTCTACGATTCAACATATAAAGTACATTTACAAGGTCTCTTCTTTATGGGTTGGGAGGTACTTTGTTATCTATTATCTTATGTCGGAATCTTAAATTTACTTTATAGGTATTTCTGCGTTCTTTGTCTGAAATGGACATAAATAACGAGAAACGGGTTTAAACATTGGATCTATTTCTGAAATTGCAATCCTATGAGATAGATATCTGTATAACTATTAATAAAGCTTAAAAGATTTTTAGTTTGTCGCGATTTCTTAAAAATTTGAAAAATCTTCATTCTTATATATAATCTTATCTTCACGAATAGGCCGTGAATATTAGCTATTGTATTTAGGCTATTCATGATATTGTATAATTCAACGGAGTAGTACACGAAATAGTACTGAGGGCGTGCAATGCGATGCGGTGGGTATAGTGTAGCACGTCGGATGAAAAATGTGCGTTTCAGACGATGAAGGCGGAATAACCGCATGCGAGAATATTAATCAGATTAAAATCTAAAAAATATAACCTAAAAAAATCTTCAAAATAAATATTTTTTCTAGATATAAAATCCATACATGTTATAAATAAAATTTTAAAATAACTTAGTTTTATTTTAACATTATTAAAAATGAATCATGAAATATTTTGGTAAGCGCTAAATTAGAAAACGATTGCATTTGTCGTATTTAAATAACCTTTTCACGTAAAACCGCTAAATAAATTAGGTTTGACAAGCAGATATATGTTTAATTCTGGAGATGGGCCATAGATATTTTTTATTCTAAACCTTTACGGGCTTTAAAATAATAAGTATAAATAGATGATAAATCGCAACGTCCTTATTTTTTATATTCGATTCGAATGCAGAAATTAGATTTAATGATAGATACTGCACTGGTATATTAGGCACCTACCTATTCCCGACGGTGCTATAAATACACGTAGCAACTTTCACCGCGAGGGGGCGACCTGATCAGCTGCTCTAAACGGGGGCAGAGATCAGAGATCCATATTATAAACACGTGTTAATGTGCTCTATTAATATTGTCTTAAATCCTCTGCAGAGATATTGTGGTACATAAAATTTATTGGAGAGCTGTAACTATGAAATTAATATAGATTATATTAGTTCCGTAAGTTAGATGGACAACATATAAATATATGTAGCTGATCTAAAATGAATTAAAATAGGATATATATGGTAAGAATATTGTCGATGATTAGTTAGAACGGACGTTGGATCCATTCGTGGGTCGGTTCGCTGTTCAAAATTTTACGACCTGCTTGACGCAGTGTTGGTCGCGGTGGTCTTATTAGTGGAAGGTACTGGATTTGATTCTCGGCAAAACCATTTAGAAATTAATGATGAGAATTTTCTCTAGTCTGGTCTGGTGGGAGGTTTCGGCTAGTTATCGACAAAGACGTGTCGCAAAGCAAGGCAGCGTTCCGGCACGATGTCGCGTTGAAAACAATTAAGTTATATCTTAGACTGCATCAGCACTTACCATCAGGTGAGATTGCTGTAAATAAAAAAAAAAATTTAGTTCAGTTCCTAATCTTAAAATTAGAGTTTGTTATGAGACACCATGACTGAGATTTATTACCTGTATTGGTGAAGGATAGTAACGCTTTTAAAATGTTGGTTCATCTGGATTAGTCTATTTTTAAAAGGAGAAGCTGCGATGCCCCTTCTTAAGACTTTCCAGAGATTGAACTTGGGTCTACAATTAAGGATTTCAAAAGATTATTACTGTCTTTAAAATTAAAATATCACTTGCTTCAACGTTGAAGGAAAACATCGTGAGGAAACCTGCACGCCTGAGAGTTCTCCATAATGTTATCAAAGGCGTGTGAAGTCTGCCAATCCGCACATGGCCAGCGTGGTGGACTATGGCCAAACCCTTCTCATATTGAGAGGAGGCCCGTGCTCTGTAGTGAGCCGGTAATGGGTTGAACATGATTACTCTGTAGAACAGTAATCCTCTGTGTTGTGCATGTAACATATAAAGTAGTCTTTATAAAACAAAACTGTTTACAGTTTGCTGAAAGCCATAAAATTACCATAAAGTCTGTCAGTTATTAAGTTACTGGCTTACCAGCAGTCATTTATATAAGACTTATATGCCCTTCATACATGGTAAGGGGGAGTCGTCCACCCCTAATGCATTTAGCTTGCTTTGACTAATTAAAAATGACAGGCAAAGCCGGGCGACGCTGCCAGCTCCACACGCTAGTTACAATGGTTAATTTAAGCGTAACATAAATTTAAACTGAACTGGCGTTGATGTTGTTTTCGGTATGGCTTTTATGGAAACGTTTTGTAGAGCATATCTATAAAAGTTGTTGGAAATGTCGCTCGACATATTAATAGCTAAGCGCCCCTGGGGCTTTAAAAGCGACGCTGTTCGCCCCACTTGTAATATATCAAGATATCGGGTTCCGAACGTACTGCCAGCTACTGCGCTTATATTATATATTTAGACAATTATCTGCAGTGTCTCGTATTTCACTTCGGCGAAAGATATAAATCGGTACCAAGAGTCACTAACCAGAGAATGAGATGGAATAAATTGCACCTTTTCCTTTTAAAAAGGAAAAGGTTTTCGATTCGATACGTGTGTCTAGCATCTAAATATACCGATGCTGCGATCAATTTGGCTGATACTTTTTGTATAATGGAGTCCTGTTTCCATTTAATAGCGAATTAAACCTTATATGTCCATTATACGTCATATGACCATTTAGTAGGAAATTAAGCGTTATTTCATTATACCAGACTTTCTCATCGTAATTCCTGCTTTTATTCAATAAAACATTTATAATTTGTCTAGTCAAAATATGTAATTGCACTTTCAGAAAAAGGATTTAGTCCAAATATAAATAAAACATAATAGAATTGATCGAGATATGTTTACTGCAATAAAGTATTTTAGGATAACCATGCCATGTAAAATGTAAAAGCACAATGATAATTATTATTATAAAATACAGTAAATATTTAATAAGTGGTAAAAGCTACTGTCTTCGATCTCAGTTTCGGGACCGGGTTCGATTCCTGGCACGCACCTTTCCCTATTTGGAGTGATCTGTGTTTTAATTTAAGAAATTCAAGATCACTTCCTTTATTACCATCAATAATGTTCTCGAACGCGTATGAAGTCTATCAATCCGCACTTGGCCAGCGTGGTAGAATAGGGTCACAACCAATCTCAACCTCAAAAGAGAAGTTGCCTCTGCGTGGACCTATATGGATTGATAATGACATAAATACGATTTATTTATACCTGTTTTAAAGTATCGATACCATATATGCTCGTTATAACAAGCGAATATCGATCATAAAAATATTGCACGTTGGAGTTTTGAGAGTTAAGAGAGATCAATATGAAGGAAAATAAAACTCTATGTCCAATGCTTACAACATAAAACATAAACTAACATAGAGAAAAAACTACGGACTAAACAATTTAAAGTGAAAAATAAGTCACTGAGTAAATATGACATATTTACTCAGTGACTTATTGAACAGTAATGTCGTTTGAAGACCACATGTTTTTCCCACGTAACTTTTTTTTTATCCAATACAAGTTAGCCCTTGATGGCAATCTCACCTGATGGTAAGTGATGATGCAGTCTAATATGGCAGCGGGCTGACCTGTTAGGGATAAACCCATACTCCTAATTGGTCTCCACGCATACATGGTGATCTGAACCCCAGCATAAAACCGTTGATATGATATGACCGTTGATAGATGGTAGCGAGCTAACCTGTTAGGAGTATGGTAAGCCCATACTCCTAATTGGTTTCTACGCTACATCGTACCGGAACGCTAAGTCGCCTGGCGACACGTCTTTTTACTTTTTATTTTTAACTAGCAACTCAACTACTACTCCTCGAACAAAAAACGGCACTATAATATAACTATTATAAACCTAGGTAATACTTATTTAATAAATTAGGTACAAATAGATATCATTTCTTTCCGGTATACCTTTCTATTTGGACTTACTCGTGTCATCATTCGTGATATGTGAATCATAAATAGTTGCTGAAAGTGTCACGTTTGTCGCTTTTATTCCATGTACTTCCATTACTAATCACTAATTCGTTATATCAAAATACAATTACAAAGCGAAATTCGTAACCACAATTTCTGTTTTTTTTTTACCACGCTTTTATTAGCTTCACCTGTATGTTTGTTTGTTTTGTTTGTTTGTTTCTATACGACTCCTTTGGACTCGATTTTGACCCACCTTGGTCAGATTTCATTCAAACTCGGTAGATTTATCATGTAGGATTAAATATCATATTAAATTTAATAATTTTATTATTCTATTATCCTAATTAGGATCTTCAAGATATTATTAACTTGTACAGCGATTGTATTCCAAACAGCGCCATCTATACACTTTTGGCATCACTTACTTAGTGATGGTTCACCAGAAGTGTATCGTTGCCATGAAGTAGTTCAATTATATTATAGATGGCATTTAAAATCATTTATTTTTGTTTTGTTCACACTTTCCTTTGACACATATCTACCATTAGTCACCAATAACGCTGATTAGCAACTATACAGAGAAGAAGCGTGTAAGGTGCGAGAAATTGGCGGTAAGACTCGCTGAAAAAACGAGTAACACATAAATAGACGAATTGAAAGCATGCACTAGGCCTAACGAAGCGGTGATAGCCTAGTGAAGCGGTGATAGCCTAGTGAAGCGGTGATAGCCTAGTGGTTAGGGCGTCAGCCTAGTAATCAGAGGTCGGCGGTTCGAATTCGGGCACGCATCTCTAACTTTTCGGAGTTATGTGCGTTTAAAAACAATTAAAATGTCACTTGCTTCAACGGTTGTTTTATATCAACATTTGCATCTTAACAAACATTGTATTGTGGGAGATGAAAGTGAAGCCAACTTCTATTATAACCTTGTCATGAATTTGCTAGCAAACAATCTTTGTTTAAGCAACATTGAAATGTGTCTACTGACGAAGTGTTATGCCTACTTACAAAGTAATGTATGTGTAGAGAAATATTATTTCATGTTCTTCGTCGTTCTTTAATTTTCAATGAATGAATGAATGAACTGAATGTTTGCTAATCTGAAATACGTCAGCGTTATTCAACGAAGGGCGTACGATACGCTTTAGCGGGATGCTTCATCGATTGATGGGGTCAACGACACAGGAACTGACCTTTTGTACATACAGCTGATCGAACATTATCACAAACATTATAAAAAACTTGCGGTTCATTTTAATATTAGTTTTTCCGTGCAGAAACAACCGTGGTAACTTCAAACGTCGCGAATTAACCCATAATGAAGTTTTCTCAGATTTTTATTTTAATGTTATTTTAGAATTAATGAAAAGAAATCTTAGCTTGAAGATTTACATTAAATGTAATCTTATTCATCTTAACATCACGTCAGAGTCGTTGGAAGGTGCTTTGTCATGTCAGCGCGAATGTTTTTGATGTGTTTGCAAATTATATTTGGCGGCGTATTTTGTTAAATGAGCTGTTTTGTACGTACAATCAGTCGGGGGGGACCGAATCAAATGCATTGCTTTTGGCCGGTGGTCAGTGATGCGTAAAATAACCTTTTACAAATCCTTTTGTTGTGAACTGAACAACTAAGCGGCTCGCCTCATTTCCCCCGCAGCTTCCGTCGAGACAGTTAAGACTTTAGACACTGTATAAAAGTTATGTGAACTTTCAAGACAATTTCGAGTTGTTCGGCGGAGTCTTTCAAAGTACTTTTGATGTTTACAACTTTTAGTCAAAGGCCACTTTATCTTTTAGTACACAAATAATTAGGTACAAATTACTTTAATTTAAACAGATTTAAGTAATTTGTACCTAAAACATAAATTTTGACGATCTCCGTGGCGCAAAGCTCGCCCTGTCGCATTTTAAAATTGGAGATTCTGGGTTCAATTCCCGGCTCGAGTCTGGTCTGGTGTGGGTTCGGCCGTGGCTAGTTACCACCCTACCGACAAGGACGTGTCGCCAAGCGATTTAGCGTTCCGGCATGATGTCGCGTAAAAACCGTTTAGGAGTATGAGTTTACTATACCCCTAACAGGTTAGCCCGCTACCATCTTAGACTTAGTAAGATAGCCAAGGGTTAACTTGTAGTGTATAAAACATAACAGGGATAAAAATAGGAATAAATTCAAAGTTTAAGTTAATTCACACTAGGTTATTAAACGGTATAAATAAAAGAATTCTTCGAATTGTTACTAGCGCTTCAGGTGTTTATATATTTCCATCCCATTTTTTTAAATAGCGAAGAAATAAATCCATTGGCTCATGTTACTTAAATTGCTTGTAATATTAAATATTGATGCACCGATTGTAAATGGTCGATGATTCACCTTACAAAAGCGCAAACCTGTTATACGGATGTAGGTCGACGAAAGTTCATATTTGTCGGTTATGAAACGATCAATGTATACCTTTCCTGTATTTTACGGATGGTGCGTAATGATTCAAATTCAAATAATCTTTATTCAAATAGTCCTTTAAAAGGCACTTTTGACGCGTCAATAATTTACATAATAGTGATTAAATGGTGATAACTACATTCGTAAACTTAAAACTAAAGCTATGAGGGTTCCAAACGCGCCCTGGTCTAAGATGAAGCCCACAATAAACTTAGCCGGGGTTTTTTTTTGTTATAACCATCTCACATTACCAATAATAAAAAATAGTACCCATGGAGATAGAACAATTGACACCCAAGCTTTTGTATCTTTTATATAATCCTTAAAATCGAAATAGGATTTTTCTATAAGCTTTGATGATGATGATGATTGAATGATCGAAATAGCTATAAAAGAGTGGGTATTGTATGCATGTATCTTAGGGAAGATAGTTGTAAAAATTGAGTTTAAAGTTGCTTTTTTAGAAATTAGAGTCACTACCTATATATCATCATGATCAACCCATTGCCAGCTCACTGCAGACTGATTTGATGTAATTTTTTTTGTTTTTTGAGTTAAATTTAATTTTAACTCGGTTTTATTTGATTCCATTGTTTGAATTGTATATATACTTACGTTGTTCTACTAATAAAGAAATTATATTATTTTCAGTATATACTAGCTCTCAAGCCCGTGTGCAAAATAAATACATATAAACGCCAAAAGAGATATAATATACTTACATAGATAAAAATAAATAAACTTACATACACATTACATAAATACATATTTGCACCGGGCGGAGGATTACGCCCCGGCAGGGGAGACCAAACAGCCGGTGGTCAGGGCGACAGGTTGTGAAACCGGCGGACTATCCTAGCTGAGTCCAGCAAGACCGTTTTTTGCATCCGGGCTGCGAGGGAACTGCCACGGAACCCCAGTCGCCTCAGATGGTGAGCGAGGCTTACTGGGATCAACCAATTCGCAGATATTACGATTGGGAAAATTAAATTATATTATTATTATTATATATTAGCTCTCACGCCCGTGTGCAAAATAAATATATATAAAAAACCAAAAGAGATATAATTATTATTATTATTTAAGAAACAAGGCATAATATTGGCCTTATTTAAATCGAGATAACGCCAAATATATAAATACATACAGAGCGCGGGTCTCCTTTTAATATGAGAAGGGCTTGGCCATAGTCCACCATGCTGGCCATGCGCGGATTGGCAGACTTCACACGCCTTTGAGAACATTATGAAGAACTCTCAAGTGTGCAGGTCCGCCTCCTAATCAGAGATTGGGGGTTCGATTCCTGAGCACGCACCTGGAGTTATGTGCGTTTTTTAAGCAATTAAAATATCTCTTGCTTGAACAGTGAAGAAAAACCTATATACGGTCCCCGGCTAAGTTTGTAACTCGGCTAAGTTTGTTGAGGACTTCTTCTTTGACCAGGACTCGTTTGGAACCCTGACAGCTTTAGTTTTAAGTTTTTGAATGTAGTTATCACCATCAAATCACTACTATGTAAATTATTGACGCGTCAAAAGTGTCTTTTAAACGACTATTTGAATAAAGATTATTTGAATTTGGTCTGATGCTTATTATATATTATAAGTAAGCACCGGACCAGGTAAGAAAAATAAATATAGTAAAACAAAAATGATACATTTAAAATGCTATATGTTCAAGTGTTGAATAATAAAGATAAAACTAAACGTTAATTACGTAATGATCTCAATATTAATTAAGCAACCATCATAAGCATTCGCAGTGGAATGTTTGTCAAATCAATCGGGCATTGGGCCAACCTCGGGTGAACGTCTTGTTTATTGACTTGACATTATGGGACTTAATCGATCTCCATTACAATTTACATCAAACTACGTATTACTCATGTGGTTTCGTGATTTTAAAAATTTTCATCATCATGACCAACCCATTATTGGCTCACTACAGAGCGCGGGTCTCCTCTCAATATGAGAAGGGTTTGGCTATAGTCCACCACGCTGGCCATGTGCGGATTGGAAGACTTCACACGCCTTTGAGAATAATATTTGATTTGAATACTTCAATCTTTACATCATACATAGCTGTAACATAAGCAATATTTGTTAATAGAATTAGGCTGTCTTGGAATTGAGCTGAACTGAAATTTCCCCACTAGGAACGTCTGCGCCTTTGCACGCGATATTATAAAAAAAGCGTTTTTTAATCTATGTAGAAAGAACTGTCTAAAAGTCCGAAAACGAAAATTATATATTATTATAACTCTAATATATCGTGTTTTTATATTTCAAGAACTTTATTTACGTATTCTTTAGTTGTTTTGAAGATCGCGATTGAGACGAGACAAATGGACAGTTATCTCAAAGTTCAAGTTCGAGTCGAGCGATATCCATTTAAATAAATTACAAAGTTTCACAAATTAGTTACACGAAAAAAATAATATAAAAAATTTTGAACGTTCTTTCGAACTTGGAACTTAAAACTTCGCTATAAAACATTTCCCCATCAATTTGACAAAGTAAGCATTATATTTCAATTGTATTATGTTGAAGGAATAACTTAGAGACGTTAAAGAGCTCGTAAATTGTCGACTGTTGAGTTATTATAAATAAACACTAAACATAGTAATGTAAATGTGAAGGGTCTTATGTTTATAAGCTTACGATGCGTTCCTGGTGTCTGATAGCGGCTGAATGACTTCGTTGTTCAAAAAAATTCGTTCTACTAGAAAGAAGATCGTGTCACAAAATACGTATAAAATCATGTATTCAACATACATAAATACATATATAAATACTTTGAAGCTGAAGCTGTGAAAGCCTAGTGATTAGGAAGTCAGCCCCCTAATCAGGGGTCGGGGGTTCGAATCCGGGCACGCACATATAACTTTTCGGAGGAATGTGCGTTTTCAAGCAATTAGAATATCACTTGCTTCAACGGTGAAGGAAAACATCGATAGGAAACTTGCATGCCTGAGAGTTCTCCATAATGTTCTCAAACGCGTGTGAAGTCTGCCAATCCGCACATGGCCAGCGTGGTGGACTATGGCCAAACTCTTCTCATATTGAGAGGAGACCCGTGCTCTGTAGTGAGCCGAGAATGGGTTGATCATGATGATGATATAAATACTTCTATATATCTTTGCATTTAAGCATCTTAGTCAATTAATCATGCGTTTGGTCACAACGTTTAGTCAAAAAGGCACACTAGCAACTTAATTAGTAAACTTGTAGTGCCGTTTAGTAGGCTGCACAAAATTAGTAACTCATTCAAAGGAAATTGTATTTTATTTATAACAATTTGTTATCTAAAGACTATCTAAAGTCTATCAATGAGTTCAAAGTTTTTATAAATCGTAATCTTATAGAAAAATCATATTATGATATTAATGATTATGTAAACGATAAAACAACTTTGGTGTGAATTGTCCTAATTTCATAGATAATTGTAATTTGTTATTGACTATGTGAGATGGTGATAACAAAAAATAAACCGGCTAAGTTTGTTGCAGGCTTCATTTTAGACATGGGTGACGATTGGAAGTTTTAGTTGGCGAGTGTAGTTCTCAGCATTAATACGTAAAATAAAATAATAAAAAATATATTATTTATGAACGCTTCATAGACGTCTGTAATAAGTTAACATGAATAAACCCTCATAGCTTTAGTTTTAAGTTTACTAATATAATTATCACCATCAAATAACTACTATGCAAATGCATTTTTAAGGACTATTTGAATAAAGATTATTTTGAATTTGAATTTGAAACGACGTTTTTTTTCGGACTGACGATAGATCTAAACTAAATGAAACGCACGTGCCCGCTATTTTACTTTATAATCTGTTTAATATAAAGCATTGTTTTTTTTTTCACTAACAGACTGGCATGGTATAGTCATATAATGCGGAGGAAAGAAAGTGATGTCACCGAAAGAATGTTATATATGAACGTGGAAGGGCAAAAGAGTAAAGGAAGACCAAAGAAGAGATGGATGGATTGTGTAAAAGAGGATATGCGGGTAAAAGGTGTGGGTAGTGAGGTGACGGCTGATAGAAGTGAGTGGAAGAAGAAGACGTGTTGTGCCGACCCCACATAATGTGGGATAAGGGCAAGAAGAAGAAGATTGTTTTTTTTTTCACAACGGCACTACAGAGTAAGAAGTATCAATAAATACACCAAAGAGGTTATCTTACAGACTAGCGATAATAGGCTAACATTATTGATGAGAATCGACGCCAGCTCATGTAGCTATCAACTGTTTACTGGCTACTATATACGTTTACTGGCGCCTGCGCATTTAATCAGTCATGATAATAACGTTAGTAGGTCACTACCTGAATTACAATTAATTAGCATTCTTTTATAACATAACTCCACTGCATAAATATATATTTCTTTAAAGTGGGTAGTAGGGTAAGTTTTGTGTGTCAAAAAGTTGCCACACAACCAAACACAAGATTTATATTTTCACACAGGATGGCGTGAGCAAAATTGTCATTAGCCAGACTAGGTATACTTGTATGAATAGTATGAATAGGTTTTAGGTAGGTCCTTCCCAAAACCTATTCTTACAATTCGGACCGAACATCCTGAATACCTTAAGGTTGGCGGGCTTAGATATTTACTCGTAACATATAGGTAACAGTATCAGGTGGAAATGCCCAGGACTAATAGCTGAATAAGCTCTCCGTAGCACGGAAGAAAAGTTTAGGTATTGGTGCTCTAAAAGCTGTCCATAGATATATAGACTGATGGCATGTCTAAACCCTGACGATCAGATGACTACTGAAAACATACTCGTACCATCTACCACACAATCATACGCTACACACCGTCTTCGCCGGCGAAGACGAGGTCCCCCCTATCTTACGTCATCTGGACGTAGACTCCACGGCCTCGAAGACATACGGACCACTCACCGTCCGATCCCCCCGTTATCCCAAACGTCGCCTAAGCCGAGGTTCGGCCTCATAGGAGGCGCCCTTAGGCAGACGTTCCCTTAGTTTCATCGAGCCCTAGGACTAGGAACCGGGTTGTTGGCGTTCTTTCTTCAAAACTCGCCAACATCCCGGTTACGCTGTCGCAACCAATAGGGTTAGCACAGCTAATAGTCAGTCCGAAAAAAAAGGACGTAAGTCGGATACCACGGTCTGGATATCATTTAAAACCTTAAAAAAAATGCTCAGGTAAATGTTGCTGACGTCTACGTACTCGTAGTTTTAATGTGTGTTTTTTATAATACAAAATATTTTGCATATAACATGCGTAATATTTTGCATTTTGTTTACATTGAAATCCACGTTCATAAATCACGGAAATGTAGATGGCACGTCGCGTCTGTCGCCTCAAATTTCAAACTACAGACGCACGCTAATATAATATTAGCATGTTATGGTTTATTACACCTGTACTCAGCTTATAAATAGGTTATATAACTATTATAGTTCTCGATAATATTAATTCTAGATAAAAATAATTTGCCTTTTGGCCATCTGGAATAGCGGTCACATCAGAAAACGCAGCATGCTAGACTCTTTCCTAATATACAGGCGATATCAAGCGATTTCTAGGTTGCTATTGGACACCAGTGGCACACGCTCTTCAAAACACTACTACGTGGAAAAGACCAAAGCTTTGTAATCCCCATTATATCAAACGTTGACGAAGCATTTGCTTCAATTATAATATCAAGCAGACCAGACCATACCAGTCGTAGTTCTAGACCAGACAATGGTCTAAACTATAGTCTAGTTTAGAACTAACACTTTGAAACACGAGAGTTGAATGTCAAGCATACCTCTAAACATACATCCAAAATTCCAAATGGAATACCATGCGATAGCATCGGTTTGGCGGATAGTGTACCAAGATTATCGCTTTGTCCCGTTCAGTAAATCTATGGAAGAGACGTAATCCAATACGATCTTCATCGGTTATACGAGCTAAACAAACATTGATTTTCATACAAGCAATTTCAAACACTTATGTATATCTGATCAGCATTTACACAATAACTCGTAACATCCATTCAGGTGCTCTACAAATACTGATTTCGATTTATTGTACACTACAGGTATAGAATTTCCGAAGCGAAGTTCGTAGAACACATCAAATAGGGTACGGGTTCCTTTATTAATTCCGCGTCAATTCTGCTCTATTCATTATAATACCTACGGACCTTACGTTGATGTGGGTAGGATGTGTAAACAATGAGATTTACTTTACCCTCAATATCAAACGTGAGATTTGTTATGCATTTCATTTTAAACAAAAGAAAAATGTCTTACTTTTAATTCTTCTTCTTGTTATCCAACGTTATCTGGGGCCGGCAAAATATATATTCTTCTTGTCCTCTTAATGATAAGAAAAATTATAATAAAATTAATCTCTTTGCTAATGATGGATATCGACTTATCTTTGAAAAACACTACGATTATGGTCAAAACGCTTATTATGATTGGAAATTTCGATTATTCATTATTATTATGTGTTACTAACCGGTTTCTATTAGCTGTTTGCGAAAAATATAAATATTATATTTTTCAAACCCACATTTACAGTCATCATGATCAACCCATTCTCGGTTCACTACAGAGCACGGATCACCTCTCAATATGATAAGCGTTTAGTCATAGTCCACCACGCTGGCCGTGTGCGGATTGGCAGACTTCACACGCCTTTGAGAACATTATGGAGAAATCTCAGGCGTGCAGGTTTCCTCTCGAAGTTTTCCTTCACCGTTGTAGCAAGTGATATATATTTTTCTTACAGTAACATTGCTGATATATCTAAACTTCTGTCTAGAAGTAGTATACCTTCTGTCTGCTTTGTAGTACTCCCTCTTCATCCACATCAGTATTAACTGGATGTTAGGGGAATAAACAGAAGAAATCTTAAGATTTAGATTTTTAAATCTATTTTTTTAATAAAGGGCTTGCCTAGTCCATGAACACCACTGCTTGTGCGTTAATAAGCTAATTAAATTATAGCGGTGATGGAGTTGCAATTACGTCCGTAAACCGGCAAGTTTTTTGACGACCTCCGTAGCGCAGTGCGTGCTGTCGCATTATAAAAGTTGGAGGTCCAGGGTTCGATTCCCGGCTCGAGTCTGGTCTGGTAGGAGTCTTCGGCCGTGGCAGTTACCACGTTACCGACAAAGACGTTCCGTTAGCGTTCCGGCACGATGTCGCGTAGAAGCCAATCAGAAGTGTGGGTTTACCCCCTACACCTAACAGTTAGCCCGCTACCATCTTAAACTGCATAATCACTTACCATCACGTGAGATTGCCGTCAAAGGCTAACTTGTAGTGTATAAAAAAATAGTTCAATTTGATATGAGCCGAAAAAGTATACCTACGACGTTTATTACAAAGTTAGTAGAGCCACCAGCAAACCTTAGGATATTCGCGTTATAAAAACAAGTGGTCATGTTTACTGCCCACTCGAGACAACTTACGTGTCACACTTACTCTAAAAGTACTAGCCGAATATAAATTACAAACAACGCCCGGCAAAATTTATTATACAAAACTGTCATTTGGGACTAGGATTATAAAATTCTCTTTATTTTACCTGGCTGTGTAACTTTAAATTGCGACAAGAATTATTTTATTTGAGTTTAAGTTCTAACTTATTACCGTCTAGCAGAAATGAATTTAATACCCCTTAATGTCACACTTACTTAAAAGATAGTATTTACCAACTTAGTCTATTTGAAATTTGGCCAGGTAACATTTTAATAACATCCATCCATTAAAACTGCTTTGTTTTTCATTATCTGCAATTGACTGTCTCATATCAAATATATAATACTACGATAAGGATTATGTAAACGATAAAAAGCTTGGGTGTGAATTGCTCTATTTCCATAGGAACTATAATTTATTATTCATTATGTGAGATGGTGATAACGAAAAAAAAAATACCCGGCTAAGTTTGTTGTGGGCTTCTTCTTAGACCGGGGCGCGTTTGGAACCCTCATAGCTTTAGTTTTAAGTTAACGAATGTAGTTATCACCATGAAATAATTACTATGTAAATTATTGACTATTTGAATAAAGATTATTTTGAATTTTGAATTTGAATTTTAATACAATTGTGATCACAAAGTTTTTATGTCCATGTATAAGAATAGATGTTTTAAACTAATTCCGTAGGTAGGTATTGAATATTTGAAAAGGGTCGTGATACTAAATAAATCAGATATCCTTTTCTATATAATATGATACCCAAATCTTACTTGCATTTCAGAATGACAAAAGCCAAAAAGTTATCACGTATAAATCACATAGTCCTTTGATTCGAAACACTTTTTGCGCATATCAATTAAAATCGTGTAAAAAATGTATTAATAAAATCACAACAAGTTAGTCGAGGTTTTTTTCTTTTCAAAATAAGACTGTGCATACTTCACGGAAAATCATAGTTTATGAATAAACATTTAAAGTTTGTATCTAAATTGCGTTCATTAAAACACACAGAAATCAATTGGTTGGACTTAAATATTGTGACTCATTTTACAGCATTTGAGCTTAAAAATCATCATCATCATTATCAACCGATTGACGTCCACTGCTGGACATAGGTCTTTTGTAGGGAGTTCCAATGTCCACGGTCTTGGGCCGCTTGTATCCAGCGGCTCCCTGGGACTCGTCTGATGTCGTCTGTTGGGGGTCGACCAACGCTACGTTTACCGGTGCGGTGTCGCCATTCCAGCACATTGGGACCCCAACATACATCGAGTCTCCGAGCGATGTGCCCCGACCATTGCCATTTTAACTTCGTAACTCACTGAGCTATGTCGGTAACTTTTTTCTCCTCATTTCTGATTTGATCACGTAGAGATACTTCAAGCTCTCTCTCCATCGCCCGCTGAGTGACTCTTTGAGTGAAGCTTTATAAATATTGCATGTGAAATTATTCTTGAATGATGAATGCTGGATGCGACTTTTCCAAGGTACAATTGCCGTAGTTTACCCCTTTAATCGTTTGATCACTGCAATGCGTATCGAACAGCTGGCTACTGTCAATGTATCGTTGCCGATGTCAAACAAGTGGACAAATTCCTGATAAACACGACTTGTAAGAGTCGACTTGTAATGACTGCGCAAATATGTTAGGCTATCTCACCTGATGGTAATTTATGATGCAGTCTAGGTTGGTACCGGGCTCACCTATTACGGGTATGGTAAACCCACACTCGTAATTGGTTTCTACGCGACATCATGCCGAACCGCTAAATCGCTTGGCGATACGTCTTTGTCGGTAGGGTGGTACCTAACTAGCCATGGTTAAAGCCTCCCACCAGACCAGACTCGAGCCGGGAATCGAACCCAGGACCTCCTTAAATAACGAAATTACAAACACTTTCCCTATCGCACCGTCTGTAGACGCCAGCTGTTAAATCTGCCCTTCAATTTTAACGTGTATGTACGGTGAAGGCAAACATCGTGGGGAAACCTGCACGCCTGAGTTCCATAATGTTCTCAAAGGCGTGTGAAGTCTGCCAATCCGCACATGCCCAGCGTGGTGGACTATGGCCAAACCCTTTTCATATTGTGAGGAGACCCGTGCTCTGTAGTGAGCCGAGAATGGTTTGATCATGATGGGTATGTATGAGCACCAATGTGATACGATGCTCACTGAAACGGCACCTTTGATATGTCGTGTTTGTGGCTCGAGTACTGTTGATAAAAGTACTTATTGAGAGTGTAACAAATTGAAATGGATCTGCAACATTGAGACAGGCGCTGCCGCTGAACGCACGCACTGTTTCCTGCGAGCAAACATTGCAATTATTATTTTTAGATTACGTTTATTTATCGTCTCATTAAAGAAACCACTGTGCATTATGTACAATAAACACTCATATTTATCGTACCAAAGATGACATAACATTAACTACTAGTTATGCAATGGTGTGATTTACGTTATAAAATATATTTTATATATTATATAAATATAAAATATATTTCGACGACCTCCGTGGCGCAGCGCGCACGCTGTCGAATTACAAAGTTGGAGGTCCTGGGTTCGATTCCGGCTCGAGTCTGGTCTGGTGGGAGGCTGCGGCCGTGGCTAGTTACCACCATACCGACAAAGACGTGTCGCCAAGCGATTTAGCGTTCCGGCACGATGTCGTGTAGAAACCAATTAGGAGTATGGATTTATCATACCCCTAACAGGTTAGCCCGCTACCATCTTAGGCTGCATCATCACTTACCATTGCTGTCAAGGGCTAACTTGTAGTGGATAAAAAAAAAATACCTATCTATTGTTTACACTTTCGATATAAAAATTAAATAGTATTTTAGCCGAAAAAGAATTTGGTTCCAACCAAAAAAAATGCCAACTTCATTTTGTTCAAAATTAATTACCGACAAAACATGGAACCTATTGGTGCGAGTGTACTCGCATTTAGCCTGTTTTAATCGTGAACCAAACCATAGACGCACCGTCAACCATATTAATTATATCAATCAAATGTGCAGCGTGTAATTGAGCCCACAGGATGTGCCCATCACACCCATTGAGACATCGGGGGCTTTTCTCAAACTTGATACCAATTAATTATCAATCTTATTGCAACAGATTAAAGTTCATTCGCGTTTGAGTCCATTAATAAAATTGTAAAGTTTATTTTTAGAGCTTGTACCCGGAGCGATAAAGATGAATGGTAATAGGCTACTATTAATTTAACCGTCGCAAACATACATTTAATATGATTGTGATGCTTATGTATTTACCGAACGAGCTTCAAAAACAGTTTCATGGAGATTTAAGTGCACTGAAAAAATAAAATGGTGGCTTAGAAAATTTTGCAACACTTTTTGTAACCCTATTGGTTGCCACATCGTAGCCGGGCTGTTTGGCGAGCTTCGGAAAGAAGCTCTGCCAGAAGAAATTTTGAGACTTAGGGCTCGAAGAAACTAAGGGAACGTTGGCCTAAGAGCGCCTCCTGTGAGGCTGAACCTCGGCTTAGGCGACGTTTGGGATAACGGGGGGGCCGGACGGTGAGTGGTCCGTACGTGTCCGAGGCCGTGAATGGAGTCCGCGTCCGGATGACGTAAGAACATATGCACTTGGTTGCTAGCAATAAAGCTCATTGATTTTACCACTAATCATAATCAACCCATTGCCAGCTCACTACAGAGCACGGGTCTCCTCTCAATATGAGAAGGGTTTGGCCATAGTCCACCACGCTGGCCATGTGCGGATTGGCAGACTTCACACGCCTTTGAGAAAATTATGGAGAACTCTCAGGCGTGCAGGTTTTCCTTCACCGTTGAAGTAAGTGAATCTTTTTTTTTTTTGAAGAAAAAAATTCAATATTGCCAAAATTTATTTTTATTAATAACAAGCTAGTTAAAAGAGCGTTCATACTAAGTGGTTTATGTTGAGCTGATAGTAAAGTTAAATTTAATCGTTTTTTCCGTTCAAGTGAAAGCATAAAACGACTCCATCGAGAGAGCTAAAACACTCGGGTGATAAAACGCTAAATGATATTTACGAGAGCACCCAGTTTTAATAATAGTCCGGTGAAGTTTTTACGTTCCCCCATCAAGCCAGCCGTCAATCAATGCATTTCGGTTTAACGGCACTATTGGACGCATGTTAGCGAGTAGGTAAACACTTACCGTATGGTTTTTTTCCCCCGCTGGGAAATGCGTTTACGCATCCCCTCCGGAAGCGACGCAGTCTTGACTGCGACGCTTCCGTATGTGGGACTCGCCGGTGGCCGGACTGACGACCAGAATACCCACTAAAACCCAGCGATGCTCCAACGCGTCGCCTGGTGGCTGGGTATGGGAACACCCACGCACTCGACTGCAACAGGTAAACACTTACCGCATGGTACCGATATGGTAGTCAACTATAAAAGTTTATCAAAAGCATTAATAAAAATTAAAATTCCTCATTATACCTTTCTATTTTATTTTTATTATTTTTATACCAAATTTGTGAATTCGAACACTTATAGAAGATGTATACAAGGGAAAGCTTATCTCTATAAGATATTTTTTTCACTACCCTCAGATGTGAGTAAGATGATTTATCTATATATATCGCGATATCTGTTGGCCAGGTGTGCTTCGAACCTATTCAACGAACTTCAGCTTTTTCAGTTTAAAGAAGATATGAAGAGTGGGACATCTGATGCGGTAGACATATGCTATTGTTGTCATTTGATATAATTTTCCAATGCTGACGAACTATTGCGTTTAGTGCGGCTTTTTCACCTCAGACTGTTTTTACAGCAGTCTGTTGTTGTCCTGGTTTGTTAGGTGACAAAAATACAACAATTTTATAGCCTAATAAAAAGTTGCTGGCAGCATCTAAACTTTTACTGACTCTATTGTACAATGGCAGTAATTTATCTTTTTGCGATTCAATCATACGAATTTATTAAATACTAGCTGATGCCCACGACTTCGCTGCATTGAGTTAGTGTGTGTGAAAGTGTGTGAATGAATTACTAAACCAACGACCTTGAAATAATTACAGGAGAAACATTAAAGTATCTCCTTGCTAACAAAAAAAAAATAATGAGTGAAATCGGAGCGCGTGTTAATGAATTACAACTAAATACACATTTTGACTTTCATCCCCTCTACCAAGGGAACCGTGCTGAATTCCGGATTATAAATTATCCCATATGTTGAACCAGAGTATCAGCTACTCCTATACAAAATTTTATTCAAATCCATCCAGTAGTTTCAGCGTGATGCGCGGCCAAGATTCAGACAGACAGACAGACAAAAAAACAATTGTTTTAGGCTGAGTATCGGTAGTAAAGCATCCTCCAATCAAAATTTTCAAAAAATATTTAATGTACAGAATTCGTCCTGTTACACTTTTATTATAATATAGATTCTGCACATTTGACGGTAAGAAACAAGAGGCAGTGATAGGCAAGATACAAAATATAACATACATAGGCAACGCAACCTAACAGCAGCAGACCTGATGACCGCATTATCCGTAATTGACCATGCAAATTATTATACAAACGTGACAGCTATTTCTAATACACATTTCATTAATTAGTTAGAAGGATTGGTTTCAATCCGGGATCCTTTGAATAGTCTGCGGTTCCCCTTCGTAACGAAACAAGATTCTCGACAGCCATTTTCAGTAAATAATTTTCCTCCCTCACATCACTCCTTTGTAGGAGTCATTCAATAAGCACCGACTCAATCTTCTACACTTTATCCGGTCTTTAGAAAGGCGGTGGATTGGCCTTTGCCGTTCTTTAGACTAATAGCCCCTTTAACGTTCCAAATAGAGTATCAATCGGGACAAATGTATTGAACGATTGCCCTTTACCTATACAATTGGCGGTATTAAATAAGATTGCTTGTAGCTGACACAAAGAAAACTGACAAAGTAGGATAAAATTGAAACTTACACTAAAACTTTAAAGAAATAAAATAGTGATTATTATTTCTTTATTAGAAATATTAATATATTATTAATAAGTATTAAGAAATAATAAGAATTAGTATACGGTATTTAAGAAATAATAAGCGTTATTTTATTTCTTTATTATGTTATGATTATTATTGTCCATTATTACTTGTGAAGTGGGCACATACCGTTTATTCGTTAGGAGAGTGGTATTTGGATTTTAGACCCTCCACGCTGTTCCGATGCGGGTCAGATAATGAGACAAAGATAATCCGGCTAAGTGCTAGTCGATCTGACGAACGAAGGATTCCGTATCTTAGTACAATAAGAAACTTCAATATAGAATCACACTTTTTTTTTTATTGTTTTTTGTTGTGCAATAAACGGCAAACTTTATTTGCTTAATCGTCGTAAAACAAGCTAATCTGCACGCTGGAATTAATAATTCTATGGATATAGTAGGTAGGAAGAAGCTATGGATACTTACTCTATGAATTTTGATCGCAATTAGTGAGTATATATCATCATCATAGTATCATACTGGAGTATGAAAAAACTTTTGAAAAGGCTGTATTTTTTTGATAACGTAAACGTTTTAGATGACCTAAATTTTTTAGAGACCTTTATTGGGTGTAAAACATTTATACAAAGTATATTGTACTAAACGTTGCCTGTGACGTTACGCGTCATTATCGGGTTGTCTTGTTACATCTATATTTCCGGGGTATGAAGAAACCCATGTCTGTCACCAGGATGCAAGCTTGTTCTATTCAAAATGTCGCACTATCGGTATGCTAAGAAGGCATACATACGTATCAACGCTTTTTGTTTTATTTCGAATCAGTGGCAACGATTTCCGGGTGCTATCTTGAGATAACTATCCTTAGTCTATCTTTAAGATGCAAGGTATCTCTGTGCAAAATTTCATCAAAATCGGTTAAGCAGTTCTAACTTAACAGTAGGAATCAGTTTTCTTCAGCGCAAAGTTAAGGTATAAAATCCTACCTATCCAATAGTTTAAACTAAGCCATTTTACTTATAACATCAACCTTGTATTTACGTACATCCCATTTCTGAATAAAGACATTAAAGTCACGTGTTGACGACTTAGAATTTTCACCCACAAATCGGTAAGCGAAACTTGATATATCAACAGCAGTTGTGATTAATTATGTTTACAGTAGGATGCAAGCCAGACGCCACATTTGCGAGGTGACGTGGCCGGACAGCCATTGTCCATGACTGTATGGCTTAATTATATTATTTCGCTGGAATCACCCGCAAACATAACCACACCGCACTAACCTTCTTCGGATAGGAAGTCCTTATTGTCCCGAGCTTACGAGTATGAATGTCATGAGCCATCTTCATTACCACAAGGTTTACGCAGGCAGTTTGACGTATATGCCGCTGACTACTTCAATGAATAAAGGTTAATCTTTGTCATTGAATTCAATGAATCCTCATTTCAGTACCACAATTATTACAATTTTTATTTCTGCAATTGATATTTGTGGATGGTTATTGGATTAAACAACATTCAACTGGTTGGTGAAATGATTGGATTCCGAATTAGACCATTGTTTTTCCTAGAAGGACAAGCAAAAATTCATTTTATTTCTAAGACTAAGAACTATTATTACAATGATCAGTGATCAGTGATCAGTGATGAGTGATTATCACTGATCACTGATAATTGAGTGAGTTTCGTCCACTTACCAACGTTGCACCAGCATGATAAACCTGAGCTACATCTCCCTCTCCATTTTTTAAACATCCGCGGGCAATGATTCTGTGTGCTTTTAGGTTTAAAAGTATAATAAAATATAACAGACTTGCTCATTTATATTATTGCATGACGTGCGATGGATGATAATGGATTTACCTGGATGGCATTACATTTTTTAGACACCACAAGTTAGCCCTTGACGGCATCTCATCTGATGGTATGTGATGATGCGGTCTAATATGGTAGCGGGCTAACCTGTTAGGGGAAAGGAAAACCCATACTCCTACTTGGTTTTTAGACGACATCGTGCCTGAACGCTAAATCGCTTGGCGACATATCTTTGTCGGTAGGGTGGTAACTAGCCACAGCCGAAGCCTCCCACCAGACTCGAGCCCGGAATCGAACCCAGGACCTCCAACTTTATAATGCGACAGCGCACGCGCCACGGAGGTTGCCAAACACGCGTACTGAAATATTGATGGTTTTCGCGTTTGTATTATGAAAAATTTGTTATTGGGAAAGCATTTTGACAAGCTCGTTTCACAAGAGTACATGCTGCCAGCCAAATCGTCAACGTAAAGCGAGTGGTGTGATTTCCCCCATACAATTATTTTAATGCGCTTTGCACATTCAGAGTGCGTGCCGTGATAAATTTTGCATGCATTTCCATTTGCATCGGCGCCCCGGTATGTTGCAATGACAACAGAAAAGTTCAGAAAAGAATTATGCTCGCTGTAAATTATGCTAAAGTGACCATTCGCCGGTGCTTTGGTGAAAGATTTGCGTGCGGTTTTGACGTACCAATAAAATTTATTGTGCCCAATAGTAACCGTATTTCGGCGATGGGCCATAAAGTACACGTGGCAAATGAACAATGAGCGATTCGGGAAGCTTTTTTACACTAATGCTCCAATAAGTGAACGCGTATTGATTTATTTGGGTTGATTACATACTTAGCTGTTTTACCACTTTGCGAAATGCAATTTTGTTTTTATTTGCGAACTTAATACCGACACATGGCTGGGCGTTTTACATCGTATTCTTATTTTATGAATTGGCATAAACGTGTGTATTAAATTTGCGATTGACCCAATTCCATTAAAAATTTCAGATCTCATATTCGCATAAAAATTTCAGGTGTTATCATGATCAGGTGATAGCATGATTTGAGGCCTTAAAAGCGTCGTTATCACAATTGAGGTACTTAGTTAACGAGCTTAGCTTTCAAAACAGTTTCGCTTTATTTTGATGTGACTTATGAAATATTAATCCGGTTGCTGCGTACCAAAAATTTAGAAAAAAATACCTTTCAAATTGCAGACTCAGGCAATGACCCATATTATTCCGTAGTATGTATGGAGTAGGACGTATCTACAATTAATCATTTACTTTACTTTGGGATTTTGTTGATCCCCCATTTCTTAATTCAATATGGGAGATGAAATGATTGCATTTCGTTTTTTTCTCACTGCACCTACAGGGAATTTTATGATTACTTTATTTCATCTAAGTTAGTTTTTATTGCTTTGATAAAACATGCTTTAAAAGGTTGTACCTTTTTATTTAGTTTATCTAGAAATTGAAAATCTATAAAGCAATTAGACACTATTAGTTTTTAACTTACTGTTACAGAGAAAACGGGCCTTAACACACGTAATTGATACAGTCATCCTATAAGAGTTTTGCTTTATAGCGCCACATAAATCTATATATATGTAAAAGCGATAGGTCACTGACATACTTACTTACTTACTTACTCATTAAACACGAGATCTCAAAAGATATTGTACGTATAAAGCTAAAATTTAACAAGTAGGTAGTTGATATTTAAGAGATATCAGCTAAGAAAGGATGTTTGGAAATTCCATCCCTAAGGGGGTAAAATAGGGGTTGGAAATTTGTGTGAAAGTCCTATGTTTTTTAATTTAGAGGCACGAAAATCGGCAATTTGACATTTGCCTGTAGCTTACTTTCGGAAGCAGGGCATTGGCCGCACGGGAAACCTCAATCTCACGGGAAATCAGCAGTTCTACACAGACAAAGTCGCGGGTAAAAGCTAGTTTATCATATGACATTGATTTAACAGACTTAGTTCTGCTGCATACGCGGTTAAAAAGATACGCCATATGACAAACATAGAAACGGCTAGGCTTGTATATTTTAGTTACTTTCATAGTATTATGTCATATGGTATTTTATTATGGGGTAATGCTGCCGATATTGAAACTATATTCGTGCTGCAGAAGAGGGCTGCTCGTGCAATTTATAATATGGCTCCAAGAGAGTCATTAAGAAAAAAATTTAAGGAAGTAAAAATAATGACATTGCATTGCCAATACATATTTGAAAATTTAATGTATGTCCACAGAAATATAACAAAATTCAATAAAAAATGCGATTGCAACAATCTTAACATCAGAAGTAAAAATAAACTTGTGTTGCACGCTACTAGACTACAAAAAATTAGAAATTCATTTAAAGGTAATTGTATACAATTTTATAACAAATTGCCTAATGAAATTTCTGGAATGTCTCTCAATAAGTTCAAAGTTTATATAAAACGTAAGCTTGTAGAAAAGTCCTACTATAGTGTAAAGGATTACGTAAATGATAAACAAGCATGGGTGTGAAATATTGCTCTAATAAGATAGCTCTTAATATAATTTTAAGTGGCATGTGAGATGGTGATAACAAAAGGAAAATTTACCTGGCTAAGTTTGTTGTGGGCTTCTTCTTAGACCGGGACGCGTTTGGAACCCTCATAGCTTTAGTTTTAAGTTTACGAATGTAGTTATCACCATCAAATCACTACTTTATAAATTATTGACGTGTCAAAAGCGCCTTTTAAAGGACTATTTGAATAAAGATTATTTGAATTTGAATTTGAATTTATGATAAAGAATAGGAGAGAAAATGATCGTATATATTTCATCTATTCCTAATTGTGTACTACAATTCGTTATGTTTTATGCATAGCTCATAACAATTAGTACTTAAGTCGTTACAAAGTACAGTTAACTACTTTCTTAATATTTTATCATTTCAGTCTAGTGGAAGGTAGCATCTGTTAAGTTTGAGCCCGTAAACAAACAAGTATGAAGTGTTTGAGCATGCCTTAATAATGCATGACAGACGTCTAGTAGAAATAATGGTACCTTAGTATTAATAAACGTGCTTTGCATAAAATCATAGTATTGATCACTTTATTGAACGAAAAAGGAATACATTGATTAAAATACAAACCTAAGTTTACCACAACGTAAAATATCTTAAACTTAACTTTCTTTACCACCCTTAGAAACTAATTAATTTCGAAATAAACCTGCCCACGTAAGCTGTCCTCTATAAAATTGGGTAACTTCTGTTCCTAATTTTATCATAATCATAATAATCATTATTTATGTAATAACAATGTCTATGTATATGTTATACTTATAGTATTATCCGTATTTAAGACACAAATTGTCATCCCCAAATACAAACTAAACTAAATGTTGTTTTTAATAAATACTTCGTAGTAATTTACAAAAACTATTAATCTAACAGCAGATTTTAATTATATTATTATTTCATAGTAACAAAGTTTATATCAACCCCCTTTTTATCCTTAAGTTGGACTTTAATAAAACCCTTTCTTAGCAACTTAAAACAAACCTGCTTACTGAACTACAGTTCAGACATACATGCATGAGGCTTCTGAGTCAATACCATCAAGACTTTATCACTGGCAAACCGCAGTTAAGAGATGGTGTGTGAGTCCGAGTCCAGAAGCCAAAAGACGTCCTTAACCTCACGAAATTGCCGGCTCACTACGGAGCTCTCCTCTCATACGAGGAGACCCGTGAGGTATGAGAAAGGTTTGGCCATAGTCCGCCAAGCTGGCCATGTGCGGATTGGCAGACTTCATACGCCTTTGAGAACATTTTGGAGAACTCTCGGGCATCCAGGTTTTCTCACGGTGCTTTCCTTCTCCGCTGAAGCAAGTGATATTTATTAAATAAGTGATATTGCTTAAAAATGCACAATTCAAATCCAAAAATTTTGAGGTGCGCCCAGGTACCCCCTGACCTTTGATTAGGAGGCGGACGTCCTCACTAGGCTATCATAATTTGCCACTAGGCAATCACAGTTTACGGTAGATTACGTTTCGTCAATTCCTCGCTGCAATTGGTTCACAGTTCAACACTTGCAACTTTACAAGTTTTTACACAAGTTTACGAGCAATCAAGGCTATCTATAGTTCACAAACGCCCGTTTACGTCAGTAAAGGGCGCATAATCGGGGCCGGTCTTAATCTTATCTTAAATTATTATAATTATCAATAATAGGTATATAGAAAATGTGCTTATATACTCGAGAAATGGCACGACGAATGAAATGAAAAGCACAGATGTCAATTTTCATGCTATATATTGAAACCCAGTTTAAACCTTAGGGGTAGAAAACATCTTAGTGTCTCGACAATGCTTAAGGAATATTCAATTAAAATATCGAATTTCTATGTTCATTTTGTCCTGTAGGTTGTCTGTCAGTCAGTCAAGACTAGACTTTAATAGTTATAATAAATAAATATATAGATTATCACATTAATTCATGTGAATTAAGATTATTATATTCCGCTAATAATATATTTTATGCGGTGTATTTGTAATTAATTTCAGGAAACACAAGCGACGTAGTGAACTAAGATCAATGGAAAATTAATGCATTTATATTTATGGAGGATTCCTGCATGTCTGATAACATGGAAGTGTGAATGCCTAGGAGCATTGTTGCATTGATTTAATTTGCATCAACGTATGTTTAAATATTATGGTACTCGTAAAGAACTGTTTTAGTCAATACTTAATTAAACATATTTGAACTGTCAAAATAGGATTTTTTATATATACATCGCGGGCAAACTACAATCCATTTTTAGCTCACTACAGAGCACGGGTCTCCTCTCAATATGAGAAGGGTTTGGCCATGGTCCACCACGCTGGCCATGTGCGGATTGGCAGACTTCACACGCCCTTGAGCACATTATGGAGAACTCTCAGGCATGCAGGTTTCTTCACGATGTTTTCCTTCACCGTTGAAGCTAGTGATATTTTAATTGCTTAAAAACGCACTTAACTCCGAGAAGTTAGCGGTGCGTGCCCGGGTTTGAACCCCCGACCTCTGATTAGGAAGCGCATTACGCCCTAACCTAGTGGTTAGGGCGTAATGTGTCGTGATAGCCTAGTGGCTACGCCACACACTTACATTACACACACACACTCTAATCACTTACTTAGTCCCTACTAATTGATTAACTTCGTCCATAAACATATGCAGCTAAATCTAACTTCCTAGTTAATAAATAGTTCCTAAATAGTTTTCTACTAGGCCTCATACCGGAACGCTAAATCGCTTTATTTCTTTGCTAAGAGGGTGGTAACTGGCCGCTCCTATCCTCCCACCAGACAAGAAATGAGCCGGGAATCGAAACCTAGGACCTCCCAATTTATAATAGAACAAAAATCCTCCTTTCAAAAGTAACTCCAAGTAAATAGTCTGATAAATGGTACAAAGATAACGAGCGATTAATACAATTATTTAGGTTATTATAACAAAGTAATTTAAGTTGAAACTGTGAAATTATACAGAGTCGAGGCCTCGCCCTTTAGTCAAGTAAATTTCGCTTAATCTGCATATTAAATGCGGTAACACGCGTCATAGCTTCAGAGGGAATAAATTAATTAAATCTTATTTGGAAGGATATTTTACCGTTCTCTGTCGCCCATCTCCTTCGACGAGTAAGACAAATCCGCTACTAGCAAAATATTTTAACTAATGCTAATACCTATAATCTTTTATCAAAATATTATGATGGATCGAAGAATAATAAATAATAAAGAGACTTGTTTATTTCTAGAAACTGTTGGAATTTTTGGATCCATAATATCTTCTTCTTCTTTTAGTGCCATCTCCTACCGGAGGTTGGCAATCATTAAGGCTAATTGGATCTTGTTCACTACCGCCCTAAACAATGATATTGAGCTCAAATAAAACCACTGGCGAAGGTTCTTAAGCCAGGATGTTCTTCTTCGGCCAGGTCTTCCTTTGCCCTTTATTTTGCCTTGCATTATGAGTTGGAGTAAGTCATATTTAGAGTTTCGCATTATGTGGCCCAGATATTCAATTTTTCTCCTTTTTACACTTTTGAGTAACTCAGTAGACTTTCCCATTCTTTGCAACACAGTAATACTATCTAGTAATTGTATATGCAAAATTCTAAGCCAAATTTCTTTATACAAAGTGTATAATTATTAAAAGGATTTGAAAGCAAATAAGCGAAAAATAAGACCAAACTATAGATTCACTAACGAGATTCACTAGCGAAACTCAACTAAAAGAAAGGAATGCTCAGGTGTGCCCGGCATAAATATTTATAAGTACTGACTTTCCACACTAACAGAAAGTGAAAATAGATTGTTTGGATCCCTAGGGGAGTGAGTCGGCAAGAAGTAGAAATACTCGCGAAAACGTTAGGCGCCGGGACGTCGCTCTGAAGTCTGACTCACGCGACCTCTTTAATGAAAGGACGCCTACAGCACTTCCTCAGGACATCCTCCACTAAACAAATATGCACCTTAAGTACCACTCCATAAGTGTCCAAATGCCAGACAGCGCTTCATTAAGTTTTTACTATCAAAACTATAATAGACCCTGCAGATGGTACTAAAGTATAACAATGATCTAAATCTGGAACGTAATCTCCCGTGCGATATTTTGTATAAGATTAGGTTTTAAAGTGAGAACATTATGAATCGTATAGCCAACAAAAGCCATAAAGCCAACAAATTTTCCAGGCAGGATTAAAATATATATAAAAAATAAAATAAAAACAAAAACAAAAACAGAAAAGAATCCAAACACGTACTCACGCACACGCACATACACCCTCACACACTAAAGGAGCACTTTCCCAGTCACTCCGTGATATCAGCATGGGTTATGCCTGAAAATCAGCGCTGCAGTCAATTTTGACGCAGCATCAAGCTGAGGCAGCGCCCTGTTCAGCCAATTTCAGGACACATTCGTTTTTAGATGTGATGTAATTTTTTCCTTATAATGGCTGAATAAACGCAATTTTAATTTTTAATTTAACTGATATTGCACGACAGTAGATTGTGATATTTCGAATCCTTTCATTATTTTAATGTGATAATGGCTAATAAAACTTAGCCGGATATTATTTATTACCCGGCTTAGTTTGTTGTAGCCTTCTGCTTAGACGAGTTTGGAACTCTCATAGCTTCAGTTTTGTGTTTACGAATGTAGTTATCACCGAATCTCGCTACTATATAAGTTATTGACAAGGGAAGAGAAAAGCTTTTTAAAGGATTTTTGTATGAAGTGTATGTTTAATTAATTATGATAATAGGGGCAAGTAAAACATACCACCTACAATAACCTGGACTAGAACCGGGTTCATATGACTGACTCTGGACTTAACACTAGAAATGACTCAATACCGCATAAATGGCGGTCAAGCATCAAGAGGATTGACCCAAATAGAGAAGAGAGCCAGCGGAATTATGATAACCTAGAATTTATGACTTTTCTGAGACAGCGACTTATAGAAGACTTTTTCATTTGCATAAGAGCTTGAAATAATCTTGATCTTTCGTAGTACGTATTTTTTCTTGCACAAATATTTTTCAATTATATGCATGACTTAAATTGTGATTAATTCGTAAAAAAAGTTTTTTTTTTTTTTTACTTTTTACGAATTATTTACCATTTTTAAACCTGATTTATCACGTTTTGTTTTAAAGTTACTTTTACCTCTATAACGATTTTTCTCAAATTTGCTCAAGAAAACAATATTTCCATTCTAATTAGGTAAATTTACTACTTTAATACATAAATTGACAATAAACTTATATAAAATTCCAGTCTTAGATACTTCGTGCAACATTAACACATCTTTAATGACCACCAAAAACTCTGATCTTATAGGACTAATGGTACGTCACCTTATTAGGAAATACCTCGTATATAAAACCAAATATATTCGTAAGGTTCTTAATTAGATTAGAAATAATTTTGACGACCTCCGTGGCGCAACGTGCGCGTTGTCGCATTATAAAGTTGGAGGTCCTGGGTTCGATTCCCGGCTCGAGTCTGGTCTGGTGGGAGGTTGCGGCCGTGGCTAGTTACCACCCTACCGACAAAGACGTGTCACCAAGCGATTTAGCGTTCCGGCTCGATGTCACGTAGAAACCAATTAGGAGTATGGGTTTACCATACCCCGCACAGGTTAGCCTGCTACCATCATAGACTTCATCATCATTTACCATCAAGTGAGATTGCCGTCAAGGGATTACTTGTAATGGATTTAAAAAAAATACCTAGTTAATGATTAAATGAAATAAATTTTGAGATCGTCTAAAACTGTGCTAACGAAAAACTTGTAATGGAAAATACGGGTACATAAAAACAGGCTTTGTTATTTCGCTTATCAGCTGGCATAAATCTCGCACGTCTTTTTTAATGAACATGTCTTATGTCTAATTATATGAATTCATCAGAAAGCATGCAACGCTGCATGGGGCATTTATACCGCTTTTCATGTCACTGAACTTTTCGTTAACCCGAATTGCCTTGTCCGTCTGTATGTGTCCACAATGATTAATCACGCTTGCCAACAGAAAGGGACGCTAATAATGCCCAAGGACCACTTCAATTTATAACAATTCCCTCGCAAAGTCCAGATAATTAATAGCCTTAGATAAATGCAGTTCGTGGACTAGACGCAAGCCAGTAAACTCTAATCTTCGTTAATCTTTACTGTTAATTAATATTAGAGGTAACTTTAGATGGTAATTTAGCGATCTTGTATACCTAGATGTGGTACTGTCTACATCAGACAAGCTTTTAATTTATATCTGGTGGGTACATCATAGTTGCGAATGATTTCCATATTTTGTTTATTAGAATACAGAATTATTTAAAAATAAAATTAAACATTTATGGAATCCAATAAGATCAAATCAAAATAAATTTCGAAAAATTCCATGAAAGGCTCTTTTAAAAGTTAATTGTTATTTGAAAATTGAAAATTGAAACTACGAATTATCTATAATGAATTTCTAACTTAGTCTAGTAGCATACAGCACACGTTTATTTTTACTTCTAATTTTAGTATTATTACAAAAACATATTTTATTGTATAGCCATTCAAAGGGGGAACGCTGCCAGTATCTTCGGAACCTTGCCTAAAGGGACTCCTTTTAATAATATATTTTAGTTATGATGTTTATTTATTTTTTTAAGATTTTTAGTTGTAGGTTAATCTAAGTTTTTTTTAAGTTTAATGTAAAATTTTTGATGTATAATAAATAGTAATTAAAACTTTTATTGTATAATTTCTATGGTCATACATTATATTTTAAAAATATATTAGCTATACACTATCAGTATTTAGTCTTCTCTGTGGGACCCCAGCTATTCTTTCAGGTAAAGCAGAAACGTTTAGATTTTGTGATGCGCGCGAAAATATGTAGAAAGAAAGAGATCAAAGATCTTGCAGAAATAACTTCGTTTAAAACTTATTCCACTCTCATTTTCTCTGTCTAAAGACGTTGAATCACTGTACGTTCGATTCGCTATCTTCCTATTCGAAGTGACCTTGCTGACGTCGAATTACGATATGCGAAGGCGTCGCGGTCATTGACTCATTTTGTTTATACCTACCGTTTAAAAGTAGGTATGCAAATAGTTCCGCGACCTATTTCGTTTATCATCACGTCCATCTCGCCTTAGTGATTAATAATAGACAGTTTATATCTATTAATATATTAGCCTAGTGGTTAGAACGTCCGTCTCCTAAACAGAGGTCGGGGGTTCGATCCCAGGTTTTTTGAGCGATTAAAATATCACTTGCTTCAACAGCGAAGGACAACATGGTGAGAAAACCTGCATGCCTGAGAGTTCTTCATAATGTTCTCAAAGACGTGTGAAATCTGCTAACCCGCACGTGGCTAGCTTGGCAGACTATGGCCAAACCCTTCTCATATTGAGAGGAAACCCGTACTCCGTAGCGAACCAATGAATAAAATAAATGTCCGATAGTAGACAATTTAAACTAGGTAATCAGATAGTAATATTTATTAAGAAAATTACTCGTCAATTTGGCATTTAGTTTAAAATAAAATATAAGTAATATTTTATATTCTGATGAAGTTTAATCGGTTTAGATCGTTTGGTGTGAACCCCCAAAAGTCTCCTCCACTCTAACTCCTAGAACTATAGTTCATAGAATACGAAACTCACGTAAAGTTGATATCTGTTGAAAAATTTGCTAGCCCTATCAAATTGCCTGTGTCGCCAAACTACCGTTTTGCTTCGCTTAAAGACACTGAAAGCATGATTAATGACGCACCATACCAACAAAACTTCAGAGACAGACAATTTATAATAGTTACCTATAACAAATGTTAAGTCGGTTCATTCATATTAACATTACATTAACAAACAGTAAGTTTCATACAAAGCGTTCATACATGAAAGGTTCATACATTAATGGTGCTCGACTTGAATATGCTCTGTGGTCAAAAATAAACGGCGCCAATGTTTGGCAGATGACGTCATCGCATGGTGACTTGGTGGGAATATTTAAAAATCTAGGCATAAGCGATAAATCCTGGGTTGCGGTCGAGTGCACGAGTGTTCCCGGGACCCAGCCACCAGGCCACGCGAAGGAGCATCGTTGGGTTTTAGTGGGTATTCTAGTCGCCAGTCTGGCCTCCGAGGAGTCCCACATACGTGATGCGTAAACGCATTTACAAAAAACCTGTATACACTCAACAAAAATAATCGTCGCGACACCACACTGTTCAATGCGAAATAGAAATGAAAATATCTGGCTTGCTTTCTATAAGAGAGAGAGAGACAGACAGAGTAACATGCGACGCCGCACAGCTTACAATAACAAAAGTGTCGTGACAACTTTTCGTAAGAATTTTTTCCGTCTAGCCCTTTCACAACGCGCGATTTTGGAACTTCGTTCCAAAAGGCATAAGCGATAAGAGTGAAAAGTTATTAAAAGTAATTTAAAAACACGAAGTCTTTCTGCTTAAGTTCCGGTCTACAGGCGTTATCTTACATACATTACCAAAGTGTGACACATACTGGTGACAAAAGCCGATAATGTTTCAAGGTTTAATATCTTGTACAAAATCGTCTTTTTTCTTTATTGACTAAGCTGCGATGCACAAGTTCTGCACAATAATGTTCCACATAAAATGCGATGATTCATTAAGTATTAATAAAATTAGTCAATTGAATAAATAAAAAATGATAAACAAGCTTGGGCATGAAATATTGCTGTAACAAGATAGCTCTTACATAATTTTAAGTGGTATGTGATATGGTGATTACAAAAGAAAATTTACCTGGCTAAGTTTGTTGTCGGGTTTGACTTAGACCAGGACGCGTTTGAAACCTTCGTAGCTTTAGTTTTAAGTTTACGAATGTAGATATCACCATCAACACACTATGTAAATAATTGAAGCGTCAAAAGTGCATTTTAAAAGGATTATTTGAATAACGAGTAAGTGATTGTGCCATCTAGGATGGTAGCGGGCTAACCTATTAGGTGTATGGTAAACCCACGCTCCTAATTGGTTTGTACGCGACATCGTGCCGGAACGCTAAATTGACACGTTATTGTCCGTAGGGTGGTAACTAGCCACGGCCGAATCGAATCCTAGTAAATCATGACTAAAGGCTACTATATACTAACTCGCCTGTAAGTACTGCGAGTGATTTTTATTTTAGTGAGCTACATATTTAACGTAGACACCTAAAAACACAACGGCAACCACATTCCGCCTTTATGTATCTGAGATTAACACAGGACCATTTGTCTTATGGTTCAATTAATCTTAAATCGGTAAACTAATCTACAAAATTATTTTCCCAGCGCGAGCGTTCTAAATGAATTTCAGAGAACACTCTTTGTTCAGCAGTTTGGAGTGAAATGATACGGTGCTAATTTAAATGTGTTTTTCTCGACGTCGGTAACGGTCTGGTCTTTACTATCTCGAAAGCTGTCAAATGTTTACTATGTATACTCAGACGAATCCCGCATTGGGTGAGTGCTCAACGCGCTATTACCAGTTCGACTCGACTCTTTTATTTTACAAGGACTCTTTTCGGGTAATTGCGTTCGGTTTGACGAACCAAAGAAACTAAATCGCTTGGACAAACCTTCGGTCAGCCATTCTGGGCAGGTAAGCGTTCGCGACTGTCTGATCCTCTTACATTCTTTAACGTCTAAACTTTATTTCAGTTCATTTCTTTAGGTGATGTCATTATTATTATTTTCTCCTAAAAAAAATGTTATATTTTCGTCTGTTTAAATAAAATTAGTAAAATAAAATAAAAAACACAATGAAAATATAAATACATCCGCATAACTCAAAAATATAAATATATCGCAGACAACCTTTTTGGATTTTTTTTCCACTACATGTTAGCTCTTGACGGCAATCTCAGTAGTGATGATGCAGTCTAAGATGGTAGCGGCTAGCTTATTAATAGTATGGTAGAACCGTACTCCTAATTGGTTTCTACACGACATCGTGTCGGAGCACTACACCGCTTTACGACACGTCTTTGTCTGTAGGGTGGTAACTAGCCACGGCCGAAGCACACCAGATCAGACTCGAGTCGGAAATCGAACCCAGGAGCTCCATTTCAAAATGTGACAGAGCACGCGCTGCGCCACGGATGTCTTCAGAAAATATATATCAGACAACCTCAGTGCGATTTCTTACATTACTTTTGTAAAAACTTAATAAAGTTTAGTTCCAGATCAGTCCATCCAATATACCGTCCGACCCCCGTTATTCCAAACGTCACCTAAGCCGAGGTTCGGTCTCACAAAAGGTGCCCGTAGGCAGACGTTCCCTTCTCTCCGAAGCTCGCCAAACAGCCCGGTTACGCTGTCGCAACCAATAGCGTTAGCACAGCTAATAGTCAGTCCGAAAAAAAAAGACCATCCAAGTTTTTAAGACACATATACAAACAACCACAGACAGACAAAGCAGTTTAACGTTCAACGATGCAATCCCGCCGTATGCTGATAGTTCTCTGAATTCAATTTTATTCCACACATACAATTAGATTAGGCTTTATTAGATTACGTTACTACAATTGTCCTTTCAATAACAATCAAAATAATTAAATCACAATAAGAGTGTCACAAAAAATTGAATTTAGACTCGTCGCACTCGATTAGAAAGCCTGGACTTGGACGGCAAGACAGATTTATGAATTGTATCGGGCCTGGTTATTTAAATTTGAGCTATTTAATCTGATTCCACCTTCCGTGTTCTCCAGTCGCACTTTTCGTCGCAGAAATAAATATCATCCTCACCACCTCGATGCCTGGACCTCATCCACCACCCGCTTTTCCAGGTCATTTCTGCCACGAACCTGCAAATTGTGGAACCAGCTTCCATCTTCTGTGTTCTCTAATGGCTATAATATGGGGTTTTTCAAAGGGCGGATTAACAAATTGCTCAAGGGCCAGCAACGCATTGGCGGTTCCTCTGGTGCTGCAAATGTTCATGGGCGGCGGTCACGTACCATCAGGTGACCCGCCTGCTCGTTTGCTCGCTTTGCATATAAAAAAAAAATGTACCTTTAACTACCAAGAAAAAAATACTTTTGAAAAAACTCCCAATGTTGAAGTAGTATCACCGAGTAAGGAATTAGTAATTTTCTTTTTTATACACTACAAGTTAGCTCTTGACGGCTATCTTACCTGATGGTAAGTGATGATGCAGTCTAGGATAGTAGCGAGTTAACTTGTTAAGGGTATGGTAGATCCGTACTCCTAATTGGTTTCTACGCGACATTGGGCCGGAGCGCTTTACGACACGTCTTTGTGTGTAGGGTGGTAACTAGCCGCGGCCAAATCCTCCCACCAGACCAGACTCGAACCGAGAATCGAACCCAGCACCTCCAATTTTCGTAGGTCGTCAAAGTACTAATATCTGTCATATTAGAGGGGTGTCACCAGTACTTCATATACCTACTGAGTATGATAATGATTCTAAATTGAGCATGTCTCTAATTAATATAATTATAAGCAAATAGGCACGATGTCGTGCCGGAACGCTAAATCGCTTTGCGAACGTAAAGACGTCGATAGGGTGGTAATTATGAAAATGTATAGTATGCTTTATTTAACATTTTACGATAAGTTCACCTACGAACTTTTTACAGACAAATTTAAAAGTTACCTGGAACGAATAAAATTGAGTGGCGGTGTAAAATGCGGTACAGTTGAGTGCAACATACGACCAGACCGAGGAGTGAAGTCGGTTCACTGACTGATGGTTGTTTGCTCCCGGCCACGTGGCTTCAAGTGCCAAGAATTTCGTCATACTATTACGTGCGCCGATTCATACGTTACATACATAACATGTGTGCTGTGATAGCCTAGTGGTTAGGACGTGAGCCACCTAATCAGAGGTCGGGGGTTCGAACACGGGCACGCACCTTTAACTTTTCAGAGTTATGTGCGTTTTTAAGCCATAAAATTATCCCTTGCTTCAAAGGTGATGGAAAATGTCGTGAGGAAACCTGCATTCCTGGGAGTTCTCCATAGTGTTCTCAAAGGCGTGTGAAGTCTGCCAATCCGCACATGGCCAGCGTGGTGGACTATGGCCAAACCCTTCTATTGAGAGGAAACCCGTGCTCTGTAGTGAGCCGAGAATGGGTTGATCATGATGATGATGATGATACATAAGATACAAAACATCCGTTTTTTTCCAGATATATATAACAAATTTCACTGTATTAGTGAAACTTTTTTTTAATCATTTTTTTTGGGAGTTTAGTCCGAAAAGAACATGCCAGCCCCGTTATCTCCTAAATAAATAACCAACAAAATTATAAAAAAAAGTATCAAAATAAATGTATGTCTAAAAAAACTATAAAAATGTAACAGACACAACCTACTTCTGCAGAAATATTTCAACAACAGATTTAAAACTACAGTGAAACTTGATCATTCCTTGAATTTTATCTCTCGTTAAAGAGAGACAGATATACGATAAAAACATCTTTGCCCGCAAGTTACGCGACTCTAAAACGGATTGTAACTTGTTTGTTAAAGGTCTATTGAAAAATACGTTGGCCGTTTAATGAGGCTATATAGCTATTCAAGACACCCAATTCATGTTCAATGCAGTGAAATCCCCGTGCCCTTTCAAACGTAATTGAAAGTAATGGATAAACGCTTAAAGATTTAAATGCTTAAAAATCAACATAACTTACTACATCGTTAATAGGATAGGGTGAAGGGAAGACCTGTATCCTTTTAATCCATGAAATCGTAGTGTAGGAACGCCTCTGGGATACCATTACTGTCAATTCTTCGGCCATACATAGCGCGTTCTTGCTAGAGGAAAAAGCATCGGATATGCAAGTCTTATTTGCATCTACATATATGTATTTTTTTATATACACTACAAGTTACACAATGGCAATGTCATCTGATGGTAAGTGATGATGCAATCCAAAATGGTAGGGCTAACCAGTTAGGGGTAATGGTCAAGCCATACTCCTAATTGAATTCTACGTGACATCTATGGCGGTAACTAGCCGGCCGAAGCCACCAGACCAGATTTCCACCATAAGCCATCCTGTCGAACCCAGAACCTCAAACTTTTTAATGCGACAGATCACGCACTGCGCCACGGAGGTCCATAAGCTATCTGAAAAATTAAAAACCTAACTACGGAATAATATGATTTAATGGCATGGCATGGTTACGTCTGAAGGGAGTGGTTATGTTATTTATTCAATTAAGTACGTTCCGCTACTAAGTACTTACTAATGAGATTCTATGATCAGTGACAGTACATCATTAGGGGGAAACTGGTTCCAGAACACGTTGCCTCAATGTTTGAAGTTCCTTTTTATTCTGACAGAGGTTGGAAACAAGCCAGATGATTCCGGAATAGAATCTCTACCATTTGCGTTTTGCGACATAAAACACTCAATGTCCTTTTAAGATACCGAGATTCATCAGGATAATTCTTTAGGGATGGTACCTTGGTTATATATAACAACAACAATGGTTATAAATTGAAATTCAAGAATGTTTTATTCAACTAAACCTGGCACTACTACAGGCATTTTTTAAACGTTCATATATTACTATAACTGTGGAATGACAGCAAAACTATAATCTATATATATAAAAATCAATTTCTGCTCGTTAGTCTCGCTGAAACTCGAGAACGGCTGAACGGATTTTTCTTATCTTGATCTTGAAATGTTCATGGAGGTCTAGGGAAAGTTTAAAAAGTGAGAAACATTCGAATAATTGCCGGGAAACCCCTAAAAACAGCCCTTTTCTTTTTCCCATATAAACGTTTTCTAAATAAAATGTAGTCATTTTGAACTTTGCTTCTTTGCAATTAAGTTTTATAATCACTCACTTTTGTCTAAGAAATGTAGGTGCGTTCCTTACGTTAAAGAGTCCATTTCCAAGTAAATTACTGCTGCACAAAGTTCAAATTCAATCATATCTATCAAAATAGTTTTCGCGTGCGCGTTGGAGGATCTAATGTCGCGTTCCGAAACTCAAAATGTGTATTTAGTTGTAATTCATTACCGCGTACTTTGATTCAATTCATTATTATTATTTTTTTAGAAAGGAGATACTTTACATATTATGCTGTAATTATTTGAAGGTCGTCGGTTTAGTAATCCATTTCTTCGTGATCGGAAGACAAACAAACATACTTTCACACGCACTTACTCAACGCAGGACGTCAGCTAGTAATCATATAATAATGTTATAATTATCACATAACAACTATGTTAATGGCTGTTCTTGGCTAAACTTATGGTGCTCTTACTGAGATAAAGCAGTTAGTCAACCAATCAAAAGACACTGCGCTATTTATGTTTGCAGTTTATTGTAAGAAAGCTAACCAAATGTCTATTTTTTGTATGAAAACCCAGTTTTCGTTTCTTTTGCTAGTTAATAATAGTAATTAAAAAAAATAAAAAATAATGGTCTCTAGCAAAATTTTTATCAACTATATAAGTCATAAAGTTTAAAATAAGACCATAGACCACTGAACCATTTTAGTATTTGCTTAGTTTATGCTATGTGGCAAAGAAGATACGAACAAGATTTAAACGCAGAAATATATGGAAGATATAACGAAGCATGATGAACGAGCGTCCCTAGAGAAATTAAGCCTACGGGTACCTAGATAAATGGACGCATTTGAAACTTTCTCCGAAAATATTGCAATATTACCGATTGAAAAGACTAAAAATACTCCGAGCTTTATGAATCGTCGGTTGTATAATGAAGAGATCAAATATGATATTGGTGATGGAGTATGCGATATCAGAGCCTAATTTGAATTTAAGTCTCCTGGGAAATTACGTTGGCAACAAAATTGTATTAAAATTTCGTGGATTACATTAATATCTGTGAGTCATATTTTAATATTTAAATGCAACAGCAAATATATGCAGTAACTTTGGAACTTTCCAGTCCAATTTCGAGCAAATATTTTGCATATAACATTACCACTCAAATGGCGACTTCAGCTTTGTTAGTGACTCTCTAGCCAAAATGTTCACCTTTTAACACTTTTTTTTTATACACCACAAGTTAGCCTTTGACGGCATCTCACCTGATGGTAAGTGATGATGCGGTCTAAGATGGTAGCGGACTTACCTGTTAGGGTATGGTAAACCCATACTCCTAATTGGTTTCTACAGGACATCGTGCCGGAACGCAAAATCGCTTGGCGACACGTCTTTGTCGGTAGGGTGGTAACTAGCCACGGCCGAAGGCTCCCACCAGACCAGACTCAAGCCGGGAATCGAACCCAGGACCTCCAACTTTAAAATGCAACAGCGCGCGTTGCGCCACGAGGTCGGTTTCTTGCTTTTAATATATTTCGTAGTTCAATAAAGTCATCACGTATCTTAATGTACGAAATTTATAAAATTCCGAGACAAAGGGTTGCTGTATCTTTAGATTTAACATGATATGACCACTTAAAGCCATCATAATCAGTAATATATTTCGTTAATATATTTCGTAGTTCAATAAAGTCATCACGTATCTTAATGTACGAAATTTATAAAATTCCGAGACAAAGGGTTGCTGTATCTTTAGATTTAACATGATATGACCACTTAAAGCCATCATAATCAGTAATATATTTCGTTAATATATTTCGTAGTTCAATAAAGTCATCGCGTATCTAAGTACGAAATTTATAAAATTCCGAGACAAAGGTTTGCTGTATCTTTAGATTTAACATGATATGACCACTTAAAGCCATCATAATCAGTAGACGCACAAAACGTTTAAGACGTTGCGTGACACAGACATTTGATATGTGATACAGGAGTTAATTCGTTAAATGGTAGTACAATTCCATACTTCGCAATATAAATAACTGTTTAACACAGTGCTTGTGTTAAAAACAGCGCAGACTGTCGACGGAAGTTACTTCTAAAGACAACATTGCATTAAAGCATCAAACATTTACACTACTGAAATATTGTGATATGAATTTAATGAATTGCGTTTAAAAATTATTAATTAATATTATTATTGCTATTTAATTTATTTCTTAACATTTTTTATATATTTATGTCACTTATGCGAGGAGCATACCTTTTCTTGTTCAACAAAACACGCCAAAAGTACGAGTACGTTGGTACATCTAAAAAAAATGTGTATCTTATTGAAAAACTTATTTGTCATTTGGACTTAGTTATGCTATCCAACCCACTTGAGCATTCTTAGTAATATTCAGCTATATTGATATGACATTTGAAAACTATGCCTGCCATAGAGTTTTGTGTTTGTTTAATATTTATCCTCCAAATCTCTACGATCTTTTTCACTTTTAAAATGACTCAAAATAATTATTAAAAATAATTTTGATGTTTTTATGGATTGGACCATTATTGCATAATAACATCACGTTAAACTTTATAACAAAAAAAAATACTTTGTTTTGTTTTCATCCACAAAACACGAAAAACAGTCGCAAAATTACGGAAATTTGCACGAGACTTAACATTTTTAGATATCATTTCATTTGTGAACAGGAACTTCTGAGCGTTTCGCGAAGTTATATTAATATAACTAATATCAGACTGTCTTTATTTTATACATCACAAGTCAGCCCTTAACGGCATCTCACCTAATGATAAGTGATGATTCGGTCTAAGGTGATAGCGGGCTAACCTGCTAGGAGTATGGTATACCCACACTCCTAATTGGTTTCTACACGACATCGTGTCGGAACGAAAATCGCTTGGCGACACGTCTTTCTCGGTCGCAGAGAAGGATGGCCAGATTGGGCAAGTAGTAAGCAAGAAAATAGTTATCTTTTTCTATACTTACAAGTTAGTCTGTAGTCTGTGCAATTACACCCATGTCGGGAGTTGACTAGTCTCGTTTGCCATAAGCGTCATAACAAGCGACGCAGCTGGCGACGTTGATTCACTTTTTACCGTCATACGCACAGAATAACACAAACTCAGAAAAATAATGATCACACCATAAAGGAAAACCGTAAAATTTCAAAGGTTAAGTCAATCAGCTGTGACAGCCTAGTGGTTCGGACGTCAGCCTCCTAATCAGAGTATAACTTTTCGGAGTTATGTGCGTTTTTAAGCAATTAAAATATCACTTGTTTTAACTGTGAAGGAAAACATCGTGAGGAAACCTGCATGCCTCAGAGATCTACATGATGTTCTCAGAGGTGTATGAAGTCTGCCAATCCGCACACGGCCAGCCTGGTGGACTATGGCCAAACCCTTCTCATATTGAGAGGAGACCAGTGCTCTGTAGTGAGCCGAGAATGGGTTGATCATGATGAAAGTCACTTATTCACTTTAATATCCATCAATATGTACCTATTATCACCCATATCAGTACCAATAAGCAAAAAACAATATTCAAGATTTTTTTGCAAACAAGGACCTTGGCTGCAATATCGTTTGGTTGTAGCTGATGATGAAGCTGAAGATGGTAGCCGGCTAACCTATGGGCCTTAACACACGAAAGGATGAACGAAGAGTCGGACAGGTTACTAAGTGATACCTATATAAGATTTAGGGTGGTAAAAATGGCGGCATGTTATATATAAATTAAAGGTACATAGAGTAATAATGCGTTACAGATGCAATTAATAGTAATTAAAGACGCAAGAGTTGAAATTGTGGGCAAAGTCTATTTCAAAAATATAAGTTCGATTACAAAGTTTTCACACTTGTGAAGTAACCTTGCAACTCATATTACTAAGGGTATATAACATAAAAGAACATGAATATCGACAATGTATATATTATAATTGGAAATATGTCCATCATATTATTTTTTTAAAAATCAGGCACGTTCAAAAGATATTTTTGAATATAAAATATAAATGAGGTATAAGCTATTTACCTTCGTAAAAATTATCATATAAAAGAAAGAAATTTCATCTGTACTGGAACCAAATTTTCATGATCGCAGCAGAAACGTTATTCTCAAACGAAATACATTTACTTTATTACTTGATTGAATAGTAAACCAATATCATTTTCGTTACTTATTTTATGCAAAAGTTAACGACGCAGACAGACATGTTTTCTCTTCATCATCATCTCTCAATTGAAGTTCGACGGTCAGATGGAGAAAACTCTACAATAGTGATTAATTTTCTATATTTGATAGCAAAGCGGTGATAGCCTAGTGGTTAGGGCGTCAGCCTCCTAATCAGAGGTCAGCGGTTCGAATCCGGGCACGCACCTCTAACTTTTCGGAGTTATGTGCGTTTTAAAAAAAATTAAATATCACTTGCTTCAACGGTGAAGGAAAACATCGTGAGGAAACCTGCACGCCTGAGAGTTCTCCATAATGTTCTCAAAGGCGTGTGAATTCTGCCAATCCGCATATGGCCAGCGTGGTGGACTATGGCCAAACCCTTCTCATAATGAGAGGAGACCCGTGCTCTGTAGTGAGCCGGTAATTGGTTGATCATGATGATGATGATGGTGATGATTTGATAGCAGCATTACTTATTGCTAACATAAATCTAAGTAGTATATAATTTATAGGATCTTAACGAAGATCCGTTTTTGGGTACCGCAACATTAACAATATAGAAAAGGAGTTCACATACGTTGTATAAACGCGTAAGTTCGGTTTAATTTTTGAAACTTTCGCTCCTAGCGGAACAATAATTAAATAAATATAGTTTTTTATAAAGCTAATGTTTTACTCGAAACTCTTTGTTAAAGCACTTGCAAAACTTATACTATTTACATAAAATAAAAAATAACATTAGCTATTTTATTCCCTTACTTTTAAATGATCATTAAATAAAATATTCAATTAAGTTTCATAAAAGAGCAAGTTTTTTCTTTCTTCCATTTTCTTTTTTATTTACTTATTTTTTTAACAAGGAATTAGTGACTCATCAATTAATTATTCAAGTAAGTACAACCCACCTCAGCTGCATTATATAAATTGAGTTATAAAGTGTTAAATTTTATATCTACAGTTGTAAAGTTTACGACATTGTTCGATAAAAGTTCGATAAGACTGCATTAAATAAAGTAATGGTAACGGAACGACACCTATAAAATGCTAGCAAATGGAGCGAGCTTTGTCATTTTATTAACTGCCTGGAGAGAAACAGGAAGCAACGAATTAATATTTATCCCCGACAAGAATTGGAGGGTGTGTTTGATATTTACGTCCAATTGAATATTCCATCATGGTGTGAAAAAAACATAACTTTTTACTATCAATCTTTATCTTTATTCAAATAATCCTTAAAAAGGCACTTTTGATGCGTCAATAATTTACATAGTAGTGAGTTGATGTTGATAACTACATTCGTAAACTTAAACCTAAAGCTATGAGGGTTCCAAACGCACCTTGGTGTAAGAAGAAGCCCAAAACAAATGTAGGCAGGTTTATTTTTGTTATGACATGCGGCTTAAAATTGTTTAAGAGCTATCTTATTAAAACAATATTTCACACTCAAGCTTGTTTATCATTTACATATTCCTTTAAACTATAATAGGAAATTCCATTATTATATTACACTATATTCGATAATGTATGGAAATAATGTTTCGATTTTGAATTTTGAAAAGGGTCCGTACAATTTCATATTCAATAGAAGTGGCGGTTTTGTTGTGAAAAAGGTAACTATCAATACCTTAAATAAAATCTAGTTCTTAACGTATTTACGGACAAAATATTTGTCATGGTGCATCAATAGATGTTTCATAGCAAAAAATAACAAATACAGTCTGAAAATAATAATCCCCCTAGGAATCCGATAGAATATTTAAAATACCCCAAGCATTAAAACGAACTTGTGCCATGAAAACGCTATATAAGTGTTTACACTGAGGCAATAACCGAAACTTAGTGCCTCGACGCCGTACCAAGGGTTTTGCCGTAGCATTCGAGCAATCTTTTCACCTTGCAACTGTTGGAAAACTTCAAAGATTTTCAACTTAAATTGTAAATTTTACTGTATCTCTGGCGTTTCATTTTTACTAGCGAAAATTCAAGTCTGAGATAGAGACTGGATTTTCGCTTGTGATTTCTGTATGATACTTATTCCAGCAACGTTTCGCAGAATTATATTGTGTACACTTCTGCGAAGATTTTAATTTAGTTTATTTTATATTTTATTTGGTGGTTTTTGTGAAAAACAGCGGAGTCGAGTGGCGGAATTTGCATTCAATTTAAGATAATGGTTATTTCTGTGAATCGAAATATTCTACCATATTTTTTTCATTTCATTGCCCATTAAGTTTATGCCCTCCGCACCTGTCTGGTATATTTGAGTGGAGTACCCACTTGGCGTACGTCAATTTTATGCTGCTGTAGATAGAGGTAATGTTTTTCATTAACACTTCATTCATGTTTGAGTACAAGAACTACGATGTATGGAATTAACAGCAAATTAAAGTTGGTCCCGTTATAAATTCACATGAAATTTTACATGAATACATAATTCGTTCCTTGATTTTTAAAGATATAGTTTCGCAGAAATTAATCGCACGACTAAGTCCAAAAGATTTAGAGTAATCACTTTATAATGTGTTAACAGTGATAACTTAGTATCTTCGGCGTCGATGTCAGGGGTACCAAATTCCCTATAAGATATATGAGATAAGCGTATAAGCAATTAAAATATACAATTGTTTTAACTTTGAAGGAATACAATGCGTGGAAACATTAGAGTAGGTACTTGTAGTAGTAATAGTAGTAGTATTCTCAAAGAAGTGTGAATCTATTAATCCACTTTGTACTTGGCCAAAATACCTCCCATGCTGAGAGGAGACCTAAGCTTGTAATGAGATGATAATGATGAACCGAACAAAAATTTCAGCTGTGTTTACATTTTAGGTCATATAGGGTCACGGTTAATGCAACGGATATATGGTGGTTAACTTAGTAAACACACACGTTCAAACATACACACATACACTTGTAAATATACGAATTCGAAAATAAGCGCAATTCGAAATTACAATTACTTCTTCAAATCTATTACTTATATTTTATTTGTAAAAAATTAAATGCACTTCTCTAAACTGCACTAAATACACACATACACTTTTTTTAAACTGCTGTTTATACACACATTCACTTGTAAATATACGGATTCGAAAATAAGCGCAATTATATACTATTATTTCTTCAAACCTAGCATTAGTTATATTTGAGTAGTCCACTTGCAAACCACGTTATGTTAAAAAAAAAACATTTTTTATCCAATGGCGCCAATCGGTTAAGGATTTAAAATATTAACGTCAGCATTTAATATACTGTGTTAAAACTCGCTATGATAAGAATAAAATGGGATTGAAATCTCAATACTTTTGCAAAAGTCGTTATGTTGATCGGCAGTCCACTTTCAAAAATCGCTAAGTTTGTATTAACTTGCAAACGACGCTAAGTTGCGTGGTGACTTTTGCAAAAGCCGCCATCTTGAGTGCCAGTACGCATAATACTGTCGAAGTGCATGCACGCGTTGCTTTCTTCAGATACTGCAGGCTTTTAAAAACGAGGTATTTTCTATTAAAATTATCATGGAGTATCAAGAACAAGAAGTTGTTTTGGCACCAAACAGAAGAGGACGTAAAAAGATAGCTGATAAATCTACATGGAAGAGAGAACTTGAGAAGTCGAAACGGTAAGATTATTATTTTATGGTTACCTTTTGTAAATAGGATAGATACCTGGTTATTTGCTGGGGATTTTTTTGCTCTATTGTTATTTATTAATGTGCCTATCTGTTTTGTTTTAGACATATGCCTAAGGGACTGCCAGTTATACCACAATGTGTACATGGAAATTCAAAACAGGGATACAAGTGTAACGACTTAACGGTTCAAGACTACAGTAAATTTCATCGGAATTTTTATTCAACTTCAGTTAAAGTCACCCAAGATACTTTTTTATTAAAATACTGTACAGCGCAAACTCCTAAAAAAGAAGGAAAGAGAAAATCCCAGACTATATGCTATTTTATACCAAAGCACGAAAATTTGGCTGGAAGACGCCGCGTCAAATTAATTAAGGTGTGTCAAAAAGCAATGACCACAATTCTGGGAATCTCTAGGGACAGAATTCAAAGAATTTGTAAACAGCATTTAATCACGATGGCAATGCCGAAAGAAAGAAGAGGAGGTAATAGAAAGTCCAATCTGTATTCTGATCGCACAGAATCCGTAAAATCGTTTATAAAGGGACTTGAAGCTTTGGAATCACATTATGTTAGAGGAAGATCTACTGTGCAATATCTGAGCAGCGATCTAAGTATAAAAAAATTGCATAAACTTTACAACGATGACGCTCAGAATGTGTCAGTGAGATATGAATTTTTCCGACGTATCTTTAACAAGTACTTTAATTTGAGTTTTAAGTCTCCCGCTACAGATGCATGTTCTAAATGCATTCAATTAAAAGAAGTTATTAAAAGAGAACGCGACACAGCAAAAAAACAGCTGCAAATAGCTCAGCTTCGTATTCACAAGCTAAAGGCCAAATGCTTTTACACTAGCCTCAAAACACAAGGCGACAACGAAATAATTTTCTCTTTTGACTGTCAAAAGAATTTGGTTTTACCAAAAGTACCAGACCAGAGTGCCTACTTTAGCCGACAATTGTATACGTATAACTTAACAGTATGTCAAGGGCCATCTCGTGGGGCTCAAAACTGTTTAAACACATTTATTTACACGTGGTTGGAAACTGAGGCAAAGAAAGGATCTAATCAGATTGCTTCGGCGGTATTTCATCGGCTAATGAATACCAATTTTGAAGACACTGTTAGTCATATTAAATTATTTTGCGACGGTTGTGGGGGGCAAAATAAAAACTCAATCGTTTTGGGAATGTTGGCATATTGGCTAAAAACAAAAGCTCCACGTCACATCAAGAAACTTACGCTGATATTCCCTGTAGTGGGGCATTCATTTTTGCCCCCCGACCGTGTATTTGGAAATATCGAAAGAGAAATACGTCCTTTAGAAGTCATTGTGGAACCCCAGACATATTTTGATATTTTTAAAAAGTATGGTACGGTTCTCAGACTAGGCAGCGACTTCCATTTTTATGATTGGAAATCAAGCGTTAAAAACGTACTTAAGTTACCTGGATCTTGGCACTTTCAATTTAATGCCTCTAAAAGATTCTTTTTAAGAAAGGATAAAAATAATAGAATTGCCATTAAAGGGGAACCTAATTATGTATCTGAGGTAATAAATTATGGCAACGTTTGCAAAAGAGGCAAATCATTCGAAAATATTGTGCCCGTTATGATGAATGTTGGAGTTCCAGTAAAACCAGTAAAGTTAAATGATGTGCGAAATCTTTTGAAAAAACATTTCGGTGAAGATTGGGCTTCTTACGATTATTTACAATATTACAATTTTCTTCAAGAAGAACCAAATGAGACTGTTATAGAAGAGACTGATAATGAAGAAACCATAATACACGAAGAAATAGACTTAAGAGTGTAATAATAGATAAAAATTGTAATTTCTTAAGAGTAGAGGAAAATAGAAGCTTATATTTGATTATTTCAAAACTGCCTATGTTGATTGCATACAACTGCAAAACTATCTATGTTAAAAAATCTTTTGCAAAACTAGCTATGTTTAATTTTAAAATGCAAATTAAATGATTATTATGAAAGAGTGATTTTATTTGCTAACATAATTTAATTCGATGTGCTACTAAGTTCATGTAATACACAAAAAAATGCATCTTAATATCGTAATTTTAAGTCTAAACATTTTAATTAGTTTTCTCAATTAATTGCTGCATAAACTTAACGGGGTTTGAAAGTGGACTACTCATTTTATTTGTGTTAAAAAAAAATTAAATGCATAGATGCACTTCTATAAACTATACTATTTGAGAATATACGATAAATACTACAAAAAGATAGATTCGCCTAAGTTTAATAGGAAATCAGATATGTTTCAACAGCATTCTCACGCTCAATAAATTGCGTATGCGCACCTCGACGTATTCCCGAGCCTAGCGTGCCCAGCTTTGCAATGCGATGCACTTTCATTGTAAGACTTAAATGGTATCTATTGGTATTAATTAACTGACTTCAATACCTTACTGAGTTGAAAAAACAAAACATCAGATTTCTTTAAGAGCATAAATGGGTATATGTTGTTTTTTAAACCAGTAAGCTAACGAACATAACGGCGCGAGGGGTTTATCCACAAAACCCGGATAGTGTTGTGACATTCAGCGACTTTATTAAACCTTTTTTTACTTTACTATATTATACATTACGTGTGTTAAAATATATATTGAATCCTCAATCATTCCATCGTAATGAATGTTTTGGAAAAAATCTAATTGCTTATCATCAGCCTTCCAAAATTCAATTTAAATTTAAGACAAGGGATTGAAATTTAGACCTTTCACTCTGCTCCAAGTAGAGTTGATTGGAAGAGTGTACTTTGACTTTTTCCAGGCAAAGTAAGTGTTAAAACGAGACAAAAAATACAGTTAAAATCAGAGGTAAGGCTGAGCTACTTATGGATCTTGCACTTACTGCTCAACCAGGCACTTTTTTTATACACTACAAGTTTAGCCTGCAATCTCACCTGATGGTAAGCGATGATGCAGCCTAAGATGGTAGCGGGCAAATCTGTTACAGATATGGCAAACCCACACTCCTCATTGCTTTCTACGCGACATCGTGCCGGAACGCTAAATCGCTTGGCGACAAGTCTTTGTCGAACCGAACCTGACGAACCCAGGACCTCCAACTTTAAATGCCACAGTGGTCGTCAAAACACTGTTAAAAGCCAACAACTTCTTTCTCCGGGCTTCAATCCGCTGCTGTCTATAATATCACAAAATTAACAGGAACGTTTATCAGTGAAAATGCAATTAAGTGCGCAACCCAGGCGTCAAAATGTGTGTTTAAACGCCTTTGACGCCGTTCCATGAAGCCGATAACAATCTCAGGGGCATCGCCTCGCATTGATTCTGCTTGCCACGAAACGTGAATATAATTAAACTATACAAATACCTCGAGTTTACGAATACTTAATACTGGTATTTCATATAGCAAAAGGGGGGTCGCACGTGTTTATCATTTTTTTTTTGTACAAAGTAGTATGTATTATATCCAAGCTAATTAAAGATTTTTTTTTTATCCCGTGGAAGTCTGCGTTCAGGATTTTTAAATTGTTATTGTATGTCAATTGCCAGGTTTCAATCATTACCTAAACTATACATTTGCGGTGTTTAGAAAGAAACGCATCGATCATCGATTGCATGATCGGTGCGTTTACCCATCGTTTACTTAAATTTAAGAACTATTTACGCATCGATCATCTATGGCATGATCGGTGAGTCTCCCATCGTTTACTTAAATTTAAGAACTATTTATTATATTGAAAATATGTAGATTGTTTATTTAATTTCTTTTAATTAGTTTGTATTTGTGTTTAATCTGTCTTAATTGTTCTCTTGTGGCTGTTTACGTGTACCTTTTGCTGTCAATGTTGTGTTCACTTGTAACTGATATGCATACTGGTGAATGTGACACTTTTGTTTGCTGAAATATCAAGCGGTGATAGCCTAGTGGTTAGGGCGTCAGCCTCCTAATCAGAGGTTGGCGGTTCGAATCCGGGCACGCACCTCTAACTTTTCGGAGTTATGCGCGTTTAAAAAAAGAAGTATCACTTGCTTCAACGGTGAAGGAAAACATCGTGAGGAAACCTGCACGCCTAAGAGTTCTCCATAATGTTCTCAAAGGCGTGTGAAGTCTGCCAGTCCGCACATGGCCAGCGTGGTGGACTATGGCCAAATCCTTCATCTCATATTGAGAGGAGACCCGTGCTCTGTAGTGTGCCGGTAATGGGTTGATCATGATGATGATCAATAATAATAAATAAATAAACTATATTCTGTGGTAAGGAGTACGAAGATTTTTGTTTTATATCTGATATTTTTACGATTTCGTACTCTTTAAAAAAGTGTCTAAACTTAAAAGTTTCGTTCGGAGCCCTTGGCTTGAATGAAGCCCTTGGCATGAATGAATGAAGAAAATGATATAATAATTTGAATGTATTGTATAATTATTTGATGTAATTTCTTTAAAAGCATTAAATTCAGATAAAGCAGAGATTTTTTAAATAACATCTGTTTTTGAATAATATCAAAGAGCTTCGCATCTGAGCAAAGGAGAGACCTGTATCTGTGAAAGAGTATGGAATAATACCGGTGCTCAGGGAGACTTAGTGAGTTTGGATTATAACCGACAGGTTGTGGTTATTCCGCCAGTAGAAACATATCCAAGGAGGGTTGATATAAGAGGGTTAGCAGGCGGCCGGTCGTAAAAAAAATACTCGTAGGTCAATATCAAAACAACATGTCTTGAAGGTTCAAAGCAGACATGTTGTGCGACCGCACATAGTATTACCCTTATTTCACATAAGAGCAAGAAGGCGTAAGAACTATGGATTAAGTGCTGCACATATGCATGTTTAATTTAAATCAAATCTTTATTCAAATTAAATCATAAATATATGTATCTAGCCTAGTGGTTAGAGCGTCAGCCTCCTAATCAGAGGTCGGCGGTTCGAATCCTTGCACGCACCTATAACTTTTCGGAGTTATGTGCGTTTTAAAAAAATTAAAATATCACTTGCTTCAACGGTGAAGGAAAACATCGTGAGGAAACCTGCACGCCTGAGAGTTCTCCATAATGTTCTCAAAGGCGTGTGAAGTCTGCCAATCCGCACATGGCCAGCGTGGTGGACTATGGCCAAACCCTTCTCATATTGAGAGGAGACCCGTACTCTGTAGTGAGCCGGTAATGGGTTGATCATGATGATGATGATGATATTTATTTATATAAACCTATAACAGGCATCTATGAATCGTTCATATATATCACATTTTTCATTATTTCCATTCGTGAAGTTATGGTGATAACTACACTCGCCAACTTAAAACTAAAGCTTAGAGGGTTCAAATCGCGCTCAGGGCTAAGAATAAGCCCTCAACAAAATTAATGGGATTTTTATTTTATATCAAAATATTGATTAGCAATTCACACCCAAGCTTTTTTTATCGTTTAAATAATCCTTAATATCGTAATATGAGTTTTCTATAAGCATTTAGTTTTATTATTCAATAGCAAAAGCTCACGTAGAAAACCACAAAACCTAATAGGGTAGTTATCAAAGTAATAATATGTGATGATTCGGTTTTGTCATACCTTAATTTAATGCAGTCCTTGGTGACTTCATTAAGATAACAAACATATTTTTGTTCTCATCAAAAATAATACTTTTTCTCAGCTAAAGCTCTTCATCATACCTTTTACTCCGCATTAATTAAAAGTCATCATAAACTGCGATATGGCAAGCTGCCAAAGTTGAAACAAAGCAACAGTACTCATAAAATCTGTGACATTCCCTTACCGCATTCCAGTTCTCGTACAAAAATTTGTGTGTTACTTTAAGTACCTAATCTTAAAGTAATTAATTTTACTGTTTCGCAAGCTTTTCGAAATCAATTTTGGTAACGAAACTTTGATTTTTATTTAATTATTTGTTAACAAGTAAAAATAGAAATATTCTTATTATTAAACAGAATAAAGAAGAAGCAGGATACAAAAGGCGGCCTTATCGCTTAGTAGCAATCTCTGCCAGGCAACCGTAGGATTAGAAAAAGTAAAAGAAGAAGAAAGTAGGTGGTGTAATACGAGTATATAAACAAAAACCTGCATACGAATAACTAAATACTAATACATAAACCAGATTACATAAATAACACAATACAGTAATAAATATTAAATATTAAAAAAAATATATAAAAATAAAAGTCGTAATTTATGCGTAATATAATGAAACTTGACGGCACTTTTAAAAACAGTGAGAGACTTTGACTGTCTTATTCTCAAAGGGAGCGCGTTCCACAATACGATTGCCTGCACGATTCTGTAGATAATAAACATATCTTAAATTATATCTTGAAAAACATTTTTTTTATTCTTCCTCCTAATGAAAAACAAAACCAAAAGCAGTATTGCAAAATAATATAGTCTACGTAAATACCCAATAAAATCCTTTTACGACCATTTTCAATTTTTAGTCGATCATGGAATTTTATATCAACTAAAAGCCAGTGAATTCGGTTTACATTACGTCTAGACTTCTGCTCGTTTGTTGCGAAAGGTATAAAACTCCCTACATTTCAAGGGCTCCTCAAGTTTTATAACACTTCTTAATTACTGTTACAATATATGGATAAGTATGAGCTTCCTTGAAATATAATTATACATACTATTTTCTCATAGTAGAAACGTGGATCTTAAGAAAACCATCTCCCCCGACCTAAGCGCTCCTCTCCGAAAGAGGAGACCTAAACATATCCTTCATGACCCTGACGATCAGATGACTACTGACAACACACTCGTACCACCTACCACACAATCATACGCTACACACCGTCTTCGCCGGCGAAGACGAGGTCCCCGCTATCTTACGTCCGGACGTGGGCTCCATCCACGGCCTCGGAGACGTACGGACCACTCACCGTCCGACCCCCCCGTTATGCCAAACGTCGCCTAAGCCGAGGTTCGGCCTCAAAGGAGGCGCCCTTAGGCAGTCTATCCCTTAGTTTCTTCGAGCACTAGGGCTCAAAATTTCTTCTGGCAGAGCTTCTTTCTAAAGCTCGCCAAACAGCCCGGTTACGCTGTGGCAAACAAAAGGGTTTGTACAGCTAATAGACAGTCCGAAAAAAAAAATAAGAAAACCCAGAGTAACCGACAATACCCTACGAGCTTTGTAACTGAATTCCCAAAGGAATGTAAATACAAAGCTCGAAGACCCGACAGACATTGGCTACCCAAGATACTGGAACGGTCACCTCTGACTGAGCGATGCAGCGTCTATTTAGCTGGACGCATTCAAACAAGTTTGCGGAAACTACAGATTAAGATTCCTAATAAAGTAGAGAAGAATTAAATTGTCACTTTACAATTAAAATGAACGCACAACTGAGGTATATAGGGAGGGAGCCACAAGTGGTTCCGCAAGCATTTCCTTTTAAAAACACCGATTAATTGTACCTTATGTGTACAAAGAAAAAGATAAGAAACATCCAGATGTCTTCTCCTTATAATAGTATAACAATATAGATATTTGGACTTACAGGTATATAGAAACGAATCAGTAAATATGCGTTACCTTTAAATCGATTTTGGAACAATAGTCTGTAACGTTTTGTTTTTTTATACACTACAAGTTAACCCTCGACGGCTATCTCACCTTGTGATAGTAAGCGATAATGCAGTCTAGGATGATAGCGGGCTAACCTGTTAGGAGTATAGTAAAGTCACGCTCCAATTGGTTTCTACGCGACATCGTTCGGGAACGCTAAATCGCTTGGCCTCCCACCAGACCAGACTCGAGCCGGGAATCGAACCCAGGACCTCCAACTTTATAATGCGACAGCGCACGCACTGCGCCACGGGGGTCGTCAAAAATCGTCGTCGTCGTTATAATATTAGAAGTCGACACTTAATTGACGCCAGTAGTTGTTGTTCAAATCCACTTATGGTTTAGGTACAGGAAAATGGTCTGCGGTTACTGGGTAGCTGCATTGATTTCCAATGAAACTTCATCAAGCCGCCAACATTTAGTTCGGGCACGTCAAAGTCGCCGGAACAAGCCCGATCCGCCGACAAAGTAATTTCATTTAATTTCGTGTGTCACTCGCAGATTTGAAATGCAAATCCTGCCCCTTATTGTCCCCTGAAATTCAAACAGATTCCTGTTGTCTCCCTCTCACGGCTCGATGAAGCTGATACGCTTTTGTTCATCGAGAATAGCTCCAAGGGAAGGCTATTTTTGAGACTTACAGGATTTATAAATGTATGCATTAGTGATGTAACGGATATTCGTATTCGCGAATATACGCATATTTTTCAATATTCGCATTCGCATTCGCATTCGCAAAAATTATGCTAATATTTAGCGAATGTTTTTCAGTATTAAAATATCAGTTAAATTTGATAAATAACATAAAACTAACCTAAAAACAAAACAAAACTTTTAGAATGAACTTTCTGTGACTAAATTCATTCAATTAACCAATATCGGCTCGACTATGTTCAATTTAAACATGGCCGACACGAAACGTCAAAACTGTCAAACATTTTACGGGCGCTTTGTTTTGAAATTTTAAAATATTCTCATTCGCATTCGCATTCGCGAATGTTGAAGATAAATATTCGTAATCGCATTCGCGAATGTGACAAATTCAACATTCGTTACATCACTAGTATGCATTATATTATATCTATGATTTATAAACAGTGCATTCAGTTGCATTATTTCAACATTTTCTGCGGAGGTTCTATTATGCAAATTGCGTATCGTTACAAAAATACCTGAAGTCCATCAATCTTCAAGGAATCCTGTAATTCTACTCGTTTATATTTTTTATCTCAGATATTTTTTCGTGTTAAAAAGAAACCTTTCCAAATTTAATTGGGTACATAATTAATAAATTATATTTAGCTATGCGAAAGTAACAAATAGACATACAGATGCATGTATAATTTTAATAAGTTTAAAAATTAGATTGGATATAATCGTTCCGAAAAGACGAGAATAATATAATTAAATACAATCGTAATAAAAGAGAAGAGAGAAATCATTTTAACGTTGTACCAAGCCTTTATAGTATAATATAATATTACAGATATTGGATACGGCATTGCGGCTTTTGATTCGAACATAATTTTTTTATTTATTGACGAAAAAGGTTATCTCAAGTTTCGGAAGAAAAATAAGATTACAAATATAATAAGAAATAAAGTAATAAATTCATTTATTTCATTAATACAATGGTTAGTTAACAGGTAAAGTAATAAGACATATGGAACCATGTTTTGCCTTTACAGGCGTTCAAAATATTGATTTCTTATATCGTAATAAAGTCCACGATGTCCAAAAATTGTAATCCACGCATTACACGCTTTCCTTAGTAGCCAAGTATAAGTACGGCGGGAAGATTTTCGCTCGTGTTAACATTTCAAGCTGGCGTATTAATAATAACAACTCATATGGTTTCATCTGTATTAATGCTGACCTTCAAGATATACGAAGCACTTTTGTTATAACTCGGAAAAAATAATATGTTTGTTGAGTAGTTAATTGGATAATATTATTTATTATTAGTTGGTGTGCTTTTACGAAACGCTGTTATTTAAATAATTCTAATAGGCATAACATTCTAATAATCATCACCATGATCAACCCATTCTAGGCTCACTACAAAGCACGGGTCTCCTCTCAATATAAGAAGGGTTCACTTCACACGGCCACACAGGAGCCTTCGAGCCCTAGGGCTCAAAATTTCTTCTGGCAGAGCCTCTTTCCGAAGCTCGCCAAACAGCCCGGTTACGCTGTGGCAACCAAAAGGGTTAGCACAGCTAAAAGACAGTCCTAAAAAAAACTTTACACGCCTTTAAGAACATTATGGAGAACTCTCAGGCATGCAAGTACATAAATCCGAAAAATTGTAGATGCGTGCCCGAGTTCGAACCCCCGACCTGGGGGACGCTGACGTTCTAACCACTAGGCTATCACAGCTTCTTTATCTTAATAGACACCTGAATATAATTAAAATAATGCAAACGACGAATTGATGACCAATTCATGTTTCATATTGGTACCAGTTTAAAACGGTTATTAGGTCAATCCATCATCTATTACAAGAACATCTGTTCGACAGTTAATGAGATAAGGGACGTGGGAGTCATTAATGTTTCGGCAAATGTTTCGCCTATCAATAGAAACTGTAGTTATTACATGAAAATAGTATTCGAATTTTATTATTAAAAATATATATATTGCGTTGCATAAAGACAATTTTTTTTTTTCAGATTCGTCCTACACAGATTTAAAATTATGTTTCATACGAATTAAGTTCTATTCTAACGTATTGTTTATATTAACAGCATTCATGGATCATGATCAACCCATTACCGGCTCACTACAGAGCACGGGTCTCCTCTCAATATGAGAAGTGTTTGGCCATCCAATCCACCACGCTGGCCATGTGCGGATTGTCAGACCATTCATGGAAAAAAATATATATTTTACAATATGGATACATATTGTAAAATAAATATATTTTTTTATCTCCAAATTCATTATTTGACTTTTATATTATTGATTGTTATTATAAGATATCATTACTAATGTTAAGTAGGTAGTCCTGAGCTTTCGTTTAAGTTATTGTAATCCTTTGTATTTCTGCAAATATGTAATCGATTATCTATATTAGATATGTCAAATAAAGATACATAGCTAGTGAAAAAGTGTTTTCATAAAGAAATTAATAAACTTTTACTTCGCCGCAATTACTAAATTTATCATCATCATGAACATCCCATTACCGGCTCACTACAGAGCACGGGTCTCCTCTCAATATGAGAAGGGTTTGGGCATAGACCACCACGCTGCCCATGTGCGGATTGGCAGACTTCACACGCCTTTGAGAACATTATGGAGAACTCTCAGGCGTGCAGGTTTCCTCACAATGTTTTCCTTCACCGTTGAAGCAAGTGATATTTTAATTTTTTTTTAAAACACACATAACTTTGAAAATTTAGAGGTACGTGCCCGGATTCGAACCGCCAACCTCTGATTAGAAGACTGACGCCCCAACCACTAGGCTATCACCGCTTCTACTACTACTAAATTTATGTCTTACTAAAAATATCAACATTTACGACTTACCCAAACGAAACTTTACAACAAGGGACGCAACCAATTTAGTCGATTTCAATTTTAGTTTGTAGGTTCATACATCGTCACCAATTTCAATGAACAAAAGAGAACTTATTAATCGCGAATCGATTTAACCCCATGTTTCAAGACTTACAACGCATGAAGAGCCCGGCCCATTATTACCCACTCCCGGTAGGGTAATGACGGTCGAAGTGCCGACAGATGTCAGTAGGTACGGCGACCCAACCCTCTGAACTCTGCAGCTTTATTAGTTGATGTTGAACAATGTTGAAAGACGGGGGTACGTTGACGAACAGACGATGTTTTAATTGTCAATTGTTTCGCCCTGCGTACTGCTAAGATTATGAACTTACAGGCTAATCGTATCTTTAGTTGTAACTGTTACAATACATGCTTAACTTAAATATTTTTATGATATATTTATGGACGATTTATGTGTATGTAATGAATAGAAGCAGGCGTTACTTTGCAGAAGTCCATGATAAACAATAAACAGCAAGTATAATTTGCTATATTCCGCCGACAACCGGGAGATTTGTATAATATAACACCACACAAAATCTTCCACTAGAACCTAGAGAGTTGAGGTTAATATAACACCACACAAAATCTTCCACTAGATCCTAGAAAGTTGAGGTTCTAGTGGAAGATTTTATGTGGTGTTATATTATACAAATCTCCCGGTTGTCGGCGGAATATAGCAAATTATACTTGCTGTTTATTGTTATGTGTATGTATTACGTTATAGTTTTTATCGGAGAATATACTTTAGATATAGAACACAAGCTGTGATAGCCTAGTGGTTAGGACGTCAGCCTCCTAAACAGAGATCGGGAGTTCGAACTCGGACATGCACCTATAACTTTCCGGAGTTATGTGTGTTTTTAAGCAATTAAAATATCACTTGCTTCAACGGCGAAGGAAAGCATCGTGTAAACCTGCACGCCTGAGAATTCTCCATAATGTCCTCAAAGGCGTGTGAAGTCTACCAATCCGCACATGGCCAGCGTGGTGGACTATGGCCAAACCCTTCTCATATTGAGAGGAGACCCGTGCTCTTTAGTGAACCGGCAATGGGTTGATCATGATGAAAGTCACTTATTCACTTTAATATCCATCAATATGTACCTATTGTCACCCATCACGGTACCAATAAGCAAAAATGAATTTTCAAGTTTTTTGTTCAAACAAGCCTTGGCTGGAATATTGTTTGGTTGCAAGTGATGATGAAGCTGAAGATCATGATGATGATGATGAATACTTTTTCGGGATATAAAATAGCCTAAAGCCTGACATAGAGTTTTAGCTAAATGCAAATGCAATAGAGCGGTTAGATAAGAGGTACAATTTGGCGGTATCCATATTCAAATTCAGCTTTTTTTTTAATCAAAATACTATTACATTTTCATTGATACAATCTCATTTTACCTTAGAACTAGCTTTATATGAACATTTAGAATATTAACATTTTGTAACTGACGTTGTTTAAAGACAACGTGAAGAAAAATCGTATTTAGATGGTTAAGAAGTAAACAAATCTAAGATAAACAAACAAGAAGCGAATCCAGGAGTGTGTGGAAAAATACTAGCTGATTGAGTATGAATGTAGAACGATAAAATAATTTACTTTTATATTTTTAGCGTCGTATCCGTGTGGACGTGACCACAACTCCAGTGTAAACTAAGCACTATAAAGTTACTCAGGTCAACGCACCTATAGATTCCATAGATAATCACAATAACTCATGCTGATTGCCCCAATGGACTCATAAAACAATACCAATATGTCAATAATTAGGTTAAGACCGTTATTTATCGTTGTTTATCGTTAGCCGTTTTCGAATTTACTGCTAAGGCCGCTGCCTTTCAATTTATTAAAATTACTTCAGACCCAAATAAGTTGAGACATAATTGTTTAATTCGCCGATTGTTAATTGATTCCCGTACACAAAAAGTATTTTATAAGCACGAGGTTGAGAGATAAACGCGTTGTAATCACTGTTTTGATGGTTATTGCTTAATTAATTGACCTTTATCCCTAAAATAAACTTGATATTTTACATATCAAGATTTTTAGTGGAAATTGTTAGTTTTATAATTGATTGTTTAAGTGTCTCATAATTTTTTTTTCCTTTTCTTTTTCTTGAAATTATTATTATTAATCCTTTTTTTTTGTCGCGACGTCGCCAAGTGATTTAACGTTGTGGCATGATGTCGCATATAAACCAAATAGGAGTATGGGTCTACCATACCCATAACAAGGCCCGCTACCGTCTTAGACTGCATCATCACTTAACACCTGGTAAAATTGCAGTCAGGGCTAATTTGTAGTGATCAACAACCCAATCAGTTTACTTAATCAGTTTAAATTATATGTGAGGTGTATAGATACTTTACGATTTTCTAATAAGATAGCTCTTAATATAATTTTAAGTGGCATGTGAGATGGTGATAACAAAAATAAAATTTACCTGGCCAAGTTTGTTGTGGGCTTCTTCTTAGACCGGGGCGCGTTTGGAACCCTCATAGTTTTAGTTTTAAGTTAACGAATCTAGTTATCACCATCAAATCACTACTATGTAAATTATGGACGCGTCAAAAGCGCCTTTTAAAGGACTATTTGAATAAAGATTATTTTGAATTTGAATTTGATTAAAGTTCCGAAACCTTAATACGTTAGTTTGTCGGTCTCAATTTGGAATTAAATTCTAATTCCGCAATACAGATAATTTTATCTAAAAAACACATTAAAATAGGCGTTTTAAATAGTCAATTACCAGATCTAATCGCAATGTTGCGTGTCCTGCTCAAATATCTGTAAGTAGCTACCCATTTGGCAGCCGTTGTTCCACAAAACGCTCCCACCAAATCTAGGACACTGAGCACCTGAACTTGGTTGCGTGATGCTTCCTATTTGTCCTTTAATCACCCGAAATTAATCGGCGAATCTCATTAGGCGAAACACTCTCAATTCTATGTTCGATGGGTCAAAGATATCACGGATGGGCTGGCCTATTTAGCTGAACGATCAACTCTGGTTTAATTTGCGAGTGTGGTCACAGCGTTATCGTTTTAATCAAACAATTGGGTCATAATATCTTCTGGTCATTGCCGAGCAACATTTTTGCTCACAAAAGTAACATTAACTAATACGAAATGTGTCAACGAAAATGTTATGGGATGTTTTTGTGTGGTCACAGTGTTATCGTTTTAATCAAACAATTGGGCCATTATATATTTTGGCCATTGCTGAGCAACATTTTTGCTAACAAAACTAGCATTAAATAATACGAAATGTGTTAACGAAATGTTATGGGATGTTTTTGTGTGGTCATAGTGTTGTCGTTTTAATCAAACAATTGGGTCATTATATCTTCTGGCCATTGCTGAGCAACATTTTCGCTCACAAAACTAACGTTAACTAATACGAAATGTGTTAACGAAAATGTTATGGGATATTTTTGTGTGGTCACAGGGTTATCATTTTAATCAAACAATTGGATCATAATATCTTCTGGCCATTGCTGAGCAACATTTTTGCTCACAAAACTAACGTTAACTAATACGAAATGTGTTAACGAAAATGTTATGGGATATTTTTGTGTGGTCACAGGGTTATCATTTTAATCAAACAATTGGATCATAATATCTTCTGGTCATTGCTGAGCAACATTTTTGCTCACAAAAGTTACATTAACTAATACGAAATGTGTTAACAAAAATGTTATGGGATATTTTTGAGTGGTCACAGTTTTATCGTTTTAATCAAACAATTGGGTCATAATATCTTTTGGCCACTTCTGAGCAACATTTTTGCTCACAAAACTAACATTAAACAGTACGAAATGTGTTTACGAAAATGTTATGGGATATTTTTGTTTGCTTTGTATGACTGTGCATTCTGAATTGCCTCGGTTACCTGTAATAGTTTGAAATAGAGAAATACCTACCTCCGTTCAATATTAAAATGTCAACCTAGATCATGTTTCTGTCGACAGTCTACTACCTATAAGATAGAAGGATAGTATGGTATAAGCAACATCTTACGGTGTTCTTATTCCTATGGGCCCTGAAAGTCAACATGTAAATCCGTTTCTCAGAACCTTTTTAAGCCTTATACCTAATATTGAAAGTTTGAATACAAAATCGGTAATTGGTGATAAAAATACAACATAAAATAATAGGTACCTACCTGAGTAAAAATTATAACTTAAAAGTAGGTTATTCTCTTCCACATATTTGGTCGGATCATGAATAGGTAAACGTTTGAATTTTTTTTTTTTTGCAATCCAGAGGATAGCTAGTCGACATCCTATGGAATAACTCGTGTAGCCAAGCGATAGTGTTCCGTTTGGAAACCTATTAGTGGTGTAACATAACTTATAAACCCCTAGCGAAGTTACTAGCCATATTCTAAGTTTAAGAGTTTGACGACCTCCGTGGCGCAGTGCGTGCGCTGTCGCATTATAAAGTCGGAGGTCCCGAGTTCGTTACCCAGCTCGAGTCTGGTCTGGTGGGAGGCTTTGACCGTGGCTAGTTTCCACCCTATCGACAAAGATGTGTTGCAAAGCGATTTAGCGTAGAAACCAATTAGGAGTGTGGGTTTATCATACCCCTTACAGGTTAGCCCGCTACCATCCTAGACCGCATCATCACTTACCCTCAGGTGAGATAGCCGTCAAGGGCCAACTTGTAGTCTATAAAAAAGGTACTGTAAACTTGACTAATAAATAGAATCTCACTACAGCCTCATGAGTAATAAAGTGGAGGATTTTATTTTATTTCAAAAAGAGCATACAAAATAAATCGAGTGGGCGTACCAGGCTACTAACAGTCTTTGTTTGGACACAGGACAAGTTTTGCGATCGTACTCTAAAGTCGTTGGATGCATTCCGACCAACAAAAGTTTTAATAATAACAACTACGTAGTCTATTTTCCCTCAGCTGGATAAATAAAATTGACAAGATGCATAAACAACGTGCAGCGCATTCCGCAAACATAATAAAAGTTTCCAAACGTTAATATTCAAGATAATCAAATTGTAGATTTATTTTTATACAAATGAATCTTTTTTCTTTCAAATTCATTGTTTTTTTTCTAACATTACAAGTTAGCCCTTGACGGCTATCTCACCTGGTGGTGAGTGATGATGCAGTCTAGGATAATAACGGGCTAACCTATTAGGGGTATGGTAAACCCACACTCCTAATTGGTTTCTACGCGACATCGTGCCGGAACGCTAAATCGCTTGGTGACACGTCTTTGTCGGTAGGGTGGTAACTAGCCACAGCCGAAGCGTCCCACCAGTCCAGACTCGAACCAGGAATCGAACCCAGGAACTTTATAATGCGACAGCGCACGCACTGCGCCACGGAGGTTGTCAACATGATTGTTCAAATCAAGTCACTTATCAAAGTGCATTGATTCACAGAACTCCATTTTTTATCTTTAGGTAGTTAATAAAAGGATATGTTATGATATCCTAGTATAGCCTTCATTAAGACCTCCCTTTTGGGGTTCCTAAGTAACCGTCATGCAACTCTAACTCGCAACTCGTTAGTTATTTGCAATTAAGTTTAAGCAAATTTATGTATTTAAAAGCTATATACTTTAGTAGTGAAGAAAAAGATGCATATAATGAATAGAAGCAGGCGTTGCTTTGCGGAAGTCCATAATAAACAATAAACAGCAAGTATAATTTGCTATATTCCGCCGTCAACCGGGAGATTTGTATAATATAACACCACACAAAATCTTCCAGTAGAACCTCTACGCACGTTTCGACCCGACACCGGATCATCCTCAGAAGATGTTGACTTCACTTTACTTTTCTCGCTTGTGAATTGTTTGAAAAAGATGCAATCAGAATGTCCCCAAGGGCGTGTATAATAGAGTGTATAGTAGAGTAAATAGCGTGTTGATCTAAAACCAAAACCATACTCATGCTGTGAGGACGTGTCCTGTAGTGGGCAGGTCGTAGTTTGATAATAACGATAATGAGGTAGATATTTGTGTTGACTGACCTAAATCGGCATTCGGATAATTCAATTAATGTTACATTGTTCTTTATTGAGAGATGACGTCTTCTATCATGGAGGTTGATGAAGATATTGTTATCATGACGTCAAATACTCGCAGCGCATTCACAAATTCAGAAGTGGGATGCGGGTTTTGGTAACAATAGCGGAAGTTGTGTGCTTTATGAATACATACAAAGCAGACTAAACGTTTGATTCGTTCGTTGCAGCTGAAGCGGGCAAATCAACAAATGATTCTAAACGACACCTATACTGAATTTTGTTTAACTCTATTTTTTTATCTGATTATTGTATTTATCATGAACAAGCTACGTAACAGATTTCTTCAAGTAAATGAGAAACAAAAGCAGTGTTATTCATATTATGATATTCATCTTATATCAGTCGTATATAACAAACGAGAACATTTCTGACGCTAAAATAAGGATTATTATTGTAAAACAAATGCGTCAATAATATTAAAATAATTCGGTAGAAGTGGTCGTAATTAAGAAGAAGAATATGAAAGTAATAAAACTATAGATGTTGCATCAACTAATCAAATTCAAATAATCTTTATTCAAATAGTCCTTTAAAAGGCACTTTTGGCGCGTCAATAATTTACATAGCAGTGATTTGATGGTGATAACTACATTCGCAAACTTAAAACTAAAGCTATTCCAAATGCGCCCTGGTCTAAGAAGAAGCCCACAACAAACTTAGCCGGGTAAATCTTAATTAGATATCTAAATAACGAGTTATTTGTATAAGAAAATTAAAATAATAGACTTATAACATCAGTTTCAGATTTTAGTGTTTGTACTTTTACCTTATTTGCAATCAAATATTCACGCGTGGGCGTCAGCCACTCCCATTGTCATTAAGACCAAAAAAAGGGTATTGTCGTCTTCACACAATAGTTTTCATTTGGTTAACATGTCATACAAGCTATTTATCTCTACTCTATTGTAGTCTCGTACCTATTTTTGAAATACAGGATGTTTGATAACGGATCACCACTTAAATATTATAATCACTTTTTTATCTTTGAACCCATATCCTTCAAAGGCCAAAAAAATTCGAAGAAGGTTTTCAATCGCTATTCTTGTTTTGATTGCATTATTTTAAAGGAATTGGTGCCAGGAGGAGGTATGATTAGGTTGTACTTTGACTATTTCGGCACAAAACCCTTATAACAACGAATGTTGTTCAATATTACCTTCAGCCTTATAATTAATTTTTCATTTTGGCCACATACGTGTTCTCTCAGAGTAGATGAGCTTAATTTGCTTGTTTTAAGAGAATCATCCTAATTGTTTTTTTTTTTCTTTTATTTCAGAGAAGTTACCTCGAAATGTTTGGCTATTTGAAGAAAGAAAAACCCGAAGTGGGCAATTTACTGATGGAAGATGTTGAACAATCATACGAAGACGACTTCAGGATTGCCATCAAAACATTACAAGTATGTTTTTGTATTATCAACCACAGCTTTTTTACCATTATCCCACTGGCACAGGCACATCTCTCCTCTCATATGTTTAAAAGATTTTTAAAGAGTTGTAAAGACCCTAATCCCACGCATAATCGCATGATTATCATGATCAACCCATTACTGGCTTACTAGAGAGAATATGAGAAAGGTTTGGCCATAGTCCACCACGCTGACCATTAGCGGATTGGCAGACTTCACACGCCTTGAGAACATTATGAAGAACTCTCTTCACGATGTTTTCCTTCACCGTTGGAGCAAGTGATATTTTAATTGCTTAAAAATATACATCACTCCGAAAAGTGAGAGGTGCGTGCCCGGATTCGAACCGCCGACCTCTGATTAGGAGGCTGGCACCCTAACCACTAGGCTATCACCGCTAAAATTCAGTTGAGAGATGCTCTAAATGTTTTACTATAAAAGTGTAAATTAAAGTAAATTAATGGTTTGAAAGTAAAACTATTACCTGATATTGTTTATTCGTTGGTGTTTAATAGTTTGAAAAACTAAGTACATAGATACAGTGATATCTAGCTACTTTTTCAAACTATTAGAGTAAAGAGTTACCTATTACTAACTAAAGTAGGTACTTCATAACTGGATTCTCGTAGTTCTGTAAGCCGGTGAATTTAAAAAGTAATTGACTATGACGGTAACCGACAAAGACGTCTCACCAAGCGATTTAGTGTTCCGGCACGATGTCACTTAGAAACCAATTAGGATTATGGGTCCATACCCCTAACAGGCTAGCCCGCTACCATCTTAGACTGCATCATCACTTACCATCATGTGATCATCACTTGCCGTCAAGAGCTAACTTGAAGTGGATAAAAAAATACTCAACCCGAACCCGTTTGTACCGAATTCTTAAGCAGTTTTAAACACATAAGTTCAAAATTTTCGTTAGTGTAAAACCTTTCAATTTTCAGGAATTTGGTGGTATTCCTGTTACGGGTGTAATTGACCACGCCACAAAAGAACTGATGATGAAGAAAAGATGTGGAAGACCGGATCGGGAGCCCGGACACGATGAAAACAGTCGACGGCGGAAGCGGTTTGCGGTGCAGGGCGAGAAATGGAAACACACCAATTTAACATGGAGGTATGGACATATTATTTAATTCGTATTATTTAGAAAAAAAAAAAAGACGGGTTGCACTCCGGGAGTGCCGGCAGAAGTGAAAACTTGATTATTAACGTTGAGCATGTTTGATATTTTGGAATGGTTAGGGAATAATTTTGCACCAATTGCTTTATCAGTATAAAAGTACTATCATTTATGTGGTAGAATACAATATTCATTTATTGCGCTATCGTAAAACTATTACAAATTAAATCAAATTACATTTGCAAATCATCTAACTGCTTTTGGAACAATTCTTCTACATTTTTGTCATTTTCCTTTAAATCTTTTGTACGTTGATAATATGCTCTTTGATTCTCACAATGTCTTTTTCTTTTTTTTCTTCTATTTCCTCCTTCGAATCTTTTTTCTTCAAATCTTTTTTACGCTGACGCCATGCCTTTTGGTATTCTCGATTCCGTTCTTTTTTTTTTCTTTTCTTTCTCTGAAAAACGGAGATTATTTATAATCATTTTATTTCATTTATTTTCATTCGAAATTATTTGTTTGGTAAACCTACACCGCACATGTGCTTATTGTGATGTTATAAAAATATAGGTTAATGCTATAAAGTATAAACATATTACAAATATTACATTTATACTATGTAAGTTCATATGTATCTAAAGGGTGTAAAAAGACCCTTAACGAAAACGAATACCTTCTAGACAATACCTGGGAAACCACAGGTTCTGGAGATATTGAAGGTCAAAGTGTCCATTTTTTTTTCAACTTTTTTGCAAAATCGAATTCTAAGCGTTAACACAACGCGTGGCGCGGCTCGAGCCGGTCGGGTGTGTGTGTGCAGTGTGCCGTGTCCGTGTACTCGTGTAGGCACAACGCACACATTCGAACAGCCGGTTGCGCGCAAACCATTACCCGCTACAAAAATCTGATTATTTTTAGTCCAAAAAAAAATTCCGTTTCCCAGCAATTATTTTTGCGCAGTGTTACTTAGTTTCATGTACAGAATGCTTGGTTGACGGCTTCGTGAAGGGTCTGTTTACACCCGTTAAGCAGTACGATAGACTCGATCGAAACCTAACCTTAATTATAAAATTATATTAATTAAAAATTAAAACTTATTAAATTTTCATCTAGTATATTTATAAAGTGCTCACTCATTTTCTTTCGCTATTTCTTCATCACTTTTATCATTAATAGATGCACTTTGTTCAATTTCCATATTTTAAGCACTTTACATTCACGAATTTTACGAATACACAACAATGTGATCACTACACAGACGGTCGAGCCATCAGCTGTCACCATCCATGGATGCGCGTGGCACGCTGTAACATTTATTTTATTTTTATTTTTATTGGATCATTAAACTAGTCACTATCTAAAAACAACAAAAAACATTTCAGAAGAACAGACACCAGATAGTGGCCTTCTAGAAATGACCACAGCATGCACAACCTTAAAATTAACCTTACAACTAAATAATTCAATTTATACCTAAAGCAAGTAAGACTATTACAGCATTAAAATGCTGTAATAGATAGTCTTACTTGCTTTTTAAAAGAGGCTACAGAACTGCAGGAGATGTCGCAGATATTCCTGTGATCATTCAGCATTGAGCATATTCTATAGATAGGCGCATGCTGACCTGCCTTGGTTCGACAAAACGGTAAATGAAACGGTTTTCGATTCCGGAGGCGACTACCCTTACGCGGCACACTAAACCTCAGACGCTCCAGGATTTCCGGTGAATCAGTGTATCCATTAATGATTTTGTAGAAAAAAACCATGTCTAACATTTTACGTCTGTTCTTTAGTGACATAAGATTATAGGATAGTAACCGAGAATCATACGAGACCAAGTCACTTAATCTGAACTGACGGTGACTCATCGTTCTTGCGCACAAAAATACGGCCTCCTCGAACCCATACGTATCTATAGTGTTTTTCCTGTGCGGCAAGCCTAGATGCAGACGTTTGTTAGTTGGGGACAAGTGCTCTGCGACATAAACCTGCTGCTTAGTACCGGCAATCCCTAGGTGAGAAGTGTTGAGTTTGTCAGCTGCATGTTTTTTATTAAAGATTCTCACAGCCGCTAAAAAGTTATCTCGCTTAAGTGGGCTAGATAGTTTAAAAATGATACTGCGTGGGCGTTTGGATTCGGTATTCATTTTTGCAACTCTATGAAAGTTTACTATATCAGTGGGTCCAAGCTGAAAATTAACCACCTTGGCCAATTGAGAAATCAATGTTAGCAGATTTTCTGATCGATGCTCGGGAACACATTGAATTTCTAAGTTGCTGTCACGAGACTGTTGCTCCATCTGAGATATTTTAAATTCAAATTCAGTCGACCGAGATCGTAGTTCCAAGTTCTCAATTTCCAGTTTAGATATTCTGGCAGACAAGTCCTTATTTAAAGTATTCTGTTCGTCGTGACAGTCAGACAAAAATTTAAGAGATTTGATAGCCTCATTTAGCTCATCCTGTATAGTAGTAAATTTTTTTATAACTCCGGTAACTTCTTGTTGTAATTTCATTATGGTTATGTTAAAATTACCCAAGGTAGATTGCTGGTTTTCAAGCTTTTGATTTATCTCCGTTCGAAAACTACGTATTTCGCTCAAAAGACAATCAAGGGACATGTCTACTGATGTAGGTGAGCTATTAACGTCCGCACGCTGCACATTTTTCCTTTTATTGGATATTGGACTATTAATATTATCTGCCTTAGGACGCTTGGCAATACACGTTGGGCATATCCACTTAGACCGATGGGTTGAAGTCTCACCATAATTAACACAATCTGAATGATATACGAGTAAACAATCGATGCTTGAGCACTTCACGCGTTTTTGAGTGACAGAAATGCTGGAGTTACAGGCACCGCAATTCATATTTATATTATGTGGATATTTATGACAACCGTTTTGACTTTTTCGTTTTGACACCACTCCGATGCTCAAGTTAAACAAGTTTTAATAGAAGAAAACCATAATGATCTCTTGAAATATCACATTACACGATTCTCCTATCACTTAATAATACAAAAACTATGACTCTGTAACAGTACTGCAGGTAAAAACGATACTTTTTGAATTATAAAGCGTAGCGCGTTAGTAGCGTGTAGGTTGACGTTCGTTGCCATGGAAATAAACATACTCGAACATTCGCGCAAGCGCCCTGCGCTGCCTAAACGAAACAGTAGGCCCAGGCATACATTTTCGCCGCGCCGTAGAGAGGGGATAGCTGTCTACTCTCCATCCGTCTTACGCTTTTTCGATCAGGTCACGTGTCCTGACGCGAGTTTAAGATTTTATACCCATTACAGAAAAAGTGCTCAACGCCGCTAAAGAAGTTTTCACTTCAAAAAAGTTTACTAACTATTATAATACCTTTGATATTGTTAAAATTACTGTGATAAGTCAGCGCCATCTTCTTATAACAGTTTGTAGTACTACGAACACAACACACAGTCATTCAACTAGATGGAGCTGGTGGTATAACAACGCCATCTATTATTGAATAGAAACAACTTACGATTGCTTTTCCTCGTCACAAGATGGCACTACAAGTGTGTACAAATACCAATTCAGTTTATTTTCAATATTGTCATTTCTATTATCATAGGTTTATAATTCACTATAGTTGTTTTACTTAATATGATATTCCACTGTAGTTTACTGTCTGACCAATAAACATGGAGCAGTTTATTAATTAATCATTTTTTTTTGGAAAGGTTTCCTGAATAATATTGATTTAATTTGTCATATTGAAAATAAATGATATTTTAGTCCTATTTATATTCTAAAAGAATCTGAAAAAGATCTTCAGAGGTTCAGAGTCATAGGGCATCTCAACTCAACAGATAATAACAAATCCGACCTGACCATCTACTTTACAACTGTTTGTAATACAAAGGACAGTAAAAATGGTTTTGACCTGCTAATTTTGTTTAAAGATTTGTGTGCAGCAGAATTGACACCAATGCCATACAATGTTATCATACAGCTTCATAATTACATAAAATTATAAAATTTTAGTAAAATAAAAGACGTCAGTGGTCTATGGTCTTGATAACCATTTTTTTTTAGTCCTATCTCAAAAATTTATTCACTCGTCTGGTGACCTTGCGAGAGAAGATCTGGCACTTATTTGGTCCAACGGCGAAGTCTAGCCGTTCAAAGAGGGAATAGTGCCAGCATCTTTGGTATGACGCTCATTAATGAACATTTGGATGCATATACTTTTTGTTAATATCCTTGCTAGTAGCGCCTCTAAATAAACTGTATTTTTCCTCAAATCCAACAGATTATTTATTTATTATTTATAATAATCGTGAATAATTTTATTACAAACCTACTTACTCGTTGCGATTGAATTAACTATTAAGCTGTAGGCTTTATATTCCCAACAGCACAGTAATACTTTAGGGTCCATAAAATTGATGACAAATAATAGTTAAATCACGCCGATCGTAAAAGTTACGACGCTTTCCGCGTGGCTTAATTAAAAGAATATGTCCATTCGACGCCACTGAGTGTGGATGCTTATTCGGAGCTTCAAATAAACAAGAAAATGTTGCTTCAGTACATTTTATTTCACTACACTTTTATTCTTCTTCTTCTTCTTTTTCGTGGTAACACTAGATTAGTCGTGGTAATCATGATCTCCGTGGCGCAGCGCGTGCTCTATGCATTTTAAAGTCAGAGGTACCGGGTTCGATTCCCGGCTCGAGTGTGGTCTGGTGGGATTCGGCCGTGGGTAGTTACACCACCCTACCGACAAAGACGTGTCGCCAAGCGATTTAGCGTTCCGGCACGATGTCGTGTGGAAACCAATTAGGAGTATGGGTTTACCATACCCCTAACAGGTTAGCCCGCTACCATCTTAGACCGCATCATCACTTGCCATCAGGTGAGATGCAGTCAAGGGCTAACTTGTGGTGAATAAAAAAAAATACCAAAAAAAAATCCCAAGAAAGACATCAAGGTATCGACCATGATGACTTTCTTGGGAAGATTAGTTACAGTGGTTTCCCCTTGCCTTCTGCACCAGTTATTTTTGAGATTATTTAGATCGCCAGGCTGCTGAAGCCTCTTCTGACAAGTTTCCCTACCAGGTGAGAGTGGTTATCCCACCACAGCTCGTGCGCCATAGCCTCGTCTGTTGTCTTGCATGGGGTATCGCGTGCAGGGGAGGCTGGCATTTGGGGCCGACTAGATGTTATTGTCGTTCTATCCTTTACCCTTTCCTACAATGTGATAAAAAGTACCCAATAAAATGTAACATTCTAACCAAAAGCCAACTTAACATCTAACCTCCCTACTTCAAGACATTAAACAGACAGATACCCGACTAGCTCTTATTACGTCGTTTTGGAATATATTGAATATTTAATTAGATAACGATTAGAAAGACTGCATCACATAAAATTTACTACCTATCAAATTTAACATGAACAGATCGCTGACTGAAGATCTTACTGAGCTAACTCTTACCCAAGTCGAGATTGTTGCACCCATTCAAAATATTCGCCCAGCTAAACAGTTCGAATCCGGGCACGCTCGTCTAACTTTTCGGAGTAATGTGCGTTTTTCAAAAATTAAAATATCACTTGCTTTAACGGTGAAGGAAAACATCGTGAGGAAACCTGCACGCCTGAGAGTTCTCCATAATGTTCTCAAAGGCGTGTGAAGTCTGCCAATCCGCTTTGGACTATGGCCAAACCCTTCTCATATTGAGAGGAGACCCGTGCTCTGTAGTGAGCCGGCACTGGGTTGATCATGCATGATGAATGAAACAGATACAGAAAAATAATAATTTGAAAACCTATATAGCTAATGATATCATTGCAATAATCATAAAAGCATAATTATTAGTGGCAGCTATTACGAAATCACAGACAAACATTTTTAATTTATTTGTTTTTACAGATTTATGTGAGGAAGTTATCATTAACAGTTCTAGAGCTTATTTGTTATATTCAACGTTAGGTCTCCTGCAAAAGCTCGGTATATTGACTCGGTATACCGTCTATTTGAAGTAGAAACAACTGCAGAACACGCGGCTAATTTGAAAAGTTCACAATCACCTACAACGATCGCGGCTTCAGCACAATTTCCTGTCGAATTAATGGTCTGTCAATATTGTAGTCCTCCATTACTGCTTGTTGCGCGATCCGGCAATAAAACGAGCAACGCCATCTCTTGGTGGGTTTATGAGAGTGCGGCGCCGGTAGGGGTAGAAACACAAAAAGCTAAATAAAATCAAATAGTGGTTAGTTATTTTACTATATATAAATGTTTTGGGTGTTTCACTTTCGTGAACAAAATAGCTAAAACCACTGAAAAAGCTATTCTCTAAAGAAATGGACTGAAAGTAAATGATTATTTTGAGTGTGACTAGTATCTACTCTATTAAATGTACCTAAGACGTATTATTTGATCCCTAAGGGACAGGCGAAAGGTCTAGTTTCTGCCTGCCCTGGTGTACTGACCTGGGTCTCAAGACCCTTTTTATCCAATTTGGCATTATTTCCGGTGAAAATAACATCAAATACTAAAATATATCTAGTTAAATAAGATACAGCCGTTCAAACCTGTAAGTTATTTACTCTCTATACACGTATGTCCTAGGCCCTTTGCTGAGCGTTTTCCCAACATCGAGCCCTAGTACTCTTCTCTCAGAGCGAGTTTATATTGGGTTATCAGTAATAATAACGCATATTTCAATCAATCCGTGCTTGCGAATTGGATTAAACATTTAAGACATATTTATTTAGCAAATTACCTATTCACAGTCTGTATCGCCCCATGGCTATTACACGCGAGATTGAACAATATGAAATGTAAACAAGCCTATGTTAGAGACACCCAATAGCGATAGTTATTACATTGGAATAATGGCATTGTTTTCGCAATGCTACTGACAGGTAGATGACGGCCACCCGCCGCGCGCGGCGCTGTCATCGCCACTCGGGCAACACTAGAAAATAATCAGGGAAATGATATGCGTAAAAATATACACTGTTTCGTTATGAATAATTTTCAATCGTATATTTTAGTTAAGCTTGCTTTACTTTTAGTAATCCTGATAAGAAAAGAAGATCTTGAGTAATCCTATAAGCGATAAGTAAAGTAGATCTGTTCTTCTTACGTGGATGGGTGCTATTTCAATTAACTTCCTACCGTCCAACCCCATGTTATCCCAAACGTTGCCTAAGCCGAGGTTCGGCCACAAAGGAGGCGCCCTTAGGCAGACGTTCCCTTAGTTTCTTCGAGCCCCTAGGGCTCAAAAATTTCTTCTAAAAAACAGCCAATAGGGTAAGCACAGCTAATAGGCAGTCCGAAAAAAAATTTCGGGTATCGTATGTAGAAAAATTACAAAAATATTTGAGTTAAAGTAAGGGGTGTATTGTTTTCGCTGACTGAAATCGGTATGGTTTATTTTTTCGGTTCCCAAGCCCTGGCTGGAGACTAGCTTTTAAATTAGATTAATTTTGAAGTTCCAAATAAATTGGGTCACAACTCTTTTGATCCATGTGGATGTGGCGAAGAAGAACAAACGTTCCAGGTTGCCGGAAATCGTCCCAGTACTTCATTGATTTGGAATCGATGGCACGTGGTCTATCGGTAAATCGCTGTTTAAAGAATAGATAAAAAATCGATGAACGACAGAAAATTGGATATAGATATTTCCAAATGGAACGAATGGTTTATTGCGCCTTTTTTTAGGCAAATCGCTGCGACTCGTATGATGTCTAACTGGCTGGGGATAGCATTTTCTTGTGCGGGGTCATCGATACTGGATAATGATCGAAATGCATTCAAATGAATATCATTCATCCGATGGCAGCCAGTTTTCAAGGTGGTCTAAGTTGGCATATCAAACATATATACAAGCCTATCGTCAGCTATATGTTCATGATAATCTTATATATTGTTTTTTTGCTTATTAAAAATTTTCCGTTTAGAGCTATCTCACTGGTGATATTCTAAGTTTAAGATGAAAGCGGGCCATCTTTTTTTTTTATACACTACAAGTTAGCCCTTGACGGCAATCTCACCTGGTGGTAAGTGATGATGCTGTCTAGGATGGTAGCGGGCTAGCTTATTAGTATGCCCCACGCTCCTAATTGGCTTCAACGCGGAACGCTAAATCGCTTGACGACACGTCTTTGTCAGTAGGGTGGTAACTAGGCACGGCCGAAGCCTCCAACCAGACCAGACTCGAGCCGGGAATCGAACCCAGGACCTCCAACTTTATAATGCGACAGCGCACGCACTGCGCCACGGAGGTCGAAAAACGATTAAACTTAGAATATCGCTAGTAACTTCGCTAGGGGTTTGTAAGTTATGTTAATACCCCTAATAGGTTTCCAAACGGAACACTATCGCTTGGCTACACGAGTTATTCCATAAAATGTCAACTATCCAGTTTTGAAGCCTTCCACTAGATTACAAAAAAATAAATTCAAACGCTTACCTTATTCATGATCCGACCAAATAAGTAGAAGAGAATAACCTACTTTTAAGTTATAATTTTTACTCAAGTACCAATTATTTTATTTTGTATTTTTATTACCAATTACCGATTTTGTATTAAAACTTTCAATAGTAGGTCTTCTTCTTCTTTGTCGTTGACACTCTTGACAGAGTGGTCGTGGTCATCATGAAGCAGTGTCCTTGAGGACCGATGTTATACGCTTCACGTGCATCCGCCACTTTTCTCGGCTGGCCGAAAGCCTGGTGCACTCGTGCAAAGGACCGCCCACAGCAGACTTTATCTGATCGGTTCATCGCATGGGTGACCTTCCTCGACCTCTAGTGCCCTCCACCTTGCCCTGCACGACAAGACGCTCTATGGAGTCACTCCCACGCCGAGATGTGAGTCCGAAGAATTTTAAGATGCGACTCTGTACTAACGCCGAAAGACGTTTTTTAATGTCGATTTCTTGGAGTATAGAGATGTTGGTCGAAATTCGGTCCATGAAACTCCCAGCATTCGCCTCCAGCACCACATCACATCACAATATTAGGTATAATGCTTAAAAAGGTTCTAATTTACATGTTGACTCTCAAGGCCAATAGGAATAAGAACACCGTAAGATGTTGCTTATGCCATACTATCCCTATATCTTATAGGTAGTAGACTGTCGACAGAAACATGATCTAGGTTGACATTTTAATATTGAACGGAGGTAGGTATTTCTCTATTTCCAGCGCTCTGTAGAGAATATACGATGCGATAACCAGCTTATTGTGCGTAAATTGAATGGAGATAGCTTCTAAAACAATAAAAGCGTTCAAGTTAATAGTTAATTTTGTTTCGAACTAGGTTTCACGGTAGGTGTAATATATAGTTATATATAATACTAGCTGTTGCCCGCGACTTCGTCTGCGTAGAATTGCTGATTTCCCGTGAGATTGAGGTTTCCCGTGCGGCCAATGCCCTGCTTCAGAAAGTAAGCTACAGGCAAATGTCAAATTGCCTATTTTCGTGTATCTAAATTTTTGTGTTTTTATACAAACTTCCAACCCCTATTTTTTTTATTTATTAAGGAATGGAATTTCCAAATATCCTTTCTTAGCTGACATCTCTTAACTATCGACTACGTAGGTAGTTGATATACTTGCTAAATTATAGCTTTGTACGTATAATAGTTTATGAGATCTCGCGTTTGATCAGTATGTAAGTGACCTTTCGCTTTTATATATATAGATTTAAGTTGGAACAATTCTAGGTACTAATTGTTTTTATGAAATCTAAAGTACATAGATACTTGTAGATCCGTGCAAATGGGTTCAAACCAGTACGTAATAAGCAATATCGCTTGAACCAATCTATGTAAAAAAAAATTGTCTGTTGAATATTTAAAATAAATGTGACAGGTCGATAAAATTGCAGTACAAGTATTCGTTATTCAATCCGTATATATAGTTTTCGTTTAAACCCTAAAATTAACGTCAAATATGAATAGTACAATTCTCAATTTTGTCATGTTGTATATGAGCCCGGATAGCTCAGTCGGTAGAGCATTGGACTTTTAATCCAAGGGTCCAGGGTTCAAGTCCCTGTTCGGGCGGCTCACATTTTGTTTTTTTTTATTTCTTTTTATTTTAGTTTACATTTATTTGATTTACTGTCAAAAAATCTAGATCTTTCTCTTATGCATTGCATACGCAAAGATCTTTTGTAACACATATGTTTGGAGTTTACGTAATAGGTACGTTCGTTTGATATAAAAAATATTGCTTCAGGTAGGAATATAATAAATTATCAAAGTTAAATAACATATAGATACCTACGCATGTTTTTTTATTATTTATCATTGACAATTTTGCGTTGAAAATAGCATAGCGGACAAACAATCTTACAGGGTCATCTGATAAAAAAAAAATCCGGCTATGTTGGTTGTGGGCTTCTTCTTAGACCGGGGCGCGTTTGGAAGCTTTAGTTTTAAGTTTACGAATATAGTTATCACCATGAAATAACTACTATGTAAATTATTGACGCGTCAAAAGTGCCTTTTTAAGGACTATTTGAATAAAGATTATTTTGAATTTGAATTTGATAAGTCAACTTATTTTTCAGACTTAAAATAAAAGTAAAGCACATACATTGTCAACTAACCACAAAGTCGAATGTCACCCCTAATATGTAAACTATACCTACCAAAAATGTAGTATGGCTTTAACGTATTGATTAGGTGATTAGAGAGAAGCCTTACCGAGCCGGGCTCGATGAAAAAGTGGCGTCATCGCCACTTCAAACGTTCTGAGTGGCTGCTAATTCGCTACCAGTCAACCATTTAACATCCTTACCAATATAGTAAATACGAAAATTATTTTGCTTTTTGCGCTTCAAGCTGCAACAGAGCAACGGCTACAGACGTGTTTCCAAAAAGATGGCCATTGCCTTTGCCATTCTGCTGCCTATAAACAGGCAGAACGCTAGGCTACTTTTTAGCCCGGAATAAATTCACAATTCACGTAATAAATTTGACGTCCTCCGTGGCGCAGCGCGTGCGCTGTGGCATTATTAAGTTGGAGGTCCCGGTTTCGATTCCTAGCTCGTCTGGTGGGAGCCTTCGGCTACCGACAAAGATAAGTAAGTTTATCTAAAAGGCGAACAAAACAAATTTGAACTGTTACTTTCCGCGGTAATAGTGAAACAAAATTTTAGAAAATTTAAATAAATAAAATAAAAAAACTAAATTATAGAAGTAAATAAAATTACATGACCAATGTTAACGAAATTTGAAGATAATAAACTGGTGCGTATATCGCTGAAGAATTGAAAAGAACACTACGAATTAAGAAAGTAACACCTATTTTGTATAGATTCAGAAAATAAATGTGACAAAACGGAGAATCCTTATCAAGTCTATCACAAAAGTCTTCGAACGGGTCTGGAAATTTTACATTAAAATTTAAAACATTCACTTTGTTTCTTTGCACCCCGCCCGACCGCACATACTATACGACGAGAAAGACGCGCCTTCCGCACGCATTCACTCCATAACCCATGAGCGCTGAAGGTAAAGATTTACAAATGACGTCATCAGTACAAAGACATTCCGTAAACGACTTAAAAATTGCAAATCATCCCAACATCTGCAGCAGTCAATGTAAATTCTATGTGTATGATTTTTATCCTCAAAACTGCGTTTGATATTAATACTGTGCAATTATCTTAAACGTGCCGTATTGACTAACGGAAATAAAATCAACGAAATGGTCTTAGTTTCAAAGTCATATAATATGCGTATCATACTTAGGGATTATTATTTTACATATGTACCTCTAGGATCGCTGGCTGTAGAGGTACAAAAATTAGAGAACATCATCATCATCATCACGATCAACCCTTTGCCGGCTCACTACAGAGCACGGGTCTCAATATGAGAAGTTATGGCCATAGTACACCACGCTGGCCATGTGCGGATTGACAGAAGAATTAGAGAGCGTATAAATCTTATACTAAGGGTCGGTAAAATGACGGTCATCACATCACTAAGTGCGGAAGACGCATACGGTATAGGGCGCAGGATGGCGGTTCGTGCGGATTGTGCGGAGCACGAATAATGAGCCAACAGCATTACTTGGGTGGGAAGTTGCATCACTTCGCTAAAGTTTCAAAGGATGATTTTATCTGTTGGCACTTTTCGAGTTAACGCCATTCGCAACCAAACATGTACAGTGCTCAAATAACAGCTGTTTTAATATACTACTTTCAACAGCTGTTAAAAGTATTAGACTGTTAATTAATGCAATATTTGATTAACATCGTATTTTTCATCGCATCCATACAAAATATCGTCCAAATTTCCGAGATACACGAAATTTGTGTATTCAAAAAATGCTCGCTTATATATTAAATTGGATTTTCTTGAAAATTGTAATAAGTAGTATAAAGGTTTCATTCATTTTTATTTTAACATAAAGAGGTACTTAATAAACCGATCTTACTTCTATTGGAATCGTGCATATTCCTGGATAAAGTAGGCTACGTGTCCGACCGTTCGATCAATAATGAACTAGAATGAAAAAGTTTAGTTTCGATTCGTTTAGTACGGGCTCGGATTTAGGCCAATGGTTCAGTGTTTCCTAAAATAAAATATTCCGTTACATTCATTTGTTTTTCGGATGTCAACCACGAGCACGAAGACCTCAACTTTGATTTTATGACCAACTAAAAAGGCACCAAATTCGTGAGTAAATTCTTATTATTCATGGACACCTGACGACTGTCTACATACATATCTAGTATATATTTTTGATCGAAAGTCTGACACATAAAATTCATGACCGATACATAAGATTATGGTTGATTGCGTAAACAGGAATAAATATTGGTAGAACGACGACCTCCGTGGAGCAGCGCGCGCGCTGTCAGATTATAAACTTGGAGGTCCTGGGTTCGATTCCCGGCTCGAGTCTGGTCTGGTGGGAGGCTTCGGCCGTGGCTAGTTACCACCCTACCGACAAAGACGTGACGTGATTTAGCGTTCCAGCACGATGTCGCGTAGAAACCAATTAGGAGTGTGGGTTTTCCATACCCCTAACAGGTTAGCCCGCTACCATCTTAGACTGCATCATCACTGATCATCAATTGGAATTGCAGTCAAGGGCTAACTTGTAGTGGATAAAAAAAAAAGAATATAGAAAAAAGGATAGAAAGTAACTTGTTTTGTTTGTTATGAAACGTATTGCAATGTGACATATACGAGTATATACCAAATACATATACGTTTTTTTAAATCTTTATTTAAAGAGCTTTGTCGCCAATGCGAATATGCCGCTCTGTTTAGGCCACTAAATTAACTTATGTTACTGCTGCTTTATACAAATCAGTTGTGTTTCTTACTAATCTGATTCTTTTCCATTTCCATGTTAATAATGCCAGTGGACTAATATATACTATTATGACTAAAATTAGAACGTCTGACTAACTCATTCCATATAATATGGAATACGTACTCTAAAACCCCACAATCTTTGCAATTGTGTGGAATTAATACACTATAAATACACTATAAAATAGGAAACATAAATATTAAAAATAAATTAAACATTAAATTAACCACCCGACAGTTCCCGATCTATGTGTAATTTTAAAAACTTTTTTTTTCATAATCATAATCATAAATACATACTTAATAACAATAAATCCATAAACACTTATATTATTAGGATCAATACTGGATGTCCTTGCTAGATTTTGTCAATCTATGTTGGACTTATGATGTACTTCACTACAGTAGAATAATTGGCGGCCATATTGCTAAACAGCGATCTCTACCAGGCAACCATGCTGGAGAGGATATGATAGTTTAGATACCAGTAAGGTTCTGGATATAGCTGTTATAATTAAACTAATATTATGTGAGTATGCGTGTATGTACTTATTTGTTTTTCCTCCACGCCGAAAATACTGAACTCGGCTGAATATTTGAAAACAGGTAGATTATATCCTGTTTAAAAACATAGGCTTTTTATTCCGGTAATATTCATGGTTAAGGCTGGAATAGGGAAAACTTAATTTCACGTCGATGAGCTATACCTAGTTTGCTATATTATATATGTTTTAATTCAGATGAGGGTATGGAATCGGGAAGAGGAATAATACGTGAGCTATTCTTCGATTACAAACTTATTGCTTATTCTAGGGGAATTTTTAAAACCTTTATTTACGTGGACAAAGGCGCGCGGGCATCAGCTAGTGTTCTATGAACCCTGAACTTATGACTAAGGTATAATATCTGGACGTTAAGTAAGTACGTATAGATCTACGTATCCTCAATATTAGCTTTGACGCTCGCAACACGTCGCCCGTAAACATTGTGTTTGTTTGTTTGTCTATCGTTGATACCAACCTCTAAATAGAGGTTAATTGGATCAACTGGTATAGGAACACAGAAATTAGGCTTCAGGCTTCGTCTAGTTTATTGGTTGAAAAGTTACTGCGGATTTTACGTTAGGTAGGTAAGAACATAAAATTAAAATACAATTTTGGTAATTTTTTATACAAATAAAAATAAAATAGTAAAGTGTTATTGTATAGTCATACTAGCTGGTAGCCGTGACTTCGTCTGCGTAGAATTCGTATTTCGGGTAGCTTATATTAGCGGGGCGTGGAAAAGAACTAACATTATGACATTAAAATTATCACGCAGATGGTAGATTTTTTCCTACTTGATATTTATCGTTATATTCTGGTCAATTCACACAATATCTTTATAAATTGTAGCCTATGTATTATTCTGATTAATAAGCTATATTATTGTAAAGTTTCATAAAAATCCTATCAGTAGTTATTACGTGGTAGAGTGACAAACATCCATCCATCCATCCATTTACACTTATAAACTTTCGTGATTATAATATTAGTAGGATATTTTATCACTCTCTCTCTGTCTTTTCATTATACTTCTCTGACAGGTCACTTCAAATTTTCTACGTCTTACCTCCAATCATCATTACTTTGAGACCCACGGCTGGGTAAAACCCTCCACGCTTCTCAATAGCTCAAGTGGAAGGCTTTACATGTTTTGGGTTGATGGTGATATCAAACCTAGAACCTCGTGATCCGTAGCCAAACATACCGACCACGAGACCATGTAATTTTTTTTTCATCTTCATTATTATATTTGAAGCGGTGATAGCCTAGTAGTTAGGGCTTCAGCCTACTAATTAGAGGTCGGCGGTTCGAATCCGGGCACGCACTTCTAACTTTTCGGAGTTATGTGCGTTTAAAAAAAAATTAAAATATCACTTGCTTCAACGGTAAAGGAAAACATCGTGAGGAAACCTGCACGCCTGAGAGTTCTCCAAGTCTGAAGTCTGCCAATCCGCACATGGCCAGCGTGGTGGACTATGGCCAAACCCTTCTCATATTGAGAGGAGACCCGTGCTCTGTAGTGAGCCGGTAATGGGTTGATCATGATGATGATTCGTATTTAATATCCCTCCACGATTCTCAATAAATCAATTGGAAGGCTTTACATGTTTTAGGTTAATGTAGATATCAAACCTAGAACCTCGTGATCCGTAGCCAAACATACCGACCACGAGACCATTTATTTTTTCATCTTCATTATTCATATTTAATATCTACTAAACGTTTCGTAGTGAGCGCTTAATCATTGGAAATCTCGTTAAAACAAGAACGCTTGAATTCCGCCAGCCTTTTGGAAATAATACCAGTCTAAAGGTACTCGCACGGAGCCAATGCCTCCTTATAGTTAAATTTATGCCTCGGATCAGCGCCGCCTTCAATATGCGATGGTCCATACAAAATTTTAAGTGACTGCAGAAGGATTTTCACAATACAGTGCGCTGCCATCAACCACGTAAATGTATACGCTATAGCCTCAATTCGTTCATATAACTAAACAGACTTGCATACAATCTTTATATAACCTTTTTTATTTGTTAGTTTTTTTTTAAATCCCGTGGAAACTTTTTTGATTTTCTTACACACAAAATTTTGTGTATCTGTCCCCTAGGTTTTTTTTTATACAGCACAAGTTAGCCCTTGACTGCATCTCACCTGATGTGATGATGCAGTCTAAGATGGTAGCCGGCTAACCTGTTAGGAGTATGGTAAACCCACACTCCTAATTGGTTTCTACAGGACATAGGGTGGTAACTAGCCACGGCGGAAGCCTCCCACCAGACCAGACTCGAGCCGGGAATCGAACCCAGGACCTCCAATTTTATAATGCGACAGCGCACGCACTGCGCCACGGAAGTCGTCAGAATAAGTATTCGTCGTAGGTCATTGGTAGATCGGTGTCTGTGTTCCAAATTTTAATAAAATTTTATACATCTGTTTCGTGGTTTGCTTCTGAAAACTTAATATTTCGTACCCATGCCTTTTTATCATTTATATAATCATTTACACTGTAGTAGGACTCTTTATTAGGAAGAATTTTACTATAGTAATATACTAAAACTCATATTAAAATAAAGTAAAAATTCCTATATAATATATTACGGTTAAAATATATTCAATACTGAAAAAAATAGATCAATCGACTAGATATTGCAAAAATCGAATAATATCTATAGACAAACACATACGGTGAAGGCAGATCGCCATACCCTTAAGTTTTACATACAAACTAGATTGATCCAACTATCTATGTGCAAATTTATTCATTGAGACACGAATAGACAAACACAGAGTCGAATTATTATTTTTTATATAGATTTATCACATTAAATTAGACGACCACTGTCGCATTATAAAGTTCGAGGTCCTGGGTTCGATTCCCGGCTCGAGTCTGGTCTGGTGGGAGGCTCCGGCCGTGGCGAGTTACCACCCTACCGACAAAGACGTATCGCCAAGCGATTTAGCGTTCCGACACGATGTCGCGTAAAAACCAATTAGGAGTACGGGTTCTCCATACCCCTAACAGGTTAGCCCGCTACCATCTTAGACTGCATCATCACTAACCATCAGGTGAGATTGCCGTCAAGGGCTAACTTGTAGTGAATAAAAAAAAAACTTTGAAATTATATTAAAGTATATTAAATATATATATTCTACGACTGCATCTTCCACTGGACTACGATTACACCAGATGGTAAGTGACGGCGTAATTTAAAATGGTAGACTGCTACAAGGTTTTGCAGCTAGTGTAATCCGTCAATATCCTGATCATTACCTTTCCTTTGGTCATTACCTTCATCATCAGCCTTTTAATTGCATAATTTAGTAGTGTTCAGTCCAATCAAACTATATAGTAAAATAAAAATAAAAAATTCCTGATGCTTTTTTTACTGAATATTTTTAGTTATATTATTTAAAATTTGCACCCCACTCCTCGCCTAGAGTTTTTTCCAGCCGAAGTTTGGATACGCAGGATCTACGAAACCAGCAGTGGTCATCCATCAGTGAAATGATGATGATGCTGAGATCATGATTTTCGTCTGTAGGGTTTTGTAACTGGATGCCTCCACTACGCGTCTGGTCAGACGTTGCCACGGCTGCCAGTGGCTTTTATCTCATATGATAGTTAGAGTTACCAAGTTAAAATTATCTTAGAATGTGTATTATGGCGGTTTCTACAAAATCTTACTAGATGGCACCACTAGTGAATCCTGCATCGCGCTATCGAAGTTGTTGTACACAAGATTAACGGATCGTAGGTCCGCGAGATTAACACTGGGTGGGAGAAAGATCTTCCTATTGGAACCCTCAAGCGTTTATACAGAATTCTCTAAGTGAGATGGGAATCAAAGGGGAATCAAATCAAATACTTATTCAAATATTAATTATAATAATACCAAACTAAAAACGAATATAGATTATTCATGTACACTTTTATGTAGTGTTTCATACTGAAACTCGGTCCGGAATAATCTATGCGAGTGTGAGTCCAACTCACACGTCTTATCTGGATTTTTTTTTTTATTCATATTACGTGTCCGGGCTCGTATAACTTTTGCAACTAGCTATAGCTAATGCCTCTCGTTTACAACATTACATCGTAAATCTTGTCAGGCCATATTTTATAGCTTATCTAAAATTAGATAATTTTCCCGTGATTTTAGATGTAATCTAATTGTATTTATGACGGCAATTGTAATTGTTAATTATCCAGTAGCACAGGGGAAATACAATTTTTTTTTTTAATTTACAAGTCGGTGTCATCTGATGTTACCGTCTCCCATGAACATGAGGTGTCTAGTGGGCATTATTTTTTTTTTTTTTTTTTATTCACCACAAGTTAGCCCTTGACTGCATCTCACCTGATGGCAAGTGATGATGCGGTCTAAGATGGTAGCGGGCTAACCTGTTAGGGGTATGGTAAACTCATACTCCTAATTGGTTTCTACACAACATCGTGCCGGAACGCTAAATCGCTTGGCGACACGTCTTTGTCGGTAGGGTGGTAACTAGCCACGGCCGAAGCCTCCCACCAGCCAAAATTATACCGGAACGCTTATTGCTTAGCGGTATGTATTTGCCAGTAGATAACCGAACCGAAGCCACGGCCGAAAGCTTTCATAACACTCGAGCCGGGAATCCAACCCGGTACCTCCACGTCATAATACTGCAGCGCACGCACTGCGCCACAGAGGTCTTCACAACGAGATAAATACCTATCAAAATGTCACGCCTTGGAATTACTTATTGGTGTACTTATCGAGCTGGCGCTCGAGTCTGGTCTGGTGGGAGGCTTCGCCCGTGGCTAGTTACCACTCTACCGAAAAAGACGTGTCACCAAGCGATTTAGCGTTCCGGCATGTCGCCTAGAATCCAGTTAGAAGCGTAGGTTTACCATACTCCTAACAGGTTAGCCCGCTACCGTAGTACCTACCATCATCACTTACCACCAGGTGAGATAGCTGTCAAGGGCTAACATGTAGTGTATAAAAAAAACACTTACTTCGCGGTCACGAATTAAATTGATAAAAAAAAACCTGGACAACAAACTTGAATTATGAATCATTGATTCTGTAACTGGGATGTATATAACACGAACAAACAAACACATAATGATCATGAGAATATAGAATATTTTTTTCGAGAGTCGAAGATAAAGAAGTTGTTCTTCTTTATCTTCGACTCTCGAAAAAAATTATGATTTACCTGAATTCATTCTAATATTGGGCTGAATAGATTGAATGCAATGTTTATATTAGATGACGCGACAGTCGCTATAAGATTGGTCACAGGACATTTTTTTTTAATTAACCCTTGACGGCAATCTCACCAGGTGTAAGTGACGATGCAGTCTAAAATGGTAGCGGTCTTACATGTTAGGGGTATGGTACACCTAATTGGCTTATACGCGACATCATGCCGGAACGCTAAACTGCACGAGACGTCTGTTGTAACTAGCCGCGGCCGAAACCTCCCAACCAGACCAGATACGAGCCGGGAATCGAACCCAGGTCCTCCAACTTTAAAATGTGACAGCGCACGCACTGAGCCACGGAGGTTGTCAAAAACATACATTAATTTCGGCGCCGGTGGTATGCGGATCTCTGCTTAGTTGCCAAAGCATTCTAGCCGCTATTGCCGGATAGAAAAAACGGTTCAAATAACGCCAGTTCATAAAATTTTTGTTGCATTTTAAATTTACAAACTTACCCAATAAAGTTCAGTCAAGAGAAAATATTCTAATAAAGTTCAGTCTTTAAAATAAAAGCAATAATATAAGATTGATCTTCAATTTTGTAGCGTACATAGAAATATAGCTGGAAGTAACACTATTCCCATAGAACTCAAATAGGCATGACATATGTATGAGACGATAGAAGCTCTTCTTGGTTGCAGAAGCATGCTTGGTAGTCTTAGATATAAAACACGAGTTATAGCGAGCGATAGTACGAAATTTTAGTATGAAGTCTCACAACGAATGCAAAAGCACAGTGTAAGATTCTGAAATCAGATTACCTACCACGGCTACAGTATTTACGTCTATTCGTCTTTGAGTGTTTTTCGCATTAGAATATTTATTCTATAAGGGATGCTAATTTTCGTTGACGTATGTTTCATTATTAGATTTCTAACCGAACTTAAAAAAACTAGAAAAGTGAGGATCGAAAATATTTTCGTCCCATTCTGTACATATTATTTATTTTTAAGCAAATATAAAATATTACATCGAAAATTTCAGATTTAAATTAAGTAACCTGCCAACAGTTTCACCACCGACCAACTTTAAACTTACTTTTAACTTTTGATTAATCCCTAAACTAATCAAAATTAATCGTTGATACGCTCTACATCCAATAGCGCACAACATATACTGTTCTTATTCGTACTAGAAAAGAATCTATGGCTCCGCCAAGTATATTCCAATTAAGGGAAGCTCTAGGCGAGTTCGCAGTCCTGTACGAAGCGATCACTCACTTGCACTTTTAATTAATTTATTTATCGAGTCGCGAATCGACGGCGCAACTCGCGCCGCCGCCGCACCCCTCCTCCAGCTATAAAAGCGGTGGTACAGCGGCCACTCCGTCAGTTTTCTCAGGGACGCCACGGGCGGCGCCGCCCTCGAAAAGTGTCGGGAGGACGAGGGTTACTTTGATGATATATATGTAAAATTGTAAAGGGGGTTCAAGGGGATGTGTTTAGGGCTCGGTTAGACGGTTGGCGATGGTGGGCGACTTTGAGGTGAGTGTGCACGCGCGCCGAGTTGGTAAGTCGATAGGGCCGGAGCCGCCCGCCCACGCGCCTGCACTACAGCTGTTTTATTTGATAACGTGTCATTCCGTTGCCTCCACATATCCTACTGTTCAAACTTTCATTTCACCTCCAATTTAATTGTAACAATGTTTTCGCTTCCGTTCTTTTTTTATCCCTTTCCATAGGTTCCTACAATTATCGCGTTCGTTTTGCATTTTACATTTCTATACCTATTTCAGTTGAGGTATTAATTATATTAGAACTTCGACGAAACTTATTGAAAAAAGTCTAAACTTGTTGCGCCCCTCGGTATCGCCCACGTAGTTTTCTTACTTTCCCTTTGAGATATGGGTAAAAAATATAGCCTAATTTTTCAGTCTACAAAAAAAATCTCTGAAAAAACCTCAAATCCTCGTTATAATATCGGAGTAAATGACCGTCAAGCTTTTACTAAGACTTAGTAATTTTTCCCCACAAATATAGAAAAAATTAAACTCCTTGTTTTAACTATAATTTCGTTAATGGTAGTTAACGTCATGTTACATATAAAATAACAAAAAAAAAAGCATTTAAAAAAAGAATGTTTCGGAAAACGCAGTCGTCTAAAACTAAATAAAAAAAAAAACTTTTCACGCGCGATGATGCAGGACACGGCGATAAATTTCGTAACACACACCCCTGGGGCACCTATCGAGAACCGGAAATCTGAATCCCCATAAATCCACCATATTCGAGGATAACTCACTTGGTCGGTGGCCAAGTGCAGAAACCCTGTAATTACAGCCTCCCGAAGTAACTCTTAATTTGCTTAATTTATCCGAGCTCACTTCTGTGAACTAAATCGACAATTTAATAGGTTATTTGAATGGTGAGCATTGTCTCCAAGTGCCTTCTATCTCGACGATTCGTTATACCCTTGAAGAATTCGCCAAATGACGATAATGGTCGCAGGGAACAAAGCTCGGACTAGTTCCGCCCGATTAATGAAAAATTTTAATCTCTAGTACTGATTTAACAGAAACCCAGAAAGATACACAAACACAATGCTGGTACCCAGTTGTTAAAGTTTCTTGAGGCCTAACAATAAAAGCCCAGCGCGTGTGTAGTCGACTGCAGAGCTGAGTATTTAGAGCATGAATTTTAGATACGTAAAACCAACAGCACGTTCGAAGTATATCGTACATGCACACGTGAAAATTAAAAAAATATTCTGGTACATTCGTGGAAATCGCTCGTGAATTATGTACTTGTCCCTCATAAAATTCACAACTAATTCAAGAACTTCAATCAATCTCTATTCGAGCTGAAAATTTCGAAACTTCGTAGAAAACTTCGGGAACCGCTTACGTTATGTATGAATGGTGTACTTCTTCAGAATTTGGATAAGTCGAAGGGAAGATTGTTGGCAATTTAAATTTGTTTAGCTTCTTCGAGTGGTATCATTTTAAAACGCCGTATTTATAACTTCTGGTTGCTCTTCTTCTTGCTCACTGAGAATTGGAACGTTTTTAAAGTTCTCTAGCAAACGTTTTGTCCCATTATGCTTGTCAGTCCATATATCATAGCATATGATGTGGTATTATGTGAAATTTCGAATACATTGGCCGCCCTAACACTATGTCAGTCAAAGAATTCTCTTATTTTCCGCAAAATGATATTTTCGGAAAGGCACTTTTTTCGGAAAACAGAAAGATATTAATCGCAGCCCCTAACTCATTCACGTATTTACGGTAGTCGTGAAGTATCAGTACTGCAATTAAATAAGCTAAGATAAAGCCTTCCTTTAATTATGAAAGCTATTTTCTTTCTTATCGCTGTTTTATTATGATGACAATACGCAAGCGTCCGCCTATTAAATTATTCGTACGGCCTGAAAGGAAAATTATTTATTTGTATACGTATAAAAGGCGAGAAAAATACCAAGTTAATCATTTTAATTAATCGTTATCATCATGACCATTCCTATTACATTTTAATCAAAATATAAAGTTCCGAGGGTATACTGTGAACATTTCTTCGCTCTAGACTGGTCTATAAAAAAATATTTGAAATAGAAACTCACAATTTTCGGACAGGTATAGTTGTTTGTCATCGAACATATTAACTAGCGAAAAGATGAAACTATGTAATAATAAAAAAAAATAACATTCTTTCAAAAAATTGGCACATTGCTGGACATAGGTCCAGGGAGGGAGTTTCAAAGATCCCTTTCAAGTCTTGGGCCCGTGTTGATGTCCATCTACCAACGTTGCGTTTACCACTGGGGTTAACATTCTAACGCCTTGGGAGCCCATGCCCATTAGAGCCATGTGCCACGCCCATTGCATCTCCAGCTTGGCATTTCATTGGGCGAAGTAGGTAAATCTGGTTCCTCTACGGGCATCCTAATTTATGATTTAATCATGTAGTAGCTCCCAGCATTATCTTTCCATAGCCTGCTGTAAGAGTTAAGAGACACTTCTCTTAACCTTTGATGATAGAGACCTTGGATAGCAGAGTATATAGCTTTCCTGGGTGCAAACAAAGATTTAAGTTTTTACATTATTTAACCAGTTGTTAAATAATGATTGTTTGAACTATATAACAGCTAGTTTAGTGTAGCTAGATAGGTCTACTGTGAGAGAAGAGGCCTGTGCCCAATCGTAGTACATTAATTACCTATGGATTGCTGTCGAAGCTATTAAAGCTCCGTTTTTTATTTCCTCGTTTTTTTTATACACGACAAGTTAAGCCTTGACGGCATCCCAAGTGATGATGCAGTCTAAGATGGTAGCGGGCTAATCTGTTAAGGATTAATTAATTACTATCTACGCGACATCGTGCCGGAACGCTATATCGCTTGACGATACATCTTTGTCGGTAGGATGGTAACTAGACACGACCGAAGCCTCCCACCAGACCAGACTCGAGCCGGGAAAACCCAGGACCTTCAACTTTATAATGCCACAGCGCGCGCGTTGCGCCACGGAGGTCGTCGTATATGAATTAGGTCTGACAAAAAAGCATTCCTTTAAATTACCTTTCTTTACATACTAGATTTCTAACTACAGAAGAAGAAGCAGCTATATTTAAGCATCCAAGAACCGTATGAAATCAAATAAGACGTTATACGACAAACCCAATCTTAATCAAAAATGTTTACCACCGAAGCTGGCAATATTTAACCTCCCTCAACTGGTGTTCAGCGTCGGGAAATTCAATACTTTCGAATACATTTCGAATTTGATTGAGGAAATCCAAAAACTAATTTTCATTCTTTTTAGCGTGAATACGCAAAAACAAGAATACGATAAAAAAGCTATTTGAAATAAAAGGTTATTTGATCTGTTTAAATTAGAGACAACAATTAATAAATAAAAAAAGATGTGGTGTCGTGGGACACCAGGTAGGAACGAAGTTCCTTCGGCTATTGTAGATTCGACAAAGGGATGAGAGAACGAAAAGAAAGAGGGAGAAAGAGAAAGGTATTATACACTACTCGCTTGTGTATACGACCGTCGCGCCAGCGCACGTCTCATTTAACCGTTTTATTCCACGGACTTTTTCTTATGGTTTTAGTATCACATTTTTATCAGTTCGGTCGCGCAGCAATATCCCTATCTCCTCCATATACACTACTCGCTTGTGTATACGACCGTCGCGCCAGCGCACGTCTCTTTTAACGGTTTTATTCCACGGACTTTTTCTTACGGTTTTACTATCACATTTTTTTCAGTTCGGTCGCGCAGCAAAATCTCTATCTCCTCTAAGCCTGCCGTAAGGAACTTCATTCCAATAAACAGTTTATTTATCAATATAATTTTTTTGTTAACTATAATGAATCGGTTTTCTTTGTATTGTTAAGATTCAAAAATATCTCGTAAAAAGATAAGCGTACGACACCTTCCTTTTTTTGTATAATTAGTTTATAATCCAGACCAACACGTAAATTTAACTACTAAATTAAAACTTTAATAAAATATATAAAACATTGTCTGTATAATTTATCAATTCAATCAATAATTCAATGAAACTGAAGCAAATCTAAATCAAATTCAAAAATTCCTTTAAATCGATACACCGAAAAAAGGAAAAGGTGATCAATATAATTGAAATATGCTATTTCATTTATTAGATTTCCACAATAATGAGGCTTAGCGTGAAACAGTTAGTTAATTTATAATATTTAGGGACATAAAATAAATGAATAAAATATAATCTTTGTTTTTCAAATAAATTCACTTTATCCAATACTTTTAATATATTTTGTATTACACCGTTTCATCTAGTAAATCAGCCATTGTAGTTCAAACGACTTTCAGTTATAACGCGTTTAGCTAACCGGAAAATTTTACTTTTGAGGGCGTTGTTTTGTGAAAAAAGCTAAAAGTGGCCAATCGACAAACAACACAGAATATGTATTACCTAGCTTGATTTTTTATTCTGTATCTGAAACCCAATTCAATAAGAATATAATACTAATTAATAAAATGGATAACGATAAAATATTTAATAAGAGAAGTTACAATATCAAGTTAAATTTAAGCCACGTATATAATAAATCTACGGTAGGGCGTAAATTTTTCTCTTTTAAACATTTATTTTCGGGATATGGTCTTTAAATTTGATGAGTATTTAAATTTTTCTGAGAATATTCAGTATAGTATCCACCATATTGGATTATGACGGATATTTTTTTTTATACACCACAAGTTAGCTCTTGACGGCATTTCACCTGATGGTAAGTGATGATGCGCTCTTGAATTATAGCGGACTAACCTGTTAGGGGTTATGGTTAACCCATACACCTAATTGGTTTCTACACGACATCGCTAAATCGCGGCGATACATCTTTGCCGGTAGGGTGTTAACTAGCCACGGCTAAAGTCTCCCACCAGACCAGACTCGAGCCTGGAATGGAACCCAGGAACTCCATAATCAAATCCTCCTAATGCAATAACGCACGCGTTGCGCCACGGAGGTCGAGATATAGTTATATGTAGATATAAAAGACAATAAAGTGTGATAGCCTAGTGGTTAGGACTTCAGCCTCCTAATCAGAGGTCGGGGGTTCGAACCCGGACACGCACGATGTTATGTGCGTTTTTAAGCAATTAAAATATCACTTGCTTCAACGGTGAAGGAAACCATAGCGAGGAAACCAGCACGCCTTAAAGTTTACCACAATGTTCTCAACGGCGTGTAAAGTCTGCCAATCCGCATATGGCCAGCGTGGTGGACTATGGCCCAACCCTTCTCATATTGAGAGGAGACCCGTGCTCTGTAGTGAGCCGAGAAAGGGTTGATCATGATGATGATGATGATGATGATGATGATAAATGTCATGATACAAACACACGCTGAATGCTATGATGACACCGTGTTATACATTATAGTAGCCTATTGAATAAGAACCAACACAAAATGTACCGTACACCTATTCGTAGAGTATTCAAGTGAAAATTCTTAAATTTTCACGTGCACCGAGAAACCGCTCAATAAACTTTAATAAAGTTCGGTGTACATCTTCATTTACATTTAAAACTGCAAGTGGCGTTGATTGGAACAATTTATCCATTAATTAAGTTTATTTCAATAAACCCAGTCTGATTCCTTGTTAATTGCCGGACACAATGAAGTGAAAAATCGGATGCAACTGAACTGCGACCGGCAATGCAAATTTATAGCCAGCAACAAAGAAACTGAACAAATAGAATTTATGTAGTAAACGGAACTGCCAATTTGTTTCAATGTCCGTTTTTTTTTTTTTTTGCAACAAATCGACTAGCTTCTACTTGACATGCGGTCTTGAATATTTCTGAAGAGCCTTAATTCACATTCATATATAGCTAAGCGACTCTACGCAGCTGAGATGTTATTTTTTTAAAAAGCTTATAGAAAAATCATACTACGATTTTAGGGATTATATAAACGATAAAAAAGCTTGGGTGTAAATTGCTCTATCTCCATAGGTACTATAATTTATTATTGATAATGTGAGATGGTGATAACAAAAAAAAACCCCGGCTAAGTTTGTTGTGGGCTTCTTCTTAGACCAGGGCGCGTTTGGAACCCTCATAGCTTTATTTTTAAGTTTACGAATGTAGTTATCACCATTAAATCACTACTATGTAAATTATTGACGCGTCAAATGTACCTTTTAAAGGACTATTTGAATAAAGATTATTTGAATATGAATTTAAATTTCAAAAAGCTTTATTCATGTAAACCTATTACAGGCATCTATGACGCGTTCATACCTATACAATATTAACTTAGCCGGGTTTATTTGTTATCACCATCTCACACAGTCAATCATAAATTACAATTAGCTAAGAAGTAAGCAATTCACACCCAATTTTTTTATTATTTATATTTAATATCGTCATATAGGTCATATACGTTTTATAAAAATAATTAGTTTTTAATCTCCAAGAATATCAATAGGTCTTTTAAATGAGTTACTAATTTGGTGCATCCTACTAAACACTGTTGTACTATCTTGACTGGTAAAATTATCTACAGCTAAACTACGGATATATATCTAACCCTCATATCAACAGATGAGAAGTCATTAGGTGGCAACATACGAGTACATCTTTATCGAATTACGCATCAAACATTTTCCATTGTAAAATTGTTTACCATCGGAACGGGCCACCGCTTTTAATTGTTCTATTTAAATACTCGGATGAATCATTAAGCCTTTGACTCCTGACTCGAATTTCTCGCGCACTCCCCACTCGCGGTGATTAAAAACACATTTATGTTCGGTTATTGGATCTACGTGCCACTTGACTACGTATTATGCACCAGTTTCATGAAACTCAATTTATTGATGACACGTGAAACTTCAAAAAAGGTTGAAATTGTGAGCGATAATTTTATTATTCTTACAATGCAATGGCAAATGAACCTTTTTCAGTAACAATCATCAATCAGCCTATAGACGCCCACTGCTGGACATATTTTTTTTTTTACACACTACAAGTCAGCCCTTGACGGCTATCTCACCTGGTGGTAAGTGATGGTGCAGTCTAAGATGGTAGCGGGCTAACCTGATAGGGGCATGGTAAACCCACACTCCTAATTGTTGTCGGTAGGGTGGTAACTAGCCACGGCCGAGGCCTCCCAGCAGACCCTAATATAACATAGGCCTTTTCGAGAGCGCGCCACCACACACGGTCCTCCGCCTTCCTCATCCACCCGCCACCAGCGATCCTTTTCAGGTCATCGGTCCAGCGAGCAGGTGGCCGTCCTAAGCTGCGCTTACCGGTACACGGTCTCCACTCCAGAACAATTCTGCCCCAACGGCCGTCGCTTCTGCGACAAATTTGACCCGCCCACTGCCACTTCAGCTTGCTAATCCGTTGGGCTATGTCGGTTACTTTTGTTCTCCTACGGATGTCCTCGTTACGGATTCTATCCCTCAGAGAAACGCCCAGCATACCGCTATAAATAGTACGCTGAGTGATTTTGAACTTTTGGACAAGGCCTACCGTGAGTGTCCACGTTTCTGCTCCGTATGTCATGACTGGTATTCAGTAACAATATTCGTTCACAAAGATTAATTTAATATTTGGATTCCAAAACGAATGTAATTTCGTAACTTTATTTTAATAGAATATAACAGCCAATAAAGCGGTTATTCGCTAGTACGTACATGCGAATTGCTTGGCCTGCGACGTGACATCGGTGCTGCTTTCAAGCCTTCATAAAAGCACTCTGAATACACCTTCAAAACGGAGCCTACGCTAAAGTTTTCTGCAGTTGAATACCGTATAGGCGATGCTCGTATATCGAGTCATATAATATATATCTACGCTTCAAGCTATTACGCCCGCCTCGCGAGAAACGCTGTCGTCATACTGTACAAATGTTTTTCATGAAAGCATTTTTTGCATGTAAAACAAAGCAACAATGCTTATTTACCTACGAGTATATACCTACACGTAACAAGCTATGATAGCCTAGTGGTTAGGACGTCAGCCTCCAAATCAGAGGTCGGAGGTTCGAACTCGGGAACGCACCAGTAACTTTTCGGAGTAATGTGCGTTTTTAAGCAATTAAAATATCTCTTGCTTCAACGGTGAAGGAAAACATCGTGAGGAAACCTGCACGCCTGAGAGTTCTCAATAATGTTCTTAAAAGTTTAACTGAAACAGTTTTAATTTTTATTTAAAATTTATTATTGTTTTCTCTTTAATATTATATTTGGAATACAAGACCTGTTCAGTATTCAAATAACCCAAATCCTCTATCCTCGTCTACAAATTACGTAAAAGTAACGTCCAATTTAATTTCAAACAAAATCAACTTAATGAAAACAAGCAGAATGCTATCATCATTTTTGGGTTTTGATTGAAAGAAAACCACTTTTTCATTAGCACTTAAATTTTGAACACCCTCCGATTCCGATTTCCGGTATTGCATCGTACATTTCCTGACTCCTAGAGGCGACATTGCATTGGCATCACGGATAGGGATAAAAATCATTTCAAATTTTGTGGATCGTCCGGCTTAATTTGAAATCAATTTTAATTAAAAACACTATTGGTTTTCTTATTATATATTTATTTTCTAATGTAGATAAACCTTTTGTTCTATTTGAGTAAGTGTATGTGTAGGTAAGAAACGTTTTTATGAGCAGCATAATAAAATGGTGACGACTACATCTTAAACAGACAAAGAGTTTGACGGAAATGCATCCAACTATAGCATTTTTAAATTAACAACAGGATAAGCATCGTATAAAAACCTCTTAGCAAATTCGACGACCTCCGTGACGCAGTGCGTGCGCCGTCGCATTATAAAGTTAGAGGTCTTGGGTTTGATTCCCGCTCCAGCCTGGTCTGGTGGGAGGCTTCGGCCGTTACCACCCTACCGAATACAACGTCTCGCCAAGCGATTTAGCGTTCCAGCACGATGTCGCGTAGAAACCAATTAAGAGTGTGGCTTTACCATACCCCTAACAGTTTAGCCCGCTACTATCATAGACTGATCATCACTTACCACCAGCTGAGATAGCCGTCAAGGGCTAACTTGTAGAGTATAAAAAATAAAACAAAAAAGATTCAGAGTTGACTTTTCTGCCGGCATGCTTAACCTGTTTAGAACATTCCGCGTGCCATTTTTATTTTGACATAATTCCGTTTTCAATTTCTAGCAAGCGTCGTTGGTGAGATTGGCGCGTAAAACTCGCGTAAACATTTCGAGCGGTTGTGGCACGGTTACTCGCGACTGTAACCGGTTTATGCCATTGCAGAGTGTAAAGAGATAAGGTTCTTTATGTGTGTAATCATTTTGTGTTACGACGGACTTTGTCGCTCGTGAGTGTTATTAAGGCGTCCCCCGGCCCCCGGAGCTTTTATGCCGTGATTTTTAAAGTGCGAGCGAGCACAATGTGTCTAAAACGCTGATGGCGGGCCGTGAAAAATAGATTATGGATATTATTGGAACACGCCGAAACCCATTCGAGATAGACTTTTATGCTCTATATAGTAAAAGTGACATGTGAAGATTAAAAGTGACGTCATAGATTTGCGACGAAATGATTGCGCGGTCGACAGAATCCCGATAGCGTTTTATTTATTTGCTTCGAAATAGAACACCCAGAATAAACGAGTTAACCTCACTAGTATTTTGAATATTTTTCGCATACAACTGATACAAATGGTAATATTGCGGTTTTAAAATATTCCTGTTTTAATACAAAATTTGAGCACATGTCTGTTCTCTCACGCGCATCGGGGGTGTACGAGTGGGATTACGAATTTAAGCGGCCGCGCTAATATGAATGACAACGGGTCGACCTACTCGACATTCATTTCCCTCGACGCACCTCTCTTATAATAACTTACACGGTAACTTCGCCTTAAGATACAAATATACGCGTAGGATGGGACGATGGGGATACCGAACCCAAATAAACTGCCACAGATGCCGGATGTACCTAATTGAATTTTTCAACGAAATAAATTATTGATATGTTAGCATATCCTCACCGTACCATCACCTTTTCATATAGCGTAATGCAAATCACCGAGTGTGGCATCGCAGTGGAAAACTGTTCTTTGAACAGTATAAAATTATAGGAGGGCAATTTTCGGCGTTTCAATTGCTGACACCGAACACTTTTATACATATCTGATGAAGGTGCAGGCTTTGGCGCCCTATAATCCAGATTCGACCCTTGAATACAAGCGAACGAGCGGGTGGCCGAGGTTGTAGAGTGGCCCTTCAATCAGCCCTTCCTTACGGGCATGCGCGGGGAAGGAAGAACGCGGCGCGGCGCGGGCGGAGGGGCCGCCACGAGGACCTTTGACTCAGACTCTTTGACACGAGCCACTGGCGCACTCTTCAAGTAATGATTCATTCTGCTGATGACTGACGCGGCTAATGCGGCCGTTTCCCCCTCTATAATATTTGGTTAAAGATTAAAAGATGTGGTCGCTCTAATTTTGAGCGATTCAGTTTTTTCTCGTATGTCTGTTTTTTTCTCCACTTTTCCCTTTCTATAACGGGATTCTATGTAATTTCGTTGGATCTTTTCAATTCGTTCTAACGAATTAAAACAATTTCCTGCAGTGATTACGTCTCTTTTTTTAAATAGATAACTTTGTAGGGTGACGAGGGTCTGTCGGTCGGGTGTCGATTAATGTGAAATTGAAAATAGATGTATGAATTTATTTAATAGAAAGACACCTTTGTATACAATGTTTTACAATTATAACAATTAGGAAAATAACTTAATAATAACATTGTATACGATTTATTACATCTAACTCGGATTTTTTTACTGAATTTACAAATATAATAATAAAGGAGAATATAAATAAAAACAATTAAAATTATAAGGTAGGTCGTTTGTTTGGGATGCCAAGTGAGATGATAATTTAGCAGCATCACGCATGGACTTATACGGGAGTGGACTGGCATCAAAACGGTCGAACAACTGTTCCGTTTAACCATGGACAAGGAACGTTTTAATAAACTCCAGTCCACTCCAGTATAAAAGTCCACTCCAGTAATGGAGAGGACATCCTCTATGGTGTATACAGCTGCTACCAGTGCCAAGCAGGCCAAGGGGCGCAAATATGAAACCTTTATAGCAGCTACAATTTTGTGCCTTTTGGGGTTGAGCCTATAGGGCCGTGGGTCGCGGTGGCTCTAGCTCATTTTAAAGAAATTTCAAAAAGGGTTATCGAGTCGAGATAACCCAAAATTACTCGAAAAGCCAAGTTCCACATTCCAAAGGGGAAAAGCTTCCCGTATCTTGGATACTGTGCCTTGTTCCGATGGCATCGACCACATTCAAGGTTTAATGTAGTTTCTATCCTATTTGTTTAACATAACACATACTTAACTTTATTTACTTAGTTGATTAATGATTAATAATATTGCATATTATACAAATTCTATTTCATCAGTGTGTAGAGTCCGAATGTATAGTTTTATGAAAATTTACAAAGTAATTAACTAAGTTTTGAACTCCATCTTCTGGTACTAATTTGCAGTTTTCGAATTATGTTAGTTGAATCAAACTTTAACTTCCCTGTACTGAACTCTGTAATATGTTGTTATATAATATATATTTCATAAATAATAAATTATATTACTATAATTCTTTGTTGAACTTATAATATAATAATATTATATTATAAGTACCGAAACAAGGAGAAGTCGATGGATGGCTATTTAATATATGAGTATTTTACGTGATCATTTGATAGTAATCAGAAAAACACCAAAGAACAACTCATATGTGGCAATGAGCTGGGTATAAAGCTCGGAGAACTATATGTTCTAAGAGGTCAGGATCTCAAGGGGCTGGTTTACCTTTATCTCGCACTCTTTTCGAATCGTCTTCTTCTTATTTACTAGCTCCACAATATGGATGGTCAGCATAACATGTCTTCTTCTTCAATTCACTTCTAACAGCCGCCATTTCACTTTCCACGCCTTTTACACGCGTATGCTCTTTTACACAATCCATCCATCTGTTCTTTGGTCATCCTCTACTGCTTTAACCTTTACATAGATAATTAACATTGTATTTGGGTAGCATTGCTTTCTTTGTATGATTCTCCATCCTATTTATTTTATGATTCTGATTGATTGATTAATTGATTGAATATAATTCTATGATTTCTCTACTTATTATATGGCCATGCTATGCTAGCCTATTTTTCGTCTTTTCTATCAATGGCGATACTTTTAAACATTCCTTGATATATCATTTCTTATTTTATCCATTCACATTTCCATCTCAACATTCATTTGCATTTAGTTCGTGTGCACTCTTCTTTCACTCCTCTTTCGTATACCATCTAATATTTCAGTAAATAACAAGGTACATAATTCAAATTCAAATTCAAATAATCTTTATTCAAATAGTCCTTTAAAAGGCGCTTTTGACACGTCAATAATTTACAAAGTAGTGATTTGATGGTGATAACTACATTCGTAAACTTAAAACTAAAGCTATGAGGGTTCCAAACGCGTCCCGGTCTAAGAAGAAGCCCACAACAAACTTAGCCAGGTAAATTTTCTTTTTGTTATCACCATCTCACATGCCACTTAAAATTATATTAAGAGCTATCTTATTAGAGCAATATTTCACACCCATGCTTGTTTATCATTTACGTAATCCTTTACACTATAGTAGGACTTTTCTACAAGCTTACGTTTTATATAAACTTTGAACTTATTGAGAGACATCCCAGAAATTTCATTAGGCAATTTGTTATAAAATTGTATACAATTACCTTTAAATGAATTTCTAATTTTTTGTAGTCTAGTAGCGTGCAACACAAGTTTATTTTTACTTCTGATGTTAAGATTGTTGCAATCGCATTTTTTATTGAATTTTGTTATATTTCTGTGGACATACATTAAATTTTCAAATATGTATTGGCAATGCAATGTCATTATTTTTACTTCCTTAAATTTTTTTCTTAATGACTCTCTTGGAGCCATATTATAAATTGCAAGAACAGCCCTCTTCTGCAGCACGAATATAGTTTCAATATCGGCAGCATTACCCCATAATAAAATACCATATGACATAATACTATGAAAGTAACTAAAATATACAAGCCTAGCCGTTTCTATGTTTGTCATATGGCGTATCTTTTTAACCGCGTATGCAGCAGAACTAAGTCTGTTAAGCATAGTAAATGATTACCCTTGGAATCATACTCAAATACTGCGCTAACTTTGATTAAAATTGGTCCATTAACCCAAGCTACACCCGAATTTCACGGGGGTAAAGCCAAGAGTAGTAAGTAATTAACGAAATAATTATTTACTCCGATATGAACTGCGACCTCTTCATGACTTTCATAATAAAGTTGCCTGTAATGATATTAATTAGAGAGATGCTCAATTTAGAATCATTGTCATACTCAGTGGGTATATTAAGCACTGCTTTTTTTTCGGAATGTCCAGTAGCTGTACTAACCCTATTGGTTGCCACAGCGTAACCGGGCTGTTTGGCGAGCTTCGGAAAGAAGCTCTGCCAGAAGAAATTTTGAGCCCTAGGACTCGAAGAAACTAAGGGAACGACTGCCTAAGGGCGCCTCCTTTGAGGCCGAACTTAGGCGACGTTTGGGATAACGGGGGGTCGGACGGTGAGTGGTCCGTACGTCTCCGAGGCCGTGGATGGAGCCCACGTCCGCATGACGTAAGATAGCGGGGACCTCGTCTTCGCCGGCGAAGACGGTGTGTTTAAGTTCTGGTGACACCTCTCTAATATGACAGATATTTAGTACTTTGACGACCTCCGTGGCGCAATGCGTGCGCTGTCACAGTATAAAGTTGGAGGTCCGGGGTTCGATTCCCAGCTCGAGTGTCGAGAGTCTGTGAGTGTGAGTCGACAAAGACGTGTCGCCAAGCGATTTAGCGGTCCGGCACGATGTCGCGTAGAAACCAATTAGGAGCGTGGGTTTACCATACTCCTAACAGGTTAGCTCGCTACCGTCCTAAACAGCATCATCACTTACCACCGGGCCGTCGAGAGCTAACTTGTAGCGTATAAAATTTATATATATATATTTATATATATTTGGTGCATTTTATAACATATACGAGTATGCATTGATAGGCCATCTCCTGGGACACTCTGATATCAAACTGATACTACGAGTATATTATTATAGTAGGTAGTATAAAAATTATTACTCAAAATTGGCGGTTGGGTTGACCAAGCGGATTATAGTAAATTAAGCTTAATGCTCATTGCAATTAGACGCGACGTGAAAGGTAGATATGGATATAATGATAATATAATTAATACGTTTAATAAAATTCGGAGGGTGAAATGTCGCAAGGCACGCGCGACCGCGCGGCGACAAAGCGCCATTGTAGTCGCACTCTGCCAATTATTCAAGACAATGGCGATCCTGGCACACGCAGTTTAAATCCACCAGCTATATCAGAAACAATTAAATTGGATTATCCATTTAAAAATGAGACTACTTTAAAATATTTTGAAAAATGACTCCGTAAGCTGGAGTCATTTTTTCACACTCGCGTTTTACAATTTTTTATTTAACTATAACTTTTTAATTATAAAAATAATTGCTTATACGTTATAATTATTGTTATCGTGATCATTAAAATGCTAATTAATAAACACGCAATTTTATTGTATAAAAAAATACACAATAAATATATTAGAAATACAGAGAAAATTAAATGTATTGTAGTACATTTTTTATAAGTTGAATATCATCATCATCATCATTACATCGGCGCAGTTATTTCAACACCATTTTTTTTTAATAAACCCATTTGACCCAAGCCGGGAACTTAAATTTGGAAACTTTCGAAGAAATTTCGTTAAATAAATACGTTATAATAGTTATATTAACATACTCCGTACATATTCGTAGTATAGCGATGGTAGACGAATGGTATTTTATGATTTACTGCATAATATTTCCTGTATTCATACACTCTGAAGAAGCCATCAATATAATATAATATATTCAGTATGATGGAAGCACGAGGGCGGTTCGTTATCATGTCAAAGAAACTATCATGTTACCGGACTCAAAGACTGAGGTATGTTTGAAGTTAGCTGTGGACGATAGATTCCCTGAATTTATATTTACCGGTAAATTGAAAATTGTGAGTTGCATTTTTAGGGATTAAACGGTAAAAGCTTACTCTCGTGATTTGACAGCACAGTCATCTTTCAGAAACTAATAATTTTGATTTGATATTTGGAATTGTTATAAATAAAATTAGTAACAACTTTTTTCTGTTTAAAAAAAAAAGTAGCTCAATTCTCATTTTGAACTTTATTATTTATTTTGTTTGTCATGCCACGACGTTTTATTTTGTTAGCTGTGTCGGAATTTACTACGGAATCATCATCATCATCATCATGATCAACCCATTCTCGGCTCACTACAGAGCACGGGTCTCCTCTCAATATGAGAAGGGTCATAGTCACCACGCTGGCCATGTGCGGATTGGCAAACTACACACGCCTTTGAGAACATTATCGAGAACTTTCAGGCGTGCAGGTTTCCTCACGATGTTTTCCTTCACCGTTGAAGCAAGTGATTTTTATTTCTTAAAAACGCACATAACTCCAAAAAGTTAGAGGTACCCGGATTCGAACCGCAGACCTCTGATTAGGAAGCTGACGCCCTAACCACTAGGCTATAACCGCTTCGCATTATAACGGAATAGATGGACGTATTACACGACGTGACGTAATAAACAAAGAACTACTGAATTTCTCAGTTTATACACTAAAGGAAACCAACTATTTGACATAATAACATATTCGTTTTACGCAAAAGGATTTTGCAGGACGATTGAAACCACGCGTTGAATGACGCTGTTTACTCGTATATCCCAGTCAGAATATCCGGCTACACACAAAATCCTTTGCGGAACTAGCCAAAATTATATGCCGTGGAAGTTTCATTCACAGCAATGGCTTCTTATTCCGCATACAAAGCTTGACTGCATCGCCGCATATCAAAGTATGAAATAACATTTCCTTAATACATCTCGAATGACGTTGGAGTTTATGTAAATTGTAATACATGCCCGGAATATTTCGGTTCATGTGAAAATTTCTGCTGTGGTAATGCTTTTTAGGCATTCACGCCGTGTCTACACAAACGGCCAGATCTCTCAGGTATACGTTGAAGCCAAAACCTTAACCGACTAGGGTCTTGCTATAAAGATACAGATAATACAGATATACCCGAAGCGGTATAATTATGAATTAAGCGATAAGGCCGCCTTTGCGCATTCGTCAAAGACGGTTATTGCGATTAATTGTAATTCGCTACCCATTACGTTTCATGAGATGCCTGCTGATAGACTAACGGAATAATAGGGTCCCGCTGGTACCCTATTAGTCCGGAGAGAACCCTAAAAAGGCTGCATAATTTTAACTAGCATATAAACGCTAGCAAGTTTGGAATCCGTATAAAGACTAATGAAATCCTCAATGAAAAATTACTAAATTCGGTTGGGCCCGTAATGAACTTTAGCTGCAAAAGTATTAATTTCACCATTAATTTTGAGTAATTGCGCTCAAATTTAGTCGGATATTAACACTTTAAATTGTATTTATGTTTGTTTTTTGTCGAGAAATTTCCGCCTCACCCTCTAATTGGAATTAACTGTGTATTATGATATATGGAAATGAAAATAAATAGGTTGCCGCAATTTGTTTAATCTTGATACATTTTTATGGTTTAAATCTAAAATGTATTTAAAACAAGTACATAAGGTTTTCGTGTTTTTAAATTTACTTCATAATTATTTAAGTTAGTTCCACTAACAAATTATAAAAGTTGTAATTGTTTTTGTTACAGGTACGTCTTAATGTTATAATTAAAACCCTGACTTCCTTGATTTCTAAACTACGTGTTTATTTAAGGTAAGTGAAACTGTAACCATGTACTTTTATAGTTAGTGTGCACAAAGGAAATTTAACCTACTTATTTGTGGCCGGATATTATAATATCATACGAAAAGGATCTACCAAAGCATGTAAATGCAATATCACGCATATGCCTTTAGCCGATTACCTTCCGAAGCCTCGTAAACTATTGCGCATAAATTGAGGCCAAATTGGGTCCCTTAGCCCCAGTACATTAAAGAATTAACCTTACACAACCGCAGGTCAAGTGCTTTTGAATATCGATGAACTTTATACTCAACTAAGTTCTTTTAGCGTTATCGTGGATTGACGAATATAATATTAACGTGACTTGCTTTTTAGTTTTTGTTTTATAGATTAACTAAGTTATAATTAAATCCAAATGTTAAGGCTTCAATTGGGCTTAGTTTATTCAAAATGGTTTTGTATTCTAGAAAGAAATATTTCATAATCATCAACCAGTTGAACATAAGCAAGTTCTTAAGCACACCAATTTTATACCGTTGTTAATCGAACTACGAAAATTGAAAACTACCTTGAAGAAAAAGTCGCAGTATTGTACCGCTACTGATAAGCAGATACTGAATGAATAAAATACTAGCTTTTGTTACTTTAATTTTCATCGCCTTTGTAACTTGAAAACTGTCAGACTGACAACTGAATCATAAAAATTTCCTCTATTAAAGAGTTGAATATTTAAAAATCCTTTCTTAGCGGTCGCCTTCGTTTTAATAACTAACTGTATGACAACTTTACGTTCGATCCGTCCGATGATTTAAACTGTGCGTGTATAGATCGTTTAGTCAGTCAATCAGTCCCCTTTTACGTTACTTAGTTAGTTTGCCCAATTTGTTTAGAACAAGTGAGGAGTCTTGTTCATTAGCTGAGAGTGAATAACAAAATAGTATTTATTGCCAGCATTTTTTTTGTAAGTATAATATAAACAAGCAGAAAAGTCAGTTTGGCATGACGGAACCAAATGATTTGGACGGCGGGCGTATAACGAGTTTTCTTTACGTGTCGATTTCTGCCATTTAACTAGTAAGAAGCCATGCTTCATTACGAAAATATCTTTGTCAAAGTTGACAGTGTAAGTGCCTTAAAGGAGAATAAGTCATTAGCCCGTGTACATAACTTTACTAAGATACTTACGTAATAGTTTCGCGAGCCACTAAAAGGCGATCTAATCCTACTTTGGAATCTATTGATGCCCGAAGACGAATATTAGGAGTATAGGCATGCCATATAAATAAGAATGACGTAAAATTCCGTGCTAGTTTGAAAACTCCTATGTAACTATTTTAAAATCAATACTTATATGGTTTATATATCATATATCGACAGATAATATACATTTCTAAACGTTTAGCTAACTCATAATATCCTTTTTATATCATTGCATACATGAGAATAATTTTGGAAGCCCTGAATATTCTAACTGTGACCTAACTTAATTAATATAAACATTGATTATGTGTTTTCATGTGTTTATTTCTTCGTATAAAAATACTTTTTTCAATGTATATCTTAAATATTATTGTTCTCTATAATATCAAAAGATGCTTCGAAATACATATTCACTATATGTACGTAGACTGTGGAAATGCAAGATAAACGTCATTGTATCAACGCTGGTGGTAGTGTCGGGGTCACTACTCCAGCACCGCATTCATCTTCGGTTCCACATCCGGTTTGCACCCTACCGACAAAGACGTAACGCCAGGCGATTTAGCGTTCTGGTACGATGTCGCGTAGAAACCAATTAGGAGTGTGGGTTTACCATATCACTAACAAGTTCACTAACAAGTTTCGCTACCATCTTAGACAGCATCCTCGCTTACCACCAGTTGAGATAGTGGCCAAGGGCTAACTTGTAGTGTATAAAAAAAGGTAGATTGTGGAAATTCAAAATAATAAAACAAAGCTCTAAACGTCACAATATCAGCGCTAGTGGGGTCCAACCATTCCAGTACCGCAGGCATCTTTTCCGAAGACGTTTTCTTTGAGTATTTGCCTCATTTAAGACAGCATCTCCTAAGAAATGTCGAAGATTTTCACGCCATCATTGCTGATTCAATATCCCAACCACTTACTAAGGTACAGGGCTCTCAATGATAACTTTAGCACCAACGGTAACACAAACACCTCCACCAGCAAAATACAACTTTTTTATTATGCGAGACATCGAATAAAATGAAATGATTCGATCTCGAATATTCTTGCTCCTGTATTTTTAAAATCGAATATCCTTTGAGAGCTCTCAAAGATTCGCTACGACAAAAAGTTTGGGAAAAGAAAAATTGTTGGCGCTGAAAATTTACAAGTTTCTCTCAATTTTTATGAGGACCGTAACAATTTCGAGATACCGAAATGGTTCTTCGTTGTTAATTAATTTAAATGATTCCTATGAAGCAAAATATTTTCAAAATTATCGATCATGTCTTACTAGGTATTTCACTAGGTTAATCCAATAGTTCGAAGCTAACCATAAAATGACAAAAGTCAACTTATGCCCGATATAAGCTCACAAATGTTATAAAGGCGAAAACTTGCATGTGTGTATGTGTGAATGTGTGTGTGTTTGTTACTCATTCACGAACCATTTTGGCTAAAATTTGGAATGTCACATAGACTATATATTATTTATATCCTGGAAAATCCACGCTTACCGCAATATTTGTAATTTTTATAGTGTAAACTGAGATTTGTGTCAATGAGATATAGCTGTAGCTATATGTATTGCTATATAAAACTTGGTCGGAATTATTTAGCTCAGCGAGTTGCGAAGTTGAAGTGGTAATGTGCGGGGCACATAGCTCAGAGAACCGATGGACGTTTGGATCCCAAGGTGCAGGAATGGCGACCCCGCACCGGTAAACGTAGCGATGGTCGACCCCAAACTAGGTGGACAAACGTCATCAAACGAGTCGCAGGGAGACCCTGGATACAAGCGGCCCTAGACCGTGGCCATTGGAACTCTCTACAAAAGACCTATGTCCAGTAGTGGACGTCAATCGGTTGTTGATAATGATGATGATGATAATGATGTTGGGAAAGGAAGTGATAACGGAAAAGGGGACAGGGATGAGACTTGAGACAATATTCAGTTACAAACTAGCTTATTCCAGATAAATTTTAAATACCCTAATATTTAACGCCATCATCGGCCTATCTGGTGTTAAATATTTTCATTTCCGGAACAGCGAAACCTTCGAATAAAAGTGCGCTTAAAATCATATGAATTTAAAATATATATCCACTCATATTTTCAATTCAGAAGGAGAATAACGCTTCACGGTTCGCTAAAAGTTTTTTAAAATAGAATCCAATTTAAAGCCGACATTTTATGTCAACAGTACTGCAGCGTTACAAGACGAGAGGTGGACCATTGTCGCCTTAAAATGTAGGTGACTGCTTCATACTGACATAATATTCTACTTCAAGTGAGGACCTCCGTGGCGCAGTGCGTGCGCTGTTGCATTATAAGTTGGAGGTCCTGGGTTCGAATCACGGCTCCAATCTAGTCTGGAGGCTTCGGCCATGGCTAGTTACCACCCTACCGATATTGGCGATACGTTTTCGCAAAGCGATTTAGCGTTCCGGCAAGATATCGCGTAGAAACCAATTAGGAGTGTGGGTTTACCATACCCCTAACAAGTTAGCCCGCTACCATCTAAGACAGCATCATCACTTACGACCAGGTGAGATAGCTGTCAAGGGCTAACTTATAGTGTATAAAAAAACATTATAAGTTATCCCTTGACTGTAATGCCGTCTGGTGATAATTGGTGAGTGATGATACAGTCTAAGATGGTAGCGGACAGGAGCGTTCATTTTGCACATGCATAAAAACAGTTCATACCCTGCCCTTGTGCTCCGGAGAAATTCACCTCAATTCATTGAAGGCTAGGGGTTCATCATGCACTTCATATATGGTTAAAAGCACTGTCTGCCCTAAATACTCATATTAAAGAAGAATTATTTGATATTGATTGTTTGTTAACCTGTGGGGTATGTTCAGTATCTACGCGGGAAAGTACCAAGACTTCCGCCCATCTGTATTTGCAGAGCGATGCGTTGAAGCTCACTCCTTTTTCCATTTGTAAGAGAAGTCATGACCTCAGCCGTGGGATGTTAAATGGCTGATGATTATGTTGCTGTATTTGATATTGCCTACGATAATATATAGATATTGTCTAGATATTGTCCAGATACGATATCTGGATATTGTGACAACGTACTAATAATACTCGTGCCATTAAGTGTATTTAACACTAGTTTAAGAGCTTATGTTTGTGCTCAAGCTCTCTGGAGTTCGACTTTAACTAATTCTTTCTAACTTCAAATGTTTCATGTTTCTTGTCTGCCAAATTCTCTCCCGTTTCGTCTAGGAATTTGAGCCGTACTTTGACAGATCGGTAAGTCAGTGAATCAGTTTCTTTTTGTATAACGATAATAAAAATCAAAATATGTCAATTTCGGAAAATAGAGATAAACTCTTAAATCCATTATAAACCAGAGCATTTCTGTGTCAACTAAAACCAAACTGTACCGCTACGAGACGTAGCAACATTGTTGCGGCATAAAATATGAGTTTGTAGCGACCACATTTACAATTTCAGTTTCGCATTGTAACAAGTGCTTTATGTTTTTAAAAGACACGATACTATTGCTTGACAAGCAATTTTTCTTAGTTAATATAAAAATATGATTAAAAAAAACGCCCACGGTGATAGATTAAAAAGTTATCGATTTTACCCGTAGGCTCATGTTTTACGGCTCACTACAGAGCACGGATCTCCACTCAGTATGAGAAAGGTTTGTCCATAGTCCACCACGCTGGTCATGCGGATTGCCAGACTTTACACGCCTTTGAGAACATCACGGAGAACTCTCAGGTGTGCAGGTTTCCTCACGACGTTTTCCTTCACCGTTGAAGCAAGTGATATTTTAATACCCTAAAAACGCACATAAATCCGAAAAGTGAGAGTTGCGTGCCCGGAATCGAACCCAAGACTTCTGATTAGGAGGCGGACGTCCTAACCACTAGGCTATCACAGCTTTTACATATGTGCTACTAAATTAATTATTATTGATAATTAATTTAGTAGCACATAACTCAGAAAAGTTAGAGTTGCGTGCCCGGGATCGAACCCTCGACCTCTGATTTGAAGGCGGACGCCCTAACCACTATCTATCATATTCGTAGCTCTTCTTAGTTCATATAAAACTTAATTTAAAAAAACGCACAGTGACAGGCATTAAAAAAGTTATCAATTTTATCTGTTTTTCGATATGCGTACCCCTAATTCTGCTGCTTATTATTACTATAACCCTTGCTAGATTGCCTAGTAGTGGTCGCTTTTATGCGATAAGGCAGTCTATAATCATTTCTTTTTATATTTGTATTGTATTTCATATCTAGTAATTGTTGTTATATGCTGAGAATTATCATCCTCGATGCTCCGGTGTCATCATAATTATTTCTCTTCTATCTCCTGAAATTGTCATCGTAGAAATCTATATGATGAGTATTTTGATGACGTTTATTTTCGTATCAAAAGTTTAAATTTTTTTGTCGAAATATTGGAAATTTGGCAAGACAAGGCGTATTCTATCCTCATTTGCAATAGGACTTTTCCTATTGCAAATTTCATTTCTGATATTCTTTTTGAAAACAAAACCAACGATTTATGCCTGAAAGGTGATATAAGCAAAATACGTTGAGAAATGGCAACATCTTGACAACTCCGCACCAGTTTTACTCGTGGCAACATTTGACATAACCACGTTACAAAATAAAACATCTCCCCATACATCAAAAACTTGTTTCTTATTCGATTATTTATTCACGCAAGCTGTGCGAATGTTTGCGAGATCATGTCTCACAGACGTACATGCGGGCCAAGTTGTACTGCAATAATTCGGAGTTTATTTGCGTTGTGGCCATTAGCGTGTTAATTATTCAGTTGTGCAAACTGCTCGCTGTGCCCGCTGATACTGAGGCTTCCTCCTACTTTAATGCACAGTTTGTAAAGAACATACCGAGTTTAAAATCTGCTAGTTGTTTAACTGTTTACTGTTTTATTTGATTCAGGAAATTTGACCGTATCTATCAATATACGTTTGGAACCCTCATAGCTTTAGTTTTAAGTTTACGAATATAGTTATCACCATGAAATAACTACTGTGTAAATTATTGACGCGTCAAAAGTGCCTTTTTAAGGACTATTTGAATAAAGATTATTTTAAATTTGAATTTGAATTAGAAATATCGCGATCGTCTCGTCGTCTCGTTCGTCGAAAAGTTTATTTTTCGCGCACGCAGATTACTATTTTTGGGGACACGTATACGACACAGTTGGTCGTGGAGATCAGGAGCATCGACGTCTCCCCACAAAATTTGGCACATTATTTTGAGTTGGTCGCAAGTCCGCCTGACCTTCAAGGAGTTGAGCATAGATTTTGCTTGAGCCCAGAAGTTGGACATACAAAGGCTAAGAATTGACATAGAATTTTTTTTTTTTTTATCCACTACAAGTTAGCCCTTGTCGGCAATCTCACATGATGGCAAGTGATGATGCAGTCAAAGATGGTAGCGGGCTATCCTGTTAGGGGTATGGAAAACGCATACTCCTGATTGGTTTCAACGCGCCATCGCGCCGGAACGCTAAATCGCGACACGTTTTTGTCGATAGGTGGTAACTAGCCACAGCCGAAACCTCGACTCGTGACTCGAGCCAGGAATCGAACCCAGGACCTCCAACTTTATAATACGACAGCGCGCGCGCTGCGACACGGAGGTCGTCGAATGATGATGATGATGGTATGTACGATAATATTTGATTAGAATTTTGGTAATATCTTATGCAAACTAGCCTAAACTGTTTCTAAATAATCTAACACTGTTATTCAAAACGCCTGCCTCGTCGGCTGAGTTAGTTCCAATAAAATTATTTCGCTGCATTGTTATATCACGAGTCTGTCAAGTTTCCTGTTTAGGGGCGTGTTTAACTTCATTAAGCATAATACACGCCCGAAACATACTCGTTTAAGTCCAATCTAAGTTTACATGTAAATAAATTATCATGCAGTCGGCAGTTCGCTGCACCGCGCGACGCTATACAAATACCTGCGAGTAACTCGCAGTGTTTGCGATAATTGAACGGGTACTATGTGGATTATAGGATAAAAGTTTTAATAATTGAAAACAAAAATAATGGAATTCAATTGAATTGAATTTAATACATTTTGTATTCTCGAGTAAGTCGTAAATTTTTGACGACCTCCGTGGCGTCGCATGTCGCATTTTAAAGTTGGAGGTTTCCGGTTCGATTCCCGGCTCGAGTCTGGTCTGGTGGGAGGCTAAGCCGTGGCTAGTTACCACCCTACCGACAAAGACGTCTCGCCAAGCGATTTAGCGTTCCGGCACGATGTCGCGTAGAAACCAATTAGGGGCGTGGGTTTACCATAGTCCTAACAGGTCAGCCCGCTACCATCCTAGACAGCATCATCACTTACCACCAGGTGAGATAGCAGTCAAGGGCTAACTTGTAGTGCGTAAAAAAAAATTTGCTTGTGTGTGGTGTTAATAAAAAGTATATACATTCATTCTCTCATTCATTCGAACTCGTATTTTATGTGAAAAAGATTTTTCGGTCTATTTTCTTATTAATAAAATCGTATTCTGCGAAATCTTAAGAGCTATTCCAATACAAATACAAATTATCAAATGCTTACATGAACTACCTACCTACAGGTTCTTTTTAACTTGCTGTAATTGTTGTTCAATTTATTGAACAGCCTACAAGAAATGATTACAATTTTATTTAACTTACCGCGAATTTCATCCCATTTTGTTGGTGGGTATTTGTGATGAAAATAGCCTTTCATTAGCAACACAATTCAGTCTACTCTGCAAGTGTGTTCTACCTACTGATTACCACCATAATAAAGCTATATTGTATGAAGTTATGGAATACTAATAGCGAACCAAAACTTTGTATACCTATAATATGAGGGATAGGATACCGTGACAATCGCTTGTAGAAGCAACATGTCTGAATGTCTGACGACATACCCTTTGTATTTTATATAAATTTCATAATGATTATTTTTCGTGTACAATAAATTCAAAACGTTTGAGATTAAATAAATAGTTTTCTCGTCACTCCTTGAGTGTCTTTTTGGTTTGGAACCCACCCCACGAGCCACATCTAACACTCAATATATTCAAATTCAAATTCAAAATAATCTTTATTCAAATAGTCCTTAAAAAGGCACTTTTGACGCGTCAATAATTTACATAGTAGTTATTTCATGGTGATAACCTTAAAACTAAAGCTATGAGGGTTCCAAACGCGCCCCGGTCTAAGAAGAAGCCCACAACAAACTTAGCCGGGGTTTTTCTTTTTTTTTCGTTATTACCATCTCACATAATGAATAATAAACTATAGTACCTATGGAGATAGAGCAATTCACACCCAAGCTTTTTTATCGTTTATATAATCCTTAATATCGTAATATGATTTTTCTACAAGCTTTCGTTTTATAAAAACTTTGAACTTAACAGTAATAATAGGAAATAAAATAAAAGTTAATTCAACGCGCTTCGCTTACATTACTTCAACATATGTTTACTTTTACCCAGACTTCAATATTAGCTCGAGGAGTCAGTCGTAAAACGCGTAATAATATATGAGGACAAGCCTAAAACTGATATAAATGTAAAAGCATGAGCAATAGGGGTATAAATTGATAGTTTTAGTGGGTACTTCACAGCAATAGTTGTAAGCACATCAGCCTAACTACATTTGAAGTTGCCGGCCAGCTAAAAGGTCATTACAGCTAATAGTCAGAGACCCAACCTTCTAATAAATTGCTCAGTGACATACACATAAATAACTCACTTATTCACATTCCACTCACTCATACGCCGTAAATACAGAGACATATTAATTTTTAAGCTGTGATGGCCTAGTTGAAGCTGTGATGGCCTAGTGCCGCTGTGATGGCCTGGCTCTAACTTTTCGGAGTTATGTGCGTTTTTAAGCCATTATAATATCACTTGCTTCAACGGTGAAGGAAAACATCGTGAGGAAACCTGCACGACTGAGAGTTCGCCATAATGTTCTCGAAGGCGTGTGATATCTGCCAATCCGCACATGGCTAGCGTGGTAGACTATGACCAAACCCTTCTCATATTGAGAGGAGACCCGTGTTCTGTAGTGAGCCGGCAATGGGTTTGTCATGATTAATTTTTAACTGCCTAATAATTTTCCATCGCGCTCAAATAAAATCAATCAACTGTATTTAAATAAAATCGCCCTTTATTTAAATTTTAACACGTTCACATAAATTCCATTTAAAAATATTGCTGTTACATACATTTGTAAATGAACGCTTTGTGAGCACAGTAGATTAGCAGTTATTAGCGGCGCCGCTGGAGTAACACATTTTTATTTTATTGAAATTCCATTGAGTTGGGGCGCCCGATCCACCACTATAATATACATAACTAGCAGTAACCCGTGATTTCGTTCATGTAAAAATGTTTGTTTCTCACGAGACTAAAAAAAATCTAAGCTTTTTCAAGATCGGTAACGTGATCATTATACTTTGACGTAAGAACTTGTTATAATGTATAAATCACATAACAGATTCATCACAAATAGACAGAAAGATATTTTTATATTTAATAAATTATTTTTTACTTTATAACTTGAAACCAATTTTCATGTCACGTAATCGTGTCAAACTTAAAAAACATGTCAACTTCAAACACCCATTCTGCCCTTACAGTGGATTTAAAAACTACCTGCCATATTTAAAAAAAAATTCAATGGTGTGATTCATCCTTCATTCATTCGCTGCCGGGCGCAGCAACAGTGACTAACTCTGTTTTTTTTTTTTATATTAAAGAATCATATGGTGTTCGTACAGTAATCGTAAAGTATTTTTTAATAAGAATAAAAAAAAACTCTTATATTATAATATTTTCACGTTGTTTTACATCATGTAGTCTCTTGGTCTAAGAGAGAATATGAATTATTCGTAGATAGCGGACATGCGACGGCGAGGGGGTGAAATTATTGTACTTACGCGGTCCCGTACTCCCAAAACAAGTTGAAGTTCAATCTAATTTTCACGCTTGAATAAAATAAATGTACTAATTGCCTATGAGACAAACTTAAATTGGCTTTCACTTGATCATAACAACTTTGGAAATGGGAAATTGGAAATCGTATTTAGCGTGACATTTATATGTTACTGGCTGGATGCCCGTGTGGAATTCCTATAGATTTTTTAAACGATGTTTGTTATTGAAGATTATGCCATGTCGCATTCTTGTTCCCGTCCGCTAGCTTCTCAATCTCTAATATCGAGGACTATGGCAATGGTTGCAGCTCATCGACGTGATGTTTTTTTGTCACATATCCCACGGAATCATGGATTTTATTAGGATATAAGATTTTATTTCACCCCGATTTAACATGTATGTTAAACCGGGGTGAAATCTAAGTCCATCCGCGTCAGTTCGCGTTTATAATATTGCTATGATATATAAATCATATATTTCTATTCGTATATATGTAAAGTAACAAAAACATCGAGCGAATATTTTATAAAGTGTAGTATTATTGAATAGTATCTTCAATATCGTAATAAGGCCTTTTTCGTAAGAAACCTGCGCATCCAACAAAAAATTTAGGTATATGCCAAATTATACCTAATTATAATGTAGGTTCTTATAAATCCTAATTAACGTTATAATTGCAAATGTTAGATTATCCTAGCCATGTGTGTATTGGCAGATGTGGCGGGCCTTTAAGAACATTATGGAGAACTCTCAGGCATGCAGGTTTCCTCACTTGAATCAAGTGACATTTAATAGAAAGAAAACGAGTTAAAGGTTCGAACCCCTGAACTTTGACAGAACTAGAAGGCTGACATCCTAATCACTAGGCTATCACAGCTTACTTTAGCTTTGTATAAATATATATATATGGTCAAATAAACTGTTTGATTTAACATTGCGTACGCATTGTTTAACACGATAATTGGTCAATAGTTTGTTGGTTAAATCAATGTAAAAGGGATAGGGTTAATCAACGATATAACGGTACTCGTATATTAGCGAAATTCCCAGCTCTATGGAGACTATAATTAGCTAATAAGCAAGCTATCAGGGACGGTAATACAGTTGACCTAGTATAGCTACCACGATTCGCCACTAATTGAATAGGTAAACCGGAACCTAATATTAATGTTACGGTTGGATCCATCACACAGTTTTAGATTAGTTAACTCACGTTCTCTACGTGTTGGACCCCTTAACCCACACAAGCTTTAAGAGCCGGGTCCAAGCGGGTTAGGAGGGTTAGAATGAGCTATTTTTAGGTAACTTCTTTATACAAATTTGTACACCAACCACATATAGCATTTCTATTTTTTTATGCATTACAAGTTAACCATTGATGGCAATTGCACCTGATGGTAAGTGATGGTGCAGTGTAGGATGGTAGCGGGCTTTCCTGTTAGGAGTATGGTAAACCCATACTCCTAATTGGTTTCTACGCAACATCGTGCCGAAACACTAAATCTCGTGGCGACTCGTCTTTGTCGATAGGATTGTGGCCACGGCCAAAGCCTCCCACCAGATAAGACTCGGGTCGGGAATCGAACCCAGGACCTTCGACTTTATATTGCGACACCGCACGCTCTACGCCGTGGAGGTTCGTCGAACAAAAAATTTTTACATAAAAAATCTACAGATAGATGAATAAAGAAGTACATCATCATCATCATCATCATGATCAACCCATTCTCGGCTCACTACAGAGGACAGGTCGCCTCTCAATATGAGAATATGAGAAAGGTTTGGCCACAGTCCACGCTGGCCATGTGCGGATTGGCAGACTTCACACGCCTTTGAGAACATTATGGAGAACTCTCAGGCGTGCAGATTTCCTCACGATGTTTTCCTTCACCTTTGAAGCAAGTGATATTTTAATTATTTTAAAACGCACATAACTGAAAAGTGAGAGGTGCGTGCCCGGATTTGAACCGCCAACCTCTGATTAGGAGGCTGACGCCCTAACTAGTGGTTATCACCGCTTATCAATAAAAAAGATAGATCCACCGAAAGCGTGAAATCGTGGAATTTTCATTCCTTCATAATCCACATAAAGGGAAAACATTTCTTTTTATATATATAAATATTTAGCAGTCGATTTATTAAAGGATGGGTGTAACAATGATATTTACTTGGTATTTTCCATTTGAAGTGGTTTCAGCGAAATAGGCATGTAGAGTTATTTTTCTTTGATTAAAATCTATCTATATGTATATAACTCGAAGAACCGATGGACGTTGGGGTCCCAAGGTGCTGGAATAGCGACCCCACACCGGTAAACGTAGCGTTGGTCGACCCCCAACTAGGTGGACGGACAAGAAGCAAGCGGCCCAAGACCGTGATCATTGGAACTCCCTACAAAAGACCTATGTCCCAGCTGTGGACGTCAATCGGTTTTTAATGATGATGATGATGATAAATATAAAAACGAAAAATCACTGACGTACTTACTTACTTACTGATTAATCACGAGATCTCAAAAACTATTGTACGTATAAAGCTATAATTTAGCAAATTAGGTAATTGATAGTTAAGAATTGAATGTCAGCTAAATTATCAGGTATTTGAATTTTCCTTCCCTAAGGGGGTAAAATAGGGTTTGAAGTTTGTATGAAGGTGTATGTTTTTTAATTTACAGACACGAAAATCGGCAATTTGACATTAGCCTGTAGCTTACTTTCTGAAGCAGGGCATTGGCCGCACGGGAAACCTCAGTCTCACGGGAGACTCAATTTTATGCAGACAAAGTCGCGGGCAACAACTAGTAAAGTTATAAAAGTTCTTATACGAAATGGCTACTACTGTAAATCAGCTAATACTTTAAAATTAGGCTGAGTAGCTATCCACTTTGGGTTTTCTTTTACTTTGTAGATTTCATTTATATTTGAATCATAAAATGTTTCGCAGTTTATACATTTTAAAAATATTTTATCAGTTTCTAGGAGTTGAAAATCAATGGATGTTTCTAATAAAATAGGTACATACATTTGCAACCGTCTTAATAAGGCTAACTAATGGATGCCCGCAATTTCGTTTGCGTACCCACTGATTCTGATTTCCCTTGAGATTAAGAAATTTTATCGCCATAGCAAAGTCTTTAGAAAGCAAGTTAGTGGTTTCGATCCCCGGCAATGGCAATTTGGGAATACTTCATGATTAACCCATTGCCGGCTCACTTCAGAGCACGGGTCTTCTCTCAATATGAGAAGGATTTGGTCATAGTCCACCACGCTGGCCATGTGCGGATTGGAAGACTTCACACGCCTTTGAGAACATTATGCAGAACTCTCAGACATGCAGGTTCCCTCACGATGTTTTCCTTCAGCGTTGAAGCAAGTGATATTTTAATTGCTTAAAATCGCACATAACTTCGAAAAGTTACAGGTGCCCGGGATCGAACCCCCGACCTCTGACTAAAAGACGGACATCCTAACCACTAGGTTATCACAGCTTCTTTGGGAATTCATAATATTTAAATTTTCTCTATTTCGGTATGTCCAGCCTCCCCGGCTTCCGCCATGGCTCGTTACCGCCCTACCAACAAAGATGTGCCACCAAGCGATTCGTTCCGGTACATTACCGCGTTGAAACCAATTAAAGAGAGGAATAGGTTTAATATAACTGACTTACCCCTAAAACAGGCTAATCCAATATCATCAGACTGCATTATCACTTACCGCCAGGCAGGGGGGAGTTAACGATTGTTAATACCTTAAGTTAATCAGACTTTAAATCTCTGTTCCATAACTTGACTCCTTCTGAAATGACTGACCGGCTATCAGCTAAGATCTCAATAAAGACCTAATCTTTAATGGAATACAAAAAATGCCAAATTTCTCAAGTAAAAAGATCGCACTCCACAAATTAATATAATACGGGATATTTGCAGAAAGACAACAAAAATCAAAGTCCAAAATTACGAAAAACACGTCACAAAAACCTAATGAATCATTTGTAACATGCGTTTCAAAAGTACTTGTGTTAATAGTCTAAAATATACCGTAATTAAATAACAATAATGAAAATTAAAACGCCTCAAACACTGCGTCTGCATTGTAAAGTCAAGTTAAGTGAGTATTTCCGTACGGTCAAGTTAAAGCAACGATAAATATGTATGGAGGTATACCGAGAGCGGCGCGCTAAGAATCCGCACTGGATTCCAGCGAAATACTCCGTGAAAGCCTTCGTTACATGAATATAATGGCTCGAGTATTGTCCGTGAGCAAAGTGCTCTACTAGCATAATGCTGCCCAGATTTAAGTAAATTAACATTCTTATGTTGTTTGCTAATATGCACCGGTTAATTTTCATTCATAATGTTAATTAGATTGAGAACGTATTTGTTTACAAACTGGCACCATTAAATTATTCTAATTTTAAATACCATTACAGATAATAATCATACAGGTACAAGCACAGATGTTATAATAACAACAGATTTATTTCAGAAATAATCTGTGGTAGGTATATTAAGAGACTCTTACGTATAATGTATAATAATTAATTTATGTTAAAATAAAAAAGCAATCTATTTAATCAAACAATAAACAGCAAGTATAATTTGCTATACTCCGCCGACAACCGGGAGATTTGTATAATATAACACCACACAAGATTTTGTGTGGTGTTATATTATTCCACTAGAACAGGTTCTATTTTTTATCAATTATTGTTTATCATGGACTTCCGCAAAGTAACGCCTGCTTCTATTCATTATATATTTAATTTTTCTATTCACACTTTCGACAACATTCTGTCCCTAAATAGAGTTCCATAACAAATTTACTTAATTTACGAGTATTAATGTTATATATATTTCATCAGGTTCATAAGTTCTGATGGCTTGCTTTAATTTTTTATAGTAGCTAAATGCTATATATTGCAGTCAAATGCTCTGTAATAGCTTCAAAGCTAACATAATAATGATAATAGGGTAAGTCGTATGACTAAGTGTTCAGCTAACTTAATAGAGTGCTAAGACATAGAGCTTTATTGCCAGTTTATTTCATTATCATAGTCATTAGCACGGTGCACTTAAATTTTAAATGTAGCCGGAATTGTTTCGAGAACATATTTTTTTTTGTAGAATAAAAAGATTACCTATTAAAATATTAAATTTAATAAACCAATTTCTTAAATATTTGAATAATATATTTATTTTTTTATTTTATTTATTTATTAGACATTAATATAAAAGGAATATAATTAGTTTATACAATAAAGGCACCGAAAAAACCAAAGAGGTTTGTCCTCGGTGCTAATCAGTAACTTAACAGCTTAAAACTAGAGGAACTGAGTAAGCATATTAGGCATTTGACATTTTTAATGTGTAATTTTTGGAACGCTGGAGGTAGTTCGTTCATGACTATGAAACGGTGTATTGAAGAAAAATACGAAGGACATGTTCGATCAGATTTACTAATAATCTATAGGTGCAGCATTAATCTATTGTGTACAAAGAAGCTAAGAAAACAATGGAAGACGTAAAGACATACGTGTCTTAGGCAAAGCCAGTTGGGTGTGCCTAACAAGTACGTCGCGGAGACGTAACACCCGCATTTGTGTTTTAGACTTAGATGTATACTTAATAATGCGCCCGTTAACTTAACAAACCCGCGATGAAGTGAGGCGTTTAAGTTAAATTTGTTTTTAGCGGTAAGAACGTTTGTTAATAAAGTTAAACTGTGTTATTATTGTTATTTAGTTTTTGAATAGTTTATCAGAAATAAGATAATAAAATGTAATAGGTACATACTTGAAGCGGTGATAGCCTAGTGGTTAGGGCGTCAGCCTCCTAATCAGAGGTCGGTCGTTCGAATCCGGGCATGCACCTCTAAATTTTCGGAGTTATGTGCGTTTTAAAAAAATATCACTTGCTTCAACGGTGAAGGAAAACATCGTGAGGAAACCTGCACGCCGGAGAATTCTCCATAATGTTCTCAAAGGCGTGTGAAGTCTGCCAATCCGCACATGACCAGCATGGTGGAGTATGGCCAAACACTTCTCATATTGAGAGGAGACCCGTGCTCTGTAATGAGCCGGTAATGGGTTGATCATGATAAGGTACTTACAACTGGACGTGAATCTTTGTTACCTATATTTATTTGTATTTTGATATGAATACTATAATAGAGACCACATAATATCGGACGACCTCTGTAGCGCAGAGCGTGCGCTGTCGCATTATAAAGTTGGAGGTCCTTGGCTCGATTCCCGGCTCGAGTCTGGTCTGGTGGGAGGCTTCGGCCGTGGGAGGCTTCGGCCGTGGCTTATTACCACCCTACCGACAAAGACGTGTCGCCAAGCGATTTAGCGTTCCGGCACGATGTCGCGTAGAAACTAATAAGGAGTATGCGCTGGCAATACCCTAACAGGTACGCCCGCTACCATCTGACTGCATCATCACTTACCACCAGGTGAGATAGCCGTCAAGTTGTAGCATATAAAAAAAACTTATAGGAGCCGATTTCGTGAATGTAACTAAAACCAGTAGACCACTAGACGATATATTGGATTTGGTAACACTTCCGGTGCTTTATCGTTATGCGGATGTACTGGCTCCATCCAGTACGCAATCTTGCGCCAACCTTTGACATTTATTCCGTAACACGAAAATAGGCGAAGTTGGTGTATAGTCTCAGAGGGTGCGGATGATTCTTCAACATCCGTGCTACCTTCAAATACCTCTGCATACGAAGACGTATCGCTGAACATGAACATGAAAGAAATCAATGTAATAAATACCTATAATCATAATCAACCCATTGCCGGCTCACTACAGAGCACGAGTCTCCTCTCAGTATGAAAAGGGTTTGGCCATCCACCACGCTGGCCACATGCGGATTGGCAGACTTCACCCTTGAGAACATTATGAAGAAATCTCAGGCATGCAGGATTCCTCAAGATGTTTTCCTTCACCGTTGAAAGAAGTGATATTTTTTTTTATTGCTTAAAAACGCACATTTTACATTTCTGGTTCTCAGTGATTTTAAGGGGCCGATTTTTAAGCATTTCAGAAACAACCTTGGTATTCAATCATAAGCTCATTGTAAATGTTTTGAATGTCAAATATTTATTATCCAAATCAAAAAAAAAAGGTTGGACGAAGTTATCATCCAAATTAAATTCTGTGGTTACTAGTGTTCATTAAATTTACAATCTTCCAAATAAACACTTTAAGATTATTTATTTTTATTATTAAAAAATCATTTCTAATAACTAAATAACGAAACACGTAACTTAATTACGCTCTTCTGCCAATAATTATTGAACTCGTATAAATATTCAATGAAAAGGAAACATACCACCGTCTCTTAGTCTATAGTTCTTACACCGATATGCGATGAATTTGCGTCTACGCTTTAGTATGAATGCTCGCACTTTAAAGAATAAAAGAACCTATTTCTGGGAAATATTTTACATTCCTACCTTCTCTTGTTTGGCTTTCTTAATAATAGCGGCTTTAGGTTGTAACGTATATTTTCGACTGTATATTTTTGTATGTTTTGCTTACTGCAACGCAGTGAGTATTGTCCCGAAAATACTTAAAAATGCGTACTTATTCTTAACGCTCTAGTATACACCTAAAGTATCAACCTTTTATACAACGACTTCAAATTATAAAGATGGATAGATACTCTTTATTGCACACAAATTATTATTCAACACATCGTACATATAAATATGAAAAACGGTCGTATGCTTAAGAAATCTCTTCCAGACAACCCTATGGGAAAAAAAAAATTGAAAGTATTTATATCACTGATTTACTATGTTATAAGTTTGACAATTAACTGGAACGATAAATTTTTAACCGTTTTCAAATGAAATAAAACATTAAAATATAGTATTTAGTAGTTTGTGATACAAACATATAATCAAAAATATAAAATCCTATCCTACTTAATATTATAAACCTAATGGATGGATGTTTGTTACTATTTCACGTAAAAACTACTAAATGGATTTTAATGAAACTTTACAATAATATAGATTATACATAAGAATATCACATGGGCTACAATTTATAAAGACATTGTGTGAATTTTCCAAAATATGACGATAAATGTCAAGTAATTAGGAAAATATCTACCGTCTGCAAGCTATTCTGGCGTGCGTGCCAAAACCGCTAGAGTTACACGTATGTCATGTATGATGGAAATGTTTATCTTACATAGTCCTACAAAAAAGCCCGCCACAGTATATATCTATATCTTATATTGTGTAAGCCATTATACCCGAAATAGTGACCCATAACTTAACTAAATACAAGAAAATAGTAATAAATTGATTCCTAAATGAAATAAGATACTTTACCGCTTCTGGTACCTATACTTGATAAAAATAATATGTCTTTCACGCTACATCAATTGGAACTAATATAAGCTTCTCGAAATACTAATCCTGCGCAGACAAAGTCGCAGGCACCAGCTAGTTACATATATAATAAATAGTCAAATAATAAACAAACAGATCAGATCCTAGGCGGAAACAAAATAATGACCTCGCGATGATCCCCGAACATAACAACGCGGACCTGCCATTCAGGGGGCCCCATTAAACCGAATATTGGATATTGAAATACGTATCCCATGTTCTAAGCCAATTAGTTGGTCATTTTTGCAGTGGGACGGTCGCATTCACCGGTACTGACTAAGCTGGCGTAAGCCGGTTATACCCGGTACGAATCTAATTAAAGGACACTGTGTCCGTTCGGAACGCTGACAGTTACCATTTACCGCGTTTTTTCTCTCTCCACGTAAACATTTCAAAGGCCGCTTTAATTGGTTTGTTTGTCAAAAAGGGTTTTACTGAAACTCCCGCAGCATAGTGCGGCGGAACGAGAAAGCTTTGTTAAAAACGTCGAAGTTTATGACGTAACAGTCAGAGGTCAAAGTGTTATGAGATTAAACGGTTTATACGATCTTATGCGACCAGTTCTGCCCGCGTGTACTTACTGTATCCTTACTTCCCCAGTTAAGTAAATATGGACATTGCAGTGAAAAGGAGGACGAACAAATTTATGAATTTATAAGTTGGCTTGTTAAGATACTCGGATGAAAATTCATATTTGTAATTGTCCAAATCTAACACCTGAATGAAAAATTTCATTAATAACCTTTTAACTATGACACTCTGCAAATAGTACCGACAAAGACGTGTCGCCAAGCGAGTTAGCGTTCCGGTACGATGTTGCGTAGAAACCATGTAGAAGTATGGGTTTGCCATACCCTAATAGGTTAGCCCGCTATAGCTTATCTTAGACTTCATCATAACTTACCATCAGGTGTGATTACCGTTAAGGGTGAACTTGTACTATATATAAATATGAGTTGTTGGGTGTGAAATATTGCTCTAATAAGATAGCTCTTAACATAATTTTAAGTGGCATGTGAGATGGTGATAACCCTCATAGTTTTAGTTTTAAGTTTACGAATGTAGTTATCACCATCAAATCACTACTATGTAAATTATTGACGCGTCAAAAGTGCCTTTTAAAGGAAATAGTCCTTTAGTCCTAGAATAAAGATTATCGGAATTTGAATTTGGAAACATATATACAGTATGTGTGTAAAGTATACATACATACTTGGGTCAAATATAAAAACCTTAATCCATTAAAGACAACCTGTCCGAATGAAATATGGCTACATAAATGCATTAGGTACCCTTGCTAGTACTTGGGTAAGTACTCCATGGTATAAACTTAATCAAATCCTTAATGCAGCGACCGCATTTTCTGAAAATTAATACGATTGTTCTGTTTTCTCTTGGAAAATTTATTCGTTATTTAGAATAATGAAACGGGAGTACACGCTCGGGGAAATCCATTCTCTAACAATTTAAGACGGAGGTTCGTAATGTGTAACAATTTTTCGTCAGTAATAACAGTATGCAAATCAGGGACTGACGATATCATGTCTTGCTATAGTCGGATCTAATAACATTAACACAACTACTACAGTACACATTCATTTGTATTCAAGCATTGCTATATATTTACATGGTGTAGAAGTCAGAAGTGGGAATAACTAGTATTAAATTGAAAATAAGTCTACAAATTATATTTTCAACTAAATACTAGTTATTTTCACTGAAAAATAAGTATAGCACTGTATTTCGGAGAGTAATTTTATGTTTTAATAAAATATTTTTGTCAAGACATTAAGAATATCTTCGATCAAAAATGTGCTAGATACGCGATCCCGTAAAAAAAAAAAGTGTCAGTTTTCTGGTTTATCATTCAAAATTATTGGATGAATTTGTAATTTGTATGTCTTTACTTTAACTTGTACTTACGCTTTTTTGGATATAAAACACAAACACGTTAGATTTTTTTCAATGCAAACTCACAAAAAATGAACTTCAGTTTATTACAACCTCAGAGGATTTTTTTACAACCTCCGTAGCGCAGTGCGGTCTCTGTTGCAATAAAAAGGAGTACTGAGTGCGATTCCCACCTGTTCTTCTGGTCTAGTAAGAAGCTTCGGCTCCTCTTTACCACCCTACTGGCATACATATCGCCATGCAATTTAGCGTTCCAATACGATGCTGTTTCCGAGGCTTTCTGGATGTTCATGGGCCATGGTAAATATTTAACATTAAGTGTTAACTGCTCGTTTATACAAAAAAATATTCTTATTTTTACCGATGCTTATAGACGACTTATAGCGCATCTATTTTTTTTTATTCACTACAAGTTAGCCCTTGACGGCAATCTCACCTGATGGCAAGTGAGGATGCAGTCTAAGATGATAGCGGGCTAACCTGTTAGGGGTATGGTCAACCCATACTCCTAATTGGTTTCTAAACGATATAGTGTCAACGCTAAATCGCTTGGCGACACGTCTCTACCGGTAACTAGCCACGACCAAAGCAGACCAAACTCGAGCGGGGAATCGAAACCAGTACCTCCAACTTTATACGGTTTACTTACGGCTACACTTACATTATTACATTAAAAATAGAAATTAATTCTAGCAACTGACAAAGTTTAAAAATAAGCTGTGATAGCCTAGTTGCTAGGGCGTCAGCCTCTTAATCAGAGGTCGGCGGTTCGAATCCGGGCACGCACCTCTAACTTTTCGGAATTATGTGCGTTTTTAAACAATTAAGATATCACTTGCTTCAACGGTGAAGGAAAACATCATGAGAAAACCTGCACGCTTGAGAGTTCTCCACAATGTTCTCAAAGGCGTGTGAAGTCTGCCAATCCGCACATGGCCAGCGTGGTGGACTATGGCCAAAACTCTTCTCATATTGGGAGGAGACCCGTGCTCTGTAGTGAGCCGGTAATGGGTTGATCATGACTAAGTTTATTGCCCATTTAAAAGTAAACACAACACTTATAAATTAGGTAACATATCTATATCAATATTGATCGAAGCTTACAATGCAAATGTCTAGCTCCGCGTTCGCTTGTAACATGCGAACAGCGAAGTTACTCCGGAGCACGCCTCAGTCAACGACGTTGAGTAAAAGAGTTCCGTGCGCTGTAATTTAGTAGAAAGCATTGAAATATTCGTGTATAATCTGAATAACATGCCGATATGAACAACGGGGGGAACTCGGAACGGTGAGGGTGTATTTTATCCGATATTAAACGTTTAGGGAACGAATATTTTACGAATTACGCAAGGGCTTCTACAATATTCAATAAGATAATAGGCGGATTGAGTTCGAATGGTTTTCTATCAAGCTATTGGAGTATGTGTAAAAGACACTTGACTTACATGTAATGCGAGTTGAATCATCATGATCATGATCAACCCATTGCGGGTTCACTACAGAGCACGGGTGTCCTCTCAATATGAGAAGGGTTTGGCCTTAATCCACCACGCTGGCCATGTGCGTATTGGCAGACTTCACACGCCCTTGAGTTCGTATGGACTAATCTCAGGCATGCAGGTCTCCTCACGATGTTTTCTTTCACAGATGAAGCAAGTGATATTTTACTTACAAACGCACCTCTAACTTTTCGGTAACTCCGAAAAGTTAGAGGCGTGTGCCCGGGATCGAATCCCCGTCTTCTGATTAGGAAGGGGATGTCCTAACCACCCAGCTATCACAGGTATCAAAATTTAATGTAACTTATATATTTTATGAGCATAAATAATGAAATAACATTTACATTCCATACATTCTATCCGGATTCAATTGTCTTTATAAAGTTAATGAATTGATGCATTATAAGTTTAAAATATAATATTTATTTATAAAAAAGGAGATTACTTAAACGTATAACTCAAATGTGATTGTGTAACCTAATGGGTAGGTATATGAATTGAAATACTTATATTTAATGTAAAACATTCGACGAGAAAGGCTCGATCTCTTCAAGACCTTTGTAATGTAATTTTTTGCCCCTCCATTCTGTTTCCCCAAAACTTGAGGTATATTGAAATATCGGATGTCAAGTGAGGTAGAGCTCTGTTCGATGTTCAAAAGTTTGACCCTCTCCAAAAGAAACTAACCCACATTATATGATTGCACATATCTCCACAAAAGTGATATCCAATCATTCAAAAACTTTAAATAAGGTAAAAGGGCAAGTGTATTTTATTTTTTGTATCTATCTCTGCATGAATTTACATATTATATTAAGTTGAAAATTTGCATATTACATTAGGTAAATCAAAAAACCTCTTCAACGATAATTCTACAGTATGTCGTAGTTCTATGAACATTTATATAGTTCTTTATTAGTTTGCTACTACAAAAAACCTGTGAGATTGGCATGACAACATTTTATTAATTACAAAACATAATTTTTATTAAAAAAATCTCGCTTTTTCCCATTTTTATCGACGTCTATCAAATATTTTTTCCCAAGTGAATTGATTTGCAAACTGGAATCGGCGCCCTGAGAGTTGCGGTGTCTGACCGCGATATTCGACACCAGTTTCTAGACCGGTGTCAGTGTCTATTCCCATCGAAATTAATACAGGCTCTATGTTTAGAATTACGTTTATTTAATATTTACTAGTAAATTAATATTGCAATACAATTTTTTTCATTGCTATTGGTTATTTCGTTTTATTCTCACCCGTATGAAAGAAATAAGGGAAGAAAAGAAATAATAAAGAAATAAGGAATGATGAAATGAGTTTTTGTGTTACTAAAAAATCAATACATTATTCTTTATTCTAATAGACCTATATTAAAGCTAGGAGTGTTCCAAACGCACTGCTATAAAAGTACCCCACAGCAATCTTCATTCCGTATTATAGGTATTTAGTACTAATAAGAAACTTACAGGACTTTATTAGAAACTGCTGAATAAATAACATCTGTGTCAGAAGAATGAAACAAGGTTTATCTGTAGGCGATAGACTTTGCTTTTAAAAGAGACATCGACAGAGAGTTCCCCTCTTTGAACCGAACTTAACTTGGTGATAATTCCTCTGAACAGAGGTGAGGTCAGGCGCTCGTCCGTAAATAAATATGCCAAAATATATATTCAAGTTTAAATAGAATATTAAAATATATGTTACGCCAATCCAACATAGAATATCATACAGGCCAGAAGTAAGTCAGTTGTAAACATATCTGAAACTTGTATCGTGACTCCTTGAATTCATTCTAATAATTTTGTTTTGAATTTTAAAAAAAACGCAATAAATATTGGTATTACAAACAGAATTACAAACAGATTATGAGGCAATCTACTCGTACTATAAATGCCAAAAGTTTGTTACAAACGTGGCATATTCCATAGGTGTTTTTAAAAACTCCTAATCTACGCGGATGAAGTCACGGCCTTTGGCTACTAATATTATCATATTTCACAAATATCATATTAAAGAGAAGGTAAGAAACTAATTTCAGACCTTACAATTTTGTTTAGCTTAGAGTTATGTTTAACATCGCACAAATTTTTACCAAATTTCCTATCCGCGAGCTATAGATTAAATAAGAAATACATTTATGTCTGCAATAATACATTTTGTCTGCAATAAAAAGAAGGTCATCACCGCACGCCTCAGAGCAAGCCACTCAACTAGCGAAATATTCTCTTGGTTTTATTTCTAGGCGGGCTGTCATTCGATCGATTTGGCCGAGGCTACATTAACAGCGATTTCCGATAGGCATAGCCAAATAAACTGTTTTGTTTTATATACATATTTGGTTTTAAACCACAAACGTTTAGACGACCTCCGTGGCGCAGAGCGCGCGCTGTTATGAAGTTAGAGGTCCTGGATTCGATTCCCGCCTCGAGTCTAATCTGGTGGGTGGTTTCGGCCGTGGTTAGTTACCACCCCACCACAAAGATGTGTCGCCAAATGATTAAGTGATCCAGTACGATGTCGCGTAGATACCAATTAGGAGTATGAGTCTACTGTACCCTTAAAAAGTTAGCCCGCTATCATCTTAGACTAAATCATCACTTACACTAGGTGAGATTGGCGTCAAAGGCTAACTTGTCGCTAGATTACCCAAAATATGTTTAACAGTGAACTTCTGATGACAATTAAAAAACTAAGGTTATGTGTATTATTCCGAGATTAAGATTGTTAAGAGATTAAAAATACATAAAAATTACAATTACATATATTATACTATAAAAAACATGATAAGGTATTAACTAAAGAACTTTATTCATTATGTGAGATGGTGATAACGAAAAAAAAGAAAAACCCCGGCTAAGTTTGTTGTGGGCTTCTTTTTAAACCGGGGCGCGTTTGGAACCCTCATAGCTTTAGTTTTAAGTTTACGAATATAGTTATCACCATGAAATAACTACTATGTAAATTATTGACGCGTCAAAAGTGTATTTTTAAGGACTATTTGAATAAAGATTATTTTAAATTTATTGTCAAACCTTTGCACCGATATTAAATTTCATGCAGTAATCCCAAATGGCATAGCGCTCTTTTATGCCGTCATGTGTATTATGCTTGTCTGATTTCAGAAACTGTATTTAAAACATCACTGGTTGCAAATATGAACAGCAGTTATTTTGCCTTAATCTCGTTTATCTCTCGAGACGCGTAGCGCCTTAATGTAGCCATGGCCTACGCTGCGATGACTTGATTTATGCGACCAATATGGCGGTATCCGTTATTTCGATGCCAATGTCTAACTTTGAACCCACTATCTGTGTTTATCAGTGAAATACTAAAGGAAATTTACTTTCCCCTGTACCTAAAGCCAAGATTTTGAATAGTTGTTAACCATTTCCAAGCAATACCGCCTTAACAATATTGCATCTTTGAAGGTAATGCAAAAACTTTTTTCGAATAAACTTTAATTTATATATTTTTTTATTTATTTCATTTTTAAGGGCTACAGAAAACACTAAGAACTATAAAAATTCTTAAGAAAAGGATTGCACAATACTTCATACCCACTTAGAGGTCGCCACGACATGCATTAAAATCTACTTAGAGAAAAAAGATACAAAAAAAGATAAAAAAGAAAGAAGGAAATATAACATCTTTCGTCATTGCCTCAGGTATAAAACCTCAAGTGGTTTTTATTATGAAAGAAATTCAATAGAAAAGAATCCGACGACCTCCGTGACGCAGCGCGTGCACTGTTGCGTTTTAAAAGTTGGAGGTCCTGGGTTCGATTCCCGGATCTAGTCTGTTCTGGTGTGAGGTTTCGGCCGTGACTAGTTACCACCCTACCGACAAAGACGTGTCAAAAAACGATTTAGCGTTCCGACACGTAGAAACCAATTAGGAGTGTGGGTTGCCATATCCCTAACAGGTTAGCCCGCTACCATCTTAGACAACATCATCACTTACCATCAGGTGAGATGCCGTCTAGGTCTAACTTAAAAAAAGCCGTTTTATTTTAGTATTTTTTTAACTATACTATAATATAACTATATTTAATGTAACTCATCTTTATACTAATTTAAATATTGCATAATAATATATAAAGGGAAAATTACTGACTGACTTAATGCACGGATAATAACTGGACGGATTGAGTTGAAATTTATCAGCTATTTACCCATAATATAAATTTCTGAAAAATTTAATTTCTAATTTGAATACAAGTCTGTCAGTTTCGAAGGTAGAAACTCAAGAATGACGGAGTAAACGTGACCCGAATCGGTATTATATAATCCACTTTTCCTTAGCTGAATAAAAAGTAACAATTCGCAGGTTTTTCTCGTAAAAACGCATAAGAAAGTTCTTCGCATTTCAAACATAAATGTTCTAGAATAAACAAAACTTCAAGTATTTTCATGTAAAATTCAATCTTGTTTTTTATTCACTTACATCTAAGATGGAAGACTCATACTCCATATTGGTTTCTACGCGACACCGTGCTGAAACGCTAAATCGCTTAGCGACATGTCTTTGTCGGTAACTAGCCACGGCCGCAGCCTCCCACCAGACCAGACTCGAGCCGGAAACGAACCCAGCCCCTCGAATTTAATAATGCGACAGCAAACGGCTGGTTTGTAGACAAAGTAAAGCTACTACTAGTAAGCAATCTCTTGTCTTTAATACTGATCAAGTTATACTGAATCCTTTGTATCACTGTCACTGGGCTGAGGACTTGATTTATGCGTCTTTAATGGGGATGCTCTCACAAAGACCTACACATAGTAGGTCCATTAATTTTTGGATTTGTTAATTACCCACCTAACTTACAATAACCTTACAAGATCTATATATAGGTAATAAAGACGAAAATATTAAAATATCTGTTTCATTGAAAACAAAAACGTTCAAAAACTTTTTAAATTGTATTCGTATATAAATAAAGACGCATCTCTAAATTATCGGAGTTATGTGGGTTTTTAAATTAAAAGATCACTTGCTTCAACGGTGAAGGAATACATCGTGAGGAAACCTGCATGCCTGAGAGTTCTCCATAATGTTCTCAAAGGCGTGTGAAGTCTGCCAATCCGCACATAGCCAGCGTGGTGGACTATGGCCAAACCCTTCTCATATTGACAGGAGACCCGTGCTCTGTAGTGAGCCGGCAATGGGTTGATCATGATAAATAAAGGTAGTTAAACGCGATATAGGAGTGATCGTATGTAACAACGATGATGTGACTTAGAATAAAACCACTCAACTAGTGAAAAACTCTCTTGCTTTTATTTCTACACGAGCTGACACTCGATCGCTTACGCCGGTGTCACTCCGCCGACTTGATTTATGCGACCAATATGGCGGCGCCTGTCATTCCGACACCGATATCGAACCGCTCATATTATTAATGTCTATGTTTGACCGCCCCATCCCTGTACATTTTGTTTTACCCCTTATTTCCGTAAATGATTATAAACCATGAATTATATCATCCGATGACTGCCTCGTTGGTCTAGTTCGTCTAGCCACTACCTCAATAAATTTATCTATCAATAAACTTTATATAAATAATCCTTTAAAGCGCGTCAACTTACATTGTAGTGAGTTGATTTCGTTTCAAGTTTTGTACCTAAATTTAGTAGTACGTTTGTGACAGTGTTTATATTTCACAAGGAGGAACTACTTTGTTTCTTACCGATTTTAATCGCCTGTATAATTTTGAAATAAACGAAAAAAAATAGACATACATTCGTCCATCCACACTCTCGCTTTAATGTTTGTGGTAAGTTTATAAATGGAGTTATAATGGAGTCTATATCTGTTTATGATAAGCTTGTATATATACTCGTAGTAAACAATTTACCCTATAGTTTGTTTGCGACGGGCTAAAAGCTGTCATTGGAGCGTAGGCTAGATTGTGTCACATGCAACTGCAGCTAAATTAACCGATCGTTCGTTGAACGCCTGCAAATTACGAGGACGTACTGACAGGCTCATATCGCCTGCTATTATCATACCAGTATTAACGTTTATATTGTTGTAAGTATATTTAGGCCGTACAAACATGTCTCTATCTGATGCTAGCTACCTAAGGGATGAGTGAAGGGATTATTCTTTAACGATTCATCATCATCATCATCATCATAAACAACCCGTTACCGGCTCACTACAGAGCACGGGTATCCTCTCAATATGTGAAGGCTTTGGCCACAGTCCACCACGCTGGCTAGTGCGGATTAGCAGACTTCACACGCCTTTGAGAACATTATGGAAAACTCTCAGGCGTGCAGGTTTTCTCACGATGTTTTCCTTCACCGTTGAAGCAAGTGATATTTAATTTTTTTCATAACGCACATAGCTCCAAAAAGTTAGAGGTGCGTGCCCGGACTCCAACTGCCGACCTCTGATTAGGAGGCTGACGCCCTAACCACTAGGCTATCACCACTATAAAACGCTTTCACAATTATAAATTCAAATTCAAATAATCTTTATTCAAATAGTCCTTCAAAAGGCACTTTTGACGCGTCAATAATTTACATAGTATTGATTTGATGGTGATAACTACATTCGTAAGCTTAAAACTAAAGCTATGACTGTCCCAAACGTGCCCTTGTCTAAGACGAAGCCTACATCAAACTTAGCCAGGTAAATATTCTTTTTATTATCACCATCTCACATGCCACTTAAAATTATGTTAAGTGCTATCTTATTAGAGCAATATTTCATACATATAATATCAACACAAGTTTGTGATAATAACCAATTAGTCGAGATGTATTGACAGAACATCTCAGAACTTAAAAATAGCGGCGTTAGCATCTCACAGGTTTAATTTAAAAAACATAAAGAATTGGTGGAAAAATTCTAAACATTTTTTTACTTGCATAGAGTTTTCCAATAAGGATACAAAGGAAGCATCAAGTAGGTGGTTCGAAGGACACCTCTTGGCCCTCCAGCCCGCTAAGTAGGTCGAATAATGTGACGGGCTCTGGAGTGCACTCGGGACCCTCCGTAGAGAGCCTCTTACCCATCCTCCTCGCTAAAATCGCTCGATTTGACATGATTTTAAAATGCCGATAATAAAATACATGCCACGTTATTCAAGGTAACCACGGTATGTAAGGGAAGTCCGGGAGAGTTGAACCGCTTTTTACATATAACGTCATATTTTGTTGTGCATAGAGTTTAGAGAATCGATTATACATTTTTGCGATACTTTGTTATAGTAGCTACATTTGTGTATAATTGTAATTTTATACAACGCGCAGCTAACAATGTTATTTACATTTTTATAAAAAGTGAGATATGATTCAAGTCTCCCCACCAGCAGGGACACTTGAACCGGGGTATGGGGAGAGTTGACCACACTATTTTGGGGAAATGAAAAATAATTTTCAGTTTGAATCAGAGCTTTATTAAGCTATCTTAAATAATAATTAACTTGCTTTTAGTACTCCCAGCACAAAAACATTGAAAAAAATACAATTTTTTATAACAATTGTAATAAAATATTTCAAAATTAACAAAACTACAAACATGTTATTGATGAGATTTGTTTTTTTTTATTATTATTAACTTATTTCTAATAATTTGGTATGATAAATATATAAAAACTCTTTTTTTTACTCTATCTACCCTTTCTCGTCTTATATCATCAGACTGCGTAGCCTTACACTTGTCATTTGACTTCGTAACGTTACTAGATTTGTCATTATCAGGGTTAGATATCTCATGCGTTAGAGTAGAGTGAGAGAGTAGAGTGGCAGTAAGATTGTCATTGTTGCAATTTTCATTATCAGGTGTCATTGTTAAAATTTTGGTCTTGCCGGGTTGACGACCTCGCCGAGTTATTTTTCTGGGAGCTGCTTTCGGAAATGGTCTCACGTTTTCTGGAGTGATCAATACTTTACAAAACTCTGTACAAGGCTCTGAAGAAACAATGAAAATTTCCTGTTTCTTTAAGTTTAGATTTGGCTCCGAACTAGCGCGACTAAACCTGGTACTTGTTACTACCGCTTCGTTTGATTTCGAACTATTTGAGCTTCTATAACTGGAAAATTTTGAAGAGATTCATTTTCGACTCCAAGAATAAGTGATCCTGGTGCTAACTGATTAACAGAACCGAGTTCAATATTATTCAGATTACTTTCAAGTGGTTGTGGAAAATCAATAGGCAATGTAGCGCTCTATACAAGCCATTATCTATGCCATACTTGATTGAAGTTTTTCTAATAGAAGCGCCTTCCTTAATTTCGCCTATGGCATTTTCAAATTCGTTTGCGTGCATTTTCAGGAGGCTTGTATTGAAAAGGCATCGTGTAAAGAGGTTCTGTAAATGAAAATAGAAAATTAAGACAGAAAAAAACATCATAAGGATGAGGGTAGGATAAAAAAACATTTAAATGAAACGTTTATAATTCCAAGACTTACAAAGGGAGATATGAGCCACTGAGCATGTCTCCCGCACCCTCCTTGGTTCAACTCTCCCGCTCATACTAGTTTCACATTTAGCTCATGTCATAGAAAAATCTCCAATCGTAGAGAAAAACTACTCAGCATGCCTCAAACTACATTAATCTGGTAATAAAATAATAGTAACACAAAAAACGTACCTCCATAAACACGACAGCTATCACAAAACTACTTAAATTAAAAAAATTTACTCCGCGGCAACAAAAACACGTTTTACGTTTTCACTGCCACATAAAACAGCCATGATGCAAAATGACGGCACACTTTTGATTGGCCTCTTGCATGTGACCAATGAACAAATTGACGTTCCGTTCGCGCTAAATTTAAATACAATTTTTAAAGATGGTTCAACTCTCCCATCTGGGCAACTCTCCCGGATTCCCCCTATAGCTTATTTAAAAAAATGTTTGATTTCTCATCATACAAGTCTACACATAAAATCTCACTATGGTTTACAAGTTTAAGAAATTTGAACAAGCCTTACAGCGCTTCGCGATTTAGATGTAATTTTGATTAATACTACTTTTTGAAAACGAAAGAGTTCATTTAAAACGCGGTACTAAAACTGAAGAAGTACTAAGACTTTTTTTTCACCACACCACAAATTAGCCCTTGACGGCATCTCACCTGATGGTATGTGATGCGCTCTAAGATGGTAACGGGCTAACCTTTTAGGGGTATGGTAAAGCTATACTCCTAACCACGGCCGAAGCCTCCTACCAGGTTCTTGTCGGAAATCGAACCCAGGACCTCCAACTTTATAATGCAACAGCGTACACGCCACGTAGGTCGTCAAATACTAAGACTTAATTAACTAAGGGTTAACACTTACCTCACCCTTCCGTTTAGCGTCCGTTATTCGATTTTAAATGTCTCGAACGCACAGTAATATTTGACGACCTCCGTGGCGCGGCGCGTGCGCTGTTGCATTTTAAAGTCGGAGGTCCTGGGTTCGATTCCCGGCTCGAGTCTGGTCTGGTGGGAGGCTTCGGCCCCGTGGCTGGTTACCACCCTACCGACAAAGACGTGTCGCCAAGCGATTTAGCTTTCCGGCACGATGTCGTGTAAAAACCAATTAGGAGTATGAGTTTACCATACCCCTAACAAGTTAGCCCGCTACCATCTTAGACCGCATCATCACTTACCATCAGGTGAGATGCCGTCAAGGGCTAACTTGTAGTGTTGTAGTAATAACAGTAATACCGAAGCTGTCCTTTTTCTGCGCATCTTCATCAATCAATTTCATACGATAACATAATGTACTTCGACATTTTTTATGGTTAGCTCAAACCAGCGGGGTCGAAGGCGGCATTCAGATATCGAAATGAATTATGTAGCAGAAACTCGGGATTCTGGAAACTAATTGATTCTGGATATCGAGAAATAGGCGTTTGCGTGAGAGAGCCTTCTTCCGTATTAATACACGTATACTGCGTACACCATTCAAAGTGAATTATTAAATCACTAAAAAAAATTAAGCTAACAAAAGTTCCCTTTTGTAAATTATTACTCAGTACAACATCCAAGTGCCAATGTAGACGGTTTTCATATCATTTTTTCTTAATCCTATTATGTCCTATTACGTAATCCCATTGAACAAAGAATCAATTTCATAATTTATAATAATTCAATTACCTATTCGATATATAATCCTTTTTCATGGTATCTCGGAGGATTCTATAATCCGAGCTATTTATATTATACTCTATAATTTATAATTTTTATTTATGTACTCTTTGCCCGTTACAAATAGACTTTCATAAATATAATATTATTTAGATCAAAACAAAACTTATAAATTCGAATATGTTATATTAATCCTTTCAAGCAATAACAAAGCAATGGTTGGCAGGATTTTTTGCATAGATATATTTATAAATCAGCAAAATCTTCTTTGTCTGGAGAAAAACGTTTGATACCTAGGAAATTGGCATTTACTTACAGTATAAATTATAACTTGGAGTATGAATTATTTAAACGTAAACCAAGTGCTCTTGAAGAGTATAAAGGGACAATGAGATTTTCTTATTTCAGAAACCCATGCTAAGTTTATTGTGGGTTTTTCTGAGATGCATCATGCATTTGGGGAGCTTTAGATTTGATTTAACGAATATTAAAGTTAGTTATCTTCTAATTGTAACGTTAAAAAATAGTATGTATAATTTGATAATTTATAGTTTGAGTTATGAGTTCATAAAGATCCATGCGTGAAATCTCGCGTATGAGGCAGTGTACACCAACTTGTAGGGCGGTAGGCTGTCACGTAGATTCGATACCCGCATCGCTCAGTCGCCATGACGGACCGACTGAGTTGAGAAATTGAAATCCGTAATCACAAAAACTTGGTGAGGTTCTGATCTTGACCAATGTTTGTTATTACTACTTCCGTGTTCCAATCATAAGAAAAAAGTTGGGATAACTATGGGAAAATTTCAATACCAATTGCCACTATTAGTAAAAGGTTACCGGTACAAATTCTGGCTGAGTAAACATACGCGTTACTTTCTCATAAAACATAAATCAAAATTTTAGTCCTGCATTTGCATCATGGGGATCGAACTAAGGCACGGTCCACCAGTCTGTTAGTAACCTCCGTGGCGCAGTCTCATTATAAAATTCGATTCCCGGCTCGAGTCTGGTCTGGTGAGAGGCTTCGGCCGTGGTTACTACCCTACCGACAAAGAATGTCGCGTAGCATTATCACTTACCATCCAGGCGAACTTGTAGTGTATAAACAAAAAATTAAAAAAATCTACCGATTAGAGATAGAAATTTCGTTTTGTGTTCTATTATTATTTTCTTAATTATTATTTGATATTTACCCAATAAACAAATAATTTAATAAAAAGTTTACTCACCAATAACATTGTACAGATGAAATACTAGTAGGATCGTCGTACGACCCCACCTTATCCCAAACGTCGCCTAAACCGAGGTTCGGCCTCAAAGGAGGCGTCCTTAGGCAGACGTTCCCTTAGTTTCCTCGAGCTCGGGCCGAAAATGTCTTCTGGCAGAGCTTCTTTCCGAAGCTCGCCAAACTGCCCGGTTACGCTGCAATCAATAGGGTAAGCACAGCTAATAGACAATCCGAAAAAAAAAGACTAGTAGGATATCCACAACACGACACTATTAAAAATAAAATTGATTTACAATTGAATTAGATAAGATCCACATTAGAACATCTACGCTGAAAACTGTATGAAATTGCTGTTTTCTTGATAAGTACGTTTGAGTGTGGGAACAAACTCGTTAGATCGGAAGACTGTCACACAACTTCGTTACGCTTATCATTCTCTTATCGCGACGCGTGAAACACGGTCTGTGTTGAGAAATAAAACCTAGATGCTGCGATGAAAAATACATTCGTTATTGATGCCATAGGTTCACACGTGCAAAGGTTTCTTCTTGTTTCGTCTACGTTACTACTTTATATAATGTTATAATTATAAAAAAATATTTATATTAAATTTCACTTGCTTCAACGGTGAAGAAAAACATCGTGAGGAAACCTGCACACCTGAGTCCATAATGTTCTCAAAGGCGTGTGAAGTGTGCCAATCCGCACATGGCCAGCGTGGTGGACTATGGCCAAGCCCTTCTCATATCGAGAGGAGACCCGTGCTCTGTAGTGAGACTTTAATGGGTTGATCATGATGATGATGATCATTATATTAATGTCCTACTGAGATAATGCCTCTTGTAACAAACATTGCTATGCATGCTTTAATAAGAATTTTTCGGTCATCTGTACCGCGGAGAAATCGCTCCTGAATTTTATCACTGATGGAGACCAGCGGCAAACATTTTCTTACTCAAAATTAATCAATGCATAACTCGCTACCAATTGATCGCTTAAAAATTTGATAACCTTTATTAAATTCCTTTACGCATCAACTTCATAAGCGGCGCAGGTAGAACTTGAGCGCTTCCGGCTTCCGGAATACTCACTAAAACCCAGCGATGCTCCTTCGCGACGCCCGGTGGCTGGGTTACGGGAACGCTCGCAAAGTCGTCCGTACGTCCAATTTCTTGATAAAATGGGCTTAAATTGGAGAAAACCCCTTTTCACCTGGTGGTGAGTAGTAAAGCAGTCTAAGATGGAAGCGAGCTAAACTGTGAGGGGTATGGTAAATCCATACTCCTAATTGGTTTCTAAGTGGCATCGTGCCATGCTTACTCGCTTGGCGACACGTCTATATCAATAGGGTGGTAACTAGCCACAACCCAGTGTCTCCAACTTTATAATTCGCACGCTAGATCAGTAGGTACAAAATCCATAAAGTTACGAAATAGGGTCGACGGGGCTTTTTGCCTAATGGGTACCGCCACCACTTTGAGAAGGCGTAAATAGCAAAAATATGCCCCAGTTTAGAAACGAAAAGAAATCATAAATTCTCATCTCCCTAATCTCCCAATAAATCATTTTCATTCAGCGTTCGACACAAAGAGTTTAAAAAAGGCGATATCTTTTTTATTAGCTTCGTGACATTTCTACGATAAATACATTTTTTGCGCGAGACAAATACGATAGAGGCTTTCGCCTTTTTCATTGTTCAGCAAATAAGCCTAGTGGGTGGACAAAGGCGGCATGTCGTGACGTCAAGCACGTAAGGGCGCGCTTCCGCCGAGCCAGCACACTCAGGCAGCGGTCGGGGGCTCGAGGTAGCTCGAGTCTCAGCTCTAGTCTCGCCACCTCGAGTGCCTGTCGAGCCGAGCGCTGACGAAGCCCGACGAATAGCTGACATTTTTACGCTATGCAGCTTTAAAATGAGATGCTGCGGATTATGCGGTACCTATTTACTGCCGAATTATTATTCACTAGCTTTGCCCGCTGCTTTTGACGCGTATGCAATTCACTGCGTTTCCTTAACTTTTCAACTGTACGTCTTGTTACTTGTCGTTTTTCACCATTTGTAAAATTACTAAGCTAACTTAGGTAAGCACGTATGCAGGTCTAATTTTATGACTGAAAGAAAGAAATTGAATTGGAGCAAAGTTACTTTATTATTATTGGAATGAAAATTATCTTTTATATCAAATTTCATTGAAGCCCATTCAACGTCGTTAGCTTGAACAGTTAGTAAAAGAATTCTAATCTCTCAAGACTTTGATATACTCGTAGAATGTCCTGGCTAAAACTCGTACTCGTATCTATGCAAACCCCTTTTCGCGTTTACACTTAATGCGTGCCACACTCCTGATTGGTTTCTGCGCGACATCGTGCCTGAACGCTAAATTGCTAGCGACATATCATCGTCGGTAAATTGGTGGCAGCCACGGCCGAAGCCTCCCACAGGTCCAGACTTGAGCCGGGAAAAGAACCCAGATCCTGCAACTTTATAATGGGACAGCGTACGCACTGCGCCACGGAGGTCGTCAATATTCAAATAAAACCATCTCATGCGTAACTGTCCAGAATTAAATAGGTACTTGTGTGGATTAGCGTATTTATTTTGATTAGGATTAAATAACATTTAAATTAAAACACTTTCGCAACTATCTCATAATTTAAGAACAAATTTGTTTGCTATAAATAGTCAATATTTTTATTCATTAAGTGAATTAAATGATACACTAGTCTGAAATTTTCTAAACTTTGAAATTTTAATCTATATTAGTCACTATACAATGTCGCGAAACTATCTGGGATCGCGTAAATGCAAACTAAGCCGTAAACATTTTTAACAAAGTTAGATGCAGCAGTGGAATTTTATTTTCAATTCGAAATGAATAACTGTAGTGAGGCGACAATCTAGTTAAACAAAAAGTTGTATTCAACGTTTGTAATTAGACGCCATAGTGCCTCGCCCAGGCTGGGAGGGCGTGGGCGGTGAGAGCGGGCAAATATAAAAGTCGTACATGTTGCCTAATTGAACGAATATATAAGGGGAAGCCTTGTCGGTAGGGTGGTAACCAGCCACGGCGGAAGCCTCCCACCAGACCAGACTCGAGCCGGGAATCGAACCCAGGACCTCTGACTTTAAAATGCAACAGCGCACTCGCTGCGCCACGGAGGTCAAATATGGTATGGTCATATAATGCAGAGGAAAGAAAGAGATGTCACCAAAAGAATATCATATATGAATGTGGAAGGGCAAAAGAGTAGAGGAAGACCAAAAAGATGGATGGATTGTGTAAAAGAGGATATGCGGGTAAAAGGTGTGGGTAGTGAGGTGACGATAGAAGTGAGTGGAAGAAGAAGACGTGTTGTGCTGACCCCACATAATGTGGGATAAGGGCAAGAAAAAGAAAGAAAAAGATGGTGCCTAATTGAACGAAAAAATTTAATCCTTCTGCAACCGATCCGTTCACATTACCTGTGCACCTAACATATAGATTATGACTTCACTCACATTAACACGATCTCGTGTTTTCACAACAAATTTGCAAACCCCTGTTATGCCCGCCTTAGGGAATGTATATTCATAAATCCTTAGCGTATAATAGTATACTTAGCGTATAAAACTATCAGTATTCCAGGTTGCCAAGATAAGTCTAGTTGTTTTGAGTTGTGACAGATTAAACAGTCATGAACGCCTGACGTTAATACAAAATCTAATTAAAAAACTTCAGATAGAAAATTTAATTAAGTAGCGTCATCCTTGTCGTTAAGAGAGAGTTAGAAAAGGTTAGCACTACTAAATTCAATCTGTTTTCTGAATATTATAGATTAGATTGATTATTAATTTTGGCGATCATCCAGTCAGTTGTATATAAAAGAGCTTTGACGTACGGCAAGCGGCCAGTAATAAAAAATATGAAAAAATCTAAATATATTTTTAATTCTGTAGAACACGAATTATGCAACACTTAGCTTGGGATAAAAGCAAGAATAAGAAAATAAATTGTCTTTACTAGGTTTTATTTATAAAAAAAAACATAAAGCGCATCATATAATGAACAAAAATTTAAATCTTAGTTTATATTTAATATCTTATACGTTTTTTATTGTAATTTTAAACTTATACTTTATCGATAAAATTATATGATAGTATAAAAGTTTTAATATTTGTTTTTTTGTATAGGTAGGTACTAACTATACGTATAGGCGCCTTTTCTGTACGCGACGAACATAATATTACGTAGGGTAGTTAGCAATTTCCCGTTTTCTACCACAAAGGTACGCTCCGGACGCTGGTGGAAAATAACTCAATTAAGTTTTACATACAAGAGTTGTTCGGACACGAAACGTGGTTATCACAATTATCCAATATTCTAAAAAGTAACTATCTACTTTACGTATGGGTTTTTGTTTTCATCATTCTCTATTTTAAGCTTAAAATAACTAAATATGGCATAGAAGCCCAAACTGAACTGCACAAACTGTAAGCGGAATAAAAAATCGTCGATCGCCATGAAACTTTGTACACATAGAAGTAACACAGGATTTTTTTATTAAAAAAATAATTACTTAATGTTAAAAAAATGTTTGTTTAAATATAGTTTACATATAGATTCATTTCTTTCATAAGGATCTCTGATACTTATTGAATGGCTTCAATACGAGGTTGATAAAAGCTAATGTTAAATAAAACTGTTTAAAAAATATTAAAGAAGTAAGACATGAGATAAATCATAAATACAATGTTTATTTAGTCAAATAAGGACACATATACCAACTATACTTTTCCATACTACATCTCATACTATATAGGTAATTACATCAAATATTAACACTGTATTTCTATTTCTTTCTTAAATTCTAACAAAAAATTATAACAATGGCTCTGTAGACTGGATCTAAGGCTTTGCCACGCACTACTTGGAAATAGTTGAAAGAAAACTATTAATTCAGGAAAAAGTATTTGCAGTTAATTTTCCACGGTTGACTTATATAGAAAAGTTGAAGGAAACCGATCGGGGTGTCTAGTGGCACGCTGCGCACAGTGGGGCGTCCGACGCACCCAGCTAATGGAGGGGTAGCCGCGCCGGGGGGCTATTACCCACCAGTTTTATTGAAACTAAGACTTTCCTAATAAAGCTACGCTTAACCAACCATGCTATACAATATCCCAAAAGTTCGAAAAGGTTTTAAGTAACTATCTTTTAATAATTTATTGCTGGAGTATTATCGTTGTTTTAAACTTATAAACTGAAAACACTAACTTGAAATATTAAAGCTAAAGTTGAACTTACTATTTTTGTAACAAAATTATATGATTTAGGTTTTACGTAGATTTATTTCATTTGTTTTTGTTATACGATATTATAAATATGCTTACCAATCTGAATCACTTAAATACAAAATAATCTATATTTTATTCAGCGTGATAGCCTAGTGGTTAGGACGTCAGTCTCCTAATCAGAGGTCGGGGGTTCAAATCCGTGCCTATAACTTTTCGGAGTGATGTGTGTTTGTAAGCAATCGAAATATCACTTGCTTCATCGGTGAAGGAAAACATCGTGAGGAAACCTGCACGCACTGCAGAGTTCTCCATAATGTTCTAAAAGGAGTGTGAAGTCTGCCAATCCGCACATGGCCAGCGTGGTGGACTATGGTTAAACTCTTCACATATTGGGACGACACCCGTACTCTGTAAGCCGAGAATTGGTGATGATGATGATGATGATGATATAATTAAAATTTTATTTCCTCCTCGTGTGGAAGTTTATTAACTTGTTATACGTTTGTCTACAAAGCAAATGTGCTATGATTCAATGAATCAAAAACTTTATTCAAATAATCCTTTAAAAGCCGCTTTTGATTGCCATATTTTTAAAATTTATAAGCTTTTAAACCGCTCTGTTGAATTCGACCGATCGATCGATTCAAATTTTATAATGTTATAAATTCTACCTTTACTAATTCTCCATCATACTTACTAATATTATGAATGTGAATATAAGTTTGTTCAACGTGACCTAAGCCGCGGGTAAATGCTAGTATAAAATATTTCACTACTACTACTTTTACCCAGTAAGCCTATAAAGGTAGAAAATGTTATCTTCACGAATCGATTCGCAGATATTTCATTACTCCTTACATATTTTAACTTTCAACGCTTATTTACTATTGCGTAAAATTAAAAGGACGATGTTCACAATTACATTTGTTAAACTTTAAGGATCGGCGTATCTACAGTCAAACAACAATAGCCCATATTAACACTCAAGCCAATATACACCCTTTGCACAAGTTTTAGAGTGTAAATTACCTTTTGTAGCCCCTTATTTAATTCTTTCAGAATGATGTTTCACAGCCACTTAAAACTTTTGAGTGAATAACAAATCTCCACCAAAAAGTCTATTTCACAAAGTAAGGCTGTTAAATTGTTTGTCGCAAGACCGAGAGAAGGTCTTTAAAAAGTTGGTAGAACGCAAAGCGCATGAAAGGATGAGGTAGTGGCTTTTGTAACTTAATCCTATAAAAACATGACGCATGAAAAGATAATAGGATTATTTGCCTCCGGTTACGGTAGAGAAGCGGTGATAGCCTAGCGGTTGGAATCCGGGCACGAATCTCTAACTTTTCGGAGTTATGTGCGTTTAAAACAAAAAATATCACTTGCTTCAACGGTGAAGGAAAACATCGCGAGGAAACCTGCACGCCGGAGAGTTCTCCATGATGTTGTCAAAGGCGTGTGAAGTCTGCCAATCCGCACATGGCCAGCGTGGTTGACTATGGCCAAACCCTTCTCATATTGACTCGTGCTCTGTAGTGAGCCAGTAATGGGTTGATCATGATGATGATGATTTCCTCGATACGGGTAGGGGGTCTTCAACGATTATTATTTCAACTCATTAATAATCGCCGATATCATAACTTACCTATCGAGAAATTTTTTTCTTGCCCTTATCCCCCCACACTATGTGGGGTCGGCACAACACGTCTTCTTTTTCCACTTCATTCTATCAGCCGTCACCTAACTAACCACATCTTTTACCACGCATATCCTCTTTTACACAATCCATCCATTACTTCTCTGGTCTTTCTCTACTCCTTTGCCCTTCCACATTCATATAAAGATTGTTTTGGTGGCATTACTTTCCCTCCGCAGTATATGACCATCATGCTAGCCTATTACTCCTCATCTTTTCCGTCACTGGCAGAACTGGGCGAGCGGTTTTTAATGATTACTTAACTATATTAACCACCTGAACAGTCTCCATACGCCTTAAAATATCTGAGTGAGAATTTATCTGGAGAGATGATAAGCAGACATCCCAACAACAGCTTTGATTGATTAGACTCGCGGAACAAAAACCATGCACAAATTAAACTCATCGCACATTTTCTAAGGAAGGACAAAAACCAGAGAGTATATTTAATTACTAGCACAGTTGACAAATCCATTTAGCAGCGAGTCGGAATTATCTTTCGTTGTCTACAAATGAGACCAATCAATTAGTCACCAGTCGCCGGGGGGTTGATTACTCCTGATGTACATTTAAAAACCTCACAGCGGGCGTGTTTACTCAGTATATCGCAATTTTGGAATTAAAATGTCGATCAATACGGTGTTTTTTTTTGATTGCGTATTAATTACGTAATTTAAGAAAATTACTGCCATCGCTTCAGGTAGTTTTATTTCTCACTTATTCACCTATCTATTTCTAAGATTTCGTTTTGCAACTAATAATTGGATCTATACAATAGCTTATATAATTTTATAAGCTTATTTTTTATCTTTAGTTCTTGACGATCTACGTGGCGCAGCGCGTGCGCTGTCGAATTGTGAAGTTCCTTGAAGAATCCTTGGTTCGATTCCTGACTCGAGTCTGGTCTGATGGGAGCCTTCGGCCGTGGCTAGTAACCATTCTACCGTGAAAAACGTGTCGTCAAGCGATTTAGTTCTGGCACGATTTCGCGTAGAAACCAATCAGAAGTATGGGTTTAACATTCCCCTAAAAGGTTAGCCCGCTACCATGTTAGACTGCATCATCACCTACCATCAGGAGAGATTGCCGTAAAAAATCACACTGGTAATATGCCGCTGGTGGAAACAGGTATTTACTGTCATAGTACTGTCTCTGTACAGATTCAGAGTTTATTCCCAGCAAGTTGTTCTAACGTGGATTAACGGACTTATATCATAACGGAATATCTTTATTTCATGATAATACCTGAAGCTGATGAAACTTATAAGTCCGGGCTGGTACTGGAATGTTCTTAATAGAAAATTTAATATACTTACGTAACAAATTGTGGTGTAACCCGGAAATAGAACCTATGTTGTGTTACCCGAATCGAATTTTGTTAATATAAATAAAAAATTATTTTACAAATAACTGATGAATTTAATAGACAAATAGACGGCAACAGGTTAATTACTGATATATACTCATTTTGACGTATATCTAACCTTTATAATGAATTAAAACATTTATTATTAAAACCAGTAAATGCCGGCTTTAATTTAAGACACAGTAAAAAACAATATCTTGAATTCTTATTTGTTATAGTAGCGGTATTTTATCATTTTCATTCTGACGAGATTTCATTTTTATAATTTTTCCTGCGGTCAGGTGTAGAGAGCAAAAGAATTTTCCACTTAGCATATTACAAAAAAAACAATCCTATATACTATTTTTGTTAGAGAAGTTGAATTAAAAGCGTGAATAATTTTACTGGATAGGGTGATTTAAAGAACTTATGTTCTGTATTTTTTTTTATTCACCACAAGTTAGCCCTTGACTGCATCTCACCTGATGGTAAGTGATGATGCGGTCTAAGATGGTAGCGGGCTAACTTGTTAGGGGTATGGTAAACTCATACTCCTAATTGGTTTCTACACGACATCGTGCCGGAACGCTAAATCGCTTGGCGATACGTCTTTGTCGGTAGGGTGGAAGCCTCCCACCAGACCAGACTCGAGCCGGGAATCGAACCCATGACCTCTGACTTTAAAATGCAGCAGCGCACGCGCTGCGCCACGGACGTCGTCGAAAAATTCGGATATAATTTTTCAATTTTTTTATTTATTATTAATATAAAAGGAATTTAATTAATTGTACAATAACGGTACCGAAAAAACCAAAGAGGTTTGTCCTGTATGCTAATCTGTAACTTAACAGCTTAAAACTATAGGAACTGAGTAAGCAAATTAGGCATGAAAAGGACATTCCCTAACTGAGTGAGACGGTCGACACAAATGAGTCAACCGTCTAACTCAGCGAAAAAATATTCTTTTAATTTCTGTTTGACATTTTTAATATGTAATTTTTGGAACGCTGGTGGTATAGTAACAAATTCAATAAATTTCCTCGTCACAGTTAACAAATGAACTTTCATTAAACAGGCGCTAAAGATCCCTTATCTCGGCAGCTGCTTTGAATAACGTCCCAAAGTGTAACCCCATAGCGGTGGTTCTTTGATGTCCCTTAATTATAAAAGTTTTTCCCTGAAGTAAAAACCTTTTAATACCCTTGCGAGTTAGAATACGAGCGACCGCAAACAACATGACTTGCTAGCACACACCTGTTTTTTTTTTTCGTTTTATGGCTTTACACAGATTAGCCAATGTCAAGTTTATTATTTCATTAGTTCTCTCTAAAACAATGTAACTTTAAACACTTAAAATAAACCTTAAATTGAACCTAAAACTAAAACTATAACTAAAATATATTATTAAAAGGAGTCCCTTTAGGACTCTCTTTTTATGGCTTTGCACAGATTAGCCTATGTCAAGTTTATAGCAATGTAAAAGTTAGGGAGAAATTGCGGGAAAACTCGCACTCTGCGGACGCGGCTCCCTCAAACCTTTCCCAAATCAATACCTGTTTACCATTCAGAAAACTAGCCACTACACAAACGACACCAAAACTGTCCACGACACAACCAACACCAGTCCTTTTCAAAATTAGCCAACAAACATTAATTCAAGAAAAGCGTAGAAAAACCGCGCCCGCCGTATACGAAGTCTCCCGCCTTTCTCTAGCACACACCTGTTTGTAAATAAAAAATAATTCACCACAGAAGTGGCAACACCCTGTGAGAGGGTAAAGACCTGGTTTACTTTTAAAAGGGCAACACCGCCACTAAGTTGATTCTGTTTGGTCGATGAATACACACAGCTATGCATGCATTCGTTGTTCTAATGGTTGGCATGTTGGATTGTGTCACGTGGTGCTGGGTTCGATTGCCAGGTCAGGTCAATAATTGCAAGGTGTTAGTTTTTCTGTACACTAGTAAGAGATGAAAATTTTTAAAGCCCACAATGACGCGTTGGAGTAGCCTAGTGGTCTGGTCTTCTCACTCGTATGAGAGACCTGTGCTCAGCAGTTACATACCAGTTTAACTTTAATAAGCTGATTTTAAATTATCACGAGAGCTGGCTTTACACAGCTGGTCTTAATTTTTATATATTATATATATATATATATATATAAAAAAAGTTGTATTACAAGCAATAAATGCAGTGGCTATTAAACTAAGGAAAAACAAACTACCTAGGAATAAAAGACCTTCTGTCGCCTTCCTTCGTTCTAGTTAATTATCAAAACGATTGCTTTACTAGGTCATTATTTCAGGACAGTACAGGTGACTAGGCTTTATGTTTTATGTACACGAGCTTGTTTCAGCGGTTGGTCGATACGCCCGGCCCTTAATGGCCGCCACACTATTTGGTTTATGTTTCCTGATATTTTGATGAACCAGATATATAATGTGTATGATACTAACGTTTCGTTGTTCTATTTTTCATAGAATTGTGTGTAGCTTTGTGAATTCATTAATTGAATTAAAATGGTGAATGCTTCAACGCCATGAATGTTATAATTCATTCAAATTAATGCATTTGTAATGTTAAATTGAGAATGATAAATTATATTTTAATTTTGTGAAATGAATTAACATATTAGTAAATACGATGGTAATAAAACGATTATGGGAGATTATTACTTACACCATTACATTTGAATATAATAAATGCTGTTGAAGCGGTGATAGCCTAGTGGTTAGGGCGTCAGCCTCCTAATCAGAGGTCGGCGGTTCGAATCCGGGCACGTACCCTCTAACTTTTCGGAGTTATGTGCGTGTAAAAAAATCACTTGCTTCAACGGTGAAGGAAAACATCGTGAGAAAACCTGCACGCCTGAGAGTTCTCCATAATGTTCTCAAAGGGGTGTGAATTCTGCCAATCCGCACATGGCCAGCGTGGTAGGCTATGGTCAAACCCTTCTCATATTGAGAGGAGACCCTTGCTCTGTAGTGAGCCGGTAATGGGTTGCTCATGATGATAATAAATGCATTTTACCAAGTAACATAAGCAACGGCCAATTTGCAACATAATATTATCTTTTGCAACCGGTTTTGTTTGAAGATGAAAGTATATTTTTATATTGTTTTAACCTTGATAACTTTATATATAAATTCATTTGCCTTTGAAAAATATATGTCACAGAAAGTATTTCAATGAAGAGAGAAAAGAAAGAGGCGCCTGACAAATTAACTTTGCGCTGTTGACGCAACATGGTGTAAAATACGTTGTGAATATAAAATAGTTGTTAGGCAACAATATATGTTTCCATCTTCACGTATCTCTATAAATTTATTTAGACAAGACACAAGAATTCAACGCTTGGAACATTTGGGAAGGCACTTAGATTTACATAGTCACAAGTTTATATGACGACCTCCGTAGCGCAGCGTGCGCTTTCGCAGTATAAAGTTGGAGGTCCTGGGTTCAATTCCTGGCAAAGACTGACGTGTTTGCCAGGTATATATATATATATATATTTAGTTAAATATATATATTTAGTTTAATTTATCCACTACAGTTAGCCCTTCACGGCAATCTCTCTCACGATGCAGTCAAAGATGGTAGCGGGCTAACCTGTTAAGGGTGTGGTTAACCCATACTCCTACATCGTGCCGGAACTAAATCGCTTGGCGAAACGTCTTTGTCGGTAGGGTGGTAACTAGCCACGGCCGAAGTCCAGACCAGACTCCAGCCGGGAATCGAACCCAGGACCTCCAACTTAATAATCCCACAGCGCACGCACTGCGCCACGGAGGACGTCAAATTAATTACTGGAATTGTGAATTTATTCCGGGCTACAAAATAGCATATGCTGTTCTGCTCTTTATAGGCAGCAGAATGGCAAAGGCAATGGCCATCTATTTGCAAACACGTCAGTCTTTGCCAGGAATTGAACCCAGGACCTCCAACTTTATACTGCGAAAGCGCACGCTGCGCTACGGAGGTCGTCATATAAACTTGTGACTATGTAAATCTAAGTGCCTTCCCAAATGTTCCAAGCGTTGAATTCTTGTGTCTTGTCTAAATAAATTTATAGAGATACGTGAAGATGGAAACATATATTGTTGCCTAACAACTATTTTATATTCACAACGTATTTTACACCATGTTGCGTCAACAGCGCAAAGTTAATTTGTCAGGCGCCTCTTTCTTTTCTCTCTTCATTGAAATACTTTCTGTGACATATATTTTTCAAAGGCAAATGAATTTATATATAAAGTTATCAAGGTTAAAACAATATAAAAATATACTTTCATCTTCAAACAAAACCGGTTGCAAAAGATAATATTATGTTGCAAATTGGCCGTTGCTTATGTTACTTGGTAAAATGCATTTATTATCATCATGAGCAACCCATTACCGGCTCACTACAGAGCAAGGGTCTCCTCTCAATATGAGAAGGGTTTGACCATAGCCTACCACGCTGGCCATGTGCGGATTGGCAGAATTCACACCCCTTTGAGAACATTATGGAGAACTCTCAGGCGTGCAGGTTTTCTCACGATGTTTTCCTTCACCGTTGAAGCAAGTGATTTTTTTACACGCACATAACTCCGAAAAGTTAGAGGGTACGTGCCCGGATTCGAACCGCCGACCTCTGATTAGGAGGCTGACGCCCTAACCACTAGGCTATCACCGCTTCAACAGCATTTATTATATTCAAATGTAATGGTGTAAGTAATAATCTCCCATAATCGTTTTATTACCATCGTATTTACTAATATGTTAATTCATTTCACAAAATTAAAATATAATTTATCATTCTCAATTTAACATTACAAATGCATTAATTTGAATGAATTATAACATTCATGGCGTTGAAGCATTCACCATTTTAATTCAATTAATGAATTCACAAAGCTACACACAATTCTATGAAAAATAGAACAACGAAACGTTAGTATCATACACATTATATATCTGGTTCATCAAAATATCAGGAAACATAAACCAAATAGTGTGGCGGCCATTAAGGGCCGGGCGTATCGACCAACCGCTGAAACAAGCTCGTGTACATAAAACATAAAGCCTAGTCACCTGTACTGTCCTGAAATAATGACCTAGTAAAGCAATCGTTTTGATAATTAACTAGAACGAAGGAAGGCGACAGAAGGTCTTTTATTCCTAGGTAGTTTGTTTTTCCTTAGTTTAATAGCCACTGCATTTATTGCTTGTAATACAACTTTTTTTAAAGTCTACTGGACTGATAATATCCTTTGATGTCCTACATACATCTTTAGAATAATATTTTAGTCTCATTCTTAACTTAAGCTGATTTTGAAACCGATAAAATTATATGATTCTAGCAACTCAAAGAGGCATTAGCGCCAGCGTTTTGATCAAGGGATCATGCCCATGAATTAACATTTAACCTTCTACTTCTACTAACGTTATTTTGTTTCAAAATATTTCATGTTATATTGAAGGAGTAACTATACGAAATAAATGGTAAACTAAGGGACTGAAATAATAGTTATAGTCGATTTAAAAAAAAAATACAGAGGAAAATGGAATGGCGTGATAGCAACACCATTCTATTTTACTAGTGAGTTAAGTAGAACGTTAGGCCGGGAGTATCGATCAGTAGCTAAAACAAGCACGCTGACGTCCGTATGACTGCCGAGTACTATATAAAACCTACTTGGTATACCAATGGAACAATGACCTAATGGAGTTGGAGGACCATTGTAATTCAAGAATGGGGAGATGTTCCTGGAAGATAAGATTAGTAAAATTTCTATCGGTCTACTTCTTAAAATTTTTATTATTAAGTTATATGACATTATGCGCTAATAACTATATTTTTCGTAATATAAACGATTTTCATTTTAACAGCGTAATGTAACGTTTATATGTTCTTTGAATAACAAAAATCCTTCTCACCTCACCGCGGTAAACAGGGTTATTGTTCTGTGGTTATCTTATTGTCGGAAACATAGACGATACTCTGTCTACAATTTTGATTTCTAGTCTTTCAGATCATCGGTTTTTTAATTTTGAACGTGACAAGTCAACACGTAACGGCAATTCATGGAACTGGATTGCAATTTAAAATTCCATCGTTGTTGGTTTCGAAAGTGTTTTATCGTGTGTGGTTTGCAATTGTTTGTTTTAGATTTTAATTTGAACTTGGAGTAAGTGTATTGCAGATGACAAATTACACGGCATGATAGATCCTCAGCAATCGCAAAGTCCACAAAAATTAACATCAATGAATTTACAATTACAAATAAAAGGATATTTTTTCACTAACTTGGATGATTTGTGTCAACCGCCTAGCTTAGTTAAAAAAATCTTCTTCTCATGGCACATGTTTACTCGACTCCTATAGTTTTTTTCTATCATTTTACATTACTCACAGCTTAATAATAAGTTGCAAGCTAGCATCGAGGACAAACCTCTTCGATTTTCTCGGTGTATTGATCGGTTGTCTGAATTGTATTTTTTGATTTAAATGATAAATAAATTAAGAAAAAATGATACTTAAAGTATTTGTCGTTAAAAGAGACATGTCCTCGGTGCTAGTCTGAACTTACTATTAGGCTATGGTTACATTATAAAACTATAGGAATCGAGTAAGCATGTGCCATTAAAAGAAGAGCTTTTATTTGTAATTATTGGCAAATAAGTCAATCCAAATTCATGAAATAATCAATTTAAATAAAAGTATTTCTCCAGTGCCGCACCTTGAGGTTTGAGCATTAAGCATGACAAACTAAATTTAACGATATGCCCTAGAAGCCAGAAACTTCACTGCCTGGAAAAAGCATCCAATTCCGTAAAAGAGCTATTATGAGAGCTATCGAGAAGTTCCTTACATTAGGAAAAGAAAAGTGACAATGCTAATGTCACTTATCTTACTGTAATAATGCTTGGTTCGTAGCGAGTGTTCTATTTTCAAGGAAAATGAGTCATGAGCAGATTTATTACCACCGGTACTTTGCAAAGCATTTTGTCCTACCACTATACATAAGCTGGGGCAATTGACCTGCAAATGATAAAGGAACTGCGTGAGAACGATTCGTTTACTATGTTTTTTTTTATCCACTACAAGTTAGCCCTTGACGGCTATCTCACTTGGTGGTAAGTGATGATGCTTTCTAGGATGGTAGCGGGCTAACCTGTTAGGGATGTGGTAGGCCGGAACGCTAAATCGCTTGGCGACACGTCTTTGTCGGTAGGATGGTAACTATTCACGACTGAAGCCTACCTCCAGACCAGACTCGAACCGGAATCGAACCCGGGACCTCCAACTTTATAATGCGACAGCGCACGCTCTGCGCCACGGAGGTCGTCTAAATTATTCCTATTTTTATAAAAAAGGAATAATTTTGACTGTTTTTTTTTAAATAAATTTTAAATTGTAATTCCTGGCTTGCTTATTATATTTCCTCACTTACCAGAAAATATTCGAGCATGTGCCAATCTCTCCATTAATTGATCGATAATTGTATGACATCCTCAACAATAAACACGATAATGCTTTCGCCAATTAAAATAAGAGATAACAAAAAAGAAAACTCAACGAAATAGTTATCTATGCTAACAGATAAATAATGGAAAATACTCGTAGTGAACCCCCTAGCGTCTCAAATTACTAATTGATGTGAAATTTGTTTAGTGAAAGGAATTTGTTCATTATTCCCGATGTGATGAATCATCCAAGATAAACGTTCCGACGTGAAGTAAATGAAATGAACTTTCGAATGCTTTTAATATATTTATTTTACATTTGGTTTCAGTAGTGCTGCACCCACGTTTTCTATTGACTGAAACGTTCACTAATCATTCATTTATAAACGATTCGTAGAGATTTCTGTGCTATAAAAGGTCAGACAAAAATAACGAAATATATCATGTTTATTTATCAATAACAATTAATTTAGTAGCACATATGTAAAAGCTGTGATAGCCCAGTGGTTAGGACCACCTCCTAATCAGAAGTCTTGGGTTCGATTCCGGGCACACAACTCTCAATTTTCGGATTTATGTGCGTTTTAGGCTATTAAAATATCACTTGCTTCAACGGTGAAGGAAAACATCGTGAGGAAATCTGCACGCCTGAGAGTTCTCCGTAATTTTCTCAAAGGCGTGTCAAGTCGGCCAATCCGCACATGGCCAACGTCGTGGACTATGGCCAAACCATTCTCATATTGAGAGCAGACCCGTGCTCTGTAGTGAGCCGGCAATGGGTTGATCATAAGTCATACAGTTCTATCAGCTCCGCGCTATCATCTATTAGAGTGAAGATAAGCCAATATTCTCTGCGAATCACGGTTTAATGTTCGACATTAAAGATTCCTTGCTGACATAAATGTTCCTATGCACTTAGGTCATCCATTAAGACCGCTGCAGCACTGACGGAAAGCGACCGTAAAACCTTTATAACATCCTTCCAGTACTTGTAAATCGTTTTGAGAGTCCTCCCCTTTTTATGCGACCACGCCATAACTGCGAGATTTCGTGTCTCATAAAGATTAGAGAATAGGACTAGACTCGTTAAAAGTTAAAACTGCGCGTCTAACATTTTTATAAATATTTCATAACGTTAATATTCTATATATTTAGGTAGATAGTTCATATTTTCATTACGATTGTCGGCTCGGGCCATTCACCATTTTACTGAGCACAATATTTTTGAGTTCGATTATTCCGTAAAAATATTTTTTTCAATTCAATTCAATTGAAATAATCTTTATTCAAATAGTCCTTTAAAAGGCACTTTTGACGCGTCAATAATTTACATAGTAGTGATATGATGGCGATAAATACATTCGTAAACTTAAAACTGAAGCTATGAGGGTTCCAAACGCGCCCCGGTCTTAGAAGAAGCCCACAACAAACTTATTTCGTTTTATATAACTAACAGTTTCATATCGGTATGATGACGTCACATAAATTACCTTTATAAATTCTGTTATAATATAAGTCTAAGAAGGCATATTGAGTTATTTTGCGTTATAGAAATAGATATAAATAAAAATTCCTTAGACTACTTAATATGAGCATGTACCTGAATCAACCACCGAAAGGATTCTAGTTACCGTTGCAAGGGAGATACAATTAGGTTAAGTATGTAAGTTTGGAATTTTAACTTTAAAGTATATTTAATCGTAAGCAAGCTTTCATATTATTCTTCTAAAATAGAATTAGGAGTTATTAGCCCGTGATTTATGGTTGGCAGATAAGTTTAATCATAGTGCCGTTAAATTTTACTGTCTGCTGCATACGTTTTATAGCGGTTCAGGGCGACATTGTCAACAGATCTTGCGCTCTTTACGGCTGCTGAAACGTTACTTTAACGGTTTTATAGTTTTCGTCGTTTCGACGTCGGTCACGGCTCCTTAATAGCCCGCGCTAAGTGCCCGCTCGGGGCTTCGCTGCCCTCAAATATCCCTGTATGTTTTTCTCTTGCTTGCTAGATTTCCATCTTTACGATATAGTTTTGCCTTTTTTCGCTCATGACCTCTGGGACCGCATCTCCATTAAAGGTCGTGCACTCTGTGTATTCTCTTTAACCGTACGTTCGTGATCAAGCTCGCCTTCGATACATTAACCTTTAGTTTTGGTTTTACCGTAACTAATAACACATCAGCGTTAACGTTCTGTTAGTTCGTTAAACTTGAACTATTAAAACACTAATTTCTTCACTTATTAACACACGTTTACACCACTTATATATCGTATACTTGAATTATAATTTAGCACGGAACCCTAGTGAAGGGTTCTGGGAGTCGGAGTCAATACTTAGTCAAGGGCTGAATGCCAGCCTAGACTGGCTCCTTAGCTGGGTCGCAATTTGACTAGAGAATTATAACTGACCGAATTTGGTAAAATATATCAAATTTATAAGCCCAAAAGAAATAATTAATTAAATAAATTCACGACGTATTTACTTTTAAAGAGTACCTACTTTTATGTTATTCTTTCAAAATCTTGTTATTGATTTAAAAATTAATATTTCTACATTTAACTATTTGAACCGAAATAAGAAACTATAAATAGAAAACCATGATCAACCAATTGCCGGCTCACTACAAAGCACGGGTCTCCTCTCAATATGAGAAGGGTTTGGCCATAGTCCACCACGCTGGCTAAGTGCGGATTGGCAGACTTAACACGCCTTTGAGATCATTATGGAGAACTCTCAGGCGTGCAGGTTTCCTCACGATGTTTTCCTTCACCGTTGAAGCAAGTGATATTTTAATTCTTAAAAACGAAGAACCCCCGACCTAACCACTAGGCTATCACAGCTTCACATAATTCAGTATTTAAATAATTCAGTATTAAAAGACGCCGAACTATAAACCAATTAGATGACCTAAGCGACGTTTGTAATTTCAGCTTGTGCCATATGTTGCATACCTAAAAGGCTTCTTTAATTAATTCTATGGAACGGACAAAGCGCACGCGACTTTGACGTTACTACCGCGTCACGTCAACTGCACTCCGTTGTCATTTGCTGTAAATTTATTACTATGCAGTTATTAACTGACAGTTTATTTATTATAATTGGCACGTAAACCGGGTTTCGTGTATGCAATAAAGGTGCTATGAAAGTAGCTACTACCTATTAGGGGCGAGTTTATCTTGCCACTGTTTGGTTAAAATTAAAGTCATTGATTTACCACTAGCCGTATATAGCGCGTCATAAAAAATCAAGGCGAGAATTTGTCACCAACTAACTATACATTCCTATATATCGGTATATCGATGTATTACAACCCGTCTAATACACTAGACATCTGGCCGTTATATTATCTATAGCGGCGCGTAGTGCTTTGTAATTCATTCGGATTATACGGCTCGAGTGTTGGTGACTTTCGTCTAGCCTTGTCACACACTGGGGGGAAGGAGTGCACGCGTCGCTATTTGTGCACTACTTTTCCGACCCATTTTTTGAGCGTTAATGATCGATCTACGGCTAGTGGTAAATCAATGCATAAAGTACTGACGGTACGGAATTCTAACATCTTTTTTAAAAATTTAAAACTGTTAAGTCCATATTGGGATTATCTCAGGAAATCAGGACTATTCCAGAAAAATCACTTCCAAAAAGCTATACCACTATTTCTAGTTAGCTATATTTGTTTTTTTTTTAATGAAAAGGATATAAATAACTTCAAATTATAACACTGCGATGTACAGTTCTGGTAAACATAAAGTGTACAGCAATCTTGTCCGATTTTAATCATTATCATTTCACGAAAGTCTTCTGCCGAGCGTAAAAATAAAGAAATTGTTGGGCCATTTTTTTTTGTTTGTTTATTTAAGGCTTACGAAAAAAATAAAGAATGAAATCTAGAGAAGTTATTTTGTGTTTGCCGCAATACTTGTTTAATAAGAAATCGGAGAAAGGCGATGAAACACCTGAAAATTCGAAAAAGGTATTGGTGGCGATCAATTAACATATAGATAACAATAAAATTCATCCATGGAATGTTTTTAAAATTTTTGTAAACATCTTTAATTGATTACTTCAAATGCACTTTCATTAATAATTCTTGTTCACTTATTAATTAATATGTGAAAATTAATTAATCAGTGGTCATGTCACAGCTAGCATTGAGGTTAGAATAACACACACATAAATATATGCTTGCGTTAGGCGATTATATATATGTGTGTGTGTAGTCTATCCATAAATATAAACTTATAACTTTTAAACTATAAATCACAGCCTTCGAAAGGCTTTGTATTATGGTGATAGGATACCTCAACGCAGGTGTGTCAAAATATTTTAACTCAAATATAGTAGGTGCATTACGCAACTCCCACATTTCTTTCACTGGACCCTCCAAAGGTTCACTGCGAGCGGCAAAAAATAAAGGAATGTATGATAAAATTTCTATACATATTAGGTAAAGTAACTTTAAGGTGTTCATTGAACGTTTCTACCTTGGCATTTCCGCTGTATTATAGATAGCGTCCCTCGAGTATTACGGCATTTGCCCAGCCATGGATCATTAGTAAGCTATTACTAGAATTCAGGCCCCGTTTCCAATACCATTATTATAATATGATTAAGGAATAACTCACTCTATCGTGATTTTATAGAATCTATCCGTGGCGTCGATAAAAATCTAATAATTTTATCGTCTATCGAATCGACGGACCAACACAGACTGAATTATTCATGGCACTATAATATCGCAATACATCTCGATAAGATACAATGACCTGTGAAACAAGCTCTTCTACTACCTATTATAAAATTTAAAAAGAGTATATAATATCTTTTATATTTATACCACGTATATATATATATTAGATATACATTATTTGTATTGCTATTATTTTATATATTTAGTAGCACGTAATTATTGGCGGGTCATCACGATTAACCCATTGCCGGCTCACTACAGAGCAGGGGTCTCCTCTCAATATGAGAAGGGTTTGGCCATAGTCCCCCACGCTGGCCATGTGCAGATTGGCAGACTTAACACGCCTTTGAGAACATTATGGAGAACTCTCAGGCGTGCAGGTTTCCTCACGATGTTTTCCTTCACCGTTGAAGCAAGTAATATTTTAATTTTTTTAATAGCTTTATTGGCGGGTATGTATATTTAACTTTTGCTACATATCTCTGTTACCTCTTTAGCTCCACTCGTATGGTTGCCTGGAAGAGATCACTATTACTGATAAGGTTGCCTATTGCTTTTTATTTTATTATTCCAATTCTCTCGAAGTTTAGCAATAAAGTTTTTAAATAAATAAAATTGTTAACATTTGGCTGTTTACTTGTTGTAAACGTTTTACACCAAAACCACTACGCTGAATATGTAAAACTATTCGCAGTTAATAACTTGCAGTTTCATAAGATAAAGGTAAGGCTAAGCACGCTTTATCAGCACACTTTTCTCGTCAATTCTGCTGTTCACGATTCAATACTCTAAAGTAAACTAAGTCTACAATTCGAAAAACAGTGCTATGCTGAAAATAAATGAAACAATGGTATTATTATTATTAGGCTATCGATAATTATTGCACACAATAACTATCGATTAGTAAGTTTGGTTAAAGATTTGTATAATAAAGAAAGAGCACCACTGTTCTACTCCGCAACCTCTTTTTCGAAAAGTCATTTCATCATTTTAAAGATGATTACAAATATGTAATCATCTTAAAATTAAATCAGTATATATAATGCCAAAAATATATATAAACTATTCGTGACTTATATATTAACTATTAATAAATATTTTTTCCTATATTTGTTCTATTTTTGTACTTCTACGGAATTATGGAAAATTACAAAGCTTTTTATTTATCTCCGACAAACGAGTGGGACGTGCAATCAGTACAGTGCCTGATTAGAACTTATCGTATCCGTGACGTTTTTTTATATTAAAATGTTAAACATTACTTTATAAGATAATAATTAAATAGAATATTAATTTACGTCTTTTTCCTTAAAATTTTAAATTATAACTAGCTGACTAGCTGTTACCCGCGACTTCATCTGCGTAGAATTGCTGTTTTCCCGTGCGATTGTGATTTTGATGTACAAGTTTTTTATTTATTTGTTATTAATTTTAATGCCTATTTATGTGTCTCAAAAACAAAAGAACTTCATACAAACTTCCAAACACTATTTTATCCTCTTAGGGTTGTAATTTCCAAATATTCTTTCTCAGCTGACATCTCTTAACTATCAACTACCTACTTGCTAAATTATAGCTTTATACGTACAATAGTTTTTGAGATCTCGTGTTTAATCAGTAAGTAAGTACGTCAGTGACCTTTCGCTTTTATATATATATAGATGTTGACTAATTAATGGTACAAACACCATGCATGATCCTTAAGGCGTGTTGCAATTTGTACATCGAAACTGGTATTTAGCTTATATACAGCACACGGTATTTTGCCTGATTAAAGCGTGTTTCCTTCAGAAGCAAGGCGTCGCGTCGCTCCTTTGAAAAACCGTTTGAAAGGATTCCTCGCAAACTAACCAATGAATATGTCAAGTTTCCACTGAAATTATAGTCTGTACGTGTTTATATGATGTTTCGTATCACGCATTTCATGAAAACTAACGAAGATTTGGATGTACATCCCCAAATCCAATATGTACGTTGGACGTAAAAAAATCTTTTTTAAGGACACGAAGATTGGTACTTTTTTATATAAATTCAAAATCAAATTATCTTTATTTAAATAGTCCTTTAAAAGGCACTTTTGAAGCGTCAATAATTTACATAGTAGTGATTTGATGGTGATAGCTACATTCGTAAAATTAAAACTAAAGCTCTGAGGGCTCCAAATTTACCCTGGTCTAAGAAAATGCCCACAACAAACTAGGCCAGGTAATTATATTAAGAGCTATCTTAGTCCGAGCAATATTTCAAACCCATGCTTGTTTATCATTTACATAATCCTTTACACTATAGTAGGGAGAAGCATTCATTTACACTATAGTAGCACTTTTCTACGAGCTTAAGTTTTATATAAGTTTAGTTTGCAACATATAACGTTTTATATATGTAGCAGTAAAAGAGTATCGCTGTCTAAATTAAATATACTTTTATATCATAAATATGTTTTTAATCGCGGTGGTAATAGTTTGCCTTTAACTGTCCTGGCTTGTACCTAAGGTAACAGCAAAGGCCCACTCACAATTAATTTTTACTTTACGATATTATTATTCAAACAATTTTTAACACATTCATGTAGATTACATATTGTTAAAGCCCGTCTCAACATTCTCTATAGAATACTAGAAATAATAAATGTTACGCAATATGATCAAATCATCATCATCATGATCAACCCATTCTTGGCTCACTACAGAGTACCAGTCTCCTCTCTATATGAGAAGGGTTTGGCCATAGTCCACCACGCTGGCCATGGGCAGATTAGCAGACATAAAATGAAACATACCAATCAATAAGAACCGTAAGATAAAACCAGATAAAACAGCCCGAATATATTTCACGTTATCAGAGATAAAAGATCGAGCGATATATTATCACCCGAGCGTTTAATATACAGATAAATGAGGTAACACTATCAAATAATATGATCACGTAGGGGTAGTTATGACGTTTTGAGCAACAAGTGAGGCGCCAGTCAGCCGGCCGTGCCTTGCGGGATGGAATTTCAATCTGGCCGTGATGAGCAAAGGCGTAAATTACACGTCTTTCCCCTCTTTCAGTGCCTATTTTCGATATGGTCGACGCTCGGGACATGAATACGCTATGAATAGATAGTTAAGTACGTCTGGCTCTTATTTGCATAGTTTTGGTGATAGTTCTATCATGGTTCGAACAGTTTATACACTTCTTTTAGTAATAATATATTTAGTAATAAGCATAAACGTATAAAAAAATATTTTTATCTAACTAAGCTATCAAACGATAGCTTAGTTAGTAAAATAAAAATAAAAATATTACATTTTATCCCTTGACTGTAATCTCGTCTGGTGATAAAAGCTGTGAGGGTTCCGAACGCGTCCCGGTTTAGTAATAATATACAATATTTTATTTATTTATTTCATAATCATAATCATAAATACATACCTAATAACAATAAATGCATAAACATTTATATAATTAGGATCAGTACTGGCTGTCCTTGCTAGATTTTGTCAATCTGTGTTATAAACATAAACGTATAAAAAAGGTCTGATAGCTTAGTTAGGCAAAAATAAAATAAAAACATTACAAGTTATCCCTTGACTGTAATCGGGTCTGGTAATAATTGGTGAGTGATGATGCAGTCTCATCTGTAATAGCTTAGTGTTTAGGACGTCCGCCTCCTAATCAGAGGTGGAGTGTTCGATCCTGGGCACGCACCTTTAAATTTTCGTAGTTATATATCTACTTTTATAAGCAATTAAAAATATCACTTGCTTCAACGGTGAAGGAAAACATCGTGAACCTACCTTCGGGTTTCCTCACGTTTTTCTCAGCCTGTTTGTTAGCGATGTGTAGGTATATAAAAATTTATAATATTCGGTTAGGAATAAGTGAACGTGCTATAAGAGAGTTCTAGTCGTCATTCTAGAACGAAAAAATATTTGATGGAACTTGTTCAGTAAGTTCAAAATGAAATTAATTTTTGTAGGTTTTTTTTAGGTTTATCATATGTGAATATTAGAATATTTGCGATACAAAAAGGTATCCGAATGCAAACCGAATAGGTATGTAATATTTCGTATCATTATCGAAGTGTTATTATAAGAGACGCCCACATTTAATTCATTTTCATGCAAATTATTTCATATATATTCATGAGTGGGTTGGTTTATATATAAACGGAAAGTCGATATTTTGTCGCGTAAATAATGTACTGGATGGCGACGAGCAACAAGTAGGTCGGCATGTTGGCGCCTGGACACTCCGCATCACAAGTTGCTGCAGAACAATAAATATTTTGTTTAAACCACTTTTTTTTTATACACCCACCCGTATTAGATAGATTTGGCTATCCAAATCTATCTAATATGGGTGTCTATAGAATTCTTTTTGGACGAATATTTAGATTTTTGGCTAACCAAATCTATCTCATATGAGTGGGTATATACACCCAGATAATTATTTTTCGATGAATATGTAGATTTAGGATTTAGGAATTGTGTTTTATTTTATAATAAATTACCTATTTAAATCTTGGATATGTCTATCAATAAGTTCAAAGCTATTATAGAAAAATCATATAACGATATTAAGGATTATATAAACGATAAAAAGCTTGGGTGTGAATTGCTCTAACTCCATAGGTACTATAATTTATTATAGATTATAGAGTATATAAAAGTAGTTCCATTTCTAGACAGGTCAAGTTGAATTAGATTATCGAAGCGGGCGAACGTCCTAATACATAAATATAAAAAAAAAATAAGCAAACCGGTCGACTAATCTCGTAGCAAAGTACATTCAAGTAGGAATTTAGATCTTCCTCCATTTTGTTTCTGAAATCTGTTATTTAAAGTGACTTTTAACTTATATATTTTTTTGGATACTCCATCTATTTAGATTTTTTTTCAGACCAGATTATATAATAATTAAGTCTGAAAATAATTCCCAATGTGTGTATGTCAATTGTGTTACGTCTCGAAATGAAACGTGTTGTTACTTGTTCAGTGGACTGTATTGGGTCAGAGGATTTGTGAACTTCGATAGAGTGCGCAGATCCGCTCGCTTTTCAATTTATTATTGAACATAGGCTTCGCCTTTTAGCCATTGCCAGTTGTAGACAATACACCTTTTAATCAACAAAGCTTTCGGTTAAACTCCACTCGAACTGTACCTTAAGCCCAGTATATCGTACTCTGACTCTCCTGAGTAGTGTCGCACCAATACTTAATATGCTGTGATAACGGAATGTAAGACGTCCGCCTCCTAATCAGAGTTTGGGGGTTCGATCCCGGCACGAACTTCTAACTTTTCGGTATTATGTGCGTTTTTAAAGCAATTAAAATGTCATTTGCTTGAACAGTCACATCGTGAGAAAACCTGCATGTCTGAGAGTCCCCTGTTATGTTCTCAAAGGCGTGTAAAGTGTGCCAACCCGCACATGGCCTGTGACTAAACCCTTCTGGTATTGAGAGGAGACCCTTGCTCTGTAGTGAGCCAGCAATGGGTTGATCACGATGATGATGATGATGATGAAGATAATAACCTAACAATTGTCTAACAAGAAATACCATTCGCGTTTGTCGTTTGAAAACATACTGGGTTTTAAAATTTATTTGAAATTTTTGTGTATTAGAAGGCTGTGGTATTCAAGCGGAATCAAAAAAGTTCTTAAAAACGATAACCTATCATTTTTAACTCTGGCAGTTCAAACGTTCGTGATAGGCGTAATCACGTATCTACAAATGACCCTTCCGGTGCAAAAAATAACGAAGCTTAACTAACAGTATAGTTATTGCCGTAGTTATTGCACGATAGTCACTTTAAAATTGCAAGATGTCAAATTATTAACAGCGTGTTTGTTCAACTTGAAATAAGTTTGCCTCAAAGAGCAATGAACACGCGAAATAATCATATTTTACGTAAACAGAACTCAGACAGTGTTAATATTATAACATAAACAACGCTGTCTAGAACAAAGAGAACTTTCATAAACACGAATGTATTTAGATAACATTTTCATTAATATATGTAGTTGGTTAAGATTAATTATACATCAAACATTTTACATAAAACTTAAAATAAAATTTATTAACCTAAAACTAAAAATCTTAAAAAATAAATAAATATTTAACATCATAACTAAAATATATTATTAAAAGGAGTCCCTTTAGGCAAGCTCATTACAGAGCTAGATCTCCTCTTAATATGAGAAGAGTTCGGCCATAGTCCACCACGCTGGCCATGTGCGGGTTGGCAGACGTCACACGCCTTTGAGAACATTATGGAGAACTCTCAGGCATGCAGTTTCCTCACGATGTTTTCCTTCGCCGTTGAAGCAAGTGATATTTTAATTGCACATTATGGAGAACTCTCAGGCGTGCAGGTTTCCTCAAGATTTTTCCTTACCGTTGAAGCAAGTGATATTGCTTGAAATCGCACATAGCTCCGAAAAGTTATAGGTGCATGCCCGGGTTCGAAACCCCAACCCTTGATTAAGAGGCTGACCTCCTAACCACTAGCCTTTCAAAGCTATTATCATTACTATAATCGTAAGTAATAAGAGCCTCGTTGGCTGAGAGGTTAATATATAAAGCTAAGGATTACGAGGTCCTAAATCTGTATGGGACCAAGAATTGTACGTATGAATATTTTCTCTTAAATATTTACAATACCAGCCATTCAACAACCTTGTCTCGGAGAGTACGTTGCGTTACGCTCACGATTGTTATCTCTAATACTACGTTATAATACGTTTGACGCCCTGCATGGCGCAGCGCGCGCTGGCGCATCATAAAGTTAGAGGTCCTGGGTTCGATTCCCGGTTCAAGTCTGGTCTGGTTGGAGGCTTCGGCCGTGGCTACTTACCACCCTAGCGACAAAGACGTGTCGCCAAGCGATTTAGCGTTCCGGCACGATGTCGTGTAGAAACCAAATAGGAGTATGGGTTTACCATGCTTCTAACGGGTTAGCCCGCTATCATCTTAGACTGCATCATCACTCACCTTAAGTTGAGATTGCCGTCAAGGGTTAACTAGTGGTGGATTAAAAATTGGAAAAGTCCACCAACCCGAATTATAGCTGCTTGTTGGGTGTATGCCCTAAACCCCTCTCTTTCAGCGTAAGGCATTAATAAGCTAATGGTTATGAACTTCGTAGAAATGCTACTGATGTTCCTCACGAATAAACACAGCAAACTAAGTTGTGGCACTACGGAGCTACGACAGTGCTACGAAACGTGAATTCTCAGAAACTTTGAGTCCTTTGGGCAAAAGATTTTAGGTTAAATAAGTATTAATAAGATTATACGTACGTTGCAAAGGAAAATACATTTATACTTTTAGCTAACTTATAAATTAGTTAATTATGTATGAATATAAATAACAAAAGATATTAATAAAGTAGTTGAAACTTATGATAAGCTATCAAGATGAGCTTTATATGATATAGTTTTTAATTTGAACTCATCAAGATTTCTGCCACTCCTTGGGTCTGCTTGAAGTTATGTATTCACCAAGTAAGGACCAGGGTGTCCCAGAAATATGCAGATGATGATGATGATGATGATGGTCCGTCACCCGCTGTGTGACTAAGTTTTTATATCAGGCCCTTAGTTATCAAAGTAAAAAAAAATCTTTAGATATATACTTTTTTCATAGAGACATATCTTTAATATACGAGTATATTCATTCAAAATTATCAAATCAAAACATTGAATACTTTTACATTTCGTAACAAATCAATAGCATTTAGAATATTTTAATATATAAAAACTCACAGCTAGTAAATTCCTAAGAAAAATAAGACGAGCTCCAATTCGAGATACGTATTATACAAACGATTCGATATAAAATATGAATGGTCGACGCTATAAGAGCGTGTACACGAGAATCCAAATGCCAGTAAAGGTTGCAGGGTGCCATAATGGTCGTCCGCTTCCGCTTTATTAAATTTCTTCGCAAACACACTTTTATAGACGGCCACTGATCTTTGTAAGGCATTGTCTTCACGTCTGTATCGCACGCAAATAGCGGAATGGGGACGTTTTATTATTTTTATAGACGTTCGCTATAAAATATAATCCAATGCCTGCGAACGTGCACTCGTTATTTGAGAAGGGGCATCTACCCTCTGTGTTTAAAATGTGATGAGGAAATACTTGTTTATTGTGCGGATGTGATATTGGTACTAATTTGTATGGCAAAAATAAAAATAAAACAGAAGAGTAGGAACGGTTTGCAATAAAAGCAAGAGTAATAGGATCTTTTTACACAACACTACAAGTTAGCCCTTGACTGCTGTCTCACCTGGTGGTAAGTGATAATGCTGTCTAGGATGGTAGCGGGCTGACCTGTTAGGACTATGGTGAACCTACGCCCCTAATTGGTTTCTACGCGACATCGTGCCGGAACGCTAAATCGCTTGGCGACACGTCTTTGTCGGTAGGGTGGTAACTAGCCACGACCGTAAACTTCCACCATACCAGACTCGAGCCGGGAATCGAACCCAGGACATCCAACTTTAAAATGCGACAGCGCGCGCGCTGCGCCACGGAGGTCGTCAAATAATAAACATTGCGTAATGTCAAGATATTTATGCAATGTTTTATCCTACTCTGACATTTGAGAGATGCTGCAAGTTGAAGTGAGATAAAACTGTGCATAGCTTTTCCGACATTATGTCGTTTGTTTATAAGGCCCATAAGGAGTTAAACAAATTATTAATCAATTCATTAAAAATATGAATTGTAGTGAGTTGATGATTAAAACTAAATTCTGAAACTTAAAAATAAAGCTACGTTTCCCAACAGGTCCTTGTCTATGAAAAAGCCTACCGTTAACTTAGCCGAGTAGATATTATTTTTGTTATCACCATCACAGAGTGTCACTTAAAACTGTTTATTTAATAAAGAGATACAAAAAACTACAACATGTTAAAACATTAAGGTTTACCCTGCTCGCCACTTTAGCGGTCTCAAAATGAATGAGCGTAAAATTAATCGAATATTTCGAGAATTCCTTTAAACCAAGCTTAATTCCTACTATGCAATGCTTTCAAGTAGCTATTTAACGCTGAGCTCTCTCGAGTACCGCGGTATTTATGAAACGTAGCTGTGGCAAATTTATTTCTATACGTTTTTATAAACCTATCTTCGCAAGTTAAACCATGATCTCACATCATCATCATGAACAACCTATTAACGGCTCACTACAGAGCACGGGTCTCCTCTCAGTATGAGAAGGGTTTGGCCATAGTCCACCACGCTGGCCATGTGCGGATTGGCAGACTTCACACGCCTTTGAGAACATTATGGAGAACTTCCTCACGATGTTTTCCTTCACCGTTGAAGCAAGTGTAAATTTTTTTTTTTTTTTTTTTAAATCACGTAACCCCGAAAAGTTAGAGGTGCGTGCCCGGATTCGAACCGCCGACCTCTGATTAGGAGGCTGACGCCCTAACCATTAGGCTATCACCGCTTCTCATGATCTCACGAACATCTTTAACTTCAATCGATAGAGCGTTCAACGAGCGAATTTATTTGAATTGACTTCTTTTGTACCTACTGTTTGTCGATTTTTTTGTGTTTAACCAACACTCCAAAGCCCGCCGATACAGCCGGTGACTTATCGTCCATCCGAGTAGCATCGTTGCCAACATCTTGGGAACTGGTTAACCACTTGGTTGGTCTTAAATTCTTCAACCTATTTAAAAGTGTTATAGTTACTAGTTAGAATAAGTATTCGTATTAGTATAAGTTTTAGTATTAGTTTTAGTATTATAATTAGTATGAGTTTTAGAATTAGTATTATATAATAATTGGTAATATCGCTTTTTCTTTGTCTTATTTTTTTCTGATTTTTTGGTTGGTAATTTAGGTAGATTATGTATTTGAAGCGGTGATAGCCTAGTGGTTAGGGCGTCAACCTCCTAATCAGAGGTCGGCGGTTCGAATCCCGGCACACACCTCTAACTTTCCGGAGTTATGTGCGTTTTTAAACAATTAAAATATCACTTGCTTCAACGGTGAAGGAAAACATCGTGAACATTTTGTCTGGTGGGAGGCTTCGGCCGTGGCTAGTTACCACCCGACCTACAAAGACGTGTCGCCAAGCGATTTAGCGTTCCGGCACGATGTCGCGTAGAAACCGGTAGGAGTAGTAGGGGTATGGTAAACCCATACCCATACTAACAGGTTTGCTCGCTACCATTTTAGACTGCATCATCATTTACCATCAGGTGAGATTGCCATCAAGGGCTAACTTGTAGCGGATAAAAAAAACCTGCACGCCTGAGAGTTCTCCATAATGTTCTCAAAGGCGTGTGAAGTCTGCCAATCAGCACATGGCCAGCCTGTTGGACTATGGCCAAAACCTTCTCATATTGAGAGGAGACCCGTGCTCTGTAGTGAGCCGGTAATGGGTTGATCATGATGATATAGGTGATCGCGTCTGTGATTCTACCAGTATTAAGACTCCCAATGAAAACCAGCGCTGCAGCTTGCCACAGCTGATGCAGAGTGGGTTGCCTTTATTTGGTCATTTGAGTATGTCTGTATAGTTGATATAGTATAGAAAATTATGACTAAATAAAAAACTTTTCTTTCTTTCTTTACTGAAGCTATAGATGGCCGCCCGACAGAAGCTGTGCTGGTCCCTCTAGTACTAGTAACGGCATTAAATAATTACGAGTATATATAATGTAAGCATACGAAACAATTGAAATAATGTCCCAGCGTGCGCGCGCTCGCTTAAGAGCAAACCACGTTCATGCGTTGGTGCGAGGCCTCGTTTCCCGTCGACTTATGGCTTCCTAATGAAGTTGTCACAGGGTGGGGTGCGGGTCGTAATGACATACCCGTGTCGCAAACCACGCCACGCCACCGATAAACAGAACTGAAGACCTACGAGTACAAACACCCTAAACGTCGGTGACATTTGTAATTCTAGCTTTACCATTAACGCCCGAGGTCAATAATTAATCTAATCGAAAAGTTGGAGGTCCTGGGTTCGATTCCCGGCTCGAGTCTGGTCTGGTGGGAGGCTTCGGCCGTGGCTAGTAACCACCCTACCGACAAAGACGTGTCGCCAAGCGATTTAGCGTTCCGGCACGATGTCGTGTAGAAACCAATTAGGAGTATGAGTTTACCATACCAGTTTAGACTTCACCCCTAACAGGTTAGCCCGCTACCATCTTAGACCGCATCATCACTTGCCATCAGGTGAGATGCAGTCAAGGGCTAACTTGTGGTGAATAAAAAAAAAAGATTGAATTTAGTATCGCCAGCCTTCTCAACAACAAAAAGTAGGAAATGGATTCAATCTGATATCTGAAGATTTTGGATTATATCGAATATTAATTCAGTTCAGTGTCAGATACGATGTCGCACATAAACTTTTAGGTATATACGATTATATAGGTATAGGGTCAATAAACACTTGTATAAAATCCTATTATCGTAAAGAGATTTTTCTATGAGAGTTATTAAGGATAACATAAACGATATAAAAGCTTTGGTGTGAATTGCTCTAAAATCATAGCTAATCATAATTAATTATCGACTATGTGAGATGGTGATAACAAAAAAAAACAAGTATACGGACCCGCACTCATTATGTACTAAATAGAACGAGTTGAGTAAAAGGAAAAAAATATTTATTACTAACATAAGTGTAACTTGTTTATCGTATTGAGTTAATTCTGTAAAGTTATGCTTTTGATAGAAATGAATATATAAACAAGATATTGCCATCCTTTTCACAATGTTCTCCGTAAAAAAGATTATATAACAACCTGAAATTTTAGTTTAGTTTTAAGTTTTGTATTTCTAGAAGCAGCTGGACATAAACAGCCTAATTTGCTAGATATCTCTTATACTCGTATATATTTAGAAACTTCATAGCTTTAGTTTTAAGTTTATATAATCAAAGTAGCTTTATTCAAGTAAACCTGTTACAGGTTTATCTATAAAGCGTTGATAAATTTTCCTTTATTTTAATTCGTGAGGTTATGGTGAACTTCATAGCTAATTATAATATTTTATTATTGCAAAAAAAAACTTGGCTAAGTTTGTTGTGTTCTTAAACCTGGGCGCGATTGGAATCCTCCTAGCTTTAATTTTATATTGTTTTAAGTTTACGTATATACCATCTATCATCACGATTTGATGGTGATAACTACTATCACCATCAAATCAAATCACTACTATGTAAATTATTGACGCGTCAAAAGTGCCTTTTAAAGATTCTGATTGATTGATTGATTGATTCCACGAACTTGGTGATGGACGGTGGTGGTTGAAACGTACTTACATCTGACTTCTCTTAGCACGCTCGCTAAGTGACACATTTCGAGTGTGGCACAATGACTGAAAATTACATTTAAATAAGTTTGAACGTTATAGTGGCGGCGTTTTAAAATTTTAATTTATGTTTAAGTGAGTACTTTACGCCTCGCTGATTTATGGCATGCTGATAATGTAGTCGCAATAATGTTTATGCGGTTTGTCATAATGTGCTTGTGTTTACAACAAAGCCAGCCTTTACCGCCCGGACTTTATGTACCTACTAGCTGACGCCCGCAACTTCGTCTGCGTTGAGTTAGTGTGTTTGTTTGTTTTTCAATCACAAAGCAATAGATTACATGAACATTGCAACATAACTTTATTTTTCTACAATAAAAAACTTTTCTTTCTAAAATAAAAGTAGCCTAAGTTACTCCTTATTACATCAGCTACCTGCCAATAAAAGTTCCGTAAAAATCGGTGGAGCCATTTCAGAGATTAGCCGGAACAAACAGACAGACAGACAGACAGACAGACAAAAATTGTAAAAAATGTTATTTTGGTGTATATACCGTATACATATTCATATGCATGTAGTAAAAAACGGTTATTTCAATATTACAAACAGACACTCCAATTTTATTTATTTGTATAGATGAGATGTTGTGTCACCGAATAAAATCGCATTTTTGCATGTTGTTTTCATATTTAGATTCACTGATGAACTGTTTACTAATCAAAATATCAACACAGATATAAATTTCCATCCTTATTTACCAATTCGATTTGTGTCAGTCAGTCAATCAATCATAATCTTTATTCAAATAATCCCTTAAAAAGAACTTTTGACACGTCAATAAATTACATAGTAGTCAGTTGATGGTGATTGAACTACATTCGTCAACTTAAACCTAAAGCTATGAGGGTTCCAAACGCGCCCTGGTTAAGAAGAAGCCCACAACAAACTTAGACAGGTAAAATTTCTTTTTGTTATCACCTCCAACTCACATGCCACTTACAATTATTTAAGAGCTATTTTATTAGAGCAATATTTCATACCCAAACTACCTATTTACTATAATATTACTTAAACCTACTAAGACTATTTCTACTACAAAATTTATATTATGCATACGTATTATTTATATATTTTCTTATTAAGGTATATCTACATAATATTATAATGATTTAAGAGAATAAAAAAATATGATTCACGCAAATGTAATTGGATAATTCGGTATAGCAAATATAACATAATTGGTAGTATAATAAATGTTTTTTTTTATAATTTTTTAATGATTGACAAGAATTAAGATAAGACAGTGTGTCTTATCTTAATTCTTATTGGTGACCAAGTCAACTCCATCGCGTTCGAAGAACTCGTAGACAACAGCACCTACGTCGTTATAACAATTTTTCGGAAACAATAACTTTTTCACAAAATCACAATCAAAAACCATTCGTTATCAACCCTTTTTCGTAAAACATGATGTTGTGAAAAGAATCACAATTTCTTCCGTCAATTTAGTTCTTAGGACTCGTTTTCAACCCGATCGAAATGCTGAGAATTATTTAGTACGCTCTTTCATAAACAAATGAGTGTGTGGAAGAACAACAGCGAAAAAACAGCCTCAATAACTCAGCCGTAAAATTTTCGCAAATACGAAGCAAAATAATCCACGACAAAACAGGTTAGCTGAAGGTATTTGCGAACCATAATCACTTTCCTCGCGATTTCCTTCTATAGCTCAAACACAAGTGTGAACTAGGCACAGGGGTGTGAAACATAATGAATACCCTAATTAAAACACCATATAATTTGTTCATTACCATAGCATTTTTGGCACAAAGTTTGTGTGATTAACTCGTAGTAATTGGCATGTAAATAATTTGATTCCTTCCACAGTAATTCGAATGTAATAGTCAAACTCTTACAGTAAGAGTAGTTTTTTGCATTCTTTACGTAAACGTGACATTTCCCTATGGTTAGAGCGGGAGTCCTGCAATGTTATTTTTGTCGGTTTTTTATGCGCTAAGAATTCACTTCATTACAAGTTCTTCGAGTGGTTAATTCGTAACGTACTAACGATGGTAACGCGTAGATGGGTATAGTAAATCCATACTCCTAATTGATTTCCACGCGTCATCGTGCCGGAACGCTAAATCACTTGGCGACACGTCTTTGTTCGTAGGGTGGTAACTAGCCACGGCCGAAGCCTCTCACCAGACTCAAGCCGGGAATCGAACCCAGGACCTCCAACTTTATAATGCGATAGTGCACGCACAGCGCAACGGAGGTCTTCGAACAGTGAATATTTCAGATGACAAATAGAATTTTATCAACTTCGCTTTGAGTACACGAAATTTAAAACTACCAAAGCTTAATTGGTGTGGCAACCCTGTCCGTGCCAGCACTCAGGCTGCTGGAGGTTCGTCTCGAACAAATTGCTGTGATGCCCCGCCATATTAAGTTAACGTCCACCCGTCCAACCCCCTCGTTCCTCGCCAACTTACTCCACTATTCCATTTATAATTTGCTTTTGTTGACAATAAAGATCATTAACTTTGATAGTGCAAATAACTTGAGGCAAAGAATTTTCTGTAGTCACCGTTTGCTGTGGTAATTTGGTACATATAATGAAAATAAATAAATATAGGTTTAGATGTAAATAATTTATTCTCCAAAAGAACAAACCGTTAACTTATAAGTGAACTTAAAACTATTAGTATTAAAATTACTCGATTTTTGATTTTGTGTTTACTGGAAATAAATTTTGCTATACATATATAGATTCAATGTTTAGCTTTTTTTATTTATATTTATTATTATTTATATTTATTATATCATATCACATAAATACATATGTTTTTTTTTTTATTTTTTAATTTATTCAAGTATATTTTTGTATGTAGTTTAAACATACCTGGACTTTATAAAATCATCTTACATCTGAGGGTAGCTCGAAATTATAAGAGATCTCTCTTATAATTTGGTACTAAAAAATTGCTTAACTTCCGTATGTAACTATTCCTAAATCTTTAGAACTAGTCGATGAATTAATTATAATTAGAAATTTATAAAGTATAATTTTTTCAATACATGCATTTTATAGACTCATTCATAATCACTCAGAGAAACGCAAATAAATAAAAAAGATTGAGCAAAAGCGAAGTCAGACCGGGTCACTAAATTACTAGAATACAAAACTGTAAATATAACAAACGCAAAAACGACCATAAACAGTTAGTTATATGTACAAACAGATTGTCTGAGAAGACTCAAACTCAAAATATAAAATAAAGCTTAATGAACAGTATGTAATGTATGTAAAGTAATGTATAGACGCTAATTCGAAGTTTTTAGTCTACAGTGTTAGTCGAAAGTATTTTACAATCAATACAGCGTTAAACATTTTTCATAACCAGGTAAGGGTGTATAAATGCCAACGTATAGCGAAAGCGAGGGGGCGTGAGGTACGCTAGCAGAGGGACGGGAAAACAATGGCCACCATGACATTTAGCATGGAAACGTTTGTCACGGTACGTTAAAGTCGCCAGCCACGGAGCGTACAACCGCCCTCTACCCGTCTCCTCAAATACAAATTGTCAAGTCTTTTTCTTTATTTTTTTCTTTTCTATTATATCCTTGCAGACAGTCCGTATCAGAGTTTTCTAATTACTTATCTACCCTGAGATACATTTTTTTAGTAACAACGATGGAAACACGGCCCTAAAATAAAGGAAGTAAAGAAACTTGCATGCGAGACATAAATTGCTTAAATATTTCAGGCATATTGCCGTTGCGAAACGCTCCGATGTTTATTGAAAGTTAAAATTGGGAATGAAATTCTTGGAGGGTGAGGAAAATGAACCGTGGGTTGTTAACGAATATACGACGACTTTCAGTTATAACGCTTAATTTGTCACTTATGCTAGGAATTTCGACAGTACTTAATTATGGCATACCATGCTCTTCCTGTATATATCTTTAAAACTTCTTTAACTTTAATTATTATTCGTGACCTTACATAAAACGGTAAATGCTGAATATAGAAAAACCATTAATTATTAATACTTTAATACCTATCGCTTCATCACTAATAAATCTGTTAAAATCCGATTACCTCATCAAGGATTACATTGGCGGTAGAAACCTTTGAAATGAACTACTGATACATAATTTTAAATAACAATGTGTGATATCACCACCACCACTATAATATATTCTCGAATTTATTATTATAAGTGTCAATGTATTATGTAAATGAAAATTAAATAAATAAATAAGATAATAAATAAATAAATATGTGTTACTTCTCAATGTACATATTTATTACGATTATTATTGTAAATTAATACTTTCTACATTAGTAAGCGGTGAAGCCTAGTGGTTAGGGCGTCAGCCTCCTAATCAGAGGTCGGCGGTTCAAATCCGGGCACGCACCTCTAACTTTTCGGAGTTATGTGCGTTTTTAAAAATTAAAATATCACTTGCTTCAACGGTGAAGGAAAACATCGTGAGGAAACCTGCACGCCTGAGAGTTCTCCATAATGTTCTCAAAGACGTGTGAAGTCTGCCAATCCGCACATGGCCAGCGTGGTGGACTATGGCCAAACCCTTCTCATACTGAGAGGAGACCCGTGCTCTGTAGTGAGCCGTTAATGGGTTGTTCATGATGATGATGACATTAGTAAGCATAAAAATGTATTTGATAGGAAGAATATCTAGCCAAAATAACTGTTTTTGTGAGCACAAATACAGCTAGTTTCGGCAATGCCGTCGCTGAGTCATGAAGGCTTTGTTCACGTGTCGATACACACCTGCGCCGCTTTGATAGCAGGCAGGCAACGTTGCAAGGCCTAAATTCAACATTTAAATGATATTTGAACCTTTCAATAAATACTACTGCATAAACGCTCACCTCGAAATTGTCCTGTATGTTAATTAACTATTGTTTAACAATTGAATATCCTTTGTAGAAGCGGTGATAGCCTAGTGCTTAGGGCGTCAGCCTCCTAATCAGAGGTCGGCGGTTCGAATCCGGGCACGCACCTCTAACTTTTCAGTTATGTGCGTTTTAAAAAAATTAAAATATCACTTGCTTCAACGGTGCAGGAAAACATCGTGAGGGAACCTGCACACCTAAGAGTTCTCCATAATGTTCTCAATGGCGTGTGAAGTCTGCCAATCCGCACATGGCCAGCGTGGTGGACTATGGCCAAACCCTTCTCATATTGAGAGGAGACTTGTGCTCTGTAGTGAGCTGGTAATGGGTTGATCATGATGATGACGATCCTTTGTAGATGATGATGCGAAAGCAATTTTTGATATATTAGGTATTTATTCTTTCTTACTTTCTTTAAACCATATTTTGGGTTAGAAATTCACAAAAGGTATAAGAACCAACTAATTACTTTATGTAAATTTAAAAGTAACTTAAGTACTTTCTAACTTTAATAAAATAAAATAAAAAAGGAAAAAATATGTGTAGTTCTTTTCAAACTCTTCATTGACGATACTGATGGCGCTACTGAATTGTAGATTAGACTGATAATTAACATCGTGCGAATATCTATTATACGGATGACATGAAAATTTATTTGATCACATATTACAGTGTCTAACAAGGCTGAGGCCTTCTGTTATGTAAAACCTGTGTCAGAAGGACGCGTTCTTCCCATTAGTAAATATTTAATATTATTTAACATTAAATATATCATAACGGGTTTGTTTTTTATTTCTAAATATTTTTTTTTCTAACATGCAGTGTAAAACTACAATGCGCGTGTGTGTGTGTGTGTGTGTGTGTGTGTGTGTGTGTGTGTGTGTGTGTGTAAGTGTGTGTGTGTGTGTGGCTGTCAGTGTATATGTGTGTGTGTTTTGAATTTTAGTTCTTGTTTTAAGCATAATTTATTTTATCACTCGCAAGAAAACTTCAGTCATTTCATTGATTGACGACCTTTCTCAGCATATCCGTACACATTTAAATCGACAAGAACATTTAAATCTCGGATGATTTCGTTGGGCTCCTCGTTTACATATTACAATAACTCCCGGGCCCGATGTTGCTGACAAGCATTCACTAAGATAATCGCTTGTATTGTTCACGAAACCGTAATCCTTTTAAAGCAGCATTATCTGCTGTAATCGTGATGTTAACGAACTTTATTAAATTCGTCTCTTAACTTCGTTACGGCGACGCTCCTTGCGGGCATAATTTTTCTATATTCAAAAACTGCGTTGATATTCCCGTTTATATATCTATTTTATAATAATAGTAGCCTAGCCATGATTAGAACAGAAATTATAGCCATTGTACTAAAGAGCCTGGTAAATGGACCTCCGTGGCGCAGTGCGTGCGCTGAAGCATTATAAAGTTGGAGGTCCTGGGTTCGATTCCTGGCTCGAGTCTGGTCTGATGGGAGTGTTCAGCCGTGGCTAGTTACCACCCTACCTACAAAGACGTGTCGCTTAGTGATTTAGCGTTCCGGCACAATGTCGCGTAGAAAACCAGTTAGGAGTATCGGTTTACCATACCCCTAACAGGTTAGCCCGCTACCATCTTAGACCGCATGATCACTTACCATCAGATGAGACAGCCGTCAAGGGCTAACATGTATGTAGTGTATAAAAAAAAAGTCACACAGAATTTGTGTATTCATATCGTGTTAAATGTGTGAAATCTTAAGAGGTTGAGGTGAGAAAGGTTCCGTATTAACAAAGACCACCATAAAGTTAGAATAAAATAAAATAATAAGATTGCTACGTAAATTAACTAAACGTAAACTCAAATTAAATTAAAATTAGATAAACTTAAAAATAATGAAGCACTAAATAAAAACCAAATATGCTATTACTTTATACACATTGCTTTTAGTGCCTTAAAATATTACTAATGCAGTAAATATAGCTATTAACGGATTTTTATAACCTCCCTCTTACAGTGCCAAGGGGGAAGCTGTTATGTAGGCGTTTTTATTTTATGCGGTGACACTCTGAACGGCAATAGGGAAATTGGATTGATACTACTTTTAAAGGCTTTTTAGACGTGAACCGCGTTTTTACGTCCAGTACAATATTGGGTCTTTATGTTTTTATGTTTTACGACGATAATTATTTTTATACCGGGACATAACTTAAGGGGTTGCAATCGGATTCTTACTTAAGTCTATAAATAACAAAAAAGAGAAAAAGTTCTTGTCTACGTTATATCTGAATCAATTGTCTATCTAAAGTGCTTCTAGTATTAAAGGACGTAATTCAATTCAAATTCAATTAAATTCAAAATAATCCTTATTCAAATAGTCCTTAAAAAGGCACTTTTGACGCGTCAATAATTTACATAGTAGTTATTTCATGGTGATAACTATATTCGTAAACTTAAAACTAAAGCTATGAGGGTTCCAATAGATGTAGCATTCATTTGAAAAGCAACAATCGTTAAAATTTTTGTTCATGCATGCACGTTTAATTAAATCAGGCCTTGTCTTTCACAAAGTTTGGCAGGATCCAGTGCCTATAACGAAGCCACAGGCCTCTATATGTGCTCGTATCAGAAAATAGCTGTACTTTTGCAGCTTGCAATCGCCGCTCCGAATCGCAAATGTTGCATCTCTATAAAATATTTTTTCTACAGCAACATTTCTGTGAACTTTTTAAACTAGTTTCATTTGAAAAACGACACGCGTTTTTTTAATTTTTTTTTTATGTACAGTTAAAATGAATTTGAAATATTAATCGATATTTTTTTTTTACTTACTATCTATATATATAAAAATCAATTGCTGTTCGTTGGTCTCGCTAATACTCGAGAACGGCTGAGCGAATTTGTCTTATCTTGGTCTTGAAATGTTCGTGGGGGTCTAGGGAAAGTTTAAAAAGTGAGAAAAAATCGAATAATTGCCGAGAAAACCCTAAAAACAGCCCTTTTCTTTTTCCCATATAAACGTTTTCTAAATAAAATGTGGAGTCAATTTGAACTTTATTGCTATTTAATAAAGGTCATATTAAATTATAATCACTCACTGTTGTCTAAGAAATGTAGGTGTGTTCCTAACTTCGAAGAGTCAATTTGCAATATATATTTAGACAATATTTTATCGCGGTATTTCCACGGAACGAAACGAAAACTACGCGGGTGAAACCGCAGGTCTCACCTAGTTCAGTAATAAAAATGATATTCAATACACCAACTTCAGAAGCCGTGGAAAATATTGAAAAATATAAGAGAACTAATTACAATAACAAATTACTTTTAAAACCAAATCACATCTAAACACACGAAATAGACATAAGTTAAGATTATACAAAACTAGAGCAAATTATGGCAGTAAAACAATACAGGTTGAGGGAGCACAAATGTATAATAGCTTACCCAAAGATATATTTTGCGAAAAGTCATTTGCATCGTTCAAAATGAAACTTAAAAAGCATTGTGTAAATTTATAAACACGCCACTTTTGACCGCCTACTATTTCTTTTTTGTAAACTGTTTTATTTTATTAATTTCTCATTAAGTGAAATTTTTTCTTCTGAGAATAAAGATCTTTAAACCTAACTAAACTCCTAAGAATAGACGGACTATCGGGTCGAAGTTATGTAGATATATAGGCATATTTTCATTCTAGCTAATGCTGAGAAACACAGTATGCGATATGATGAAGTTTAAATGCTAAAAGGAAAAATAAAGCGAAACAGCGTACGTTATCCGTTTTCAATAATGTTCGAGGGCAAATTGTGTGAAAAATAAAACGGAATATCAAACTTGTGTAACAGTTGGTAGCACGGTGCGAAGTTGGCAGTACTGGCGTGGATGGCCCGCGGCGATGCCCAACTTTTGGCCTATATAGCTCGAGATGTTTCCTACAACGGATGTTCCTGTTGCGAATTTACAATACTTCAAGAATGCATTTTAATATTACACGATTTTTATGTCGCTATAATTTTATATACTTCGTAAATTTTTCAAGGAGACCCGTCCAGCCCAAACTTTGGACCCAAACTAAACCATACCAGAATAATAAAGTTAAACTAACAAATCAATATAATTAACTATTTTATTATTGTAACAACCTAGTTTGCGTTAACGATCCTTCGCCAGCTGACATTCCAAAAGCCAATTTACCCAAAGGGATCTATATTTCGCAAAGTTTTTTTCTGTTCGCCCAGTTGCAAACGAGCGAAAGGAAATAAAACAAAACAACTGTCATCAGCGTCAACTCCGCGATCGCACTATTGTATTGATTTTGGTTTGTACAAACATACATAGAGCTCCAGTGGTTTGCGACTTAGTTCGCTTCACGTTAATGTATGGTGAACGGTTGAGTACAACATATTGAAAAACATATATATATATATTTATATTTATTTACACTAATATATATGTATTAAACTTCGCTCAAAGACTGTGACACACACAAAAACACACCGGCTAAACCAATAGATCTAGATGAACCTATATAATTATGTAGGACAGTGAAAGCTTTTATATTTAGGTAGTTCTAGATTGCTGACAAGAATGTAACTTTCAAATTATCTGGAAAGGTCATAAAAAAGCTTTATTTAATATTGTTGAACGACAAACGAACCATAAACTGTGATGAATATAAATATATTATGCAAAAATATCATTAATTGCACGAACAACCTCAAAAACCTTTTTTTAAAGTACTTTTTTTAATGTTATAAATTCCACATTTTAAAACGAGTTATTTAATGAGCATCATCTCAAAATCACTATCGCAACATTGAAAACTTATTTTGAAACCAAAAACAACACTGCACAAACAATGTAACAAAAGTACTCATAAAACAAAATCTCTTCAGACAGTTGAGAACAAAAATTAAAAAGGAAAGTTTAATCACGCCGAGCAGTTTTTAACTGGTATAGTGAAGTTTATAATCTAGAATTCCCAGCGCAAACTCAACAAGAGGTTGGCTTGATAAATGATGCGCAACTAGAATGAGTCTGTCACTGCAATAAAGAAATAACCTCGCTTATTCCTTCTTTTAGGGATTCCGTACTGGAAATGTAACCACATTGTGGCGTTGAAGCTGTGATAGTCTAGTGGTTAGGACGTCAGCCTCCTAATCAGATTTCGGGGGTTCGAACCCTGGCACGCACTTAACTTTTCGGATTTATGTACGTTTTTAAGCAATTAAAATTTCACTTGCAACGGTGAGGGAAAACATCGTAAGGAAACCTGCACGCCTGAGAGTTCTCCATAATGTTCTCAAAGGTGTGTGAAGTCTACAAATCCGCATGGCCAGCGTGGTAGACTATGGCTAAACCCTTCGTATTGAGAGGAGACCCGCGCTCTGTAGTGAGCCGAGAATGGGTTGATCGTGATGATGATCTCCCGATTCTGCGTCACCCATTAAACGACCAGACACGAGCTGGGAATCATGAAAAGGACTTACCACTTTATGATACGGCAGCACACGACTGCACCACAGAGCTCGTCAAAATGTATATAATAAGATAATTACTTCTGAGTCCTTCGTTTTTAATTAGGAAAGTGACTAGACGTGGATATGAAAGATCAAATCCCTGTCCAACGTCTCCGTAAACTTTACCATTTATGGCCAGTGAGTTGAACTGGCTGCTCTGAAGTTGAATAGCTCTTAGGGACAGTTTATTCCACATACGATACACTGTAATTATTTTGATTATAAAGCAAAGCTATACTGAGGAAAGCAGTGTGAGAAAATTTACGTATCCTCGAACATGAAATGAAACCTATACAAGCATAAATTTAATCTTAAACCTGTGTGGGTTATGAAGTATAATAAAGTTTAAAAGTCTAGAATGCTTGGTCGAAACTCAACATGACGTTGTATTGATAAATGATCCGCTGATGTAATGAATCTTCATCTTGATCCTGAGGACCGTGGCGCATCGCGAGCGAAGTCCCATTATGAAGATGGAGGTTATGGGTTCGATTCCTGGCTCGAGTCGGTAGAAGTTAGTTAATAACATGTCGCGTTCCAATGCCGCGTAGTAACCAATTATTAGTATGGGTTTACAATTCCCATAGTAGGTTAGCCTGCTAGCATCTTAGATTGCATCATCACTTACTAACCTTGATATCAAATGAGATTGCCGACAAGGGCTAAATTGTGGTGAAATACAAATATATATAACATAACATAACATATCGCGTTCCAATGCCGCGTAGTAACCAATTATTAGTATGGGTTTACAATTCCTATAGTAGGTTAGCCTACTAGCATCGTAGACAGCTTTATCATTACCCTTGATATCAAATGAGATTGCCGACAAGGGCTAAATTGTGGTGAAATACAAATATATATATCAGACAAAACCAAATATTACCATTCATTTCGATTTAAGTGTGTACATCCACATTATTGTAGGCGAATAGCAGTTGATATTGACTAAATACGTCTATTTAAACAGATTAAGCGCAATGTGAATCTAGTAAACCATACTGTCTGTATACAATGGTCCAATACTAATTTAAACACTATGAATATTTAAACATAAAAAAATTGTGCTTGAATATAAGTGCCAGCTAACTGCATAGCACCAAAAATATATATCGATCTCCTATAACATAGAGTAAGTGAACTAGCAGTATTTCAAATATAAATTACAATTTTACTTTTTTATTTTTTTTAAACTTAATTTTCGTATGTTGACATGTCAAGTTGAGCTACAAATAATAATTATTTATGCGATGTTTCTTATAAATATTTGAAATCGTGTCATTAATAAGAAGCTGTGATAGCCTAGTGGTTAGCACGTCCGCCTCCTAATCAGAGGTCGGGGATTCAAAACCGACCACGCACCTGTCACTTTTCGGATTTATGTGCGTTTTTAAGCAATTAAAATATCACTCGCTTCAACGGTGCAGGAAAACATCGTGAGGAAACCTGCATGCCTGAGAGTTCTCCATAATGTGCTCAAAGGCGTGTTAAGTCTGCCAATCCCCATATGCTAGCGTGGTGGACTATGGCCAAACCCTTCTCATATTGAGAGGAGACCTCTGCACTGAGCCGAGAATGGGTTGATCATGATGTATTGTGATATCCAACTAAATCCGAAAGTGTACGACTTGTATTATACGAGCAGTATTACGCTACGTAGTGATTTATCCCTGTGCATACCGTTCTTTACGCTTTCGTGTATCGCAAAAAGTGTCGTTCATACAACTTACAACGTTATTGTACTCGAACTTTGAACCCGGCGATGATAAATGCGCGGGTGGAAGCGAACTGCGGATGCTTGCATGCTGCTTATCACGAAACCCGCTTATGCATGGGGAATTTATTTAGAATTGTGAGTTAAAATCCTTCGAAAATTCAACGACGTTGTGTGACTGAATGTTATCTGTTTCCATTGGAGCTTGTGCCGAAGCATAACTTACGTCATCGAACGCTATAAAGAAAATGGAACTTTGCCTTCGTTGAAGTTATTCAGTTATTTACGAAACTACATGTTACATGATAGTAAAATAATTTATCTAGTTTATTACTTATACTTACTCCTTACAGAAAGATTTGAGTGAAATCACCAAGCCTAGTGGTTAGGACGTGCGCCTCGTTATCGAGATCCTTATCTCCTTATAGAGGTCAGGGGTTCGATCATAGGCACGCACCTCTAATTTTACGCAGTTATATGCGTTTTTAAGCAATTAAAATATCACTTGCTTCAACGGTGTAGGAAAACATCGTGAGGAAACCTGCACGCCTGAGAGTTGTCCATATTGTTCTAAAAGGCGTGTGAAGTCTGCCAGCCCGCACATGGCCAGAGTGATGGACTATGACCAAACCCTACTCATATTGAGAGGAGACTCATGCTCTGTAGTGAGCCGAAAATGTTGATCATAATGGTGATGGCATTCTCTTTCATTCGAAACGTTAAGTATAAAACAATTTATTAGAACACAAGTGGGTTGGAATTGAAAGTCATATCGAAAAGATCCCTATGATCTTTTCGATATGACTTTCAATTCCAATGAGGGAAACATCGGTAGCTTTTTATTTTCTTTAACTCTAAAATCTTACCCTTCATATCATGATTGTATTTAAGATACACTTTCAACATCTGCATCACAAATGCAATTTCTACATATGGTTAGTCCATAGCTCCGAAGGAATTGTATTTTTTATTAGCTATTCTAGGCGTTAGGAAAATTCTATCCAAAATTAGGAACGGGGCCGTACGAGTATCACAGTACTAGAGTACTTCATAGAAGTACATTGCATATTTACATCGCCTATTGACCATGTTAGGCGTAGACGCAAACAGACCCTCCTCCACCATGTGTCCCAAACGACATTGCTCACGCACGTTACTCCTCAATAACGTTTACGTTGTAGGGTGTATAGCTAATCCCGTACATGATTGTCGCATTAGGTGATACGAAAATACAGAACAAACAATTGCGGTGGAGAGCGGCAACCAGTGTCTTGTTACATTCTAAAGTTACTCCCTTTTTAAGAGTTTACTAATAAACTAACCTGACTCGGGGACAAAGCTAACATCGCTATTAGAAAAGTCTGTGTAATAAAATGACAAATTGACGTAACGTACAGCGACATGAAAGAATATACTAGGGGCAACGACAGAGTAGAAATACAATTATGAAATATAATTAAAGTAATATTGTTTGTCGTAACTAGTTATGCGAACGTAAAACTAGAATCTTCATTTTATAAGCGAAAATCAAATAAAGTACACCGGCTGTCGCCAGTGCAGTTGCAAAGGATTCAAGTGATGCTCGTCTTTGTCATATACGTAATGAGAAATGAAAACGGAAAATAGGAATGGCTCCTACAAGTCTCTTTTATATCAGTAGGTACGTAATTTCTACTCCAAACAAAAGTTGAACCCTTTATTAAAGTAGTTACAGGGATCGCTGAAATTGTTGTCTGTCCGAAACGTGTTGATCTTTACAATAAAGGTTGTATTGCACCGCAAATATTGAGTCCAGAACTATGTTCCCGGCTCATTTCATCAGTGCTAAACCGCAATCGCCGTTCCTTATGGACTCAATTGTCTCGTGTAAAAGGCCACCAACGCTTACTTGGTTCTCGGCTTTCGCTCTATCTAATGTAGCAGACAACGTTAAAAATGTCCGGATATAAAACTCAATTGGCGGTGGCGGAGTCTAATCAAAGATTTTTATTGCTAGATTTTTTACTGTTCGCTCGCCATACGGTGAAATATCACGAAGTTTCCACTGAAAAACAATAGAGTAATACGGGAATGCTGAAATAATAGTACCAACGCACAACTGGATTTCTAATCCCGGGCGGGTTTGAAAGAGCACGCGCCATCAAGCTGCTATTGAGCCTGCTCCAGATAATTTACAATTTGAGTTCATATTCAAGGATTTTAATAGCTACTGTTGATTATCAATACGGAAATCGTTCGAAATTAGTGCATACAAAACAGAGTATTCGTGAATAAATGTGCACACAGTCTGTGAGATTACATTTAAATCGATGACTGTCATCTCAAACGCATCGTGCGAATCAAGCAATTCGAATGTAAATATGAGCGAGCCACATTACGGAATTAATATTTTGATTGGATTAATCTATTAACACGATATTCCGATGCACAAAGCTCAACTCGGACGTCGGATGCACGTGCGCTATACGAGTATACTCATAGTAATAGAGTTGGGCCTGAATATCAGTCTGTCAATATAGCGTAAACTTTCAATGCTTTCAATAAATCATTATGACGAATGCGTTAACATTTTGTGCACTAAATCATTGCTTTCTATACAATCTTGGATAAAAAAGGAAACATGTTTGATATCCTTTACAAAACTTACGAGTTACGATCAAAAAAATGTTTTTGCTTTCGTGGAAAATTATCCTACTTAGGACGAAGGGATTGGAAAACTTGTTTCTATTCGAGGGAGGCAGAACTGTTATCGTATCGATGAAGTTTCATTAAAACTTTATATGACGCTCTTGTAGCGGTTAGACAGTCGTGATTTTTCAATCATCATCATCATGATCAACCCATTACCGGCTCACTACAGAGCACGGGTATCCTCTCAATATGAGAAGGGTTTGGCCATAGTCCACCACGCTGGCCATGTGCGGATTGGCAGACTTCACACGCCTTTGAGAACATAATGGAGAACTCTCAGGCGTGCAGGTTTCCAATAAATATAATATAATGCTTTATTCGAACATGACATGTGTTTTAATTAAGCGTTATTTATTAATCAACAAGTAAATACTTGCTGCTTCTAATATACAGAATAATAGTTAGATATTGAAACTTATTAATCGAAGGTTTTAGTAGTTTATAATTATTTTTAATCAAATAGATGCAAGTTTATCTCGTTTTGGCTACGTATCTTGTTTTGGTTGAATTTAATTTGAATGCCATTTAAATGAATAAAAATGGATTTTGGGAAATTAGTTTTATTGATTTTGTAGGTAAAATTAACAAAGTTCAAAGTAATAATTAAAATAAATAGAAAAACATAGCGATTTAAATCGTGAACCTCAAATATATTTGGTTTCTTGATGTCTAAAATAAATGCGTAGATTCGTCTTATGCTAATAGAAACTGCTGAAATCACGACTATTCCCTTTAATAAATAACGGGGTACAAGTTTGTTGCTCAGCAGTGTTACCGCATTACCGAGGTGTGCAAACACTAAAATGTGTATCACACGAATGTGATTTTATGTTAATACCAGAGCTTTTGGTAGTGGATCTCTGGACATCTACCGGCCGGAGTTAATTTCGTTTTTATAACACCACAAACCCGAATGATCTGTTTACTAGCGGGTCAGTAATAAAAAAAAGGGGCCGTGGTGGCCATTACAAGGCGAGTAGTCGCGCGGCCCGACGTCGCCCCCTATCGGGTTACAAGTGAAATGGAGCGCAGGGGGCGGTAACAGATAACGACCAATACAGCCGATGGTAAATGTCAACCCAATTATATTTACCACGAAAACTCCATCTGATAAAATACTATTATAAAGTAAGAAGGATAAAACTTGATAAAAATTGAGAATAAAAAGACTGAATTTAAAAAAAAACCCACCTGCCTTATTCACTCTCATGTCTTTCCATATGAAAAACTTCTTCAAAACACATTTCTGAATAACTATATAAATTTGTATAATTTTAATTGTTTAGAGATTCCCTGGTAAAGCCATAAAGTAGATAGGCAATTCATTAAAAAAAAATCGGTGCACGCCTCTAACACACCTTGTTACATTTTCATGTGACTTTTATATTCGGATAAACTTCGCAACTCCTTTGAACCTAAACTACTCGCCTGTCAGTACAGACGCGGCCTAACATAAACTATATCATATCTGTGGAACGTACATATTTTATCATATCAAAGCTTTCATCATCTATCATGTTTCGACATGTTTACGGACCCCGTATTTATTGACTATCGCATTGAGCGATCGCATTCATTATTCTGATTATGGCAACTCTATTCTCTTGCTTGCAGCATGCTTTCATTTTAATTACTCCACACTTTTGGAACTATTGTAGTTTATTGGAGTTAATACACTATCGAGAATTTTATCGGAATCTAAAACTGCCTAATCCTCCGGGAATGGATTTTAAGCCTGTGCATTCCAATAGGCCTGGTTTAGTCGCGATGCCGCTGACACATCCATTATGGCGACATTTTCCCGCCCTTTTTCCTGTCACTTTTGACAGGTTTGAAAGCGACTTCTCTTCGCCAGTGTTTTTCGGTTCGGCATTCGATATTGATATACGCCCAAAAAATATTTTTTTTCTCTTCTGCGCAGTCCACAGCAATTTTGAGTATTTAAGTTTAGTTGATATGCTATTATATCATAATCCACAAACTATTGCAATAAAGAGTGCATTTGCTTTGTTACGGTGATTATAATAATTATTACTAAATAATAACAAAAGATAAAACACAAGATTGCATTTGCTAAACAAGACAGATTAAATATGTTGTATTTTAAATTTAAAAAGATATTACTTTGCCGTTTTATTCTCAACATTTCCACGCAGTTGATAGAGTTTGATGTTGAAAAAAGGATAAAGTCCAAATTATTAAAAAAAAAATTGTAAAAACAAAAAGTTTCTTTAAATAACTATTTGAAAACATTAGCTGAATCAAAATAGCTTTATTCAGGTAAGCCTTATTAAAGGCATCTATGAAGCGTTCATATATAATAGATTTTTTCATTACTTTAATTTACGATAGTAAGGTATCTATAGTTGTCTAATGAAAAAATAATTAATTCCCGTCACCTTATTAACTTACTGCATGATTCCAATTCAACACCGTAGGGTGAGAACACTGTTTCCAATAAAGGGCCATAAAATTTTTTCCTCACCCAATAATACCGACGAACTTGATTAATTAGGCAATTAACGCCATCTATTGGATCTAACTCTTGTCTCCTGACCGCAATCAGTCACGATCCGCCACATGGAGTGGACACCCCTTGTCGCATAAATACTTTCTTTGTTATTTACAGGGGTAATCTTTATTCAACAGAATATCTAGCTGAAGTGACCACAAAAAAATAGGAAATAAATACACACACGTTCTCAGAAACTCATACACACACCCACACATACATAAAGTTAATATGAAATTGTTTGCTTTTATTTAATTTTGTTGTTCTTCATCAAGTTGAGTTATTTGTCAATCGCAAGTTATTTCGCCCTAGTTATAGTGAAGATACTGTCACAGTTTTAACTATCGCAGGAGACAGGTTTTCATACTAATTAAATGTAACTTATGTTTTTGATAAAAAAGATTTATTCTTATTCATTCTATTATATAGATTTAAATACACGCGTGGCTGAAAACAGTTTGGAATTTTTACATTTTATTTTTATTGGAACTATCTTGTTATAATTCAATCAATCAATCGATCATAAAATTTATTCAAATAATCACTTTAAAATATAAATAAAACTGAATAGAGGTTTTTGTAGTTTTTAACCATTTTTTTCTTTTTTCCCCAGGTAAGGCGGATACCTACTCAAGATTATTGGCCTATAAGGTACTTTACTTCAGATCTAAGAACTATTACAGATGCCGATATGTCGAGTTATTTTTACTACTTTATATCAACTAGTAAAACATTTTTTTATGATTTTTCCTGTTAGGTTTCTCAAAATAAAAGGTATGTACAAGTGGTTAAGACGCCATAGGATGTGATCGTCAAGAATCACATTTAGCAATAAGGCCATAAAATTATCAGAAGGTTCTCATCTTTCGTCGGTTCATAAAGTTCAATCGTAATATTTTATCGAATAAACTACACTCCTATATTACCTCGTTCAACCATGATAATCATTCGTAAAACATCGTTCACAAATATAGTTAGTATCACGACGCCCTACGATATATAATATCTTGGTTATAATATATAAATAATATTAAAATATAATAATATCATTATAATATTATTTATATGAATATTATTATAATGTAATAATAATATTTATTATACGTACGTATGCTGTGATGACGGAAAGAGTTTTCATTTTACGTTAAAAATAATATAATAAATATTATTATTATATTATATTATTTTTAACGTAATCTCTAATCGTCACCAAAGCATACGTTCCTAAAGAAAAATCTATTAAGTCGTGTCACTGAATCTTGTGGCCATTTCTCGTACGTTTTAAACTTAATAAAAGCAGAAATTAATCGCCGATGAAATTTTCCGGCGATCCGTGAAATTACAATTTCAACGACGTTGTATCATGTGATGTAAACACAAATTCATAATACTTACTCCTTTATGTTAGTACGCTCATGGAACGCCTTTATATTATCTCGCTACAAAGTCTTGCCACGTTTGAAAGATTATTAAGATACCTTTCAATTTTTTTCATCCTTTAATAAGTGATATTTTTTGTAATGTCAAAAATATAATATTTTTAAGATACGTAGTTTACCTACATACTCGTTTCTTACGATTCTGTTTGTAGCTACAGATAAATAGATAAAATATGAGCCCTTTTTAATTATTATTTTACTTTTGCCGATGACTTTGTGTCCTCCTTCTCATATTAATTGTGAAAAGTAATTCATTCTTAACACGGTCTATCTATGTGACATATTTTATTAATAGCGGTTAACTTCATATATTCACAGTCATTAACATGTATAACATATATAGTTTTTAAAAATGTTAATGTGAGGAATAAACACGAAATACGAAAACCTTCAAATGAAAAGCCTTTTGGGTAAAACAAAGAGGGGCGATTGTCTCTGCCTCGAAATACTAAAGACAGGAAGCCCCATTTTGACACATCCTACAAGTGCAAATCCTTATTAATGTCGAGTCGATGCTGAGTCACACGCTATCGCCACTTTAATAGGCTTATTAAACACGCAATTTCCATAAGCCTATATTTGTCTACTACATCATAAAACTATTAATGTTGACCATACATCTAATTTAATTAATCTAAACTGCCTAGCAAACGTTACAAAGTTGTTACAAAATATTTTTTGATACAAATGCATCCGCAGAGATTAGTTTACTGAGAGCAGGCACTCGAACAGATGTGCGTGGTTTATCTCTTAACGGATATGTAAAGTACAGCTTATAATAGGTATGTAATGTAATGGTATCGCATTTTTTATCAGCGCCGCCCCGTTCGACGCTGTTATAACCGCCCGCCCGCCGTCCGCCGAACTGTGCACTCGAGACCACGTCACGGGCTCAGACGTGCCTGAGTTCCTTCGCCTCGCTCATAACACGTCCGCACTTCGCACACCACGGTCGCTTGCATCCCAGCAATACTTCAAATCAAACATTCCATCTATTGTACTTCTCGCGGCGATAAAGCGCGCACTTTTATTACCTTATACGAGTTTCATTTTTGTTTTTATATCGCGTCCTAATACAATTGCAGTCGAGCAACGCGGACAATCATTTTTTTTTAAGTTGATTTTTATCGTTTTTGTGCATAAGTGAACACATTGCGGTGGAGTTATACGATGGTGAGTTTCTTCATTACACACGTTCCTAACTGACTTGAAAAGGGGTTCGCATTTTTTTTATCATGATAACGTAAAAGATTTCTTATCCGATTCGTTTTATACATTTGCATTCGATTGAAAAGTCTTTTAATGACGATAAAGTAAAACTTTGTTGACTTAGACTGATAGAATAATAAAGCCTAGAATCGTTATTATTTGGAGTATCATTGCTTTATTATATTACGTTACAAAATATTGTTTTATTAATTGCTCAACCAAAAATATTTTTTATAATAAAAATACTCCAAAGTTTATCAAATTTATAAGTGTATACTAAACGTCAATAGCCTCACTGACGACCGACGCTCGTTTCTCATACGCATTGTGAAGCAATCAACATTCATTAGTCCATTTATAGAGTCGCAACAGGCATCCAATAAAAATCACCATAAATACCAACGATCTCTATCATCATTTAACCCCATTTGTATTTGTATCTTATATATAAATCTTGAAAACATAACTTACATTCCTTCATAATTCCATAAATTCCATAAAATATCGAATCCTCATGATCAACCCATCACCGGCTCATTAAAGAGCACGGGTCTTCTCTCAATATGAGAAGGTTTTGGCCATAGTCCACTACGCTGGCCATGTGCGGATTGGCAGACTTTACACGCCTTTGAGAACATTATGGAGAACTCTCAGGTATTCAGGTTTCCTCACGATGTTTTCCTTCACCGTTGAAGCAAGTGATATTTTAATTTTCTTTTTTAAACGCACATAACTCCAAAAAGTTAAAGGCCTGGATTCGAACCGCCGACCTCTGATTAGGAGGCTGACGCCCTAACCACTTTGCTATCACCGCTTCAAATATCGAATGTAAATAGTTAAAGAAATATCTTTCGTCTCGTAGTTACGTCAAAGTGTGGGTTTCGATCCAACGCAAGCAAAAGAGAAACCTAACGATTGTATATCACATGATAGTGATATTATTTAGAATTCCCTCGCAACGAAAAACGTCGTTATGAAAATTGCTTGTCAGTTACCGGAAAGTTATGTATTTAAACCCTAAAGCTAGTAAGTGTTAAGCAAAGAAAAAATTACTTTAGCCACAGCTGCTTTCTCGCTCATTCTGCTATGACCTATGTACGTACCTGAATTGGTTGTGGGATATCCGCATTTGGCTTCTGCGTTTTCTTCAAAACTTAAAGCATATTAAGCCCGCAGCACTGATCGTCAACAATACCGATAAAGGCATTAGTTTGAGCTCGCAAAATCGCATTCAAGTAGTATAAGTTAGTATTGTAAACGCTATATTCCTCTCCTATGTTTGACAAATACGTGGGACAGTTAACATTAAATTGCCATATGACAAATAATTAATCTGTATAAAAGACGTGTAAGCTGGGCTTTTCATTTATTGCGGTACGCTATCGCAAAAGGATACTTTAACTCTATCGAAAAATTTTAGGATATTGATTGAACAGCTTCCCTTTGGAGAGATAACGGGAGATAAGATAGTTTATCTCGTCCGGACCCGCCCCTTGCCGCTGTCACTACGAGACCAGAAAAACTTAACAAGCTATCCACTTAATGAAGATGTCCCTAACACTCGTTGATATCATATTTTTTACCACAGTATTTTAGAATATTAAACTCCTCTTCATTATTATAAATTATAAACTGAACCACGGCCCATCCCGTCTGGTTTTTATTTATGCGGTGATAATTTATTATTAATTATAATTTGCGTTGTTTCAAAGCGTTTATATAACTTTAATTGTGCTGTTAAACTTATCATGCAAGTACTATGACCTCCTAAGGGACACATAGCAAATTCTGCTTTACAAAAATTGATAGCACTTATACGTAATTGGCCTAATTAATAAACGTTGGATAGAAGGCGAATAGTTAAATATAGTTTTCTCTTTGATAATTTAAAAGTTGTAGTTGGTTAAAATTGGATCCTGGGTTCGATTCCCAGCTTGAGTCTGGTCTGGTGGGAGGCTTCGGCCGCTTACCTACAGGTGAGATAGCCATCAAGGGCTAACTTGTAGTATATAAAAAAAAACCCAAACATTGTTTAACACAACGTTCATAAGAATAGGTTTGTCTGGATGTATTTTTAATGAAAAGTATAATAAATAACCAAAAATGAAGCGTTATTATTTGTTCATAAGTTGCTTTTATTACTTGTTTTTACTATGGGTAGGAGATGGTATAGTTAAAAGGTCTTAATACTTAATTATCATTACAAACATAGTAATGGAGTACCCGCGTTTTTGGTGCTGATGTAAGACGTAAAACCTCCACCTATTTTTGGCTAGGAATGTCCACCGTAGGAATGCGCAGTGCGTACCACTTTATTAGGTCACTTTCATAGTTTCATGGCATTACGAAAGCGTACGAAGTATTTGTTTTATAAACAACTTCCTTTGTGTAAGTCCTTAAGCACGTAATAAGATTAGCAATTGAACTAGAAGTTAATGCTTTAATTCATGCGTTTTAATTTGAATTGAAACTTTAACTGTGGAACAATTTATTACGTTGAACTTATTTCAATCGTTACTTTTTGGCGTGCGCTTTTACATTATAAAGTTGGAGGTCCTAGGTTCGATTCCCGGCTCGAGTCGGTCTCATGTGAGGTTTCGGCCGTAGCTAGTTACCCATACCCATGACATGACAAAGACATGTCACGAAGCTATTTAGCTTTCCGGTACGATGTCGCGTTGAAACTAATAACTCCTTATTGGTTCCTACGTCCTAACCAATAAACCCGCTACCATCTTAGACTGTATGTATCGTCACCAGATTGAGTTAAAAGGGCTAACTTGAACTATATGAAAAAACTAATAATTGTTGTTATGAATACAATAGTTTGTATGTATGGATGTTTGTTACCCTATCAAGCAAACACTATTGTCTTGGACTTATAGTTTTTAAGATAAATTGTATACCCTCATTTTATCCTTTTACGAGGTAAATTTCAATAATCCTTTCCTAACAGTATACCAAAATCTATAATCTATCCATCCAGTACTAGAGATCTATTCTTTGATTGATCAGTCAGTAACCTATTCAAAAATTCGGGAGCCATTTGGATCTTCACCTTTGTTTACCGTAATAACCTTCCAACATAATAACTGGGCGAAATATATCATAACAAGAACTTCCCAAAACCTGCCACAACAAGTTAATAGCAAGAATGTTTCATCAATTAAGAACAGTCATGCGAAAAGCAAACTCCCTAATTATCTATAGTGGTCCCTCAAAACTCTGTTCCCATTAGGAAGTTGCCTCGCGTTCACTTTTACCATATTACATCGTCACTCGATATTAGTCATTCCGGGAAATCTTAACAAAGAAACGTCGCTTAGTCACAATATCATACATTCAGATAGCCATATAGAAAAATAGAAGTAGGTATACCTAATGCTTGTTTTAGAAACGTTTTACAATATGATAAACTAAAAAATTGTCATTTTATCATTATCTGTGGTCTAAGTTTCACTAGAATGAACAAATGCCTTACAATAAAAGACTTTAAAACTAGCGAGTACCTACAAAAATGTTGAAAGGGTCATTTGAATTAGGTTAGAACATACGAGTAAATACGGTTCACTGAAAATACTGAAATTTACCAATTGTTGGTGAATATAAACGCATAAATATTATTATTTATAGGTTCGTAAACCCATTTCGCGTGATACGATAACACTTGTGTTAGTTTATAACGGACCTATTTTTCAAAAATCGCTGTCACATTCATCACGAACGAGCATGTACCGGACGTCAGACTAAATACCTATAAAACATTAAACTGAATATAAAGCTATGAACTCATGCAAAATCAAATGAAAAATGTTCACTCTTTTGACGTTGCATTTGTTTTAATTTTAATACAAGTTACTCTAACTACAAACATTTATTTTACGTTCTGTTTAATATTACCTATGGATACCTAGAAATATTTATCTATGGAATCTATTTTATTTACAACATTTTAAAGCAAGTCGGAAATTCGTTAAACGTATATTTTTTATTGGAAAATCTAGATAATAATTTGGTGACCTTATCACTAAATCTTGGGATACTAATAAAGAGATCTGGTCCAAACTATCTACCATAAGAGACTTATAATAAATTACCTTTTCCACGCGATAACGTTCATCAATCTCCTTATTTTAAAACCGTTATTTTGTTATAAAGATTTCAAACTCCTATTCTACTTACGGTATAATAGTTAAGCCTGTGCTACAACCAGTCGGTTACCTGATTCCTTCATATACTTGTATAATGATTTTTTCATTGGGAAATTCAGATCGTATTAAAGTTAACTCTGCGGGAAAATCTTCCTCACCTCGTTTATCATTTTCACCTGAATCGAGCTCACATTGCTAGGTATCTCCTACCACAAGAGAAACGAGCACAGTTGGCGAGTATGACACAGCAACACTTAGTTAACCATCCAATAGCTTAACGTGCTCCTTGCAGCACGGGACAAAGGTTCAATAATGATGCGTAAACAGCGTTCGCAGATCACGCTGTCGCAAAGGCCACACTACTACAACCTTAAGGGAAAAGTGGGCCTCAACTAGTCCCACATGAAAGATTCCAAAGAGGCGAGCCAGGCAGGAAATGTGATCCCAGAACAAATTGATTGAAAGCGACATTTGATATGAAATCGGGTTGTGATAGATGCGCCCCGCCCCGCTAAGTGTGTTCCGTGGTGTCGCGTATATTATGCTCCATAGATGAAGAGATTTCTATTAGTTTTCCCCGCAACGTATAGGTGCTAACTTATGTTTTCAATCATTTTACTAGTTATTATCCTACTAAAAAAAAAATTGGAGCCTTCTTTGGACCTTGATAATAATCCATTTTCTCATCTTACAATGAAAACAATCTTTACGTTACTTAACAAAAGTATTTAAAATAATAAAAATATTTAGACATTCCTTACACAAACAGTTTTTTTTTCGTATTAATGCTAGCTGATAACCCTATTAGTTGTTACAGCGTCACCGGGGCAAGACTTTGGCGAGTGGAATGCTCAGCCCGAGAGAAGAGAACCAGGGCTTGACGACATCGGGAGATCGTCCGCTAAGGGCACCTCGTGTAAGACTCGGACCTCGACTAGGGTGATGTTGAGAATGAGATCCAGATGACGTCAGAATCCTGGGATCTGGTCTTCGCCGTCGAAGACTTGTCGTTTCTTTGTATGAGACCTACTTAGGTAGCGTTGTCGGTAGTCTTTAGGTTTTGAGTTAGACGTCTCATATCTTCAGTCAGTCATCGGAATCGATAGATAAGATTCCCCTTATTATAGTAAGTCATGTAATATAGTAAGTAAGAGAGCAGTGACGTTCGCGTATTGAGCTATTTTGATTCGTGGTGTCTTTAGGTATGTCACTAACGTATAGCGCATAGAGGAGCGGGGAGAAGGCAGAGCCCTGAGAGACTTTATTTAATTTCATTCGTTTGTTTTATCACATGTCCCAAATATAACTACTTTACACTAACAAGTAATAAGGAGATTGTTTATACTGTAATCAATATAAAGAAATGTAAGAAAAAATACCATATGTTCAGTTCACACGTGAACAAAGTGAAAACCGAAACTTAACCCTGAGATAATGAAACGAGTATTCAGAGTATTAGGAGACTGAGACCTTTCCTATAGATATATGTGTTTATTGTCCCTTTTTCATTTCGTCGAATTTCGAATCGCAATGCCTGCCGAATTAATATTCCGACGGTTATATTATCTACAGTAAATTCGAAAATGATATAGATTTTCGTAGATTTAATACGGAACATCTTATTACAGAACATCAGAACACACAAAAAATACAATAGCTTAGTATTTAATCGTATACCTACATACTTTCTAGTTAATAAAAGTACATAATACATTGATTTTGTTTGATAGAAAAATTAAAGAGTCATGTCTTTGATAATATATTTTATCTTACGACTATACAATATTTCCTAACAGGGATATACTAAAGATGTTATATAAAAGATATAATATACTACTATTTATATACAGTTAATGTCATTATCAGAAATGGGATTAGATTAAGTCCGGCATCAGTACTACCGCATAAAAGAACAAGTACGTTGCCATTGTACCAACACTAGATATTACGATATTGGAAACATATATACGTAGGTAAACGTTGCTAGTGCAAATTGACTGAAAGCTAGTATTGATATCAAATTGCGTTTTGATTGATGGGAACCCGTGTCGTGTTCGCTAAGTGCTTTGTCGCGGTAGCGAAACATTCACTTGTATGCGTAAACTCCTAGTTTCCAGAGACCTAATGTATCGTTGTGATGAGGAACTATGGGTAAAGTTCAACTTCCCTACCTAAAGTCAAACTGCAAGGCATCGTAAAAAAAATCTCACATTCAAATTCCAATTCAAATTCAAATAATCTTTATTCAAATAGTCCTTTAAAATGCAAACTTTCCACGTTACTCATCCGTCCTTATCATTATCATCGCCTAGTATTTTGTTCTAAAAAATGTACGGAGCACCTATACAGCATTTACACTATCAGTTGGAGTTTTTATTTTGCTGCCACGATGATGAATAATCCTGATGATAAATGCAAATTCAAATAATCTTTATTCAAATAGTCCTTTAAAAGGCACTTTTGACGCGTCAATAATTTACATAGTAGTGATAACTACATTCGTAAACTTACTAAAGCTATGAGTGTTCCAAACGCGCCCTGGTCTAAGAAGAAGCCCACAACAAACTTAGCCGGGTGTTATTTTTTTTTTGTTTTCACCATCTCACATAAATAATAATAAATTATAGTACCTACAGACAATGACAATGGAGACAGATCAATTCACACCCAAGCTTTTTTATCGTTTATATAATCCTTAAAATCGTAAAAAGCTTTCTCTATAAGCTTTCGTTGTATAAAAACTTTGAACTTATTGATAGACATCTCCAACATATCAATAGGTAATTTATTATAAAATAAAATACAATTTCCAAATTGTTACGTTTCACAAAATTAACATAATAGCTACATAAACTTGGAAAAAAGTAGTAAAACGATCTAAAGTCATGAGTTTAATGAATTTTCTGTTTACTTGTAAAATAAGACAGCACAATGTGTCGTGTATACATTTTGACTTTTTTGTCTTACTACAGCAGTCCAGTTAAAGTGTTCTCATATATTAATGGTTCGTACACATTGGTATACAGAAATCGCCCTATAGCGAATGCGAAGGGCGCGCCGCGGCGGAGGTTTTAATCAATATTCTTGGATAGGTCGTTAAATCATACAGATGTTTCAGAAGAGAATCATCATCATCATCATGAACAACCCATTACTGGCTCACTACAGAGCACGGGTCTCCTCTCAATATGAGAAGTGTCTGGCCATAGTCCACCACGCTGGCCATGTGCGGATTGGCAGACTTCACACGCCTTTGAGAATCATTATGGAGAACTCTCAGGCGTGCAGGTTTCCTCACGATGTTTTCCTTCACCGTTGAAGCAAGTGATACTTTTTTTTTTTAAACGTACATAACTCCGAAAAGTTAGAGGCGTGCCCGGATTCGAACCGCCGACCTCTGATTAGGAGGCTGACGCCCTAACCACTAGGCTATCACCGCTTCCCAGAAGAGAATATGAGGCTTTAATTCTATTGTATGTTATATAAAATGTAGATAGTAGTAATTGCGAACCACCGATGAACAACATCGAACAAGAAATATAATATTCAAACCCTCCCATAACAAAAACGTCGCCTCTGACATTTAGAAAGCATGTAAACCTGGCTCAGGTAATATGATCCTAGTACAAATTGATTGAAAATCTCACCGTGACAGATGCGGTCTAAGCGAGTCTGCTAAGTGCTCAGCTGAGGCGTGGCATATCCTATAATTTGATTTATACATATAAATTGTATATCGTGACATACATTCGGAAGAAAATATAACAGAACTCAAAGTTTACTTAAGTGGTTGCTATTACCATTTAATCTATTTTATAATAATATTTTATGTAATATCCATCTATAGTAATAATGAAGCTAATTAAAGCTTATGAAGAAGGAGTATAAGCTTCATCTCCTCTTTGTACTTATGAGAGCTATGACAATTATTACCTGGAAAGAATATATATATATATATATATATACACTACAAGTTAGCCATTGACGGCTATCTCACATGGTGGTAAGTGATGATGCTGTCTAGGATGGTAGCGGACTAACCTGTTAGGAGTAAGGTAAGCCCACGCTCCTAATTGGCTTCTACGCCAATTGCCGGAACGCTAAGTCGCTTGGCGACATGTCTTTGTCGGTAGGTTGATAACTAGCCACGGCCGAAGCCTCCCACCAGACCAGACTCGAGCCGGTAATCGAACTCAGGACCTCCAACTTTATAATGCGACTTTACGATGTCGTCAAAATTAATTATTTAATATATCATTAAATGAGAACACCTCACGCTTTTAACAGTTGTCCCCTTACCAAAAGCAATTATAGAAGTTGCTATTATCCATGTCATATAAAGTGAAGGAAGCGTAGATGGTAGCAGCAATACGATACCGAGCACAAATTGATTGAAAGTGATATTTGATATAAAATCGCGTTGTGATTTATGCGATCGGCCTCGTGTTTGCTAAGTGCTCTATCTTGGTCCACGTTCTATGTTCGATACATATCACACACATATTAAGTATGAGCTAAGTATTTTACATTTTGGTAAGTTATTGACGCCTCATACGTGCATTTGAATAAAGTTTTATTAGATTGACTTATTTAGACAAGGTCTACTGAAAAGGTGGTAACATAAAAGTATCACTGGTACACGATTTTGACATATTATTATAATTTTAAATTAATCAGCATATTCATATTTCATTCTAAAAAAAAAACTTAAATTCTAACAACTTAAAAAAACATGTCATCCCTAATCTCCATTATATTTTAATGAATTGATGTCACATTTACACGTATATGTGTGGGGTGGGGGTGTGACATTGATTTACCACTAGCCGTAGATAGAGCGCGTCATACAAAAACAAGGCGAGAATTTGTCACCAACTAACTATACATTCCTACATATCGGTATATCGGTATATACCCGTCTAATACACTAGACATCTGGCCGTTATATTATCTATAGCGGCGCTTAGTGCTTTGTGATTCATTCGGATTATACGGCTCGAGTGTTAGAATCTGTGACTTTCGTCTAGCCTTGTCACACATTGGGGGAAAGGAGTGCACGCGTCGTTATTTGTGCACTACATTTCCGTCCCATTTTTTGAGCGTTAATTATCGATCTACGGCTAGTGGTAAATCAATGGGGTGTGACTACAAAAAACCACACTCATGTAGCAAAAATATAAGAAATTAATACAAATCCATTGTAAAGTTTCCCTGTTTTCTTGCAGTATTTGTAAACTCCTTGTATCTATAAACTGTTTTCGGAGTTTACGGTCTAATATGTACAATAATATTTAAGCCTATGGCTTCTCAAAAGGGCCCAAAGTTACGGATTAAACGTTGTTGTGATACCGTTAACTTTAGCGATAATCGATGTTGCTGACTTGCTACATTATTTATTAGTAACTTCATTTGCATAAGGTCGGTAGCCGAGGGTAGAAAATAAGGTAATCTTCGTTTACCTAATACCAAATTAACAAACAACTAATAAGTCAACAATAGCCGATGTCTATATTCAAATCTTAAGTTCGTATTTGTTATCGTAATAAATAATTTATGTATAGACATAACTTGCCTAAGTATCGTGTGTTTCGGGTTTAATGACTTTCACCGACTAACACAGTACAAACAACCGCCGACAATCTCAATCATCTTGTGTTTACGCATGACGAATAATATACACTTATATATTCATAGTATAAAGTGAGAAAATGCGAGACTCCATAAAAATAATAGGGAGACAAAGCACTCAAGTTTCTTAAGGCTGTTCGCTGAAAGTGACAGTATGTCTTCAAAGTTTACTTAATTTTGCAACCGCGAGCTTTTTTTAGGTCACCCGTTCGCAAAGGGTGAGAAGCTGCGGACAAATTGCTTCACTGCCACGCTTAATTTACTTTATAAATGCCTTTAAGTTTGCCAGCGGAACACTTTAAATACTGAGGATTTTCGTATTCCCACTACGTCCTTAAACATTTGTCTATTTGATGAAAATAACTGTTTCGAGCTCGTTTCAAAATATAAATAATTTTTCGTTCTAACTTCTTTATATATTATTTGTTCTAGCTGTGGATGAGACTACGCTCAAGCTTTTTACCTCTCTATTTTCTCGCTATAAAACATATCATATGTCACTATCCAGTAAACTAATCGCAAATAAATTAACAAAACTTTTGCATATTTAATTTATGTAATATGAAATAGGAAGTAGGATACATAAAGTTTTAACTAGAAAATAATTTTTATAATTATAATAATGATAATTTTTCAAGCAGCATAGAAAAAAATATTTATTTCTATATTAATATATTTTTCAATATTTCGCAGTTTACAGCACAGTCATTAGGAGTCGCAATTTAAAGTATTTCATGTCACATTTACTCGCTGCTTTTATGAAATTCAACTTACATTTATCACGGATATGCCAACTGTGAGAAAATTATAAAAGTTGCTTTTTAATAAAAAAATAAAACAACCGTATCACATTTCGTAACAAGTACATACAATCTGATTTTGGTAAACGTATATTATCTACGATCACGTCATCTATCTCGGCTCCTAATCCTTCATGCCTATTTACATGCATACTTCGTGAACCATAAGGGAATCTGTAATACATCCATATTATGATAGTGGTTTTGCTGCAGATCCATCCATCACACTCTGGATTCATAACAGTCGCCTCTCTGCAAATGTCCCACGGACGTTTATAACAGATTCGTTATGCTATATCAATATCACATAACCATAGAAGCGTACACGTTTCTCGGATTAAACATCAACTTTAATGTACCCGTATGCATTTGAATTAGCTATAACGTATATATAGACAACATAGTTAAGTTCCTAATACATTGTTATTTACATGAGATTAATAATTCTAACTATAGAAACAAAAGTGAAAGATCGAAAATGAATGTATCCTTTGCTTATGTTTATGTTGGCCACAAGGAAAAATATTAGGAAGTAACGCGTCACGTTTGGGCGAATAAAATGTATTTCTTCTGCCAAAACACTGGGCACAATCAGGTTTTTTTTAACAAACAAGCGAGTGAGAGTGTGTAGAGCAATAGTCCATATCTGAGGCGAGCATTACGTGATCCTGCCGTAAACTCATCCTTTAGAAGCCACACCCTGCAGAGGGTAAACGATGACGTGATTCAAACCCGATATATCGTCGTACAGGGTAATATTGTGTCGCGGACGAACTGATAGCTCGGGCCTTTTAGCAAAAAATAAGGTCACCCGCTTACACGAGAGTAAAGGCTTTAAGTGACAGATACTAGATAAATGTTTTTGCGGCTCAGATAAGCGATGAAAAGTACATAAAATTCATGTAATTTTCTTTTTCAAACCTCGAAAAAACTAACATCCGGAAAAAAGAAATGTTATGAATTCGTTGTTAATCTATATATATAAAAATCAATTGCTGTTCGTTGGTCTCGCTAAAACTCGAGAACGGCTGAACGGATTTGTCTTATCTAGGTCTTGAACTGTTCGTGGAGGTCTAGGGGAGGTTTAAAAAGTTAGAAAAAATCGAATAATTGCCGGGAAAACCCTAAAAACAGCCCATATAAACGTTTTCTAAACAAAATGTGAAGTCAATTTGAACTTTATTGCTATTCAATAAGTTTCATATTAAATTATAATCACTCACTGTTGTCTAAGAAATAAGTGTAGGAACACACCTACGTGTTCCTAACTTAATAAATATTTTATCCCGGTATTTCCACGAAAACGAAAACTACGCGGGTGAAACCGCGGGTCTCAGCTAGTACTTAATACATATACAAACCTGTTTAATGTTAAGATTCTGAAATTACAAAAGTTATTTAAAAAGTTAAAGCTGTTAGGGGAGACGTGTTAATTTGAAAATATTCAACGCCACGAATATAGTTAATTATCGCCGGTATTGACGAAGTTGTGTTGTAAATTCTAGGACAGTTCCCCATTTCATTATTCAGGAGTGTAGCGGACGGCCAGCCAAACTTAGATTGAAGTCGGAGACGCGGGCGCGTGCCTTAACTCTGTCTCCGCTATCTTGGACAAAGATTTATAGCAACTTTACGCTGCATATAGACTGCTACTTTACTTATTAATACATGCAACTTTGAGTTTCATCTTAATCTTTCATGAACTTTATACTCTATAATTTCTCTTTATAAAGTAAGTTGTAGAGTGAACAACCTAATTAAATAAGTATATAGCAAAATACCACTTCACTTGCCTAATCTAATTTCATCATGATCAACCCAGTATCGGCTCACTACAGAGCACGGAACTCTCAGGAGTGCAGGTTTCGTCACGATGTTTTCCTTCACCTTCGAAGCAAGTGTTAAATTAATTGCTTAAAAACGCACATAACTCCGAAAAGTTATAGGTGCGTGCCCGTAATCTAAATTACTACTACGGAATTAAATAAAATAATTAGTTTTGTTATGACATAGAAATCTATGTGGAATCTAAAACAAATAATTATTTGATAATGGTCTATTTGTCAGTATGTCTCTTGGTTAGCGCATCACGATTGCCCTTATTAGATAACCTATCTGAGTACGAAAATAATACCAGTACTAAATCGAATCTGCTATCTTAAGATTTTATATTAGATTGATTATTAATATTGCTGTGCGTATCCTATAAAAGGGACATAACATTCCAAAACTTTTTGTACAAATTGGTAATTTGGTATTGGATATATATATCCACTTCGGATTACTTTCCATAACAGCGTCCTTTAGGTTGTAAGAATTTTAATAGGTCATCTAGTGTAGTGGAAAATCATAGAGACGCTCACTCACAATTCAGAAGCTTATTAAATTAAATGCATATTTAGCAAAAAAGGACGTTTTTTTTACGATAACAAATTGTCTCGTGCCGGATGCCGCATGCTAAATCCCACTATTTTTCACTTCAATAAATTAATCATAGGAAGCCTTTTCGTGTCGGAAGTTCGTAGGCGGCTTCCGTCGACGCGTGCGCATATCGACACCGAACACCCGCCGCAGGGCGTCGCGTTACATGTCACGTGATATGGCCCACGAGTTTACTGTAACATGGAATGAGCCGCAAACTGCCTGCGGTAATCAATACGTGAACATGTCTAGTGTTCGCCGATTGCGTGTTAACATTATCTATATATATAAAAGCGAAATACCACTGACTGACTGACTGATGATCACGATATCTCAGGAACTATAAAACATACGAACTTGAAATTTGGAAGGTAGATTCCTTTTATGAAGTAGAGGTCAGCTAAGAAACGGTTTTGAGAAAATCCACCCCTAAGGGGTTGAAATGGGGGTTGGAAATTTGTATGAAAGTCCTATATTTTTGAAGTTAGAGACATGAAAATTGGCAACTAAATTTTCAATTACAAATAATAAACATCAGTATAATCAATGTTACCAAAATTTACCCCAAGGGGGGTGAAATGGGGGTTGGAAGTTTTCATGAGGATTCTATGTTTTCGAAGTTAGGGACATGAAAATGGGCATTTAGGTAATTTGTTTTAAATAATAAAAACCTGTACACGCAATATTACAAAAATCCACCCCTAAGGGGTAGAAATGGGGGTTGGAAGTTTGTATGAAAGTCCTATATTTTTGAAGTTAGTGACATGAAAATTGGCAATTAAGTTTTTAATTATAAATGATAATGATCTGTATAATCAATGTTATGAAAATCTACACCAAGGGGGGTAAGATGGGGGTTGGAAGTTTCCATGAGAATTCTATGTTTTCGAAGTACGGGACATGAAAATTGGTATTAAGGTAATTTGTTTTAAAAAATAAAAACCTGTATACGCAATATTACAAAAATCCACCCCTAAGGGGTAGAACAGGGGTTGGAAGTTTGTGTGTAAGTCCTATATTTTTGAAGTTAGAGACATGAAAGTTGGAAACTAAGTTGTTAAGTATAAATAATAAAGATCTGTATCAATCAATGTTACGAAAATCTACCCCAAAGAGGGTAAAATGAAGGTTGGAAGTTTTTATGAGGATTCTTAAGTTTTCGAAGTTAGGGACATGAAAATTGACATTTAGGTTATTTGTTTTAAATATTATAATCCTATACACGCAATATTATAAAAATCCACCCCTAAGGGGTTAAAATGGGGGTTTGAAGTTTACATGAAAGTCCTATATTTTTGAAGTTAAAGACATGAAAGTTGGCACCTAAATTGTTAATTATAAATAATAAAGATCTGTATCAATCAATGTTACGAAAATCTACCCCAAAGAGGGTAAAATGAGGGTTGGAAGTTTTCATGGAGATTCTAAGATTTCGAAGTTAGGGACATGAAAATTGACATTTAGGTTATTTGTTTTAAATAATAAAAACATTTAAAAAATCCACCCCAAAAGGAGTGAGAGAGGTGAGATGTAGGAAAGGTGGTAGGAAAGTTTTGCGTTTTTGGAATTAGAGAAATTAAAATCGGCAATTAGAGCATTACTTTTCAGTAATAATACATGTAGGTATAAGCTCTTTTGCAAAATCACACCTTGAAAGTAGAAACATAAATAATGAAAAGGAATTTGGAAGTTAGACCGTAGAGCCGTAGACATCGCTAAGAAAATAATTTGTAAAAGTCCGAATAGTAATATTATAAATGCGAAAGTGTGTTTGTATATTGGTATGTCCTTCAATCACGTCGCAACAGAGGTTGCGACGTGATCGAAGGACATGTAATGGATCGACGTAATTTTTGAAAGTATAGTTGAGGATCTGGAGAGTGACATAGGAGAGTTCCTGTAGGAATTTTTACAACTTATTCTGACTGAATTTTTAAAACTTATTCCACGCGGACGAAGTCGCGGGCGCCAGCTAGATTATTATAATCATAAGGTAATCTCCGGTACTACTTTTCTGGTTTTGATAATCCTTTTACCTTGATTATCAGCGAGTAACACAGGCTTAAATTTATTCCCGTATAACTACATACAGTAAAAAGCACTGTTTGCCTGCTTTCCTTTTTACTGAAATCCGTTCTGCGGCTTAGGTGGTATGCCACCTAAGCTGCAGAACGGATTTCAGTAAAATTAAGCATTAGAAATTCATTTAAAGGTAATTGTATACAATTCTATAACAAATTACCAAATGAAATTTCTGGGATGTCTCTCGATAAGTTCAAAGTTTATATAAAACGTAAGCTTGTAGAAAAATCCTACTATAGTGTAAAGGATTACGTAAATGATAAACAAGCATGGGTGTGAAATATTGCTCTAATAAGATAGCTCTTAATACAATTTTAAGTGGCATGTGAGATGGTAATAACAAAAAGAAAATTTACCTGGCTAAGTTTGTTGTGGGCTTCTTCTTAGACCGGGGCGCGTTTGGCACCCTCATAGCTTTAGTTTTAAGTTTACGAATGTAGTCATCACCATTAAATCTACTACTATTTAAATTATTGACGCGTCAAAAGTGCCTTTTAAAGGACTATTTGAATAAAGATTATTTTGAATTTAAGCAATGAGACAGGTTGAATCCCGGATACTGAGATAAGATTCTTTTTGAAACACGGGACTTATTATAAGGTCTTAACCAGGCGAAAGATTTCGCGTATATCTGCTAGTTTCTTATATTAATAAGGTAATCTTTACTATAGTGTGTCATGTTTATTTTTATATTTAATTAATAACTGTCTTATATCCACTGTTATTAATATAAAAATAATTATTTACTTCAGTGAACTAATTGGCGAGCGCTGCTGGAGACACCTCCACCTCTTTTTTTTGTTATTTAGCCGCAGTCTAGTATTCAAACTTCCTGCGACTCTTCTGATATCGTCTGTCTAAATCGTAGGGGTCTACTAATGTTGCGATTGCTGGTACAGGACTAGGAGCTACTCGTGACTCCAAAAGCAATTGGTCTTGAGAACTATAAAAGTAAGTGAGTTGTGAAGTTCTACAGCTTCTGTACATCTGTCTGTAGCTATTGCTCTTCGGCGAATCGTCTTATCTCATACAGAATAGCACTCTCTATATTATATTCTCTAATGCACGTATACATTTCAAAAAATAAAATTGTCCTCTTATGTAGGTTATTTGTATACTTCTTTTGTAAGTGATTGATATAGCAAATTTGTTTTTTTTTTTATCCACTACAAGTTAGCCCTTGACGGCAATCTCACCTGATGGTAAGTGATGATGCAGTCTAAGATGGAAGCGGACTAACCTGTTAGGGGTATGGTAAAGCCATACTCCTAATTGGTTTCTACACGACATCGCGCCGGAACGCTAAATCGCTTGGCGACACACCTTTGTCGGTAGGGTGGTAACTAGCCACGGCCGCAGCCTCCCACCATACCAGACTCGAGCCGGGAATCGAACCCAGGACCTCCAACTTTATAATGCAATTTGGTACAAAAATAATAAAAATAAAATAGGTTCTTGTCGAAACATAACCAAAACGAATGTATAATATGTAAACAATAAGTACGTGTTCTGTAAATCTGTTAATAGCGTAAGATGTTAATTACGCTACCAAATTATTTGTGAAATGCAAAACGATACACTAATTCTGGGTACATTAAAACGAGCGCGCCGCAATAACCATTTAAAAACAAACGGAGAAACCTCACAATTGCTCTAATTACCGCCGCCTTTACCAAATCACGAGAAAATTCGCGCCCTTTACCTACCACATCACAATAAGGAAATGGGGGAAGCCTATGAAAAAGCAAATTAAATTAATTGTTATGTAAGGCGTAACTTGGTCGATTTATTAAGCCTCGAGATCAACATCAGGCTACTTTTGTTGACTGAAAGCCAAATTGACTGCATACCGCCAGAATAGCGATATGAAATGAAAATGAAATGAAATCCATCCTCCTAATCGATTTCTAGCCAGCCATAGGCTTGCTGTCTCAAGCAAATTATTGATCCATTAGACAGCCGGGCTTCTCAATGGGAAGGTAAAATCTAGGGTTCAATCCGGCACCTCTTGATCCGTAAGTAATGTTGCTAAGTATTTCACCAAGAGAAGTTAACTACCATTATAATTACTATTATCAGATGTGTATAATACCAACATAACATTTTTTAATTTAAAAAATAAAAAGTTCATTTTTAAGGTTGTATTACTCTCTATTGGATATTGGACATTGTCTGTTTTAAAAAGTTCATTTTTAAGGTTGTATTATTATCTATTGGATATTGGACATTATCTGTTTTACACTTAGGTTGGTCTAGGTTTCATTTTATTTTACATTTATTATTATTAACATAAAGGCAATATAATTAATATTACAATAACGGCACCGAAAAAACCGAAGAGGTTTGTCCTCAATATTGTACATACTATTGTCTGTGGTCCCAGACGCTCTAAATGTGGCTAGGCGTTACCAGTTTTCACAAACCGAGAAATCCCGACCGCAGCTTCGCATTAAAAATATTTATAGTCGATTTTATTAGAGTTCTATTAGACACTCAAGTGGTTCGATTAATTGGAGAACACTAAAGAATACAGTTAAGTTTAGCATTGGGTAGTTTAATGTTTTAGTTTGATTAAATATCGTCCCTCTTTGTCTTTCATATAGGGCTAATTCGGGATTCGGTTACTAATGAAGTGGTCTTAGTCTGATCATCATGCATTATCATTTTCAGTCTTACATTGTCTGTGGCTGTGCACTGAACTCCTCCTTTATAGAAGAGAGGGTATGAGATCGTAAGCCCACAACTGTGATCCAGTGCTAACATTCTCATATTATTTTTATCATATGCACACTATAAACATATTTGCATCTCGTGTTTTTGTCGTTTCAAGAGGTTAAATTAAACCTTAAATTAAAAATTAGAAATCTCTAGCACTGCTTATCTGTGGACGGCGGTGTGGGTCTTGCATTAGTTTTTTTTATAAACTACAAGTTAGCCTTTGACGGCTATCTCACCTGGTGGTAAGTGATGATGCTGTTTAGGATGGCAGCGGACTAACCTGTTAGGAGTATGGTAAACCCACGCTCCTAATTGGTTTTTACACAACATGATGGCGGAACGCTACATCGCTTGGCGACACGTCTTTGTCGGTAGGGTGGTTACTAGCCAAGGGCGAAGCCTCTCATCAGACTCGAACCGGGAATGGAACCCAGGACCTCCAACTTTATAATGCGACAGCCCACCAACTGCGCAACGGAGGTCGTTTGCACTTATTACTAAGTCAATATACGTGCATGACTGTATTGTAAATAAATAAACAATCAAATCTTCGGTCCGAATTACTTTCACTAACAATAACCGACGATGACAGACGACTTCACGTGTAATATTTTTAAAATTAAAAAAATTAATGGCTAACTTAAAGGGTAAAATCCATAGAGCGTAGGTACTTTGACTCTGATCAGCCAATGTTAAAACGAGACAGACTCGCATATAACGTCTTATTTTAACTGTTTCTTAAGTCTGGTAACGCTTAACGCTTTATTGATCTCGGCCTGGGAGCTTACCGTGGTAGGTAATAAGGGACTTTGCACTCACAAAGAGCATACACCTCATACCTCCTTAATATTAAATGCCGGTACATTAGTGAGCGGAACTGAAACATGTTTGCTAACTATGGGCCTAATAAGAGAGGCCCAAAGTTACTAAGCTAGCGATGGAGTGAGCTGTCAAATCAGAAGTGGGGAGATTCGTAGAAGAAGCAGAGTTACCAACATCATACAACGAGGCTGATGTTGGTAGATCGATGTGCCACTAGACGTTGGCGTTACTTTGCTGGGATGGTGATCATCATCATCGTCACGATCAACCCATTATGGGCTCACTACAGAGCACAGGTCTCCTCTCAATATAAGAAGGGTTTGGCCATAGTCCACCATGGCCAGCGTGGCCATGCGCGGATTGGCAGACCTCACACGCCTTTGAAAACATTATGGGGAACTCTCGAGCGTGCAGGTTTCCTCGCGATGTTTTCTTTCACCGTTGAAGCAAGTGAAATTTTAAATTCTTAAAAACGCACTCCGAAGAAGTTAAAGGTGCGACCCCCGACATCTGATTAGAAGGCGGACGTCCTAACCACTTGGCTATCACAGCTTGCTCGGATCGGATCGGATCGGATGGTGATCTTACATTGGTAAACGCCCATAGATTAACACAGACTAAGCGGACATTAAAACAATCGCAAGGAGCCGCTGCAAGAAACAAAGTCACACAAGACCTTGTAATTTGTACTCGTTTATAATAGATCTACGAGTTTGTCTAGTAGAAATATTTTAGTATAATAATAAAATGTCTAACATATAAATTTCGTTGGTATGTGTTATTATATTTTATAGTAATATAATTAAGCTATAATTTTATTAATTGTGAATCATTTGTTAATCTTGCTTAAAAGAAAACTGTTAAGTCCTTAATTATGAAATCATTACGAAGCAATGTAGCGAAGAGGATGGTCGTGGTTTAAATAAATGTAACATTTTTATAAATTGCGTTTATCTTTTATGTGTTCTCTCTTTAGGGTGAAGATTCATCGGTTGTTGAAGCTCAAGCAAGAAGAAAAACGAAGAACTCATTCCCGGTTACTCACTCAACCTGGGTGTGATGTGTGCATTTAATGCTCGGCCCATCACAACCTCCTTGAGTGAGCGACCGTGGTTGAGAATCTGCAAAGACAACGAGAAGAATAACAAACATTTAATATTAATTAAACAATATGTATTTAATAGTATTTAATAATAATATAATGGTAGTAACAAACATTAACACTTATTTCAATTTAATTTTTATTTTGAAAACTTATTTGTTATTTAATTTCATTCTGTAAATTAATAAGTTCATGAATTATAAGCTAGTGAAGTTTATTTAAAACATTTTATAACGAATGGTGGTGTAAAAAATAATATTCAAACCACTTCAATTGTACATCAAATGTCCTCGATTCATCATTCTATTGTACTTTTAAAAATAACGAGTGGTCTCGTCGAAAATCATTAACCAAAAACTCCAGTTACCAATAGTTTTAGCGCAGAAATATTGATAGGAAAACTATTGGGCGGCCAAACAGTAAAAATAGACCGACTAATGTACATAAAACAGGCGCGATTCCGTAGTGATTTATTCGTTATTGGCCACCATTTCGGCGGCTTACAATATCCAGCACCTAACGCACCTATGAGGTTATTACTCATATTATCTTGTGAAACATGAAATTTTACCTTCGCTGTTGGAACGACTCTAGTAATTTTTTAATGCTTACGATGCATTAAAAGATTTATTAGATCATTGGAACTTTATTTTAATATTTATACGTTATTAAAACGTACAAAATCATTAATGAATCAATTTGGTGAATTGATTAAAATATTATTCATAAAGAAACCGAAAATAAACAAAAAATTACGTTATTGGAGTCATTTTTCAGTCATTTAGTCATTATTGAAATATTCGTCATTATTATCATACGATATATAGTGCAATAAATCTCTATGATTAAAATTTTAAATCTATTGCTTTACAATGATGCCTTTATTTTTTAAGTTTGTTATTTCCTATTATATTTTTGACATGTGTTTTATGAACAATAAAGTATATTTAATTCCTTTCTTACTTTGTTTCAATTTCTAGTTTTCCCATTATTCTATACTGGAGAGACGAGGATATTTAAGCTCCGATTGCCAGTTCTTCATCTGTCAATTTGATCAGTGTAATAAATGATATTTCTAACTTCATAGGTCGAGCATAATATTAATGCTCAACCATTATCATTTATATAACCATATTTTTATCATTTATTTCACTAATCAGTCAATATTAGTGTATTCACACTAATATTCCACGGGGAAAGTTTGTGTATAATGTTTGTTACTCCTAAACGCTGGAACTGCTGACCTAATTTCGCTGAATTTTTTATTAGAATTATACCGATATTATAAAAATAGGATTTTTAAGAACCCTAGATCACGGCCTTCAGCAAATAATTGAATAATGAAGATTCTCAATTATTCATCGTTGCTTAACTACTTCAACATATTCGAGCCTCTGGTTCCAACATGTTAAAGTAGTTCGGCGAACGATCTACAACGACCCCAACGAGTTAACGAGCCAAGAAGAAATATGTATTATTATGTATACGACAATGTATTGTAAAAACACTATATCCGCTTGAAAATGAATCAAAGCACGGCGTTATCCGCAAATATATCTACGTACTGTTTCCGTCGAAGAGACAGGCTTCCAGTTCCGATCCAGTCCCCATCGCTTCGAGCAGGAAATTAAACACCTTATATCCTTGTTATAAAACGAATAAAAACTCATTTTATAATATCCAAGTTATATAAATTAAAAAAATAATGTTCCTGTGTACCAGCTATATTCAACTGGCAAAGACAAATCTTTTAACGGCTTATTTTTATACCACAGAAATATATAAATATATAAAAACTTAAACGATAGTTGGTAGGTTGGTGATATCAAATTAAGATGCCCCAATTTACATTGATTACAAATCGAATAATAGCTAGCAACTAGCGTCTATCAACATATTTATAAATATAATAAGATGAGATAATATAAGATTGATTGTTTCATACGATTACTATTTGTAATTTGTCCCTACCCTCTCTAACTAAAATATATGTAGCAAATAATATATATATAGTTTGTAATTAATGTTTAGGGATAATATTATAATAATTTTAGTAGCAATTTTTGGTATATTAAGATAGTTGGATAAGTGTTGTATTCGATCAATGGAAATAACTACGAATATAGTTGATATAGCACGCTGCAAATTGCAGCAGATGTTTTTGGAACGAAGTTCCTTACGGCAGGCTTGGAGGAGATAGGGATTTTGCTGCGCGACCAAACTGAAAAAAATATGATAGTAAAACCGTAAGAAATAGTCCGTGGAATAAAACCGTTAAATGAGACGTGCGCAGGCGCGACGATCGTTTACACAAGCGAGTAGTCTATAATACCTTTCTCTTTCTCCCTCTTTAATTATTTATATTTCTATGTAATTTTATGTTGTCAAACAAAAATAAAGAGACATATGTTTGATAATTTGAATTACGATTTTCTTTTTATTTTACGTAATTTATTATTTCCTAAAATACTGAATTTCCTCATTACTTTCCTGTACTTAAACAAAAAATAATCAGCAAAATTTAAGAGAAAATCAAAAAAACCTACATAAAATTGAGCACGATTTTTTTTTGCAAATTGTGTCGATTCTACATTAGCCGAAGGAACTTCGCTCCTACCTGGTGTCCCACGACACCACATCTTTATTATATGTGTATATAATGAATAGAAGCAGGCGTTACTTTGCGGAAGTCCATGATAAACAATAAACAGCAAGTATAATTTGCTATATTTATATAAAGCAAACTTTACTTTTCGCGCTTGTGAAGTCAACATCTCCTGAGGATGATCCGGTGGCGGATCGAAACGTGCGTAGAGGTTCTAGTGGAAGATTTTGTGTGGTGTTATATTATACAAATCTCCCGGTTGTCGGCGTAATATAGCAAATTATACTTGCTAAACTACTATTACTTGCTACTTGTTAAATCCAGTTCTATCACTTACTAACTACAGTTTATATGAGGTGCAACACACTGAAGCGTACGAAAGCACAGCGGTTAAATCAGCATTATCTCCGTGTTACACCTGGTCGAATTGATTTGCATTCGCAGTGCCTGATATGCATTCAGTGTTTCGCGCTAAGACCGTGATTGTATTCGTGCCATTTACATCTGGCTGATTGAGCCGACTGCTATCAGTCAGCTGTCGATGCGGCGAATATTTTGTATTTAGTGATTTAATATGTATGAAAAATATATAAAGTTACGTTATTGGACTAATTTTTGAAGCTGTGATAGCCTAGTGGTTAGGACGTCGGCCTTTTTTTCCCACTGGGAAATGCGTTTACGCATGCCCTCCGGAAGCGACGCAGGCAAGACTGCGCCGTATGTAGGACTCCCCGGCGGCCAGACTGGCGACCAGAATACCCACTAAAACCCAGCGATGCTCCTTCGCGTCGCCTGGTAGTTGGGTCACGGGAACAATTGTGCACTCGACCGCAACCCAGCCAGCGGCGTCAAAATTTTCTGAGTTATGTGCGTTTTTAAGTTATTAAAATATCACTTGCTTCAACGGTGAAGGAAAACATCGTGAGGAAACCTGCATGCCTGAGAGCTCTCGATAATGTTCTCAAAGGCGTGTGAAGTCTGCCAATCTGCAAATGGCCCGAGACCCGTGCTCTGTAGTGGGCCGAGAATGGGTTGATCATGATGATGATGATGATGATGATTTTTTGACATGTGTTTTATAAAGAATAAAGTTTAATTACTTCCTTTCTTATATTAGATATTTGAGATATAATTGTATTAGAGATTTAATGTTACTTACTTGTTAAATTTAACATAGTTAAGGACGTCAACATCAATTTAGACTTATGTACAGCATTTTATGTTTTTTTCAGTGCCCAGTAATTCATAACTACTCTCTAGTTTACGTACTTAATAACGGAATATCTCCTAAACCTATACCAAAAGTTATTATACTTTCGCTTTTATTTTTATAGAAATGATTATTTGGGTTAAACCATTATTAAATACGTATCGTTTAAATTAAGTCACGCTATGACCCGAAACATTTATTAGTAAATTCCTACTAAAGTATTTTACAGATGTATTTGGTCTTTGGCCTATAACGTCGTAGATATGCATATTCTTTATGCTTATAGCTGATGAAATATTTTCTTTTTATTTCACTATAAGTAAGCTCTTGACGGCATCATTCTACGTGATAATGCAGTCTAAGATGGCAGCGGGCTAACCTGTCAGGGGTATGTTAAACTCATACTCCTAATTGGTTTCTACGCGACATCCTGCCGGAACGCTAAATCTCTATGCGACAGGTCTTTGTAGATCAATCTCGACCCGGGAATCGAAGCCAAAACTTTATAATGCGACAGCGTACGCAGAAACACGGAGGTGGTCTAAACGTGAATAGGTGAATAGGCATTTTCTAGGCAAGCGTGCTCCAACCTAGACCTCATCAGTGCCTTCTGGTACTGATTGTCATCCAGCGCAAACCTATCTCAAAAAAAAAATCCCGAGTATCCCAATTGTTTTTTTTTTCTTTATTTTTGAATATATTGGAAAAGATATATATACTAGCTTGTTTGTATTTTCGTATTCAATTCGACGGATCGGACTGAAATCTGTCTTAGACTTTATGGCTTTTACTATAAAGTAGGCGTCCGCTTGGAAAGCAATATATAGCAAGAAAACGATATTGACAATTCTATAAAAGTCTGACAGTCACGCAGATAGAACAACGATATTGACGAACTTAAACGAAGCCGTGGGCTAGTCTAATATTACTTTAAAAGGGTAATTGCTGGCCTGGTCAGGTCAGGCTGACTGCTCCACACTGAACCACTGAAAGACGGTAGCTATTGAGCGGATAAAATAATCAATTTTGTATTTTTATGCATTAATATGAATAGTCTAACTGTGATAGCCTAGTGGTTACTATAACTTTTCAGAGTTGGGTTAATTTTTTAAGCAATTCAAAAATCACTTGTTGCAACGGTGAATGAAAACATCGTGAGGAAACCTGCATACCACGCCATATTGAGAGAAGACCCGTACACTATAGTGAGTCGGCAATGGGTTGATCATGAATGCATCAATAACAATACTAACCTTTACTAGGTTAAGAAAAAAATGTCAGTAACATACTAACAATTTATGCTCCGAAATAAACGTTTACATAAATAGATAAAATATATACTATCTTTCGAAGGTATTGGTAAATAATTTGTGGTGATATAACAAGGGTGTGTCTTAAGACGTGTATGCATCTCATATAGTAACTGCTCGGCTTATCCGAGTTGGCAACTCCCATATTCGTAGCAGTTGCCAGCTACGCAGCTTAGCAGATAGAACCCGTCGCGTGCTACGCGTGGTGAAACCGACTGTAAATACTGTAAAGAGCTGACCGCAATACTTTATTAGGAAAAAATGTTTAATAAATAAAATAAATACTATATTTCAACATATTCGTAAATAATTCGTTGTGATATAACAAGGGTGTGTCTTAAGGCGGGTTTGCATCTCATATAGTAACTGCTCGGCTTAACCGAGTTGGCAACTCTATATTAGTATATTGCCCGGCTGTAAATACTGTAAAGAGCTGACCGCAATACTTTATTATGTATCATGATTGCCAGCTCACTACAGAGCACGGGTCTCGTTTCAATATGAGAAGGGTTTGGCCATAGTACACCACGCTGGGCATGTGCGGATTGGCAGACTACACGCCTTTGTGAACATTATGAAGAACTGTTAAGCGTGCAGGTGTTCTCACGACGTTTTCATTCGCCGTTGCAGCAAGTGATGTTATAATTCTATTAGGTATGGTAAATCCTAATAACCCACTTCTAATTGGTTTCTACGTGACATCGTGCCTGTACGCTAAATCGCTTTGCAACACATTTTTGTTTGTGTATTATAATATTAACTGGACATTGCCGAAGCCTGACGAGACTCGTACTCGTTCGTCGAAAGCAGTACCTCCAACTATATAGTGCATCAGGGTAGAGTGAAGGTCCTCAAAAGTTATCTTACTTCAAACTTGAATACTATATTAATTAATATTAATTATACTATCTTAAGTGAAAGTAGCACAACATTTTTTTATATATGCATTAAAAAGATCACCAATTAATCTTATAATATATATAAATATGTTAATGTTAGTAATAGTAGTCACTCAACGGGCGATGGAGAGAGCTATGCTAGGAGTATCTCTACGTGATCAAATCAGAAATGAAGAGATCCGTAGAAGAACCAGAGTTACCGACATAGCTCAGCGAATTGCGAAGTTGAAGTGGCAATGGGCGGGGCACATAGCTCGGAGAACCGATGGACGTTGGGGTCCCAAGGTGCTGGAATGGCAGCCCCGCACCGGTAAACGTAGCGTTGGTCGACCCCCAACTAGGTGGACAGACGACATCAGACGAGTCGCAGGGAGCCGCTGGAAGCAAGCGGCCCAAGACCGTGAGCATTGGAACTCCCTACAAAAGACCTATGTCCAGCAGTGGACGTCAATCGGTTGTTAATGATGATGATGAATGTTAATAAGTAAACACTGAATACAATTATTTCACTTGCATCCGATTTACGAAACGAATGAAACGTTGATACTTGCTCCACCAAGCCGCAGCGAATGTTAAATGAGTATTCCGTCTATAGAAATCTTGCAGTCGCCTCCGGGACTATAATTAATCCGGAGCCATGCCAAACAACAATTACTCAAGAGTGACTTCATTGACCTAAACGACCCGCCCGTGTCTTTTATTTAAATTACACCAATTTAAAACACTAATGGTAAACAGTTTACTGAATGATTCTATACTGTGGTGATTTTGTAATTAGCAAGTTAATAGAAACAGGTTATAAAATATAAAATTGAAATTGAATAGTGGTAATATTTAATGAGATGTTTTTTAAAAGTTGTCGGTTTTTTTTTAGACCAGATCGCGTTTGGAACCCTTTTAGCTTTAGTTTTAAGTATACAAATGTACGGTGAAGGAAAACATTGTGAGGAAACCTGCACGCCTGAGAGCTCTCCATAATGTTCTCAAAGACTTGTGAAGTCTGTCAATCCGCACATGGCCAGCGTGGTGGACAATGGCCAAACCCTTCTCATATTGAGAGAAGTCCGTGCTCTGTAGTGAGCCGGTAATGGGTTGATCATGATGATGATACAAATGTAGTTATCACCATCAACTCACTACTATGTAATTGACCAAAAGGGTTATTTTAATATAGTTTATATTTGATTGATAAATTTATTAATTAATTAGACTTTCCCCGTTCTTCAATTAATATTGTAGCCATTGCTAACATCTATTGACTAGATGTCATATGCCATTTAAAATTATTTAAGAGTTAGAAACATTATCCTTAGAGTTGACCTTTCTACCACAGAATGATTCTCACTTTACTTAGTAAATCATGGTTGGTTTTGGCATATCTTAAAAGTTGGAATGAAATAGATTTTACCGTTAGCAAATAAACATTGTTAACACACATTCACCCAAAGCGTGTATCATGTTACACGCCTTCGCGTACCGTTCAATTTGCGTTTGTTTGCGCTAGTTTTCCATTCGACTGTCGAACTTTGTTATCGGACGCCAATGGTCAGTAATTAGTCAACTTGTTTAGTTACTAAAGTGAGCGGATCAGTGGAAATTGTAAAGTGATTAATTGTTAAACTTTGCCGACGTTTCTTTACTAAGCATCTATATCAATAATAAAAAAAAAAATAACATTGATACAGCAGCGGCAACGTGATCGAAAAACTTCATAGACGCAAAATAATCAGAAGATTCATCGGATTAGCTCTCCCGTCTTAATTAATTATTTGTACCATCTATACTTTTATTGAGACTCTTCTTGGGAACGTACGTTGTTTCCGTTAGAAGGAACACGGAATCGACCGCAGCGTAATTCAAATCTACTTTGCAGATTAAACGAAAAGGGTGCACAAATAGTGAATTCACTTTTCCACATAAGAAATCGAGTGCTAGGAGCAATTTCGGTGAGCACTTGAGGAAACGGTATGTTTGGTTTAGTACGAACATCTGCATAGGGTTGACTTGTTTACCGTGCCAGCGGTCTCAAGACAATTTGTTTGAAAGGTGTCGCGCAATCCACTCCGATCGGATACCGATACAAATAACATCTACAAATAACTTGGTATAAATCACTCAGACACTCCATTTGCCTCAATGGATATGCCTTTAAACAATCATGTTATGTTTTGAAATCTCAGACGCTGTGTCTCCAAATCGGTTTGAATTCATATTTATGAATACACTATAGGTGTTCATTCAACATGATTATTGAAGCTGTGATAGCGCAGTGGTGTTAAGATATTCGCCTCCTAATCAGAGTTCGGGGGTTCGCAACCGGGCACGCAACTGTAACTTTTCGGAGTTATGTGCGTTTGCGTACGTATAAGCAATTCAAATTTCATTTGCTTCAACGGTGATGGAAAACATCGTGAGGAAACCTTCACGCTTGCTTCACACTTTGGAGCAAGTGATATTTTAATGTCTTAAAAACGAACATAACTCCGAAAACATAGAGGTGCGTCACCGGGATCAAACTTCCGACCTCTAACAGGAGACGGACTTCTTAACCACTAAGCCATCACAGCTTTCTTTTTTCAGTCAGAATGTAATCTGTAAAAATGTATGATTGCTTCGGCGTAATTAAATGAAATTATATTATCATCTCCACTATAGAAAACTATCGAAGTTTTTGTCTAATGTTGTACTTGTTTCTTTCTATTGGTAAGTATTTAAGCGCATGATACTTCACATCTTTTAAGTGTAAAATATCTTATTCTTAGTTTACATCTTATATGAACTTAAAATGTATACGTAAGCTGTAATAGTAATGCATAAAAAAAATACTTGAACCCGGTCAACGTTTACTTTTGGTCAAAATAGTTCATTTGAATTATGCCGGAACAGGTTTTTTTACAAGAAGATGCATCCGCCGCCAGTATTTTATCATTTTAAAGTAACGTAATCAAAATTCCCACAGAAAGAATACCCGGTTCATTACAGCACATGTAACAAATGATTTCATTCGCGTTGAACTTCCTAATTAAGAGAGATGGGCAAATAAGGCGAAATTACATTAAATCGCGGGTTATCTCGGCTCTTACTCTTATTATTTCGGAGATGGAGCGAGACGAGTTCGAAATTTACTTAATTACGTTATAAAGATACCAATCTGAACAAAGTGGGATCGCTGGAGTTGAGCGTCGATTTGATTGACGATCGCGATCATGTCGTCACGTCTTAGAATCGTTATTTATTTGTCATTCCAGCAACTTATGTCTGAGAGTTACTTGTAAATAACCAGCCGATGTTTTATAAGCAAATAAATATATATACCAATAATTAAATGCTTGTCCGTCTCGTAATTTTTTTTTCCGTGTCTGATGTACAGACCCTTTTTCATCTATCAGATACCTATTCTAAATTAACAAATGTATAGACTGTTTATAAATGATATTTATTTTCGAAAACCTCCGTGGCGCAGTGCGAGCGCTGTCGCTTTATATTGTTGAAGGTCCTAGGTTCGATTCCCGGCTCGAGTCTGGTCTAGTGGAGGTTTCCGTCGTGTCTAGTTACCACCCTAGTGACAAAGAAGTGTCATCAAGTGATTTAGCGTTCCGGCACGATGTCGCGTAGAGACCAATTATTAATATTGTTTACCATACCCCTAAAATGTTAGTCTGCTACCATCTTAGACTGCATTATCACCAGTTGAGATAGACGTCAAAGGCTAACTTGTAGTGTATAAAAAAACTTCACTTTTTACGTTTTTTTTCTTCACTATCCTAAACCTCTCTATATGGGTATGTTGACACAACACGTTTTTCCAGTTTATTTTATTGCTTTTCCACTTATCCTCACTAATTCATACTTTGAGATTTTTGACATTAATTGTGAAATTGACTGTTTGTCTTCATCACCTAACTTCAAATGTAGGTAACATGCTTTTTTGTTTTAGGGTAAACTTTGCAATTAAATTCTTTGTGGACTTTGAGGTTAACAAGGAATTAAGCTCAAATTATCTTATAAAGGTTTCACCAGGAGCACTATATACAAGCAATACCCCATAGAGCCTGTACATAACACCGGTATAATCCTAATATTATTAGAAATAGCGAGTGTCGTGTACGCTAAAATTTAAAGTACCGGTAATTAATTGCCAATTAGTTATTGAAATGGCCTTTTTTAATGCACACTAACTGGGTTTTATTACACTGTTCCCAATATGTTAGGTACATTCTTGTTACGTTATTATTTTTAACGTGGCCGTATGGTTTTCGATGAGAGCAGAATTTGCCTACTAGAAAAAAGCAAATTACGTAGTTGCATATTAAGACGGAAAGCTGTGATAGCCTAGTGGTTAGGACGTCCGCCTCCTAATCAGAAGTTAGGGGTTCGAACCCGGGTACGCACCTGTTACTTTTCGGAGTTATGTGCGTTTTTAAGCAATTAAAATATGACTTGCTTCAACGATGAAGGAAAACATCGTGAGGAAACCTGCATGCCTGAGAGTTCCGGTAGGAGTGTTCTCAGAGACGTGTGAAGTCTGCCAATCCGCACATGGCCGTGGTGGTCTATGGCCAAACCCTTCTCATATTGAGAGGAGAAACGTGCTCTGTAGTGAGCCGGCAATGGATTGATCATGATGATGATGATCATATTAAGACGATATACGAAAAACATTGCCGTGATCTAAAAAAAATACCTAACCGGATTTTGACAAAGAGCACGCACCTCTTAATTTTCGGAGATATGTGTGTTTTTAAGCATTAAAAATTTCACTTGCTTGTGATGGGAAACATCGTGAGGAAATATTCATGCCTGGGAGTTCTCCATAATGTTCTCAAAGACGTATGAAGGATTTTGATAGAATTGGAATGTAATAGAGGATCAGATCAAGTTTTGCTTTATCGTTTTACCAGTGCAGTCAATATAGGCATACGAGCTTCAGAGATACTACAGGGTGAAGGCGGTGGCCGTTGCAATGGCCGCTCGGGGACTAACAAGACTAATAAATGTATATTGCACTGAGAACGCCGGGAGTATGTTATATTTGACACTCTGCCCCCACTCTATCTTTGTAGATAAGAAATATATCTGCCCTCTTATCCGACACAAAATTACACAAAAAGTTTTGGGGTTTCCAAAGTGACGCCACATATCAAAACGTTTACCCGGTTGCGTAGTAAATTGGGTTTGAAATGTTTTTTTTTTATGTATATATTTTTTTTATCTACAAGTTAGCCTTTGATGACAATCTCACCTGATGGTAAGTGATGATGCAGCCTAAGATGGTAGCGGGCTAACCTGTTAAGGGGATGGTAAACCCGCACTCCTAATTGGTTTCTACGCAACATCGTGCTGGAACGCTTAATCGCTTGGCGACACGTCTTTTTCGGTAGTTACCAAATTCATAACACCGGACTGGCACTAGGTATTTCTAAACAGAAAAATCCAATAACTTAAAATGTTTTAGACTGAATTGGGATTGAATCCATGACCTCGAATTCGTAGCGGCACTTGCTAACCACTAGATGAAATATAGATATAAGGAAATGAAACAAATAGCCTGCAATTAATTAGGACCCCCGTGGGACAGCGAATGCGCTGCATTGTAAATGTGAAAGTCCTAGGTTCGATTTCCGACTCGAGTCTGATCTGGATTTACCGCTGTTGCGTAGAGTAAATTAAGAATAAGGGCTTATCAGCCCCCAACTCTTACTAGGTTAGCAAGCTTCTTAGATTGCACCATCATTCACCACCAGGTTCGTCGAGTTCGTCGTCAACTTGTAGTAGGATGAAAATAAAAAAAAGATTTATCCAAGGCGACGACATTTAGAGATAGTGTTACGGCCCCCAATGCAAAATTGTAATTTGCCTTGATATAATCCAATATTAAGCATGGTGTAATTGAATATTTTTCCAATTTGTCGCGCGTAATGGGGCAAGATTGAGTTGACGGTCCCCCGGGACCCTTCGTGCCACGGGACGCACGACGTTTCATCTTCACGCATAATTTTACGCCTTCAATTAAATTTCCTTATTCAAATGTTGTTTTAGTTACATCTTCATAGCTTGCATCTAATATCCTTCACAGTAATGATTCATGATCATCATCATCATGATAAACCCATTACCGGCTCACTACAGAGCACGGGTCTCCTCTCAATATGAGAAGGGTTTGGCCATAGTCCACCACGCTGGCCATGTGCGGATTGGCAGAATTTATACGCCTTTAAGAACATTATGGAGAACTATCAGGCGTGCAGGTTTCCTCACAATGTTTTCCTTCACCGTTGAAGCAAGTGATATTTTTTTTTTAAACGCACATAACTCCGAAAAGTAAGAGGTGCGTGCCCGGATTCGAACCGCCGACCTCTGATTAGGAGGCTGACGTCCTAACCACTAGGCTATCACCGCTTCTTATGATTAAATTTATTTTATTTTATCTATTTCAACAATTTTATTGCACATATTAAATAAAAGAACAGTGGAAAGGAAAAAAAACATAACATAAAAGCAAAAGGCAACCTTATCAAAAGCGATTTCTTCCAGGCAACCGAGACATATATATAAAGGCGGGAAATTGCTACACTTCTACATATATACATACTATTAAAAAGAAGTATATATACTTCTTTTTTATAGTATGTATATATGTAGAAGTGTAGCGCTTTCCCGCCTTTATATATATGTCTCGGTTGCCTGATAAATAATTTCCATTATTATATATATACAACCTAAAATACGTGGCTGTGTCCATAAAATATTTCAAAATATAAGAAAAGATTGAACTGTAACGCACTGAACATTTTACAACACATTAACCGGTATGCCGTCACGGCAACGGCATAACGCTATCTTTTGCCGCAATGCCTCGCTTTCTTTCTACCTATCAACTTGTAATATAACTAATGACCTTTTATCACAAATCGCAAACAAACAAAATCTTGGAGATCTCTTAAAAATTTCAGTTTGAAAGAATTACTGTAACTATTAACTATAATAAATGGTGTTAACTTAGACCTAAGCGCGTATGGATAGGAAAGCCTAAGACGTTTGAAGTCTGCCAATCTGCACATGGCCAGCGTGGTGGACTATGTCAAAAACCTTCTCATATTGTGAAGAGACCCGTGCTCTGTAGTGAGCCGAGATGGGTTGATCATGATGGTGATCATCATCATGATGATGATGACTTACAATATGTAATAAGAAACACAATATGTCTGTACAAATCTATTAAAAGCACAATAACTACACGCAGAAAGATAAATCTTGTGTTACTTAATCAAAAATAACATAATTACTCACCTATGCTCAAGAATCGAGATACATGTGCGTAGTTAGTATACACAGCATTGTGTATCATATATCAGGGAGGCGTGGATGCACGTCATGTCTCCGCGCCAATATGCCAGGATTACCCCCTGAATTCACCCCCACATCCACTATGCGTATCACGCGCTATGTTTTGAGTCTCCGACAAAAAGACCCCATCTTTCATCCCACGATTTCCTTCCGAATAACTTCATAATACGTCTTAGCTATAAACCTCACTCAATCATATTAATGCTTCTTTTTCATATAAAGAACTTTAATTTATTATAACCAGGAATGTGCTTTGTGCTTGAACAAACGTTCAATATGTCCTGCCCAATTTGGGATATAGTCTACAAATATCGCATTAAAAACACTTAACATTTCCGTTTTTTTTATGGTTTCAAAAACTTTTTTAACCCTGCCCGGATTTATTTAAACCAAAAAAATAAACAATATTAGTTGAATATGTCCAGCTATGTCTCGCTTCGTTCGCTTTACCAACTCAGACCTAAATGCTTTGAATTATTATAATAAATAATATATTTTGACGACATCCCTGGCGTAGCGCGTGCGCTGTTCCATTTTAAAGTTGGAGGTCCTGGGTTCGATTCCCGGCTCGAGTCTGGTCTGGTGGGAGGCTTCGGCCGTGGCTAGTTACCACCCTACCGATAAAGACGTTTCGCCAAGCGATTTAGCGTTCCGGCACGATGTCGTGTATTAACCAATTAGCAGTCTGGGTTTACCATACCCTAACAGGTTAGTCCGCTACCATCACTTACCATCAGGTGAGATGCCGTCAAGGGCTAACTTGTGGTGTATAAAATAAAAAAAAAAAGATTTAACGATTTTTATTTAAACACAATAACGTAGGATATGGATATAAGTCTGAACCTTGGCTGTTAAACTTTTGCTAACCGCTTCTACTAATGGGGTCCAACTGATTTTGTTGAGTTACATAGAAAACTGATGCCTTATATTCTCTCAGAAGCATTTCCAATAATACCGTAGCTTATGATATTTATACCATTGCATTCGGTGCGGCGTAACAACGAGAGAGACGTCGGTCTACGTGACGCCGAATCATTCCAGTGGCGTTCGACATCAGCATACTAATATTCCCTGCGAGCGATTCCATGTAATTCCAGTTATTCCACCGTCGATTGAGCGCCAACCAGCATCTTGAATATGTTACAATAATACTGAGCCAGGGCCTGAAATGCCGGGCTGTAACAGAATTCATCCGGCTGTAATTTCGCCAACTCCTATCGGTGTCCGCATCGAAACAATATTGCCTTACCGATAGACGCTACAGCCGGCGCGCTAGCACAATTTCGATAGTAGTGCGAATGTTTTGACCGATAAAATTTTATAAATAAATGAAATATTCGCTCTTTAAGGTTTTTGTAAGTTTTTAGGAGTAAACAAAATTTTGGAATCAAATAACTCCTAATTGGTTTCGCGACATCGTGTCGTAGCGGTAAAAAGTGTCACCGTTTTGTAACTAGCCATTACCGAAGCCTCCGAACAAACCAGAAAAGACCGATAAAATTTTATAAATAAATGAAATATTCGCTCTTTAAGGCGTTTGTAGGAGTATAATGGGGCGCTGCCAGTATCTTCGGAACCTTGGCTAAAGGGACTCCTTTTAATAATATATTTTAGTTATGATGTTTTTGTTATTTTTATTATTTTTTTACGATTTTTAGTTAATCTAAGGTTTATTTTGAGCTGTATATGTATTCTTGAAATTGAATACATAAATAAAATTTGCATTTGATGCTTACTAGGAGGTCACAACTTATATGTTTTTTTTAGTTTGATAATCACAATATAGAAGCAAAATTATGAGTCTTATACTGTTAGTTTAATTCTAATTATGTTTACTTGAAGCGGTGATAACCTAGTGGCTAGGGTTAGGGCGTCAGCCTCCTAATCAGAGGTCGGCGGTTCGAATCCGCGCACGCACCTCTAATTTTTCGGAGTTATGTGCGTTTTTAAAAATTAAAATATCACTTTGCTTCAACGGTGAAGGAAAACATCGTGAGGAAATCTGTACGTCTGAGAGTTCTCCATAATGTTCTCAAAGGCGTGTGAAGTCTGCCAATCCGCACATGGCCAGCGTGGTGGACTATGGCCAAACCCTTCTCATATTGAGAGGAGACCCGTGCTTTGTAGTGAGCCGGTAATGGGTTGATCATGATGATGTTAACTGAATTCTCTGAATCACTCTATGTGTTTGTTGCAAAAGTATCGCAGTCAGTTATTCGCGCCGCACCAATATACAGTACGGGTGTACGGCACGTGCCGAGTCTGAAGAAGCCGACGAGACGCCACCTTTCCGCGCCGCTGTATTTATCAAACGACCTATATGTTAATAAGTATCGTATAGGTTATTTTCATGTTATACCCATTATAATTTTTCTCCGACATATTTGATAAGATATGCCGTTATAAATAAGAAAGTAAGCTTTATATCGAAAAATAATAATGAAAATTATTATTAAACTGTGACAGCCTAGAGGTTAGGGCGTCCGCTTCCTAATCAGAGGTCTGGGGTTCGATCCCGGGCACGCACATAACTTTTCGTAGTGTAGTTTTAAGTTAATTAAAATATCACTTGCTTCAACGGTGAAGGAAAAAATCGTGAGGAAACCTGCATGCCTGAGAGTTCTTCATAATGTTCTCAAAGGCGTGTGAAGTCTGCCAATCTACACATGCCAGCCTGGTGGACTAAGGCCAAACTCTTCTCATTTTTTTTTTTTATCCACTACAAGTTAGCCCTTGACGGCAATCTCACCTTATGGTAAGTGATGATGCAGTCTAAGACGGTAGCGGGCTAACCTGTTAGGGGTATGGTAAACCCACACTCCTAATTGGTTTCTACACGACATCGTGCCGGAACGCTAAATCGCTTGGCTACACGTCTTTATCGGTAGGGTGGTAACTAGCCGCGGCCGCAGCCTCCCAGACTAGACTCGAGCCGGGAATCGAACTCAAGACCTCCAACTACAATGCGACAGCGCACGCACTGCGCCACGGAGGTCGCAGATAATCATTTCAAATGAAGAATTGCGGCTCAAATATGATTCAGCATCCGTAACTCACCTCCGCTGGAGGCTAAACAAACTCTGCTTATCGCGCGGCATAAATTGGCAACACGTCGTAAGGCGAAGCGGCAGCGGCGTTCCGCGCGGCTTCCGCTTTATCAGCGCACTCTCGTAAAACAGCGCTCTCTGTTATTGCGGGCTGGCTGCGACATTTTCCGTGACTTTTTTCATATCGAGAACGACGCCCGATTGTTACATCTACAGTTCGGACGTTATTAACGTCGCGGCGGAACCGTAAACGTTTCGGTTCCGATAAATATGTCTATTTGGCGGCGTTGTTCGCTCGTATCGAATGGGAAAAAACCCCGCGCCGCCTTGAGCACTGGTGTAATTAGAGGCCAATCGTAAAACGAAAGGGTTGCGGAACATCCCATCTGATAATGAGCACTGGCGCGAGTCCAACCGCCGCTCATATTAGGCAGCTCTGCGCGCCGCTATCGTTACGACTTTTACACTTTTACGAGTTGTTTAGTTCACAGAGCCGGCTGTGTCCGGACGCGTGCGCTGCCAAATGCTAGTTCGCGGCTCACCGGCTGCGGTCCACTCCCTAAATATACCGGCGCTCGTGTAAATGAGATGTACGCTTCAGCCTCGTTTGGCGTACCGACATCCCGCGGTACATTAACTATCCAGCCTATTTACCGTCCGTGTTATCAATATCATATTGTTCCATTAATTTAGACACGGGTTTAACTCTTGTTTTGATGATCTCTGTGGCGCATACGCTGTGGTCTTTTAGCGGGAAATCCAGGTTTCGATCCTCGGTAGGGAAAATTTGCACATCTATAACTTCGGAAGGTTTCCTGTTGGTCCGAGCTGGCTTTGACTGGTCATATCTTAGACTGACATTACCACGAGGTGAAATTGCAGTCAAGAGCTAACTTTTAGTTGAACTTCTATAAATCTAAATATACCGGCGCTCGTGTAAATGAGATGTACGCTTCAGCCTCGTTTGGCGTACCGACATCCCGCGGTACATTAACTATCCAGCCTATTTACCGTCCGTGTTATCAATATCATATTGTTCCATTAATTTAGACACGGGTTTAACTCTTGTTTTGATGATCTCTGTGGCGCATACGCTGTGGTCTTTTAGCGGGAAATCCAGGTTTCGATCCTCGGTAGGGAAAATTTGCACATCTATAACTTCGGAAGGTTTCCTGTTGGTCCGAGCTGGCTTTGACTGGTCATATCTTAGACTGACATTACCACGAGGTGAAATTGCAGTCAAGAGCTAACTTTTAGTTGAACTTCTATAAATCTAAATATACCGGCGCTCGTGTAAATGAGATGTACGCTTCAGCCTCGTTTGGCGTACCGACATCCCGCGGTACATTAACTATCCAGCCTATTTCCCGTCCGTGTTATCAATATCATATTGTTCCATTAATTTAGACACGGGTTTGACTCTTGTTTTGATGATCTCTGTGGCGCATACGCTGTGGTCTTTTAGCGGGAAATCCAGGTTTCGATCCTCGGTAGGGAAAATTTGCACATTTATAACTTCGGAATGTTTCCTGTTGGTCTGAGCTGGCTTTGACTGATCATATCTTAGACTGACATTACCACGAGGTGAAATTGCAGTCAAGAGCTAACTTTTAGTTGAACTTCTAAAAATCTCAACATTTATCTACTTTGTCTGGTGGGAAGCTTCGGCCGTGGCTAGTTACCATCCTACCGACAAGACGTGTCGCTAAGCGATTTAGCGCGCGTCGCGTAGAAACCAATTAGGAGTGTGAGTTTACCATGCTAATACAGGTTAGCCCGCTACCATCCTAGACTGCATCATCACTTACCATCAGGTGAAATAGCTGTCAAGGGCTAACTTGTAGTGTATAAAAAAAAAAACTTTGAAATGATTGATAACGAGAAATAGGTGATTCTGTCTTTGTAGAGAATAATACAATAAAATTGCATTTTAGTTCACGCAAGGTCGGATATTCAAAGAAGTTAATCTTTGGAACGACAATCGGCAACAAAAAGCTTTCAAAATTAAAACCTATCAACCGTCAGCTTCTCATAACTAACTGCCGGCATCCGTTTACAATGAGCGAGAGCTCCATTCCCGATGATATCAATTTTGTTCAGTGGCTCTTAATTAACATTTTCTTTTCTCTCCTTTCCAGGTGAGTGAGGCAACGAATACGGACTCAGAGGCTTTGTGAGGCGCCCGCCTCTCTGGTGAGGATCGCGTCTCTAGACAAAAAATAATATTACACCGCATTCAATTCGAACACAGAAGAAAAAATATGATCTGCACTTTTGTAAACGCAAATGAGGTTCGCTTTGAAACGTGGGACTTAATTTAAATAACGTTGCTGAGCAGGCACCTGAAAACTGAATCTTTCAGATGTAGGTATGCTAAAACAGTCGAGTCGAGTGCCCCTAAAACAATGTTTTTGGGCTTTTTCCTTCTCTTCACAAAGGCTTAAATTTCGGGACGTTAATTTGCACGCCGTTTTCGTATATATGGGATAATTTAAAAAAAATCTGTTCCCGTATAAATGTATTTGCAACTCAAATATAATTTATACATCGTGTTGAAATTTCAAAATTCAAAAATTGTAAAATTAACACAGGCATCGATGAAGCGATCATATAATATATTTACCATTATTTTAACTACATTCATTAACTTTAAGTTCAAATTCAAATTCAAATAATCTTTATTCAAATAGACCTTTAAAAGGCACTTTTGACGCGTCAATAATTTACATAGTAGTGATTTGATTGTGATAACTACATTCGTAAACTTAAAACTAAAGCTATGAGGGTTCCAAACGCGTCCTGGTCTAAGAAGAAGCCCACAACAAACTTAGCCGGGTTTTATTTTTTTGTTATCACCAACTCACATAATCAATAATAAATTATAGTACCTATGGGGATGGACCTATGGCGATAGACTTAAAACTAAACTCAGGAGGGCTCCAAACGCGGCCAGATAGACAAAGAAGCCAAAACAAAGTTTTAGACTACGTTACAATTTTTATAGTAATTAAATATCACTTAGACAATCGATTGCATTTTGCTTAGTTAGATATATTTGAAGATACTATGGTATAGCACTTAGTGACTATAGGCTTAATTGTACCGTATTAACAAAGTTAAATTGGTTTATCTTGTTATTGTTCTATTTTCTTAAAATTCCATGCAAACAAATCTTTGAAGCAGTCATCATCATCATCATGAACAACCCATTACTAGCTTACTACAGAGCTCGGGTCTTCTCTCAATATGAGAAGGGTTTGGCCATAGTCCACCACGCTGGCCATGTGTGGATTGGCACACTTCACACGCCTTTGAGAACATTATGGAGAACTCTCAGACGTGCAGGTTTCCTCACGATGTTTTCCTTCACCGTTGAAGCATGTGATATTTTAATTTTTTTTTAAAAACGCACATAACTCCGAAAAGAAGAAGATCTTTGAAGCAGTGTCACAATTCAAATAATATAGAAACTATAGGTGGGTACTTACACTCTAGAAATGAAGGATGTACTCAAGATAGTTTCACGTAACGTTACATAACAAAGAACTCACTCAGGTCGCTTCAGCGGTACTTCGACCTTGGTACAACGACCGCTGAATATTAACCCCAGTGGTTGACCTGTACACTGAACTCGCCCCACCTCATTTTTATAAGAAATTGCCATTACATTCCCTAGAAGTTCACACGATATAGTTGTTTTCATAGTTTAATATTTCAGTTAGTAGTTATTGTCGTGAAATGTCAAGACAAAGTCAGAGCCGAAATAAAATTTAAGATTCCTGCTGCAGGAAAAATATTCTATTCTTTTATGTTCTTAGTGTTAAAATAACACAAAGAAAACAAAATAACACTTGTGTTGTGTTACATAAAACCTTTGCATGTTGTTTGCACGTATGTATGTGGACATAATTATATATTTATATCTATATTCAACTGTCTACTCAAGCAAATGAATATATATACTCATTTATTTTAATTTAGCTTGATTATTAGATTTAGATTGATATTTATAAAGCAAAATAAATCAAAGGAAAATAATAATAAAACTGCAGTATAAAAGTAAAGACGGTAAGTATAGGCCGAAAAATTTATTACAAACGAATCACAAAAAATTTGAAACATTATTTAATACTTAATGATTAAATTTTTTTTTCAATGATGTGTCGTGCCCATTAAAACGTTTCAACTCAACTATTATACTTTTATAATATTGTGGATACTAATGTACCCACAACGCTTAATAACTTTCCATGTTAGGTATATCTTATCAAGAAGCATTTTCTCGTTATGACAGTTGCATAAACCGTATTCCGGCCAATAACCAGTAGGACGATGCCCTTAAAGATCATCGCCCACGTTAAACCAAGATCCAACTTTTACTGTGAAAATATATTAAATCTCTGTGGAATTTTAATATTTGGAAAGTTTCTCGTAGCACTTGAATTCAACTTGCGAGTTTAGCGATTCAAGTTCGTATTAACATCTTCGGAACATAATGCGATTGCGACATTGTTTTAGTGGCTCTTTCATAAAGAAACTAATGCGCCAACTGAAAAAATTTGCATAACTATAATTTTTTTTTTATGTTTCACAAAGCACATGCTTTGGAATTGTCACTTTATCACTGGGCTCTAAAAAGAGAATAAAAGTTTTAAAATAAAGTCCCATTTTATAAATAAGCCGCTTTTCATAGTAAATGTTTGTCAGACTATACGCGGTATTCGATATATAATGCCGATTTCTATGGCTATGTTGTATGCAATTCAGCAACTTCTACTAAAATTTGAAGGATTTGTGGAAGTTCTAAATTTGCGTAAACTTGTTTGACTTACGAATTTCCGATGTTTGTCCGGACGTGCGGGTCCATTTAGCCCCTAACCGCTAACTTCTCGCCAAGTGTCGATAACTAAAATTTTGCATAACTCAACAATACGTATAATAGTTATATAAACTGTTCACGTACGCCATACCAATATATATGGATAAATTGATAACTTTCATACATCATCTACGTTTTAAACCTAATATACTTACTTCTGATATTCGAAGTTTACATCTAACATCATCAGGCTTTTTATAATCCTTTGTTAGGGCAACCCTACTTATTTTGAGCGTGACTAGATTTGACCCACTACTCAGTGGTTTGGGGGCTCTAACAATTAATATCACAAGTGTAGGAGTGTGGGTATACCATGCCCCTAACAGGTTAGCCCGCTACCATCCTAGACTGCATCATCACTTACCATCAGGTGAGATAGCCGTCAAGGGCTAACTCGTAGTAGAAAAAAAAAAATAATAACTACCCTAAATATTTTTTAAGGGCCAAATATAGGCAAATATATATATACTCGTATGTATATTCGCTACGAAAAATATGGCTTCGAAATAAACGAAAAGCTGCCGATTGATAAATTTCTGTTTGAAGTCAAGAGACGCCACCAAATATAACTCTCACCTGTTTATTACGTAGACATAGCACACGGATTACGTTTACCTTCTTTCATCGCGATGTAATAAAATTCAGCTTAAAAAGTACCCGATAGTTACGACTGACGCTTTCAGTTTGCTACGGGTGTACCTTCGGGCGTACATAATTTTGAGAATATTTTTCATAAAATTTATCGTGATGTTCACAGGCTGCGATAACTTTTAATCATTGAAGATTTTTTTTCACTGTATTGTTACATACAGGATGTTTTTAAACTCGTTGCGACAAAATTTACTCGATGCAGTTATATATAGACGATCCTTAACAAAAATCTCACTCGAATTCCTTCCTCTTTTATTTCCTCAGAACTGTTTAATGTAACTGTTTAACCTGTAAAAGTAATTATTAGTAAGCTTTAATTATAGATAGATAGATAGATAGATACTCTTTATTGCACACAAATTTTAAAGAAACAACAACACGGAACACTTAGCACGTAAGTATGCAAAGGCGGTCTTATTGCTTTATTTTTACAGATCGATCCCTATGCTCTATAAATATTGATTTAATGAATTAGCAGAGATCACTATCACGCCAAATTTTGTAAATTTCCGTAAGGAAAATATGGCCATCCAGTCGAAATCTAACCCAATAGACGAATGCTACATGGCAGTTTTAAGATTAATTAATCAAAATACAATATAGCAAACGATTTGTCGTAACCATGCGCAATCTCATAAAACATTGGTGAAGCAAGGCGCGACCGGGCGGCGCGTCTCATTTTAAATGCATCAAGAGTTCACTTGGAGTTGCAGCGCCGCTCCGGCGAGGCGCAGGCGAGCGTCTGAAAACAATCCCAACTGCGTTAATCACTTATTTACGTCCCGGGTCCACTCCGCCAGAGTATTTCTAATGAACGCCGAGAATTCCGGGGAATCCTAATGAACCGTGGGAATTTCGATTCTAATGAAGCGCCGCGGCGTCTCTGTGACGACACTTCAACGGTTTTGTTAAATCTTATTGCGTTCGGACGAACATTGTTGGCGTGCATCGGGGACGACGTGGGAAGTAATTTCATCGGGTTCCGCCGGATATATCTCCGAGAGCAGACTTACGACTAATCGGTTTGTCATTTCCGCAATAGACCGCCGCGTTGCCGTTTTGAATACTTAATATTTGTCCTTTGTTTACACCGGTATTCTGAGCCCCATCTATTCCACTCATTAAAATTTTCGTTTACTCTTTTCTCAAACATACAAGTAACATATTTTCTATTTTATAACAGTTCGTTCCAATATGCTTATACGACTAGTGTAAGTTAGTTTTGAGGTATTTATGTCTGATTGCCTATTTCATAATATTATGTGGCCATTCAGTTAACCCGATTACAGTTTAAAGCGGTGATAGCCTAGTGGTTAGGGCGTCAGCCTCCTAATCAGAGGTCGGCGGTTCGAATCCGGGCACGCACCTCTTACTTTTCGGAGTTATGTGCGTTTTTAAGCAATTAAAATTTCACTTGCTTCAACGGTGAAGGAAAACATCGTTAGGAAACCAGCATGCCTGTGAGTTCTCCATAATGTTCTCAAAGGCGTGTGAAGTCTGCCCAATCAACACATGGCCAGAGTTGTAGACTATGGCCAAACCCTTCTCATATTGAGAGGAGAAATTAATCTTCAGAAAAAAGTTCTAATTACGGTGACAAAATTATCATAATTGAGTGTTACATGCGAAATTAAAAAAAAATTACTTCGATAGCCAACAATATAAAATAATCAAAGAAGTTTTGTTGATTCTATATCTAAATTGTCTTTGATGGGCACAGTTAATTAATTTCAGTTTATACTGCTGATTACAACGATAACAAGTGAATGCTAATATTATTATACAAACATCCAAGAAGTAGGTCTCTTCCACACACATCTCAAGCTCACGTCAAAGGGCTTTTTTTTTTTAATTTTTTCACGCTTCAAATTGTAGGATGCCTTTGTTCTTATATTTCACACTTGCACTTTAAAAATGCAAGACAAACGCTTTTAGCGAGACACTGTAAGGGAGCTGCAAAAATAACTAGGGACTCTTGAAGTGCATCGGCGACGAGACATCAAACAGTGGCGTTGACTTAGCCAATGGGGTTATTGGATAGATCAACTGTAAACTTAAAGTATACCACTTTGTCTGAACTCTTTAAAAGGCACCCCTGTTCTTAGTCTGTCCCGTTAGAAAATAAAAGAGAAATTTTCCAGAAAATAGCAGTTCCATTTCCTAACAACTTGCTAAAATTAGATTAGAGATTAAAGTTTGAAAGATTCCCTGCCCTCTTAATGGCGACCGATGTAGTTTGCAATCTCTAAGTCAAACACTTTTAACTTTTCTTCGTAACTGAGTACTGCATAGTAATAAAGCGATCGGTTGCTCCGCTTCACGGAAAACTTTTTCCATAAAGCGCTTTGATATCGGATAGTATATCACATAGCTACAAGGTACTAGTAAAAACTCTAACTGCACCCTTTTCCTCGCAGCATTATTAAACGCGTTTGATTTATTCAGCCCACTTCCGTTGTACACACAACAGTAAATCTAAGCTTAATTAAATAAACCCAACCCAAATTCGCCTTTAGACCTCTAGAGAAATGAGAAAATGTCTAACTGCACGAAATTAAAAAAAACCGTTGTTAAGTTTCATCTATACATTACTCGAGGAATAGTAGGATAACAAAGAAATTTGTGACAAAAAGGATATTAAGAAACAAATGACCATTTGGTGTTGTTCCAAGTGCATATTTTTATTGCCGTATCACAAATTTATTCGGCCAAAATGAAGAAAAATTTAAGTCGAGTGTGCCTAGAATAACAATGGGGCTAGTTTTCTTTATTCTCGGTACATGGATATCATTTGTTTGCTAGTAGAAAACTGGAAAATACACCATATGGTGATAGTTTAATTTTAATTTAAAATGATATTAAACTTTTTAAAGAAGCTTAACTTATAAATTCAAGCTATTTTTTTTTATCCACCACAAGATAATAATAATTATTAATTAATATAGATTGTTGGCAATCTCACTAATAATCTGATGTTAAGTGATGATGCAGTCTAAGATGGTAGCGGGCTAACCTGTTAGGGGAATGGTAAGCCCACACTCCTAATTGGTTTCTACGCGACATCATGCCGGAACGCTTATTCGCTTGGCGACACGTCCGAAGGCACGGCCGAAGCCTCCCACCAGACAAAGCTTATAAGTTACTTAACAGTATAAATAAATTATAAGTTTAAGATTATACTTATAATCTTATATTGTTTAGAGTTATTAAAGAGAATTCATCCATGTCTGATAATAAGCACCATATGGTGGTTTTAGGGGATGAATGTTTTTATGGAAAACCGTAATAATTGCTATATGACCTGCTGGTTAGAAATAAGGATTATACAAATTGTTACCATTAAGGGTAAAATAGAATATAAGGGATGACATTTGGTGTTAAAATTCGTTATTTTTGCACATACTCGTAATACATAAAAATTAGAAGTTGGACTTTCGTTTCAAATAAACAAATTGTTGAGGAAGCCATGACAGGATTCGGCGATGAGACGCGGTGGATTGGAGTATATGGCGTAGCGTACCGAACGTACATTTTTCAATAGGAAACATTTAGCAACTTGTCAAAAGTAATAGTATGCGTACAAAGACGCGGGGAACCGGAATAAATAAAAATAAAATTCAAAACATAAGAAAACTACTTACAGCATTTAATCATCATATTATATAACTCACTATCTTCGTTCCAATATGCTTATACGACTAGTGTAAGTTAGTTTTGAGGTATTTATGTCTGATTGCCTATTTCATACTTTTGTGGGACCATTCAGTTAAGCCGATTACAGTTTTAATTTTCCAATTCAGAATAACCATTACTTTACTGTAATGTTCTCAAAGGCGTGTGAAGTCTGCCAATGCCGCACATGGCCATCGTGGTGGACTATGGCCAAATCCTTCTCATATTGAGAAGAGACCCGTGCTCTGTAGTGAGCCGATAATGGGTTGTTCATGATGATGATGATAATGATTACTTTACTCATTACTACAAACCAGTTTACTCATTACTAAAAGATTACTAAGTGTGCTATTAAGCCCCAAGATAAACAACTTTCTTATTTTATCCCCCCAAAATATCACGCTCACTTGCCATTCGTTACAAGACCATATGTGTTAAACTTGAGTTATTAAGATCTTTGTTATTCAGATCTCATAGTGTTAGGTATTCGGTAGATCCCTACGAGCAATATGAGGTGAAAAGAAAAAAGTTATTCATAACTGTATGGGTATATTACGTCGATAAAATGAGAAATAACCGCTAACACCCGCCGCGCGTGCAGCAGGCATCTCAAGTTTCCAATTATTATATCTCCTTCTTAGCCAACTCGTATAAAAGTTCAACCCGTGTCTTTAACTAGATCCCGACGATACTTCATACGGCGCTATAATCATTTGAAACTAATGTATAACAACTCAAGTGCAGTTTTAAGTTTCAGTTTCAATTTATATTTTTAACAGCGTGCAGTGGGAAATTTACACCTTCGTTATGTAATAGGCACTGTTACGGGATAACACAATGGAATAAGATTTTAAGTTATTAAGGAAATGCCTTTATTACTTAGTATGAGTACGTGTACTTATATGGTTGCTAAGTTATTTTTGGGCTTCTTCTTAGACCGGGGCGCGTTTGGAACCCTCATAGCTTTAGTTTTAAGTTTACGAATGTAGTTATCACACCATCAAATCACTACCATGTAAATTATTGATGCCCTTTAAAGGACTATTTGAATAAAGATTATTTTAATTTGAATTTTAATTTATGTACGTATTTAAAAACTCTCATCTGTCACTTTTGTTTTTCAACACTAAAAAATACCAGATCTTGAAACTCCATCCAAATATGTATTTCTAATACTTAAAAAATATATTTTGTCTGTAATTTGCAACTTACTTGCTGTTTATTACCCACAGTAATATAACTAACTGGATTATTTATAGATATTCTAACCTAAAACAACATTAAAAAAAAATTGTTTTTTTTTTTTTTATTTCCGCCTCTTTGCATAAGACTCATATTGATTTCTTCACAGACTCATATTGATTACCAATCGTTTTTTTTTTCAAAGTTTTTTTTTTCTATCTGTCATGGGAAAGGCAAGGGGATCTAGGCCCATACAGCTATAACAGTTAAAAGTTAAGATTAGAAAGCACCAAAAAGGTACGTGTCACCTTTGATAGCTCGAAACTATCCAAACTCCCGAGTTTTAAACATATCAATATAGAGCACTTTATTTACTTTATCACTCAACTGTTTACTTTATTCCAGTGCCCATTCCGGTCGTAATTTTATTACGTTACCGACAAAATTTCATGACAGCCAACGTAAGCGGGAACCACATTCGAAATACGCTGTTATAGTTCAAGAGTGGAATATAACATTTCCACTGAATCGAAACCAGATATCCTAATGTTATATTACTGTTTTTTAACCCATTTACGACTCAAATACTTCACAGATCTTTTGAAAAGTTTACATAAATATATAGTTTTTATAAAGTAAAAAAATGGTACACTTCAGTCTTGTTGAGAGACTCTTAAATCCTAGAGGCATTAGATACTTTATATCCCAGAAATGCCATGTATATAGTTTTCCAGCGGGGTTTAAAAAGCAACGAATCTAGTCTGAATGTTGCAAACCGATAGATTCCCAATCGCTATTATCGCCCACACTTGGAATCTATTTATTCTAGTTCGAGCAATGTGGATATCCTTCAGATATATCTCTCTTTCTCTTCTCTCTCTTCTTTGAGAGAGATATGAGACTTCTGTCCTCCTAAAAACTCCTCATACTATGTGATGTATTTATCGTGCTAAGCAACTAAAGTAGACTTGTCGATTTAAAATATTTATTATAAAGTAGGGTTGCTTGAAAATGCACTTTTAACTTTAATTTAAATGACTAGCTTACACGGCGTTTTATTTTCAACAGACCATTAAAGAAAAGATTTTTCCTTGAATTTTCAAATATTCATTCTTAGTGGATAACGATGCCAAACTTCATCTCGAACCTAGTCTAGTGGTTTGAGCTCTCCGTTAATAGGTCAGTCAGTCAGTCAGTCAGTTAGTCAGTTACCTTTCATGCATGATGATTTATACTGCAACCTCTTCGTCTATCGTGAATGTGAATTATGGATATCAAAAGTGCTAACGTTGTTCGTGGATGCAATCATGTCACTGAAAAATCGTTTCAATTTGGTAGTCGAAGTCGGGCGGAAAATGGCCGCACGGCGCGAGGTAGGCACCGTACGGTAATATGCTATTACCGGCGTAACAACGTTACTCCCGACTTAATTCTGCCCCCGGCGCTGCGCCGGCCAGATTCGCTAATTTCTCTTATATGGCGACGAGCATCAATACCCAATTTGAATCTATATGGTAGTTGACATATTATATTGCTCATGCATTAATCCATAAATAATGCACCAATCGCCAATGTTGTTAGCATAATAATAGCATTTTTTAATGTACAAAGCCTACTGCTATTTTCAATGATCACAATTATTCCTCTCTCATTCGAGGAAGGTATTGACTTACCACGTTTGCGGGCTATAGCGACAATTATCAGATAAAATTCTTTCAATCTTAATAATTATAAATTATTAAGATTAATAATTTCTTAATAATTATAAATTATTAAGATTGAAAGATTTAGCGATATCGCTTAGAAAGCAATTAGGAGTATGAGTTTACCATACCCCTAACAGGTTAGCCTGCTACCATCTTAGACTGCATCATCAATTGCCATCAGGTGAGGTTGCCGTCAAGGGCTAACTTGTAGTTGATAAAGAAAAGAAAACTCTTATAATTATTTTCAATATTATAATCAAATCATTTTCAAAATCCGCGACAACCCTGAAGGCATAACGTCAGCATCATCCTCGATCCTCAACCTATTAATGTCTTACTACTGGGCACAGGCCATCTTAGAGGCGAGAGGGATTAAGAGCTTAGACTATCCACACTGCACCGATGCAGGATAGACGGCCTATAGACGACATGCTATTGGCAATAAAACCATGACCGACACTTTACCAACAGAGTGTTAATCATATTATGGGTATTTGGCCTTTAAAGCAAGAATTTCTTATAATTACGCTTTCTTTGTACCTTAAGCCCTTAAAACTTGCAAGGGGACATGGTTCCAATACGTAGAAGTTGCCTGAAAAATTAATTTTAAGCTGTGAATGCAACAACCGAATTTATTACTTCATTAAGTTACATTTGCTGTTACGCGTGGAATAGTTGTTAGTTAGCTAATAGTGTTGAAATGAAATGAAATGAAAATATACTTTATTGCACACCAATACAGAAGAAAAAAAAAAGAAAAGAAATAAACACACACAGAAAATAAATAGGTGCAATACGCGGCCTTATCGCTAATGAGCGATCTCTACCAGGCAACCTAGCACAAAGCAGGAAAAAAATATAAAGTAAGGCGAGGTTGGGGTCTACAATGATAAATAGAAAATATAAGGTTAAATAAATGTACAACTAAAAATATAAATAAGATAATATTTAATACATATATACAAAACAATAGTAGTAAAAAGACAATAGTGTTCTTTAAAATATACTGACGACAGTGTCAGCTAAGGAGTAATACCAGTTAGTGCCTCGGAGTGTTGAGAGTTTCGACACCAAATTCACCATCGCAAAAAGATTTGGAACAAGCTGTTTTCCTGCTTTTTCGCCAATTCAGACAAAAGCTCCAAGAGCATTGCTCTTGCACTTCTTTGCCCAGCCACCGAAAGCAAGATGGAAGCGGATACCCAGAAGATTGTCTTAGGTGAGGGAGTTGCTCCTTGCAGCTCTCTGATAGTGATAACCTCATTTACGAATCGTAGTAAATGCACCTTGTGAGCACATCTTTTCCTGCACCAAAAATAACTTTTTATCTATTCTGCGCGTATTTCATTGTAGCTTTTATAATTATTTTAATTTTTGACAATATCAAATATTCTATAGGATATAGGATATCTATGGGACAGAACTCCTAAGCGAATATCACCAAACCCCTCGCTTAAAACTTAACGATACTTAATTTACCTACACATGCCACGTGAGTGAGGACGTAAACGTTACTACTTGATAAAAAATAGTAGGAAGTTTTTTCGTTAACCATCTACCCTCAATTTAATAATTATTACAATAGATGTTAGTGATAGGAACGGAATACAACTCTTCTTGTTCCCACATGATTTTTATACTTTGATTTATTACGATAACCTGGATTGATACAATAATTTCTGTCTCTAGTGACTCAAAGCAAGACTAAGTACTAAGTACAATGAGAATGTCTTAATTAAATCCAAGTTGATCGAGGATAAGCAAACGCTGTAAGCCTATCGGATGCAATCCCCGAGGACCATCAATAGTTTCTCCAAGTCCCCGTAACGGGCAGGTTTGCCGCTGGCTGTCCGCCACATCGCATTCAAAGGATCTATTAACAGGCACTCTAATAGACATCAATTTGGTTTGCAAGTCGTAATACCGATATCCGTGTACATTTCATTAAACTTCATCATCTCATAATCTTTTGAGTATGATTAGTAACAGGTGAACTGCAAAAGTTAGTGAACCCAAATCATGAAAAGAATTGATCTATATATCTATATATATAAAAGCGAAATACCACTGACTGACTGACTGACTGATGATCACGATATCTCAGGAACTATAAAACATACGATCTTTAAATTTGGAAAGTAGATTCCTTTTATGAAGTAGAGGTCAGCTAAGAAACGGTTTTGAGAAAATCTACCCCTAAGGGGTAGAAATGGGGGTTGGAAGTTTGTATGAAAGTCCTATATTTTTGAAGTTAGAGACATGAAAATTAGCAACTAAGTTTTTTATTATAAATAATAAAGATCTGTATAATCAATATTACGAAAATCTACCCCAAGGGGGGTGAAATGGGGGTGGGGCGTTTTCATGAGGATTCTATGTTTTCGAAGTTAGGGACATGAAAATGGGCATTTAGGTAATTTGTTTTAAATAATAAAAACCTGTATATGCAATATTACAAAAATCCACCCCTAAGGGGTAGAAATGGGGGTTGGAAGTTTGTATGAAAGTCCTATATTTTTGAAGTTAGAGACATGAAAGTTGGCAACTAAGTTTTTAATTATAAATAATAAAGATTTGTATGATCAACAATGCGAAAATCTACTCCGAGGGGGGTGAAATGGGGGTAGGAAGTTTTCATGAGGATTCTAAGTTTTCGAAGTTAGGGACATGAAAATTGACATATAGGTAATTTGTTTTAAATAATTAAAACCTGTATACGCAATATTACAAAATTCCATCCCTAAGGGGTAGAAATGGGGTTTGGAAGTTTGTATGAAAGTCCTATATTTTTAAAGTTAGAGACATGAAAGTTGGGAACTAAGTTGTTAACTATAAATAATAAAGATATGTTTAATCTATATTACGAAAATCTACCCCAAAGAAGGTAAAATCGGGGTTGGAAGTTTATATGAGGATTCTAAGTTTTCGAAGTTAGGGACATGAAAATTGGCATTTAGGTAATTTGTTTTAAATAATAAAAACCTGTATACGCAATATTACAAAATTCCACCCCTAAGGGGTAGAAATGGGTGTTGGAAGTTTGTATGAAAGTCCTATATTTTTGAAGTTAGAGACATGAAAGTTGGGAACTAAGTTGTAAATTATAAATAATAAAGATATGTTTAATTAATATTACGAAAATCTACCCCAAAGAGGGTAAAATGGGTTGGAAGTTTATATGAGGATTCTAAGTTTTCGAAGTTAGGGACATGAAAATTGGCATTTAGGTAATTTGTTTTAAATAATAAAAACCTCTATACGCAATATTACAAAAATCCACCCCTAAAGGGTTGAAATGGGGATTAGTAGTTTATATGAAAATCCTATATTTTTGAAGTTAGAGATATAAAAGTTGGCAACTAAGTTTTTAATGATAAATGATAAAGATCTGTATAATCAATGTTGCGAAAAACCACCCCAAAGAGGGTAAAATGTGTGTTGGAAGTTTTCATCAGGATTCTAAGTTATCGAAATGAAAATTGGCATTTAGGTTATTTGATTTTAATAATAAAAACCTGTATATACGCAATATTACAAAAATCCATCCCAAAAGGGGTGAGAGGGGTGAGGGTTTGGAAGATTACATGTTAGTTCTGAGTTTTTGGAATTAGAGAAATGAAATTCGGCAATTAGAGCATTACTTTTCAGTAACTATGACAGTAAGCAATTAAAATATCACTTGCTTCAAAGGTGAAGGAAAACATCGTGAGAAAACCTGCACACCTGAGAGTTCTCCATAATGTTCTCAAAGACGTGTGAAGTCTGGCAATACGCACATGGCCAGCGTGGTGGACTATGGCCAAACCCTTCTCATATTGAGAGGAGACCCGTGCTCTGTAGTGAACCGGTAATGGGTTGATCATGATGATGATGATTATAAATGCGAATGTGAGTTTGTATGTTGGTTTGTCCTTCAATCACGTCGCAACAGAGCAATGGATCGACGTGATTGACGTGATTATTGAAATTATAGTTGAGGACCTGGAGAGTGACATAGGAGAGTTCCCGTTGGAATTTTTACAACTGACTGAATTTTAAAAACTTATCTACGCGGGCGAAGTCGCGGGCGCCAGCTAGTTGATAATAAAGCAAATTCAAATTCAAATAATTTTTATTCAAATAGTCCTTTAAAAGACACTTTTGACACGTCAATAATTTACATAGTAGTGATTTGATGATGATAACTACATTCGTTAACTTAAAACTAAAGCTATGAGGGTTCCAAACGCGCCCTGGTCTAAGAAGAAGCCCACAACAAACTTAGCCGGTTTTTTTTTTGTTATCACCATCTCACATATCAATAATTAATTAAAGTACCTATGGAGATAGAGCAATTCACACCCAAACTTTTTTATCGTTTATATAATCCTTAGAATCGTAATATGATTTTTCTATAAGCTTTCGTTTTATAAAAACTTTGGACTTATTGATAGACATCTCCAAGATATCAATAGGTAATTTATAATAAAATAAATTTCTTTTGAATGAGTTACTAATTTTGTGCAGCCTACTAATATATACGGTATTACAAGTTTACTTTTACTTTTAATTCAGTGCGTTACAGTCCATTTATTTCTTGAATTTATCAATATTTTTATTAACATAAATTAAATTAACTAAAAAGAAATATATCATTTGGACGTACCCTACGGTAGTTTCGTCATCAATTTAAATAACCATTCGTAATCTACACAAATCATCGAACAGGATTTTTTCTAAACATCGTGTTTAAACGAAAATTAACGCTGAGTTTATATATACGCTTGAGCGTGTAATTTTAATATAACATCTTTGCTGTGTGAATTGGTATTTCTTTATATTGAAAGAGTTGCTTTAAATCTCGCTCTGTCAAAGAATCAAGGAGAGAGACTGCTATTGAAGTCCCCGGTGAACATCAATGCCTATTGCCGCGTCGCTTATCTACAATATACGGTGTGAGAAAAGCGCTGTGGGAGAAGGGTCGTTTACTGTGGGATATTATGCAGCAGACTGAACAATTATAGCTAACGACGTAAATGTTGTATAGGTGCTCGTTTATGATAACGTTTAGAACTTATCTCTAACTTATTTATTTTTTGATAAAATAGGAGCGCAATATGAATGGGGTCCATGATCTGATGAATGGTCAGCAAATGTATTATAGAGCAATCTTATCAGATGTATTATTCAGGTAGAGTTATAATTTGTCTACAATGTATTTTATGCCATTTTTTTATTTTTTTAATGCATTCATGTCTAATGAACTATTAAAAAAAGTCTCACTACGAGTAAACATGACATCCTTTAATTATTTAATTTTTAATTATTTTTATTTTTAGTAATCATAAATATACGTTTTATTGTTTTAAGATAAAACTAATTACACACTATGATTTGAGATAAGCCCTATAGTAACTGAAGGTATGTAGAAAAAACTTTTAAATATAATGTAGAAACTGGTTGGATGATGGATGGATGAATAGATAATACGAATACGTATGAGCCAAAATTACATACCCTCCTTTGAATTATATATGTAACGTTAATTGTGATGTAGATTTTGTATCGTGAAGTTGCTTTAGATGCAAAACCGCAGGTAATAATAGTGTTTGTAAAAGTTTATGCCTAATATGTATAAAATATCATGAAAATATTGTATAATGAGATACTTATCTAATTATGAATAGTTGTCAAACCTATTTTGTCTGGTGGGAGGCTTCAGCCGTGACTAGTTACCACCCTACCGACAAAGACGTGTCGCCAAGCGATTTAGCGTTCCGGCACGATGTCGCGTAAAAATCGATAGGAGTATGGGTTTACCATACCCCTTCCAGGTTAACCCGCTACCATCTTAGACTGCATCATCACTTACCATCAGGTGAGATTGCCGTCAAGGGCTAACTTGTAGTGGATAAAAAAAAAAAAAAAAAACATATATATGATGAGAACTATAAAATAACTCTACGACTATTGAATAATCCGGTTTCTTTTTCATGAAAAATAGCAAAAATAAGGGGACATATTCTATGGTTAACAAACGTGTGAGATAACGCTTCCTCATAATGTGGACGGATTTGACAATCGTTTTGACAGGCGACCGGTGTCGGAGGGCGCCTGGCACGCCACAAGGGAGGCGAGGACCATATCCTGCTGACATTTTATTATTTTTATGCTAATTTACCCACTCGAGGCGTGAAATAAAACGTAATTTGAATAGTCTTCCCTCTCTCCACGTCCAGTAAGTATCTAAGGATCCAATATTTTGACAAACAACCACTCACTTCTAGCTGAAATATATTCATGTGGATTACAGAATAAAATTCTATGGCGAGGTGTCGGGTCCGATGTTTTTAGTTGCGATATCTTTCTTAACCCCGCATAATTGTAACTCGAAGCGGGCGGGAGTACGGGCGAATAATTTTAATGGCTCGCTGACAGATTATTTCAGAAAATTAAATTTAAGCTCGTTGGACACAGACCATAAAGTTCATGCTTACAAATCTCTTTGTTATGACATCGTAACGAGATTATGTCCGTTTCGTCGTGGAGACGTCGCCATGTCGTCATGATAGCGCGTGTTTTATTGCTTCGCGCTATAAACGTTGCGCCCGTCCGCTTTGCTCAATTACACGCGAATATTATAATTAAATCTGCAGAATAAACCAGTATGAGTTCCTACAACTACTAGTCAATGGCCAATGTTAATAATAGATCTAATGTAAAATTTACAGATAGCGGATTAAGCTCTTTTCCTACCCTTCCCTGTTGATAAGGATGGCGGTACTAAATTAAATCTGCTACTTGAAGTTTTTGGATGAGATAGACTATTTACATCGGGTGTAAAAAGATTGGCAAGTGGCTAACTTTTTTACGAAAATCGAATACAACAAAATAGTTAGACTAACTTATTCAATGATAAATAGCTAGCTTAGCATTGTTTTATTCAACACTGAACACAATTTTTATTTTTACGCTTGGTAATAAAGAAATAATTGAAATCTCATCTGTCTGTGAGATCGTCATGCCGCTCTTATCTATCTCCTCTGTTTATTTCAAAGAAAGCATACACCAAACACACGCGTCGATTTGTAAGAAGTATTTTTCTCAAAAATCCACTCGTCTTCCGTACGCGTAATCAGAACTTTCACACAGGACTTTTCAGGGAGTGCTTTAGGCTAATTTTACGTTTACCCTTAATGAGTTGTAATGAAGATTAAAACATTGCAAATCTATGTTTTTCGAATTTACAACAAAACAAAATGGTAGCTTTCTTTTAGGTTGTCGGCATCCGCTATTTTAGTGAAAGAAGTTTTAGGGTAGCTAGTTTTTAAAGTACCTACCCAACATCAAAATCAACAAATAAAACTATTAATAATCATAAGCGTGTTGTGATTATACTATCCTTTTTAAACGATTGAAATGAGAGGTTTGTATGAGAATAATATACATATTAATATAATTTCAATAGTATGTAATTATAAGTATGTATAAGTCTTGCGATTTCCCGTCTTTTATTTCTGTCGGCTTCTTTCAAAAAGGTGGCCTGGAAGAGATCGCTTTTAGAGATAAGGTTGTCTTTTGCTTTCATATTTTGTATTTTTCTTTTCCTTTCTTTTGTATGCAATAAATTTGTATGAATAAATCTATCTTCTAAAACACGCATTCTACGCAAGTTTCGTTCCGACATCCGGATCAACCTCAAGTAATGTTTATATGACAACGTACCATTAAGCTTAAGAACTATTAGAAGTTGTAGGCAAACAAATCGTTGGAAACTCGAGTCTTATTAAAAAAATTAATTAGTCTTTTGTTGCCAATATACCACCCGCTCGGTGAGCGTGCGTCAACATCGAGGTCCACACAATCGGTCACGTGTTCACGTGGCCCGCGTCACTGCTCACGTTTCTTAACCACCGAACTGGGAATGGCTTCTGTTTGCCCCAAGTTTGGATCGCCCACAACGTGCCCTGAAGCCCTTCAAAATCACTTCAAACTTATTCGTTAGCTCACGCGCACCACAGAAAATTATTGCCAAACGTATTCACGTTGCGACCAAGTTGGGGTGTTTGCTTGGCTTCATCTGGCATTGTATTAAAACACCGGTCAAATTATTTTTCGTCACTGTAATTAAACTTGCTATTGTATTCAAAAAAGAGTTATTTTCAAAGCGGTTTCGAAAGGTTTTCATCTACCCCACCTAACAATTAAGAAAAATAATGTTTTTCTACATTGTGAAATCGAAATATTTCAGTTTTAATCATTTCGATCGAGTTCATAAGAATGTAAACAGCATATATAAATGTAAGTCCCTGGAACATTTTGGACAATTATTAGTGGCATCTTTCCAAGAGGAATTGACACTTGAGTTTTCCATTAGATCCTACTGATGCTGTTGTTGCGAATTAAAACACCTAAGTACTTTGTTCGCTGAACCCCACTCGTAATTTTGGCTTGACATTACAACATTAACTTTGAAATGTGGTTGCAAAATTCACTCAAAATTTACAATTAACTTCGCTGATATACTGCCTGAATGGGCATCGTTAATAACGCAATAATTAACTAAATATATACATCAGTCTGTAAGCCGATCTACCATGAGACCATGGTGATAACAAAAAAAAACCCGGCTAAGTTTGTTGTGGGTTTCTTCTGGGCGCGATTTGAACTTTCGTAGATATAGTTTTAAGTTGTAGGTATCACCATCACTTCACGAATAGAAATAAAGAACTAAACGATTCATAGATGCCTGTAATAGGTAGATATGTGAATAAAGCTATTTTTGATTTTGATTTGTCTTACGGACTATAAAAAACTGTGTACCCAATTAGGGGATTTCGACTATCATAAATATCTGTATGAACTGGGTAACGTTACACGAACGCCGCTGTCTGTATATTTTATAAATTGAGGCCGAAATGGACATCACAACCCCCCTAAAAACATTGCTCATACTGTCTCTTTATGCTTCCCTAGTGTCCCCTAATAATGTTAATGAAATAATTATGAACAGCGACGTTCGAAACCCGCGTTGGTTAGTTTTAATTACCCACGGAAGCGATATTTTATAAAGCAAATGCGTTGCCGGTACGAACAGTTTATTATGAATTTCGCAAAGCAGATCAGCAAGTTTATTAGTATAGTACGAGATTATAAAAGCCAGTTTAACAAAACAGACTTGCTGGTTATGAAGCGAATATAAAACCTATACGATAAACCGCATTTTCGAGCTCTAGCTCTGTAATTAAAACTACGTGCAGGCCTAATGAGATCACTTTGTGACTGTGACAACGCATAAATCCTGTGTAATAAACGCGACATCCGTTAAATAGGGCAGAGTCAGTCAAATTGTCCACAATGCGATTATTCCATTACATAGGAGTGGTAGTGACCGCAGGCTGAAATACATGCTCGCTTTGTACTTATGACCTGCGTGTCTTACTTCGAACTCATACTATTACTTTAGCTTACAAACAAATAACTGAAAATTAATTTAACAATACCAGCAATTGATATCTTGGAGATCTCTATCAATAAGTTCAAAGTTTTTATAAAACGAAAGCTTATAGAAAAAACATATTACGATATTAAGGATTATATAAATGATAAAAAAGCTTGGGTGTGAATTGCTCTATCTCCATAGGTACTATAATTTATTATTGATTATGTGAGATGGTGATAACAAAAAAACCCCCGACTAAGTTTGATGTGGGGGCGCGTTTGGAACCCTCATAGCTTTAGTTTTAAGTTTATGAATGTAGTTATCACCATCAAAGCACTACTATGTAAATTATTGACTCGTCAAAAGTGTCTTTTAAAGGACTATTTGATTACATTATTTGAATTTGAATTTGAATTTACATGTATCTCTTAATAAATTTAAAAATATACCGCCTATTTTTTCATTGAAAAGTGATATAGTTACATAGTGATATACATCGTTCATAATTATAAGTGTTCAATTGTAAATTTTCGGATGAGTAAATAAATTTCAATTCATAAAACTAGTGAAACCCAGTATGACATTTCCCGTTCCTAAGGGGACTTGGAAATGAAAATATGTATAAAAACATTTTGATATGGAAATGGAACGGTGTGTAAAAATTTCAAGGTAGTTTTATCGGATACTTATTCGAAAACAAAGGTTAAACATTCATTGAAATGTAATTTTCTAATATATACATTTGTAAAATAAAAATCAGCAATACAGAACACGCGATTCTAAAACTTGTATGTTTGAACCATTTCACTTTGTCATCGGACTGTTTGGATATTCGAAAACGACTCTACGTTTTCCAACATAGAAATCTGTTACTCGTTAGCACCTAATAAGTAATTACTACAAAACTTCAAAGATTTGTACACAATATATAGTTGCAGCATGAACGTTGTCGTGCTAAAGAATAACTAATACAGATATATCAATGGGTACACTTAATTATTTTCATAGTTACGTTTCTTTTTTTTTTAACGTGGGTAAATCCTCATGGATACCTCTGCGCCATGGGGAGGCACAGAGGTTATGTCAGACTCCTACTGACCCCCACCAATGAGTACACTTAATTATTTTCATAGTTACGTTTCCTAGTATAACATTACGTGAACTAAACATACGATTTGTTCGTCTTTTATCTCACTGGTACTCGCAGAAATATAAACCATTATTGTTCATGCATGTTCAGACCTACGTCTCCGTACTTGGATGTTATTTCTAGCCTATGAAAAAAATATTCAGCCCACATTAAGGGCGTTCGTGTGGCAAGACGGAATGACAAGAAAATATAAAAATAACTAGAGTAGGCTTTTCCTTTTTGACAATATTTGCATAAAGGCTGAATATACTGTGATTCTTTGCCTTCTCACAACCAAAACCAGTGTGTGTGACTAATGTTATATTAAATTAAAAAAAATGCACTATATTATAATTAGTTAACCGAAAACATTTCGAATGTAAATTGAACCTGAAATAAAAGACACATTAGATTATTATATTATTTCCATATATTATTATAATACATATGTGTAGGCATAGACTATATAGAGTCTATGTCGATATAGAGTGAAGTTCAAAAAAATCCTAAGACCTTTTTTAAAAGTTAAATTTATAATTAAGTTCATGCTCTGTGGTTTCGCGTTATATGTGACAATGTTCTTTATTCTTCTAACGTTCATATTATCTTATCAGTTCCCATAATTTAGCGGCCAGTCCAGTGACGTAACCTTCGACTAATTCGAGAATATTCTTAATCCAAAAATTACTTGGATACTACTATATATATTATAATATTAAAAATATACACAAATAGATAAGATTTTTGCAATGCATTTCCTATTAATATAAAATAAATTGAAAGAGAACTCAATCAAATAATCGTCCGACTTAATTACGGACGATAAAGTATCCTTTACAAAGGCAAGAAGATGAAGTTGTTTTAACTATGCCACCTGATATTGAGTGTCATTGAACATTAACGCTGAACTAAGTACTTGTCTTACTTAAATTATTAACGACCAAGAATATTGTTATCTATAAAATACTCGTATCTTCATAAACGTACCATCACAATGTGTAGTTTCGCTTTGTCTTCTTCTTCTCTTTGGCTCATATCCCTCTATTGAACCTATGTTAATACACGCTTTATCTATCCGTGATCTAGGTATTTTTTTTTTTTTTAATCCAGTACAAGTTAGCCCTTGACGGCAATCTCACCTGATGGTAAGTGATGATGCAGTCTAAGATGGTAGCGGGCTAACCTGTTAGGGGTATGGAAAACCCATACTCCTAATTGGTTTCTACACGACATCGTGCCGGAACGCTAAATCGCTTGGCGACACGACTTTGTCGATAGGGTGGTAACTAGCCACGGCTACAGCCTCCCACCAGACCAGACTCGAGCCGGGAATCGAACCCAGGACCTCCAACTTTAAAAAGCGACAACACGCACGCTGCGCCACGGAGGTCGTCAAATCTATTAAATATACTGAAGCGAGAATAACTTGTATACGTCGCTTTGTTCTAGATATCTAGGTATCATAGTTACGGGAAACATCAACTTTTGAGGTACCTATAGGTACTGATAACCCAATAAAACCTTTTAAGCCGCAGATATGAATATTTATGTTCTAAACTAACCCAACCTAACTTTAGATTTTGGTAACAAACTTAAAAGAGGTGCGGAAGTTTTTCTTCGTTATCAATAAAATTATTCGCCACTTTGAAATCGTAAAAGTTTTTCACAAATGTTCGATTTCTCCAATAATTCTGCGATATATTATATATCTAATTTTTGTATTTAGAAAATTACTCAATACGATTTTACAAAAATTAAGAAGGGCAATTTTTTTTTTTGTTTATATTATCCACAAACGATTACGGAAACACATAAAGTTGACTATTTGAAGTTTATATAAATGGGAATCCTGATAGAATAAAAAGGTCCGAGGAAAACTCAACTAAGATAACCTATTTTAAAATTAAGTCAGCCGTTGACTAAAACCTCGTGGTGGTAAGTGTAGATGCAGTCTGCTAGTAAGATGGTAGTGGACTAACCTATTAGCCTAGTATTTAAACCCATATCTATATCCATTTGTATGCAATAAAGTGCTTCATGATCAACCCATTGCCGGCTCACTACAGAGCACGGGTCTCCTCTCAATATGAGAAGGGTTTGGCGATAGTCCACCACGATGGCCATGTGCGGATTAGCAGACATCACACGCCTTTGAGAACATTATGGAGAACTCTCAGGCGTGCAGGTTTCCTCACGATGTTTTCCTTCACCGTTGAAGCAAGTGATATTTTAATTGCACATAACTCCGAAAAGTTATAGGCGCGTGCCCGGGTTCGAACCCCCGAGTTCTGATTAGGAGGCTGACGTCCTAACCACTAGGGGATCACAGCTTATACATAAAGTATTTAATTATTAATAACAAAAATATTATAGGGTGAATTTAAATTATGATATAATGCTGTATATTTTTAATTCGTGACAATTAGTTAGGAATATATTATATATATAACTTAAAATAAAATTTTATAAAACTAAAAATCTTAAAAAATAAATAAATATTTAACATTATTATTTATATTTGTTTCGCAGCTTGTCTCAATCTCGTCGGCCATCGCAGATAGACCCGCACGGCACGAGGAGCGTCCTGGCACGCGCGTTAGACGTCTGGCAACAAGCGTCACGTCTGACCTTCACAGAGATCAACTCCGATGACGCTGACATAGTAGTGTCATTTTCCAAGTAAGTCAGATTTTGTTTGTTGTATAGAACAACCAAGAAAATTATGTACGATATTTAAATGAATGAAAGAATAGAAAAACAGAATTGCAGTAAAACAAACAAAATATAGAGTGTACTTGTACAAAGCCTATCTCTTCACAGCGATCTTTTGCTGGCGTATTCTCGACAACTACAGAAACGAGGTTACACATACCTACCAACATACATATACCTACCTTATATTACATGTATGTTTATGTAACTAGTAACTATGTAAATTAATTTAGGTTCTAGCTTACGAACCTACTCGTAGCTTCACCGTGTCATCTCTTTACATTAGGCATTTATTATCGTTCGTGTATGGACAACTACATGGATGGTATAAAGAAAATCCAAAAAACTTTCACATTTATGATATATGTAGGTTTCTTTATACGTAATATCCTGTGTGTTTTCGGATAGGTTAGCTACCTATCCGAAAACACCACAAATACCGTTTAACCTATGAAACAGAAACCAAACATTTTGTCGGTGAGATGTGTTACTAATTAATAATTCAACAAATGTGACTGACTGTGACATTACTATTCCTTGTGGATCTACCTTGAATAAAAATGAATCACCTACTTGAAATATCATAAACACAAACTTTGCTTTTTTATGAGCTTGTCTTTTATAGCCAAGAAATGCACTTTCATTTAACAAATAACTCAGGAATGTAACGTTTCCGTTAGAATTTAACGTTTTAATGAAAGTTATTTTGAAGTTAAATTAATAAATTAATCAATCAATCATATTATTTATTTTAGACCACTGATAATTTTGAGGTATTTTTGAATTGAAAATTTATGACATTTGATTATTAAACTTGTTTGCCTGACCGATAATTTATTATTTAAGCGATTTACAAAATTGCCCTACATGGGCCTTGTTTATGGAAAGAACTAAAATAACATAAAACCATAAAGCAAATTCAGAGGCAAACATAACGTTCTCTTAAATCAACAAGAATTCGTTTACTTCAACTTGTTAGAAACGGTGTTTCTTGTAACTTGAAATGAAACGTGTTCAGACTCGCTTAGTACAAATGCTTTTGTCTCAGTACCTATCTAAAGAAGATCGACTCGAAATCCTCGACATGGCGTTCTTTAAGCGATTTCCTCCACCTTCTCTGTCTTTTTTAATTTCGGCGATGGCTTTACATGCCATAGCTCGTAGGGATTGTATAGATATACAAGTTTTTATAAATTATTATAGTATTATAACATTCAATGATTTTGAAAGTTCTGATCGTAAAGAAATGTTATTAAACTAGAAAAAGGTGGCTGACCGACTGATTTATCAAAGCATAACTCACCCATCAAAAAGATTGGACTGAAAATTGATATACAGTTTTTAATAAGTAGACTTCCTCTAAGAAAATATTTTTGTATAATCTTGCCCGGAAAATTAGTATTATTTAAACATTCAATGATTTTAAAAGTTCTGATAGTAGAAAAATGTTTAGCCACATTTTTATTAGCCGACTGATTTATCATAACTCGACCCATTAAAAGGATTGGACTGAAATTTGACATACAGATTTTATGAAGTAGACTTCCTATAAGAAAATTCATAATGACGATATAAACCACGGGCCAAACCTAGTAATTATTTATCATCGTTAACTAAGGTATTCATTCAGATACTAGAACATAATATATATGTACAACAAAATATACTTAAACACGAGTGTTTATTAGCTTATTATCAGTGTTTCTATATTTAACCCAAGTCTTTGATTTTTTCGGCTAAGATTTATAAAATTTAATTAAAATAATGTATTACGATTTATATCATCTTTATCCGTAAGATTTCTTATTTATAGCCCATCGACCCACAATAAAGCAGCATGGTGAACCAAAACTGTATCCATCTATTAAAATCCCCCTCTCTGTTATGACTGAGGTAATTTGTGTTGTAGTGGGATTTTTACTAGGCTACGACTACTTGAAGATGATAAAAGATAGGTTTAAATTAAAATGTTTTGGTTAAAGAATTCGTCAATCTACAAAAAGAAAGTAACTAAATTCGTTTCTAGATTTATTATCCTGATAATAAATAATAATCAAGTGAGGATTTAGGGGACACGTCCTATCCATTTAAGGGGATTTTCGACATTCTCGTGCGAGGCATCACAATAAGATACGAACAAAATACGCTTCGGCGTTTTAAATCTCCGTCCTTCTATTGGAATCTTAAAACGTTTAGCTACCTTATTTTCACCTTCTTACGATCCAGTCATAAACGAACTAAAATTTAACCTATCATTGCTGATTCAAGGTGGAACGTATATATTTCGTTTGGATTTAGTTTCACTGGAAGAGCGTAATTTGATAAATTCTCTGTAATAGGTCCTTCTAACAAGATCATGCTCACTACGAGAGTTCTATTACGTATTGTTACGTGTCAGCAGAGTTATTTCGCCAGAGCAAGATCAAATTCACTATTTAACTTTGGTTGTACAAAACCCGAAATTTTTCTAGAATCTGTAACCATCCTAATTTCCTATTTTTTATTCACTTCAAACACTTGGAAGAGGCTTTTTGATCGTCGCCTAAGATCTTTCTGAGTGAATGAATATCAGTACTAGGCGCTGGCCTCTTCTTTAATAGGAGGAGGAATTTAAATATCTAATGTAGTTTGGAGGACTTTAACGATTTTTTTAACATGTTAGTGATATAACCCCGAACTAAAGACGTCTTAAATGTGTTTTCGAAGCCTTAAATTATTATATGGAATAGGGATTTCTTGATAAAAATATTTTTAAGCCGCACCCAATGGAATCCATGAGCGAGAATCTCAATCCGTGTGAATACGTTAACCAATCGACGTGTCCGTTTATTAATGAAATATAAGCGGAGTTTTCCGAAAATTTAGATTGAAAATATGTAGTTTTATATTACATAATTCCTTTTTGCAAATGGTTACTAAAATAATCTCGAAAGAAACATTTTACCTACTACTTTTTTATGTACCTATTGGAATATTCGCCTGAGATATATATTATGTGATCACATATCATTACAAAAATAATAATTTAACACGGCAAAAAGGAAAATAAAGTCACAAAATGAGGACACAAAAAAAAAACACGAATTACGCGGAATCGAAGACAAGAGTTGCATATCGAATGAGCGAAGGGCGAAGTTCCGCTTATTAGATCACCGGCGTAGACGGCGATATGAGAAAGTACCGGGGACAAAAACCTCAACCGGGGACATATTGCGAGCTGCGACCCCATGTTGCCGGGAACGTTGCAAACTTGCAGCACAAAGTTCAGTGTGGGCTACATAGAATTTCCTTTTTTCTCTCGGAAGGCGTGCGAGCGGCAAGTTCCCGATCACGCGCACTCTTTTATTAGTTGCGACGGGACACTTCCGAATGCCCGCCGCGAGCTCTGATATCCTATGATAACAGCCACGAACTTTTAGTCGAGTTACGCCTTCTTTCTCGAAACAAAGACGATATATACGAAACAGTTGGATAATTTTCTCTTCACATTTTCTTACATGCTACTTGTCTATTAGATGTATTTATGAGAAAATTCACACTACTAGTTATTAAAAATATGAAAGTAACTCAATCTGACACTTAACTTTTAACGCCTGCCGCCAAACCGATTTCCATAAAATTTCCCAATTAATAATAAATAATTACTCGAAACCAAAGAAACGGGACTTTTTAACACATTTGGAGTGAAAAATAATGCTATTTTTCAAAATATAATATATAAATATATAAATATTACTCATCAACTTTGATATTGTCGAAATAATTCATTAAAGTTGAAAAACAAAAGGGCAATATATCGATAGTTTGCAGATAAATGGAATAATTATAAAGAATGGGTGATAGGTGTGCAAATATATGAAGACGTAAATAAGAATTAACTTCTTATTCGAGGTTAGAGGTGCGTGCCCGGATTCGAACCGCCGACCTCTGATTAGGAGGCTGACGCCCTAACCACTAGACTATCACCGCTTCATCAATTTACGTAACATAATAATAATTATTACTGACTATCTCCTAATTATTACGGCATGTATTCAGATTAATAATAGAATAATTTTTTTTTCGACTTTCATTAATTTTCTTATTTCAACATTTCTACCACTTTACGACATAAAGACACAGGTGATAGGCATATATTATGTAAGTACATAGGTGTGGATACAAATCATAAGTTTTTTTAAGACTTATTGCTTCTTAGTGTTGTTGTGATACCTATTCACAATAAAAATAAGGTAAAGATGCTATGAATCAATGCGATATTGCCAACCCATGGGAATTTTATGCCTGCCGTTAACTTATATTACTCTCAATAAAAAGCTTCCGTTTCCTACGACATTCACGCCAAGTTAAATATAGATAACGTATAGATAGATATATTCGATATAAATTATACCTACACAAGCAATGGAATTCATATTTAAATACGTATTTTAAATTATATGTACTGTAATAGAACCTAATATATTATTAGATTCCTTTACATATTAAAATACTGCCCAGCCCAGCCTAGCCCAGTACTGCGGTGATAGCCCAGTGGTTAGGGCGTCAGCCTTCTAATCAGAGGTTGGCGGTTCGAATCCGGGCACGCACATCTAACTTTTCGGAGTTATGTGCGTTTTTAAACGATTAAAATATCACTTGCTTCAACGGTGAAGGAAAACATCGTGAGGAAACCGGCACGCCTGAGAGTTCTCCATAATGTTCTCAAAGGCGTTTGAAGTCTGCCAATCCGCACATGGCCAGCGTGGTGGACTATGGCCAAACTCTTCTCATATTGAGAGGAGGCCCGTGCTCTGTAGTGAGCCGGTAATGGGTTGATCATGATGATGACATATTACAATATGTTTGATTACCTCGGGGGTGCTGTCACATTATAAAGTTGGAGGTCGTGGGTTCGATTCCCGGCTCGACTATGGTCTGGTGGGAGTCTTCGGCCATGGCTAGTTACCTATCGACAAAGACGTTTCCGTTCCGGCACGATGTAGCGTTGAAATAAATTGGGAGTATGGATTTGCCATACCCTCAATTGGCCCCTCCCAAACAGGTTAGTCCGTTTCCATCTTAAACATCATCATAATCACTTGCCATCAGGTGGTTTGTTATACACATACTAGTACTAGCTTTTACCCGCGGCTTCGGTTGCACTGAAACCATTAAATCAAAAAGTTGGGTAAAAAGACATTGTGTTATGAAGATACGTTTTATTTTGACGTGGCAGTTCCTAAACTAGCAACAGTTAACGTGTAGGCACAGCGTATTGTTTAGTGACTGTCGACCCCTGTACGAGGCTATAAATCATCCAATAACTCGGAAACTTTCCATTCGAAGCCATTATATTGATGGCGTATGTCAACGCTACGTATTATACCCACTACCTATTTCACGATACTGAACGGGAAGGGTTTTATATAACCTAGTAGCTTTGCCTGCGGGTTCTTAGATGTAATAATAAACAGCAAGTATAATTTGCTATATTCTGCCGACAACCGGGAGATTTGTATAATATAACACCACACAAAATTTTTTGACTTCACAAGCGAGAAAAGTAAACTGACTTTACTTTTCTCACTTGTGATTTTGTGCGGTGTTATATTATACAAATCTCCCAGTTGTCGGCGGAATATAGCAAATTATACTTGCTGTTTATTGTTTATCATGGACTTCCGCAAAGTAACGCCTGCTTCTATTCATTATTCTTATATGTAAGTTCAATTTTGCTATATAGGAGTATTGGCTTACCATACACCTAACTGGTTAGCCCGCTACCATCTTAGACAGCACCATCACTTACCATCAGATGAGATTGCCGCCAAGGCCTAACTTGTAGTGGATAAAAAAAAGTACATCCATGGAAATAATACAAAAATGCAAATACAACATAGCGGTAAGGTATCTACAATTCTGTAGCCTAAACACCAAAATTCCTATTCGCCTCGATACGTTGCCAATCCTTCCGTCAAAATTCGAATGATAGGGCGGATTTAGGCCTAAGTTGGTCTATTTATCCAGTCAACCGTCTCACAATTTTGTATGGGTCAAGCTTGTACCTACCCACTACCATGTGTAGTTTACAATCTCGTACCGGCCACGACGCTAATGCGTGCTACCTGCCTATTTAATAATAAAATGTATAAGGGTCGTCCTACATCTCGTGTAGACGTTATATATTCAAATGAAAATCAATATTGAGTGGCAAACACAATCACGACCACATAAGGGGCCTCATTTCGACGCAGCCGTGAGTGCTTTTACACTTTTGCAGCCCATATCGACTACGAGTAATGGCGGAAGTTTCTCACAGGAACTCAATAACGCGGCGGTCAGCTAATATTGCGTCAAATATTCATAGAGGGTGGTCTTTTCGCTATTTTGTTTGCGCGAAAAATGATTAGATTGGTTGTGTCCGAGTAGACCCCAAGGGATCCAAGTTAGATTGCTGTGCAGACTGCGTTCGGCCGCGGCTGCGTTGAAATGAATTCATTACTATTTTCATAACCAAAGCTCGTACGTGTTACGTAAATATGTTATATGAATTATGAAAACTTATTTACAACTACTCTGAAGCTGTGATAGCCTAGTGGTTAGGGTGTCAGCTTCCTAATCGAAGGTCGGCGGTTCGAATCCGGGCACGCACCTCTAACTTTTCGAAGTTATGTGCTTTTGTAAAATAATTAAAATATCACTTGCTTCAACGGTGAAGTAAAACATCGTGAGGAAACCTGCACGCCTGAGAGTTCCCCATAATGTTCTCAAAGGCGTGCGAAGTCTGCCAATCCGCACAGGGCCAGCGTGGTGGACTATGGCCAAACACTTCTCATATTGAGAGGAGGCCTGTGCTTTGTAGAAAGCCGGTAATGGGTTGATCATGAATTTACAACTACTAACTAAAGGATGCTTTTTTGATGATTTCAAAGAAATAAATGAATATAAATGGCTGTTGCAGGCCATTTTATTCCATTAGTGGTTAAAAATTGTTTGGATATAATATCTGGTAGTAAGTAGTAAGTACAGTTTACTACCTATTTATCTAGCAACCGGACTATGTAAAGTGAACATGGAGATCCAAGAGGTCCGTCGCCTATGGTTTATCGCCTCAGACCAGCGACTTAACACATCCCCAAATTAATTTATATAAAAGATGCGCGATCACCAGATCGTCTTGACCAGTTCTAGTTAAAATTTGCATTTGAGATAGTATGCATCCTTATGATAGGATACAGGATACCAAGCCTAGAAAAAATATAAAAACGCCGACGCATTCACAAGCAACAGTAAAACTATAGTATTAATTAAATTAAAAAAAAATACGAGGTCCATTTACATTTTCACTACGTATTTTATTTTGTTTCCGTTTGAAATAACTAGAAAATATTCTGATAGGAAAACGACATCTGTTTTCTTGATCCAGAATATGTTGAGAATGTTCGTTTAAAATAATATTTTATACAGTACAGAAATGTTATTAAATTTTATATTATTATTGCAATCTCCGGATTTCAACTTTGAAAAAGTCCATATTATAGAAGCTAATATAACAAGATCTTTATAAATGATAAAAAATATAAGGTTTCTTAGCGAAAAGCGTTGCACAAGCATTTTCTTTTACTTATTTTACTTAAGAGCACTTTGTACAGCTTACGAAGTACAAAATTATTGAAAAATATTTCAAAATTTCCATAACTTTATATATATATATTCTACAAGCGGGTGTTGAAGTCAGACGTACTCGTTTGGCCAACATATGCAAACATTGTACAACATAGAAACATTCTACTTTATAATCGGTCTTTAAGATAGGCAGTGCTTTTATAAAGCATTACTGCGGAACCTTCTGGGATATGCACAGCTTTTGTGCTTTTACTTAGAGCACGCCACTGTAGTGATGCTTAATTTATTGGGGCAACCATTTTTACTTACACTTGTCCTTACTTTAAGAGTTTCGACATGCCACGACTCGTTTTTTGTAACTATAAACTTTTCACAACACTCTAGGAGTACTTACCTACACAACATAATGACGATTACATATAGTAATTATCCAAATAGGATTTAAAGCTATGCCATTTAGGATTTCAGTCGGCCGCGCTCTCTGAACCGTTGATTTTTATAACACACACACATACATAATATTAACATACACACACACATATAATTAATATAAGTGTTTTCAATATTTATTTCCCATTTTGGCCGCAACCAACAATCTCATAGGAGATAGGAATATAGAGCTATTATATATTTATAATTAGCCACATACCAAAGGGGTACCACAAATCAAACACCCTACGCTAAAAGGTCCCATCTTTATTTTTACTATCATTTTAAACAAAGTTAATGCAAGCTGTCATTTAACTTGACATGTTAGGATTTCTCGTATAGGTGGGTCAACACTGGTAACTGAATTTTAAAGAGAAATTAACTCCAACCATCATGATCAATCCGTTACCGATGAGCCAAACCCTTCTCATATTGAGAGGAGACCCCTCCTCTCAATATGAGAAGGGTTTGGCCATAGTCCACCACGCTGGCCATGTGCGGATTGGCAGACTTCACACGCCTTTGAAAACATTATGGATAACTCTCAGGCGTACAGGTTTCCTCACGATGTTTTGCTTCACCGTTGAAGCAAGTGACATTTTAATTTTTGAAAACGCACATAACCCTGAAAAGTTAGAGGTGCGTGCCCGGATTCGAACCGCTGACCTCTGATTAGGAGGCTGACGCCCTAACCACTAGGCTATCACTGCTTCAAACCAATTAAGTTGAAATTTGGGATTTCCGTTTGGCTTCGACGACAATGCAAAGCTGAGTGAGATTATTCTAAAGCTAATTTTGCGTATTGTCAATGACATTGCCTACCTATTTTTTGAATGCAATCTATGATATGCGTATCTATTTTAAGTTGTATTTAATTTTTATCTATCTTCACCAGACGTTACCACGATGACCCGTATCCATTCGACGGGCGCGGCTCTATCCTCGCGCACGCGTTCTTCCCGGGCACGGGGCGAGGGGGCGATGCCCACTTCGACGACGACGAACTGTGGCTCCTGCATCCAAATAATGATGATGAGGACGGTAAGTTTAACCACACTTTCTTTCAACTGTCACCTGGACAATGGTTTCAGCTAAAAACAGAACTGTAACGTCTGTGGTCGACGATATCAGAGGTCCGAGAAAAATTTGAATCCCGACTAAAGTCTGGTCTGGTGGTTTTCCCTCTATCTAGTTACCACCCTACCGACAACATTTAGCGTTCCGGTACAAAATCAAGGAGAAACAAATTAGGAGCATCGGTTTACCACACCCCTAAAAGGATAGCCCGCTGCCATCTTAGACTGCGTCATCACTGTAGTAAGAGACACTGCCGTCAAGTGCTAAATTCTAGTGGAATATCCTTTTGGACACCAGAGCCCTTCTTCTAAACCTGTTAAATTATTTTAGAGGCACTTTTGAATACTTATTGAAGAGCAAGAATGTCTCAGACTGTTTGATTATGAGCAGGGGCCATTTTTTTATGAATTTATAGCATCTTAATTGACATTGATCAGAGCTGTCACCGTCAGGTAAAAATGTAGTGCAGTTTCAATTTATAGTGTAATCCAAAAAAGTACATTTATATATTATATACTATATACATACAACACATTTTTAGGTTACTCTTCTTTTCTGACCTGGAAGTTTATTTCAAATCAACGCGACGTAAATAGCTTTCTTCAATAACAAGCTCGTTATATAATCGAATAAAGGAATTTCATATCTCATACCTATTTCTAAATGCTTCCTTAATAATATTTGCTACGTGAAGACATAAATAACATAGGAATATCCGACAGACACTAAATCTGACCGGCATAGTAATATAGATTATACGTTGTCGCGCTGGACATAGCACCTACTGTATATTCCCGGCTAATCCTTGGAACAGGTAGGTAATATATCACCTTAGCCAAATATGTAATATAATTAACCAGTTACTCAATTCTGCTAGGAATATTGTACTTGTATTTGATATAGTCTTAACACGCGTAAGTACTTGTAAATATTACTGCAACACCGCAGAGATTTAAAATAGCTACGTGTATATCCATTCATCATCATTATCATCATCTTGGCCATAGCCTACCACACCTCTCAACTTTAATTTTTATCTCAACTTTATTTCTGGCAATTAATATTTATAGATTTTTCACCAAAATGTTTTTTTTGAAAGAAATTTGAGAATTTCTATAAATTCCGCCTGATTTTTGTCAACGTCATACAAGGAACCTTTGTGCCAAATTTCTAGATAGCGTTGATGGGCGTTGATGAGTGTCAGTGAGTCAGGACTTTTCTATTTATATGTGTACTAAGATATGCTTATATAATATATAGATAATAATGTAAAAAAAACATTTATGCTAATATTACAAATTGTAGAGAAATCTTTAGTATTCTTAACGTTTAACTTACTTACTTTTCAAGCTCCAACCGTTGAACAGATCTAGATAAAATTTGGCAAGTAAATATAACCTTGGATACGGTCATAGGACACTTTTATCCAGAAAAATAAAGTTTCAGTAGATCTTCAAAATCTTATTTCACGTAAACGAAGTTATAGCCATCGGCTAGTGGCATATTGGAATACGAAGTAGATAGATACTTTTAATGGAAGGATTCACAGACTTTATTGCTCAAGCCATCTATAAAAACTGGTCGAACACCCCAGTGGACATATTTTTTCCACAGTCCACTTCAGCTTGATAGCATCGTTATTGAGCCAGTTAGTTAATTAACTTGTACCTGTAGTTTTTCCGCGAAAGGTTCCGTCGGAAATTAGCGTGTCGCGGTCAGCTGTTTTGACATGCAAATGAATGGGCGGGGCTGATCACTTGCGCAGCTTTAGCACACATTAAATAGGTTCGTGTATCAGAACTTAATTACGCTGATCTTATAGTGACGCCATTCCATCGATATTAATGTGTAAGAACTGTGTAGGAGTGCTGTTGTTTCAACATAGCAACCGATTTAAGTTCGTGTACATATATCGTATGTAGGGAGTTCCAAATTCCACAGTCTTGGTCTCCGTGCGACAAGTGTGGTGTTGTCTGTTCACCCTGTTTTTAAAGGTCGAACAACGCTACGTTTAAGGGTCGCCATTCCACCACCTTGAGAGCCCAATGTGCTAGAGTTCACTGAGCTATGTATGTAACTCGATTGATTCTTCTGCGAATTTCTGATTTAATCATGTATCTACACACCTCTACATGACCATAGAGATCTGTCATAAAAACAGATCGACGATCAGTACAATTTATGAACTTATCCCTGAATACAGACTATTCTAATTTCCATAATATTCAAAGTTTTGACAAAGCGTCAAAAAATTGGGTACTGTTAGGTAACGAATATAACTTGTCTCGTATATTAAGATATCTCCCATATCTCCGAGGTATGAAAGAGGCATTGAAATAGAAAGATAAATAAAGTAATATGAAGCTTTCAATCACAATGGCATTTAAATAAATAATAGCGATATTAAATATCCTAAATAATATGCAACTCAAAACAAGAGTGACATCATGGACAATATGTTACCAGAATATTTAAATTTAGGCAATTTTTATATACATTATATACTGTTATATTAGGCTACTCTAGCAAATTAAGTTTTTATCCTGTTAAGCTAGAATAAGAGGATATAAATAAATAAATAAATATTATCGGCATTGTAGGTATATAGTTATCAGGATTAGATACGGGTGCAGACTATATAGGTACGGTGAGTAGATACATCACGAGAACCGACAACGTAATCCCGGTCGATGCATGTAGTACAAACACGATTGGAACCCAATACGAGGCCCAACCGCAACTCCGACACACTAAACACAACTATCGAGCTAAGGTTGCCCTATAACACCGCACGCGTGATAATTCACCCGAACAACGGATATGTCGACGCTTTGTGTTGTGCTCGTATTTACGCAGCCATATTCAAACATTGACCAATATTAACGCAATGTTTTACAGGGACATCGTTATTCGCCGTTGCCGCTCATGAATTTGGACACTCGCTCGGCCTGAGCCACAGTTCAGTTAAAGGTGCCCTCATGTACCCATGGTACCAGGGAATACAGCCGAATTTCGTTTTACCCGATGACGACAGGAATGGTATCCAGCAAATGTATGGTAAGAGTTAATTTGTAAATACAGCACAAATCGCTAAACTAAATTTACAAGTCCAAAATGTAGCTAACATTTGCACAAAGAATACATTCAATCAGATGCGCTACATTGAGACTTTTTAAAAATTAATGTGCAATAGAAAAGGCACCGATTTTAAATAAGTCGACCTACATTAAATATAATTATAATTTTATGAACACTAGGAATTACCAACAAAATTGCGTTGTTGTATACCAAATCATTTCTTTAGAGGTAACTTAAAAGATTTGTGTAATATTTTAAAGTTACTTTTGTCTAAAGCGACCGCATTTGTTGGTGGTGGATGATAGTTACTCCATCACCCCGCAATGACTGATACTATTCAGCTATATCGAATGGTGACTGAGCAGATCTTTACTTGCGCACTTATTTTCCTAGAATAAACTCGCTGGTAGAAACTAGTTCTAAGATAGTCGTACTAAGACTAAATTATTGCCGATAATAACTGATGTATGTAACCCATTGTGTGCAGGTCCTAAATACAAAAGAACGTGGGAGAAGATTCCGTACTACAAGCCCGCAGAAACGCCGCCGACCACGACAACAACTTCTACGACTACAACCACGACTACAAGACGACCTTACATATACCAACATCACCCAGAACGACATCGCCCTTACACGCCGAGCAGATATCCAACGTATTACCCAGAAAATCCGAGTCATCCAGACAGGCCTCATTATCCAAATTACCCTGATCGAAACCCATACTATCCTGACCGTCGTCATCACACCACCACTGAGAAGCATCCAAGACGCACTAACCATCACTACCCTACCGAAACAACGACTCACGCAACTACATATCGACCCCGATATCCGCCGCCTCGCCCCGAATACCCGACACACCCAAAACCACATTACCCGACCGATCCTGATCAGGATTATCCGAGGAAAAAACCATTGTACCCTGTGAAGACAACCACTATTAAACCAACTCCGCCTCCAGACAAGCCTGACACTTGTGATACTTCTTACGATGCTGTTACACTGATACGCGGTGAACTCTTCATTTTCAAAAATAGGGTAATTGAAGAATTATTATTCTCGAACCGTTATGATTTTATTAATTGGGATTATTTTTTTACTTATTGTTTTTTTTTCTCTAGTATCATTGGAGGATAGGCGCCAACAACCGTTATTCCGGATACCCGATTGAAATATCAAGGATGTGGTCAGAGCTACCAAAAAATCTCACTCATGTTGATGCGGTCTACGAAAGACCAGACCGTAAAATTGCTTTCTTCATTGGTAAGTGGATTAAAAATCTAAAATATTATTTCAATATAGGTAGGTACCTTTTTATGTATAAATATTTATGTATTTTTCTAGGTAAGCAGTTGTACTTGTTCAATTCGCAATATTTACTGCCAGGATATCCCAAAAGTTTGAGTCAGCTTGGGTTACCTGAACATCTGGAAAAGTTGGACGGCGCAATGGTTTGGGGGCATAATGGCAAAACATACTTTTACAGTGGCACTATGTACTGGAAGTAAGTATTATCATTCATCAAAAATCTAACGTAATATTTATTACCTATCACTCAATGTTTCATTTATTTTTTTTAATTTTAATTTCATTCAAAAGAATTATCCGAGAAGACATTAATGATTTCTCCATTTATTTACAAGTTCCACTGTTTAGACCTTTGAATAGTAACTATATTTCTTTTTCCTTACAGATTCGATGAAGAAGTAGGGCGAGTTGAGCTAGACTATCCTCGTGACATGGCAATGTGGAAAGGTGTCGGTTACAATATTGATAGTGTGTTCCAATGGAAAGATGGTAAGCAACTTACATATTCTGTTCTCCTAGTATTTAAATCTGTTTCGTTAACAATTAAATGTATTGATCAAGTCATCATCATCATCATCATCAACACATTGCCGGCTCAATGCAGAGCACGGTCTCTTCTCAATATGAGAACGGTTTGGACCTATTCCACCACGCTGGCCATGTGCGGAATGGCAGACTTCACACGCCTTTTAGAACGTTATGGAGAACTCTCAGTCATGCAGGTTTCCTCAAGATTTTTTCCTTCACCATTCAAGCAAGTGATATTTTAATAGCTTAAAAACGCACATAACTCCGAAAAGTTAGAGGTGCGTGCCGGGGATCGAACCCTCGACCTCTGATTGGGAGGCGTACGTCCTAACCACTAGGCTATCAGCTTATTAGGCTAACAGCTTCAAATGTATTGATGAACTAATATGATATATTTCATTCATTTCAATTTATTTACAGGTAAGACATATTTCTTCAAAGGGAAAGGCTTTTGGAAGTTCAACGACCTTCATATGCGCGTTGAACACGAGAAACAGATTTCTTCTGCACAATTCTGGATGTCGTGTCCAAAAGAACGCGCTGGCCGCCGCGCTCCTTTCCGCGCTCTTCCTGCCCCCGGGTCAACACTTCGCTCCCCGAGTGCCGCAAGCTCTAATGACAGCCACTTCTCGCTCATTGCTTCCATTGTACTTTTAATACTAATGCGGTATACTCTTTAATAAAATAAAGAAATATAAAAGACTACAAGTGTGTGCCACTATCAATTAATTATTTAATCTCAAAACTGAGATCAAACTAAATTATAAGTATAGGGTATACGTATAGTCGTGAGTTAAATATGTTTGTATCAACAAATACATATCGATTCTGTCTGGTATAAGACATCGTTTTATAAGTAAATAAAATAAAATGCGCAAACATTGCACTGCCTGTTTTAGTATGTAAATTATTAAATTAACTTAAAACTTCTTAAACTTTAAAGACTATTAGCATAGTAGCATAATATTATGAGGCATTTTGTTTTTAATTATTAATGTTGTATGTACATATTGATCTCAATGTGATCGAGTTCTTGTTTTATTTTAATGTAAGGTATATAACACCATTTGTTTAGCTTCTGTACAGAATGTATTGTCTCTTGATGTCAGTATTTTCTTAGGTTCTTGTAAATAAACGTGGCAGAACATTGGAATAAATGTTCAGTGTTTGATATTTCAACAAACAGACTTTCAAATGTCAGTGTGACTTAAAACTCCTTATATATTCCGACGTTAGGCAACGTTTATTTGTAAGGCTCATAATATATAATAAAATATTTTCCAGAATAAATAGATGCGTGTATAGGTCTATAGTATCTATAGTTATAAGGTTAATAAAAAATGTATTATGTCTACATATTATATAACCATATACCTTTTAGCAAAAAAGAAACAGCACTAACCACAAGTATGCCTTAATAGAAATAACATTATAATCTATTTGTGTAATGTAAAATAATTACCTAAGTAAGTATGTCTTATAAATTTATAAAAAGCTATATTTGCTACTAAAAAATATTAGTTTATATTATCATACAACAATTTCCTATTACTAAGCTGGTTAGAGGTTCACATATTCTGTAACTTGTAAATGATTGTAGTTTGTATGTCTAATCGTAGAATAAACCTAAAGACACTATTTAATTATACTTTACTATGATCCCTATATGTATATGTCTAAAATAAATATTTACCTAGTAATTGATGTTTAAAAGAATTAAATTACCTATTTAATCTTTGATAAATCTATATACCTATTCATTATATTTTTTCTATAAAATTAATATTTATGTATTTAGATATGAGTGTATATTATTATACTGAGTAGGTACATATTTTGTATTTGTAATAAAGGTACTAAAAGTTGTGTATTGACACATACTATTATTATTTTACCGATATATAATGTTATATCTGATTGAGTTGCTAATGCATGAGTGTATCAAACAGGAGCTCTCCAGAATGAAATTGGTGCTTTTGATAGTTAGTTATTGTACAGAATCAATTCATACATAAGTATTTTGTATGCTATTAACTGTAAGTAACATAATATGAATAATGGATAACCAATTGTGTAACTCAAGTTAAATATTACCTACCTATTCTTCCAAATCCTAACTATTCTGTAAAATATAACATAATATATAATATTGTGCAATCAGAAAAATAAACTTATGACTAAAGTTCTAGCTTTAGTAATTAAATAGGTTATTATGGCAGACACCTATTTTAGATATTTTTTTTACCTCTCAAGTCATTTTATTATAGACTTCAGTAGTTTTAACAACAACTTTGGTCACAAATAATTTAATAATAACTGTGATATTTAATTTTATAAAAAAAAATGCCATTGGCAATAAAAATAATTCAAAATTTGTAATCTTTAAAATAAATGCTACTCAACATAATTACTATAATTGCAGTCTTAAATAATGTCTAGGTAAACTATAAATATATAATTTAATACGTTAGGATGAAATAAAGAATTTTCTAAGAGTACAACTATTTTTATTTATAGATCCTACAAGGTATTGTGTAGTGTATATAAGCATCAAATCGCTAAACCATCAGTTTCCAGCAGAGAAATGTTGCCCTTATTGGTCTGCTACAAGGTTGTGGTAGATAGGTTGGTCAGCACTTCACAACAATCATGCCTGAGGGAAAGCAGTGATGAGGTCTAGGGTGGAGTGCGCTTGATCTAGAAAATTCCAAATTACTCTAGCCTTAAAGGCGCTTAAGTTATATGTGACAGGAAACTGAGGAGATAGGGGGGGTGACCACACTTGGCTAAGTGTATTATTGTCTTTTATATCAGAAATGTCAAACTTTAACGGCTGTTAAAGTTTGACATTTCTGATATAAAAGCTTTAAGGTTTTAACTTGGCTTATTGCTTAAGAATCTTATCGAAAACATGGATAGAAGATGTTTCATGAATTCAGATTGAATATAAACTACATGAGGTTGCATATAGTTATACCTCCTAAGCAATGAATGGACCTCATTAAGATAGTGAAGCTGCTGACAATTTTATAGATTTGTATGGGTCATGGGGGCATTATAGTAGTTGACGTGCTTGCTTAGAAAATGCCCATTACTGTTGTTTCAAATGAACCCAAAAGATAAGACTCAAGGAACACCTAAATCGGCACAGCATGACAAACCCTGGTCAGACTTATAAGATATCAAATGTGCTATTAGGCAATTTTGAATGTTGCAATGGTAAGAGAACAACGTCAAAATGTTTGAGCTAATGATTAACCCACTGCTTACAGATAGGTACCGCAAGGTAAATACCACGAACATCACCAGACCCCAATAGACAATGAACAATGACAAGGACAGAAACCATATGCCAAACCATCATCATCATTATCAATCTATTAAGATCCAAGTGTAATAGAGCGTACTATACTACTTCAATGACAACATATTTCTCTTTCATTGACCTGTACCACAGAGGATACATATACCTCTATATAGTTGGAAGATCAGATGTCCCAATGTTGTAATCCCAAAGCCGATTGACGTTACAGACACACAAAACTTTCAGATTTGACCTTAATTCAGTTAGGACATACAACTAAGGCCCAAAATCTGATTTTAAATAATCTCACATGAAAAAGAATCTTTATATTAACACCAGGATTTCCCATTTACAAATATCGATACTTCTCTAGATAAACTCTGTGCCATGAGCACAGACGTCCATGTGAAAAGGTGGTGGTCAAATTTTGAATTCAGACTCTCTTGTCAAAGCAGACTATATTGGCATTGTTCTTTATATGATATGATCAAAAAAATGTATGGGGTCTTACCCTCATAAATATTCCTGTTCTCATGGAGCCATCATGAATATTCCAAGACAATGGTACACATGATGAATTTACGCAGGTTCATTGGGTACAGGGACAGAAATTTTTGTGGGACACAACATGGGTTGATACATTGGCCTATCTTATAATGAAGGCAGAATCAAGTTCAGAATAGCTGAAAGAGGTAAGCGTCACAGGTATACCACTCTTCTGAAAACCACTCTCATAAAAACTTCTGGTGCCATTTGCCTAGGAGACCCTGAGCACATTAAGGTTAAGTAACAATTAGCCTGGTGAAATTACACCACTGGTAATCATCCAATCTGGTGACAGAAGATGTACAAAGAACCAGCTTGCCTGTCAACATGGAAATGCAGCTAGCTTTCTTAACACAATTCTATATATTGAATAAAAAGACAAAGTTGTACTTTAAAGGCACAGAATAATAAAGATCAGACTGCATTCAACGAACAATAAACAGCAAGTATAATTTGCTACATTGCACCAACAACCGGGAGATTTGTATAATAATATACAAATCTCCCTAATATACAAATCCCTACCTAATATACAAATCTCCTTGTAATATTATACAAACCTCCCGGTTGTCGGCGGAATATAGCAAATTATACTTGCTGTTTATTGTTTATCGTAAACTTCCGCAAAGTAATGCCTGCTTCTATTCATTTTTTGCATTCAACAAGACAGAACTCACTTTATAAATTAAAAAAAATACTGTATTTAGTAAATATAAACTAAAACTGTGGCATAAATATCGGAGTGATAAAATTAATGAATGTTCACTAAAATGGTTATACCCTTTATAACTATTGCAATAAAGTTGTAATAATAAAATACATGGAAATTTTGTTTAAAAAAATTAAATACATAATATAATCAATATAATAATTTAATTCTATTTTGTACATATGTGGTTCTAAAAACAAACTAAGAGCTGTTTATTCCTTTTTTTCACTTATTTCTAAATCACCCTCTTTGAAGCCTAACTTGGACCATTCTTCCTTGGCCATGAGATTGTGTTCCATGCGGCAAGCTAGATAATCTTTCGCTTCGAGGCGACACATAGAATTATTACTATTGTTACTGAATAAGCAATTCATATACTTAATCATAGTTTTCTTACAAACACCATCGTGGTCTAGTGGAAAACTTCCTTTATCTGGTGGTGTAGGTATAAATTGCTTTTGCCCAAATGTCATTGCTGTAGACATTTTGAAAGAAATTGAGTACCTTGAATCCTTTGCACAGTTAATAATCAACTAACCAATTAACTATTACTCTTTTAAGTATAATATAAACAATATCATCCAAAGGTTTGGTTATGGTTGTTTTTGAGTTGACAATGACAGTGACAGCCGGGAATTAGACACTGACAGTTGATACAACCCGTCAACCCATAGGCTCATTGTGTCACAGACAAAAGTAAATTGTTTTATTTTATCACAATACGGTTAAGGTTACCTTGCACTTTACCATAAAAAGCTCGCGAGCTAAATCATTAAACCTAAAAATCATTTTTACGGACATACTAGGTTCCAGCATCGTCGAGTCCGGTTGTATAGATCCTTTTTCGTCACCAGTGATCAAAACACTTGTGTTTGTTACTTTAATTAAACGCATACATAGTCATTTCAACTCCTTATTAAGAAAATCTAGTGAAGAAGATATCTTCTTCGTTTAAAGCTACATAGTTACAAATTATATACATTGTTTAAGCGACACAATAACACAAATTTTAGAAATTGAAAAGTAGCAACTACCGAAAAACGGCAAATCTATTTAAGGTCTTGTGCAAAATATGCACTACGACATTAACTAGCTAACTTCGGACATGGCTAGTTGCCACCCTACCATCAACTACTTACCTATGTATCTACCGTCACAGGAGACGGGCTGTCTAGCGATTTGACGTTTCAGCACAATGTTCCATAAAAACATATTAGGAGTAGTAGGTTTACCATACAGGTTAGCCCGCTATTATTAGTGCATCATCATTTACCACCAGGTGAGATTGCTGTCAAGGGCTAGCTTGTAGTGTAACGAAAAAATGTGATGTGATCCACCCTATTGCTTAAGTATTTGTATCCTCTTTGGTCACAAAGCAATCAGTGTACAAGCAATATAATAAATTTAACCTAGAAATATTCAGGCAATGTCATTGTATATTGTGCAGTATTGTGATATTGTCAAATGTCAATTGTCAATGTCATCAAAAATTCAAAACAAATATGTATGCTGAGAATGTATGAGAATGAAAATAATTCGTGCAAATTAAAAACACGTGCTATTTTAATTTTTTCTTTTGAATTGTTGAGCTAGTATCTAGAAGATATTCCATTTGGAATTTCTTACCTAGTGTTATATTATATTATATATTAATATCAATTGTTTAAAAATTTTAACCTCTAAAAATAGACAAACATGTCTCGTTTAATTGTTAAGAATTTACCAAATAAGGTATGAAACATAAATATGTATAAACAGACTGCAAACCTTTAGTTCACGGCTATAATAAGCTATTAATTTATTTTAGGTATCTGTTGAAAAGCTTAAAGAGATCTTTAGTGAGAAAGGTGAAGTTACTGATGTCCAATTGAAATACACTAAAGATGGCAAATTCAGAAATTTTGGTTTTGTGGGATACAGATCAGAAGAACAAGCTTCTGCGGCAAGAGAACATTTTGATGCTACTTTTATTAATAGTATGAAAATCAATGTAGAAGTATGTGCTAACCTAGGTGATGAAAAGAAGCCTCAGGCATGGAGTAAATATGCACTTGACAGCACAGCTTATAAAAAACTTCACAAAAATGATGCGCAGGAGAGTATTAAGCCCAAAAAAGTTAAGTTAAGCAAGGCAGAAAGAAATAAGAATAAAATTAAAGAACTCTTGAAAAAGGTAAATATATCCGATTTTTTAATGTATGAAAAACTCTAGAGATATTTCTTAATAATAAGGTCTTCATTTAATTACTATGTGTTGAAATCTAAGCAGTCTTAGTTCTTAGTGTAATACCAATTTGTCATTCACAAATTTGTCTATAAGTTGGATGTAGTTTTTATTACATACTATAACAGATATCTTTTTAATTTTTAGCACAAAGAGGATCCTTTATTTGCTGAATTCATAGAGGCACATGTCAATGAAAAAACAGTTTGGATCAAGGAGGCTTTAGAAGAAGCTAGTAAGAGTGATGACAGTGGCGTAGAAGATGAAAAACCTGATGAGGAACCAAAACTAGACTCTGAAAAGCCTCTAGAGAACACTATTCAAGAGAAAGAAAAGAAAAAAAAGGTGGCAGAAACTGGAATCAGTGACTTGGAGGTAAAGTTGATTGACTCTTTGATCCTTGAACCTTTGATCAATAATGTACTTGATATGGAACAGTGCCTAGACTATCTGCTAAGTAGTTAAAAAAAAATATAAGTTATAAAATAATTTTTTCTTGCCTAAAATATGATATTTTTGTCAATTTGTTTAATTGCTTAGCAAATGTTTAACATAAGCATATTGGCAAAGTTATGTAAGTAGACCAAATTTAAAAAGGTGTGTGACTTGATGACTGACTCTTTGTGTGAATTTATTCAGTAAATTTTACAGCTCTAGTAAAAAATATATAATTCTCATATATAATAAAACCTCTTGTTTTAGTATATGAAATTACTAATGAAAAAAGTGGATGGTTTTGAAGAAAAGGACAAGGGAGCACCAGAAGAAAATGAAGTTAAACCGAAGAAAATTAGAAACAGACCTTTATTTTATGTAAAAGTAAGTGTGTTTTTAGTTATTATATAGTTTTTAACTATTTTAACATTGGTATGCCTAGTTTGTAAGTAATTTGTATTCAAATGCTAAAACATGCACTGCTTATGATAAAACATTATTTCTTTTAAAATTTCTAATAATAGATTGTAAACAATCATGATTAAAATCTATTATTGTTATTGTCTAGAACCTGAGATCAAATATCACACCAGGCAAAATCAATTTTCTGATTAACAACCAAACGCTAACAAAACTACATATTTGTTTATTCCACAGATAACTGGGTTGCCATATAAATGTAAAAAGAAAGACATAAAGGCGTTTTTTAAACCACTAGTACCATTCTCAATAAGATTGCCCCTTGGAAAAGAGAGAAAACTGACTGGATTCTGTTATGTGGGCTTTAGGACCGAAAAAGAATTGAATAAGGCACTTGCTAAAGACAAACTGTTTATAGGTAACAAACTGAATGACATGAAAATTTTGGAATATGGTTTAGAACAGAATGAATTTTTCTTTTTTGTCATATTGTTTTTTCTTAATTTAACTTTAGTGAACATGTTTCGTAATATTTGTTCTTTCAAGTTTCCAATGTGACAGACAATTTACAGATATGCATGGTTTGTATGACAATAGGTCATTATGACATTAAGAATTGGATGAAACTAGGCAACTGAAATTATCCAATGTCATAGTGTAACTCTTTGGACTTAATAGTTTTATTGGAAAAAGCAGGCCTTGCTATGCGGAAGTGCTTTGTAATACAAGGAGCATAAAGGCTTATTTGCTCTAATAATTTATAGAACCTGTCTGGTTTTTGCTATTAAAAATAAAATTATAGTAAGTTAGTTTGCTATAATTAGCTAGAAAAGTTTCAAATTATTTTGCGCAACACCACACATATCTTACAAAATATGCTGTCTATGTATAAATCACGCTGATACGATAATGTCCTGAGATGTTCACAAAATGTTTAGTGCAGTAAAATCGGTTATTTAAATTAATTTAAAAAGTAAGGATTAGTACCAATTTCAGTTATTTATTCTTTATAGGCAATCACCGTCTACATGTACATAAATATGAAGACAAGGCAAAGAAAGCAGCGGAAGAAGAGGAACAAAAAAACAATAGACAAAACAAAGAGGTACCTAATTAATTATTGTTATAAAATAAAATTTATTATAGTTGCATTTCTATTTCCACAGAAGTAGAACATTACCTTATACCTTCAGTACTGTATTAAGATTTTACCAGAGTTTATAAACATATCCCTAAAAGTGTAAAAAGGCTCCTCCAAGAATTGTATTATTACACATTGTATTATTATTGAATTTTACAAAACAGAAAAACAAATTATAAATAATTAATAAACTGAATTTATTTTAGAGAGACAGTAATGAAGAAAGCATAGGGGAGAGTGGTAGCATATTTGTGAGGAATTTGGCATATGTTGTATCGGAAGAAGAACTAACACAATTATTTAAAAAATATGGTGAGTTAAATATAAATTTTGGGGCGATTTGTCAATAGCTCAATAGTCAATAATATTGGCTAAATTGGCTGTTTTGACAGTTTTCTCATCTTTAATTTATATATAATCATCCTAAACAATGTTTGTGACAAAACTCATCCAAAAGGACTTCACCAATTTTTTATGTTTTTTTTTTGTGTATTTCTGAAAGGAGAGGAGAGGTATATCTGAGAATAAATGGACGTAAACTATTTTCGTATAAGATGATCCCCCAATGATAAGGGTGATCCACCACAAATTTTATTTTATTCCGTCTATTCAGTTAGCTATTTAATTTTAAAATACCTGACGTAGATTATTTGACAATTGTAAAATCGGCTCTTACGGACATAGTTAGTCAAGTATGCTTTAGTCTGCTTATTCTTATGTGTATATTATGTTCGTTTAAATTTAGTAGAGCGTAGAATAACCAAGTGACAAAGACCTTCAATTTAGCGTTTACATATCACTGGTGTATTCCTCTAATGAAAGATTTGTCAATTAGTCCATCTGAAATTTTAAAGCCTTCATTTACGATGTCTGTTTGAAATTCCACTCAGAATGGGTGTTTCTGACACCATATGCCATAAATTATGAGCGCAAACAATTTAGTTAATTGTGCAGCAATGCACTGTATAATTCACACTAACGTACGTTAATTTGTCTACCTCTTTAGAGTAAGCGATATTAAGATCTTATCTTTTGCTTTTTGAAATTAAAACAGGTCCTCTGGCGGAAGTCCACATGCCAATAGACCCAATCCTCCGGCAACCTAAGGGTTTTGCCACGGTCACGTTCGTGATTCCGGAAAATGCTGTGAAGGCTTACACGGAGCTTGATGGCACAGCGTTCTGCGGTCGAATGCTGCATTTGTTGCCCGCTAAGACTGAGAAACTTGAAGACGAAGATAATGACGGTAAGAAACTTTATCATACTACTATAGAACTTAATCTGTCCTTATTAATTAATCTGTAACAATTCATTCATGGAAGCGGTCATAGCCTAGTGGTTAGGGCGTCAGCCTCCTAATCAGAGGTCGGCGGTTCGAATCCGGGCACGCACCTCTCACTTTTCGGATTATGTGCGTTTTAAAAAAATTAAAATATCACTTGCTTCAATTGTGAAGGAAAACATCGTGAGGAAACCTGCACGCCTGAGAGTTCTCCATTTGAGAGTTCTCAAAGGCGTGTGAAGTCTGCCAATCCGCACATCGCCAGCGTGGTGGACTATGGCCAAACCCTTCTCATATTGACCCGTGCTCTGTAGTCAGCCGGTAATGGGTTGTTCATGATGATGATGATGAATTCATGTACTAGTGTAAACCTACTCTTTGTCACAAAATCATTGTATTATTTAGTATTCCGAAGGTGTCAAATAATAAAAAAATAGCTAAAATGGTGTAGCCTAGTTTGGATGAGTTATATATACATGTATATATTAAATCGATTGCGTTGATTTTAGGTCATTGGTTCAGGTCTATAAACGTTACATATCTTGGGACTTCATTTTTCTTTTCCCAGTATGTAGATTAAAATTATATATACAAGAAAAAACATATTTTTCTTTTGTGTTGTAGCAATAGAATAAATTAGAACTGATAAATATAATTTAAAATACTACAATTATATTAGTTATCATAAACTAAGAATTATTGGAAGTAAATTACCTAAGCCCGGCGCAAAGTATCACATTTCACTCTCCAAAGCTAACAGAGCATTCGCTTTGCTCGGAAAGATATACTTGACTGTTTCAAGTTACTAATACGTTTTTTTTTCATACTTTTAGAAGGTTTATCATTCAAGGAGAAAAAAGCAAAGAAGTTAAAACAACAAGCGAAGTCTTCCCACAACTGGAACGTGTTGTTCCTCGGAGTAAACGCGGTCGCCGACGTTGTCGCAGCCAATTACAACACTACAAAAGAACAGCTGCTCAGCGATAATAACAAAAGTAAGTTTATAATTTGAATGAAACTAGATACCAATACATTTTAGCTTACTGCACCCATTCATATAAACTTTAACGATGTCGTTTAAGAAGTATTTCAAATTCTAATTCTAATTCAAAATAATCTTTATTCAAATAGTCTTTAAAAATTCACTTTTGACGCGTCAATAATTTACATAGTAGTTATTTCATGGTAATATCTATATTCGTAAACTTAAAACTAATGCTATGAGGGTTCCAAACGCGCCCCGGTCTAAGAAGAAGCCCACAACAAACTTAGCTGGGTTTTTTCCGTTATCACCATCTCACATAATGAACAACATTATAGCACCCATGGAGATAGAGCAATTCACACCCAAGCTTTTTTATCGTTTATATAATCCTTAATATCGTAATATGATTTTTCTACTCGTGTACAAAGAGGATACGATTACTTGTCTGTGGTAATGCCAAGAGTTTATAACTTTCTTATTATTAAAAAAAAAATTATAAGCTCATTATTGGTGTGCAATAAATGTATGTTCATTCATTCAGTATATATTGTCGGTGAGAGCCGTGCCGACCTTTCCACGTAACTCATCCGTCCTCATCATTATTATCGCCTAGTATTTTGTTCTGAAAAATGTACCGAGCACCTATACAGCAGTTACACTATCAGTTGGAGTTTTTATTTTGCTGTCACGATGATGAATAATCCTGATGATATTATTAATCTTTATTCAACTTTTGGCGCGTCAATTATTTACATAGTAGTGATTCGATGGTGATAACTACATTCGTAAACTTAAAACTAAAGCTATGAGGGTTCCAAACGCGCCCCGGTCTAAAAAGAAGCCCACAACAAACTTAGCCAGGTAAAACTTGATGAGACATCATTGTATAGTTAACATCTTTAAACGACCTGCCTGGGGCATTGTTGAGCTCTGCGATCGATTGAGGTACTGTATTAAGACAATTTGGGAATTATTTCTGATTTACTTTTGCCTGGTAAGGAGGCTTCGGCCGTGGCAGTTACCACCGACAAATACGTGTCGCCAAGCGATTTAGCGTTCCGGCACGATGTCGCGTAGAAACCAATTAGGAGTGTGGGTTTACCATACCCCTAACAGGTCTGCCCGCTACCATCCTGTACTGCATCATCACTTACCACCGGGTGAGATAGCCGTCAAGGGCTAACTTTGTAGTATAAAAAAAAGTCTGGCCTGGACTTTGGCCGTGGCTAGTTACCACCCTACTGACAAAGACATGCCGCAAAGCGATTGTGCATTGCGGTACGATGCCGCATATAAACAGAGGGTGTATGGATTTAATACAACTGCCATGCCGGTAATGTTAGCCTAACTAATCTAGTAATTATATTCAGGTACAAGTGCTGCAGTAAGGCTCGCTCTCGGAGAAACACAACTTGTCGCTGAGACCAAATCGTTCCTAGAATCGAATGGAGTCTATTTAGATGCCTTTAATAGAGTAAGTAAAACAACCCCTTAACCCCGTTACACACTTTTTAACTTGATTTAGTCTTGGACTTAAATTGTCTATCTTATCTTCTCTTAGCTTCCTTTCCTACTCTTCCGAGCGGATCGTTTAGCACTACTAAATTCAACCTGCTATCTAGAGACTTGGATTAAATTAATTATTCATTAATTTCGGGGTTTAGTCGTTGTGTTTACAACTTGATCTATTTCGTATGGTATTCCAGAGCCTTTATGAACTTATCTACATGTTGAGATAATTCTGCCAAAATTGTAAGAGACATTCTCTAGATTAGCCCATACAAGTTGTTTGTCTGCCTGTAATTAAGCATTATAAATTTCAGCCTGCCAAAAATCGATCAAAAACTTGTATCCTCGTTAAAAATCTACCCGCTGGTACAGACAAAGATGAAATCAAAGTTCTATTCGAAAAACATGGTCAACTGGCTCGATTTTTAATGCCGAACCACGGTATAACAGCGCTCGTGGACTTCATAGAACCTTTCGAAGCGAAAAAAGCTTTCGGTAAACTAGCATACTCGCAGTTTAAATCAGCACCGCTATATTTGGAATGGGCTCCAGAAAATGTGTTCGTTAAATCTGCAGAAAAGACCCAAGAAGTCAGAAAAGAAGTCACTAACACGAAGTTAAAAGATAAAGAGTTACCGGATTCGAACAAAAAAGAGAAACTGCTAAACAACTCAGAAGTGCTAACTAAATCAAAGAAAGAAATGCCAAAAGAAACAGAAACGATAAAAGAGAAAATACAAGAACAGCATACTCAAGAAGAAGCACCTAAAATTTATGAAAATATTGTCGAAGAAGAACCTGAAAACGATACTACACTTTTCGTTAAAAATATTAATTTCAAAACTACGGATTCATCCTTACGACAGGTAAACTCTAGTTTCATCATCATCATCATGATCAACCCATTACCGGCTCACTAAAGACCACGGGTCTCTTCTCAATATGAGAAGGGTTTGGCCATAGTCCACCACGCTGGCCATGTGCGGATTGGCAGATTTCACACGCCTTTGCGAACATTATGGGGAACTCTCAGGCGTGCAGGTTTCCTCACGATGTTAAGATTTGTTAAACCATTTTATTCGTGTATAATGAATGCAATGCGCCATCCCGCGCCGGTGAGTCTTATAGAACCTGCATACGTCACTTAGTGTTGCGTAAAGAGAGGGGGCGATGCCACTCTCTTGTCTGTCGTACATGATTCTAAAACTAGATGGCGCTGCTCTCTGATTGCCGTCATATTAAATAAATTACAATACAGTTTAAAAAAAATAGTTACAAAAATTTATCTAATAACAACCTCATTAGATAATGTAATCCTCTATTTACTGTTAACAGCATTTTTCTGGTTGTGGAAGTATACACAGTGTCACGGTGGCAAAGAAAAAGGACCCAAAAAACCCTGGCCACTTATTGTCGATGGGCTATGGCTTTGTTCAGTTCGTTAAAAAGGAACACGCCAATAACGCTTTAAAGGAGCTGCAAGGTTCCACCCTCGATGGCAAAACTTTGGAGCTGAAACGATCAGAAAGAGGAAATACGTATGTATTTTTTTTTTTAATTTTTCTTTATCCACTACAACTTGATTATGTTCGGCTTGGCTCCAAATATCCCTAGTAAGGGACAAATGGAAGGAAGAAAGGGAGGCCTTTGCCCAACATTGGGAAAGTACGGGCTGATAATAAAAAAATGACGGCTATTTCATCTGGTGTAAGTGATGATGCAGTCTAAGATGATAGCGGGCTAACCTGTTATCGGTTTCTACGCGACAACGTGCCGGAACGCTAAATCGCTTGACAACACGTCTCTGACATAGGGTGGTAACTAGCAACGGCCAAAGTCTCCCACCAGGCCAGATTCATCTTTTATTTTAATGTATTTAAAGGTTTAAAATGTAATTTTGCGTTTTTATTTCTGTATGATGCTGCGCTTACTTACATTATTGCGGATTAGATATCTTCGGTAAAAAGTAGTCCGTTTTTATTCATAACTTGTGTACTAAATGGGCCATAAATAAATTCTGAAATCATCGTGGAATGTATTCATAGTTTTTCATAATCACTATCGCAATATATAATCAACTTGTAGATCGGACGACGACGTTTCATCGTAAAATATTATAATTCTGAGTCAATTTCACCAGCAGTAAGGTAGACTTTATTTTGAATTGGTTACACTTTTATTGTACACTACTAAAGAATAGGAAAAAAATACTTTTTCTTGTATATATATTTAATTTTAATTTACGTACTCAGAAAAGATTGCGATTTTTTTTAAGAAACTTTTTATAAATCTGATCACAAACTCGAATACTCTGATAACAAATCATGGCTTATGGTATCATGTAGTATCAATATGTGTCATAATAACGTACAAAGCCGAACAATGGAAACATCTCTACATGTCATGATCAACCCTTTACCGGCTCACTACAGAGCACGGGTCTCCTCTCAATATGAGAAGAGTTTGGCCATAGTCTACCACGCCATGTGCGGGTTGGTAGACTTCACACGCTTTTGACTACATTATGGAGAACTCTCAGGCGTGCAGGTTTCCTCACGATGTTTTCCTTCACCGTTAAAGCAAGTGATATTGTAATTGCTTAAAAACGCCGAAAAGTGGTAGGTACTCGGGTTGGAACCCCCGACCTCTGATTAACGACGTCCTATAACCACTAGGCTATAACTAAATGGTATACCTGGTAAAAATTTGCTATAGTAGTCATTTTTTTCTAGCACGGAGGTGAAATCATCTAAAAAGAGCACAAAGGACACAACCCAAAATGGCACGAAAATACTTGTGCGCAACGTACCATTTCAAGCCAATAGAAATGAACTGCACGAAATATTCAGGTAAGAATACATACTGCAAGTTAACCTGGCAATCTCACCTGATGATAAGTGATGATGCAGTCTAAAATGCTAGCGAGCTAACCTGTCATCGGTTTCTACGCGACATCGTGCCGGAACGCTAGATCGCTTGACAACACGTCTCTGACGGTAGAGTGGTAACTAGCCACGGCCAAAGTCTCCCACCAGACCAGATTCATCTTTTATTTTAATGTATTTAAACCCATACTCCTAATATGGTCTCTATGCATACATCGTGATCTGAACCACAGCATAAAACCGTTGAGTTTTACGGAATTAGGCTTATCTCTAAAAGTTATAAAAACAATCAAATCATTACAGTCGGTCGACTGATTGACTTTAATCTTAATATAATGCTAACCGTTTTAATGTTAGCGACACGTTTCTAGAGTCGCGCTGTAATAACTAATATTTTTTAAGTTAAGTCGCAAATGAATACAATTATAACAAACTATCAAATTCTAATTCAAATAATCTTAATTTAAATAGTCCTTTAAAAGGTACTTTTGACGCGTCAATAATTTACATAATAGTGATTCAATGGTGATAACTACATTCGTAAACTTAAAACTAAAGCTATGAGGGTTCCAAACGCGCCCCTGTCTAAGCATATTATGACCACTATTTTGACGCTTGATGAATAGCGTTTAATATTTTTTATGTCCACTACAAGCTAGTTCTTGACAGCAATCTCACCTGATGGTAAGTTATGATGCAGTCTAAGGTGGTAGCGGGCTAACCCGTTAGGGGAATGGTAAACCCACACTCCTAATTGGTTTCTACACTATCGAGCCGGGAATCGAACCTCCAACTTTATAATGCGACAGCGCCCACGCTGCGCCACGGAGGTCATCACAAAATGGTGCTTAGAAATTGTTACAATTTAAATCACAGCAAATTTGGGTTCAGTAATTGAAGTATTTTCAATTATCAAATTCAGATAACATAATCTAATAATAAGTGATAACGCTAATAGCAGCAACCTTTTCTGATTAATAGTTCGAGAGCTTGGCGTCGGTTTACATTATTTTTGAACTCTTATTGAGTGTTCTCATTGAAAAGGAAATTGTATATCAGTTTGTAACTAACTACTGAAATCTTGCCTCAATAAGTTCAAAGTTTTTTTTATAAAAGATTACATAGGAGATTAAAAAGCTTGGGTGTGAATTTTTTAACTTCGTTGTTAAGTATAAACTTTTTGCATTTGTCACACATATGTCACGCTACAAGCCTTAACAACCCAAAAAATAAAGTAAATACGCAATAATTATTGCTATCAATATATTATACTCCACAATATTCGGTATCAGCTCTCGCTCTATAATGCTGATCATACAACAATATACTTATCATGTAAATGTAACAGTTTTATGTTTTCTTTGAAATTTTAACTATCGCGATAACAATCTAACGTTGTTATGAATAAGTGTTAGGTAATATCTCAACTATGTACTGACTTTAATTTGATTTGCAGAGCGTTCGGCGACATCAAAACGTTGCGCCTGCCTAAGAAATTGACCGCTGGATCCGACCAACATCGAGGATTCGCGTTTGTTGATTATTATTCAAAAACAGATGCAAAGGTATAACTCACTGACAACTCACCTGATGCTTTTACAATCATCAACCACATTCATTTAATATCCCACTTCTGAGCGCAGACTTTTTCTATCTTAGATCAGTGAGATTAACATAGACCCTTTACACTACTCCTGTGGGTTAACGGACTTTAACGTTAATTGCGGTTTTATGTATTGCGACTTGCGCCAATATAGATATATATATAGACTAGCTGTTGCCCGCGACTTCGTCTGCGTATAATTGCTGATTTCCCTTTAGATTAAGCTTATCCGTGCGGCCAATGCCCTGCTTCAGAAAGTAAGCTACAGGCAAATGTCAAATTGCGTTTGTCAATTTTCGTGTTTCTAAATTAAAAAACATAGGACTTCCATACAAACTTCAAACCCCACATTTACCCTCTTCGGGGTAGATTTGGATGAAAAAAAATTCTAACCTTATACTTACGCCCTAAAACCTATTTTCAAAATTTCAAGCTTGTAGACTTCATAATAAAAAAATAAGCAAAAACTATCATCCCCTTTTTTACCACCCTTAACAGGTAATATTTAAAAAAAATTGATGCACATGTTTTTTATTTATTATTATTAATCTTAATGCAAAATTTTGTGTCTCTAACTCTAAAAACAAAGAAATTTCATACAAACTTCCAACCCCCCTTTTACCCTCTTAGGGGTGGAATTTCCAAATATCCTTTCTTAGCTGACATCTCTTAACTATCAACTACCTACTTGCTAAATTATAGCTTTATACGTACAATAGTTTTTGAGATCTCGTGTTTAATCAGTATGTCAGTAAGTCAGTATGTAAGTATGTAAGTGACCTTTCGCTTTTATATATATAGATTACTCTGAGCTGGTATTGTGATTTCATCATAATATCAGCCGATATAATACCGAACCGCCCAAAGAACACAGGAATCTTTCTGTAGAAATAGGTCCTTGGGGATAGAAATCTGTGCTCATCCCAGAGTCTAAAAGGCTGCTTTATTATGCTTTTGAATAACTTTACAGAAATCTACTATACTTAACAATTTAAAACCCTATCTTAGAAACGATGTCATGCTAACTATTGACCTGCGAAGCACTTTTTTTTATATATTATTTTTCTCTTGTAGTCTGCATTCGATGCACTATGCCAATCTACCCATCTTTACGGAAGGCGTCTGGTTCTTGAGTGGGCTGACCAAACTGATGAGAATGAAGACATCGGCATGCTAAGAAAAAGAACAGCACAGAGTTTCAACGCCAAAGTGCCGGGTGGGAAAAAGTCCAGGAAAGGAGCAGTTGACGTCGAAACATTTGTTGATCCAGATATTAACAGTTGAAAATAAATAATTATATTCTATTACTGCTTATTAATTCCATATTCCCAGGCGCAAGGAAAAATACAACCCTCGTTTTAATTGTTTTAAGTTTTAGTTTCATGGACCCCTTTAATTTATTGTTACATTTAATCTTGAGTCTAGTCCGAAGCCTCCCACCAGGGGAGGCTCCGGCCGTGGCTAGTTACCACCCTACCGACAAAGACGTGTCGCCAAGCGATTTAGCGTTCCGGCATGATGTCGCGTAGAAACAAATTAGGAGTAGGTACGGGTCTACCATACCCTTAACAAGCTAGCCCTCTACCATCTTAGACTGCATCATCACTACCAGGTGAGATGCCTTCAAGGGCTAACTTGTAGTGGGGAAAAAAAACTCAGTGTTCGACCATTGTATCACAATGCAGTGGTCGATATACAATGCTAGAGTGAGTTTGGTTTTCATAAATAAGAAAAATTTGCAAATCTAGCATAAATTATGTTATTATATGAAACATAATCTACCCATCTTTATACGTATACCGTTAGTAATTTCTCTTGATTTTACATACTTTCAAAATATTCTCCATCACTCTCTATATACAATACGGGTGGTTAAGCAACCCTGATCAGAGTTAGCAAATGGAAAAGTGCAGACAAATACCCACTAACCACTTACTAAAGATGCAGAATGTTTTGTATTTTAAGTAAACGATCTTAGTTCCGCCAACTCACATTGGAGTGGTTTGTTAAGCCTAAATTCCTTATACCTGAAGGGACCGAGGATGATATAGTAAAACGAGTCGGATTAAGTAAAGCAACCGAAAACTGTTTTCTGAGACGGAAATTCATTTCCCTTAGTATTCCTTCGTTATTCCTATAGCAAGCAGTTTCTTGCTGATACAGATTTTGGAATAGATACTAAGTAACTTAATATGCGTTAGAGTTAAAGTATGTATGGTCTTAACGTGTTTTACGTTGTTGCAGTCTCTAAATCGACTCTGTAGCTAGATATCTATGGACTAGAATTGCGCTGCAAAACGCCATTCACTGGAAGTCTAGTAAATAAAAATCCGATACTTCCGCTAAATGCTACTCGCTCGCTGGCTTGTGTACAAACATCTCGGGTTAATAGGGTTCATTTTCACCTTGTATAACAATCTACATTTTCAATATAGACATTATATTGCGATGAAAATATCGCGCGCATGAAACCCACATTGCGCGTTAGCAAGTTTTAATAAAATTCATATTAATAGTTGTCACAGTTTTTATTCCGAGGATGACATTCAGTTACAATGATTTATGCTGGAGCCTGAAAGGCATATACCACTAATTTCTTTATCTTATCACACAAATTAAATACAACATAATGCAATTACAATAAACTCATTTAGAAAGAGTGGAAAATATGTAATAACTATTTCTAATTGCTAGTTAATATTTACAATTACATAGGTAAAATTATATCTAGGTTACCAGTTATCTATTGTGATTGCTTATATAGAATTTTTCATCAACCTAGGAGCCATCGCATTTTATAACTAGATTATTAGCAGTACCCACTAATAGCATGCTAGATAATGATATACTGGTGTTTGGTCTTCTGTACATAAATCTCTCAACTAAAATAAATTTAAAGGTCTCAAATTTTCATACTACAAACTTTCAAATTGGTAAGCACTATTTCTAGATATGACAATTTACTTCATATCAAAGATTTATGAACTACAGAATTGGTATCATTGTGTATATCATTGCTAAAGTATGATTTTTAAGTTGAATATTTGATAGCTTACATAGAAACAAAAAAAATTAGAGAGTAAATATACATTAATAATTATGAGTAACAAGACCAACTGTTCATATTATAAATATTTTTATAGATAGGTAGTTAACATTGATATTGTAAATGCTAGTGTGTTTGTTAATTTGTCTGTCTTACACACAGAATAAACAATACTGCATAAAAAATAGTTAAAAGAGCCAAAGAGTAATCATTATTGCAGGAAAACAAAACCACATTCTCAAAGTGGCAGGTAAAATGTATCTCATAAATAATTTCATTTATATTTACATTATATATATCTGTATCATTGCTTCATAAAACAATAACATCTTAGTATCCAAAAAACCATTTGATTCTACTTTCATCAGTTCAAAATCATTGTCATGTTGATTTATGAGTTGGTTGATGATATGACTATTTATAGACGTAAATAGAATAATTATCTAAACCCTTTAAGTTTCATATTATAAACTCAGTCAACAAAAAATATTAGAACAGTAAACATAGAATGAAAGTCCTTTAATTTTTTTTTTTTTAAACTAATCTTGATGTACTGCTGACTTAGATCCATATTCACAAACATTAGTATTAAGGCTCACAGTGCTTTAAATGTGCAATTTATTTAAGTGTGAGTCTATATAACAAAATGATCATCAATAGGGATTAATAACAATTTTCAGAATGTATTATGGGATTGTGTATTTTATGGGAGTAAATAAAAAACGCAAACTTTTGATAATGCAAATTTTCAAGGAATGTGTTACCCAATATTGCAATACTTTTAGAGTTTTATACCATAAAACTTGTAGCCTACAAATTATTATTGCATAAAATATTTTACAAAATCACATGTATGAAATAAGTAATCATCTGGACACAACATTCAATCAATTTTCACAGTAGCGTATATCTTTCTTACAAATAAACTGGTGCCAATGTATCCAACAGTGCCACAAATAATTCCTAGAGTCAAACTGAACAATGCCATGTAGCCAAAATAGAAAGCGGTTTGAAACAAGCCATACATTTTTGTTTTAAATATGAAGTAGTAGAAGGAGTATAGGTAAACATAAATTGCAGTGCTGCCTGCAGAGAGGAAGCTAGTCCATTGCCAACGATAGTCCTCCGCATTTAACAAGAAATAAGTACAAACAATGGTCACACACACTGTAACAATCATGAGAATTAAAAATACAAGCAACATGAAACCATACACATAATAGATTTTATATGCCCAAAATGAGGTGAAGATAAAGTACATCTCAATAAATATAGACCCAAATGGAAGAACTCCTCCCATAATGATTATTATAAATGGTTCCATAAACCATTTCTTTTCTGGGATTGGCCTAGGCACTGCATTAATACGACATGGATAGTCAGGTTGTCCAGCCAGGTTACGTCCAAGAACAGTTCCAACCAGAGTAAGTGGTAAAATCACAAATGTGCAAATAGACATCACAGCTATCATGCTGCCAAAAGGAATAGCCCTGGATGCATGATAGTACATTGCTATGAAATTAATGAAGAATGCTGTACCACACACCAGAACAGGCAACAAGAATGCAGAGAGTAACATCTGCTTAATCCAAAGTCTCCCACCCATCCTTGCATACAGGGAACCACCAAAATAGCCGTTAACAGGAGAAGTTGCTGCATAAATAAAAATTGCTGTTGATAACAAGGATCCCCTCTCAGTATACAGCTCACCGAATATTGTAAAAATTATAACAGCTAATGTTACAAAAGTCAGCTGATGACCAGCTCCAATGAGGGCAGAAAATAATGCTAAATGGGGAACGGGACGGAAAACATCTCCATGAACCTGCTTCCAGCCATACTCATCACCCAAGTCCTTTTCTAGGTCATCAAGATCATCATCTTTTGAGTATCTAGCATAGTCTTTACGAAGTGTTCTCATGAGTATCATTGACACCAGACCAACTAAGAAAATAACCATCATAAAACTATTGAAAATACTAAACCAGTGAATCCTGTGCTGGAAGAAATTAGGATCCAAGTACTTGTCAAAACGGTCTTCAAATTTGATATTGCTCTTCTTCCAGTTCACTTCGTATGTAAAGGGAATTTTCGCATTCGGCTTCAGTCGTTCTTTGTTTTCGGCTGTAAGGTTAACTTCGACAATACGATTTCCGTTATAACCAATGTCGAATTTTTTGTGTGTCCAAATGTAGTAATTGTCGCCATCTATTTCGCCTACGATACCCCATATGGGCAGGTCATCCACGTACATCTGATACCAATAATGATTTTTGACAGCGTAGACTAGCGCTTTGTACGACTGCTCCTGGAGTTCGATGGCACAGAATTGCTGTGCTGGTACATTATCTTTGAAAGTGATGTCTAACCCACTTATTTCTAATTCAACACCTTGTAGAGCTTCAGATAACGTCTCATGGTAATGGCCAATAGTTACTTTAGTTCCAGCGCAGAAAGGAAGGGAAAAATATGCATAAGTCTCTTGACGATTATGGTAAGGGCCCACAGTGTTCATCCAGAGCACCACTTGTTCACTGTCCTTATAAGTGTGTGTATGTTCATCACATTTAGCAACATGCCACAAAAGAAACAGAATATATTGAATTTTCATTTTAAATTTAATTTAATCGAGGATTCACTATTTAAATCGACAAACATAACAGGCACAGACCAGGAAAAATAACACGTAAGTAAAACACACTAACACAGAGTAAATGCAGCTGTAAAAATGATAAGCCGACGTCAGCGATCAGACATTTCAACATTAGTGTTGCCGTTCTATTTCATTTTAAATTTTAGGGTATTATGCCAAAATAAGCAAACACCAACGAATGTAATTTGTACCTAATCATTGAAGTAAAACACACTACAGCTACAAAATTGATATACCTACCTACGTCAGCGGTGAGGCATTTCAGTTACAATTTTAGGACATCGCATCGATATATTATATATGTACCCTCGAATGTACTTAATAAGTAATCATGGAGTGCTTGTCACAAATTAAATCATCCATGAAAAATCATAATGGTATTATTACAGAATTTAGTAACATTCAATATGTTCCTCGATATTATGTACCGTAGCATAACTACTTAAACTACCACCAACAGTTTACAACGTTTTTCACCATACTATTTTACAGCTTAAAAAATAGTCATTTAACTGAACAATGAATCTACGATTATTTGTATGAACTGTCACTAATTATATTAGTTTTATAACCTTAATTTACAATTTTGTATACAACTTTAGGTATCTGCTGTAATAAGCTTTAATCTGTGGTTTTATAATTTGTCAAATTGATCATTGTTGATAAACGTGTGGTTTTGATTTTTTTTAAAGGTTAGACATTAATTTAAAAATTAATTTATAAATTAGAGAAAAAGTTTTTTAATAGTAGTTGATTGCAAAATGGAAATAGATAATGATTTACCTATATGTGTACAAGCTAGGTTTAAATCAGACACTGGAGAAGAAACCGGTAGTCCTTTAGATTTACCTTTAAACATTACTAAAGAACAACTAACTCTTATTTGCAATGCGTTATTAAAAGAGGTAAGTTGAGTTACTTGTAAGTTTATTGTAGAATAAGACGCTCGGTCGGTCATAATGTAATATTTTCATGTGTCGGTGTTCCTTGGCTGTTAATTCCTGGTAAAGTTAAATTTCCTTAATTAAAGTATCTAATCTCGCATTTAGCTATATTTCTTTATGACTTGTCCAACGCGAGTAGTTTATTTATTTATGTTCACTCCGTAAAGCCACCATATATTATTATTTTATTATATTTTTATTATTGTTTATTTGTCATAGCTGCATCAAACATACATTAATTTAATGTTACTGTCGACACAGTTAACGGCAGGATAGTTGGTGGTCTACTACTCTAAATCAATTTGGTTTTAGTTAGTTGTGTGCACAAACACATTATAGCTTCTAATGTTATGATTATAATTAACTTTTTTTTTTAAGCAACCTTAAGTTTTGAAACAATAATTTTCATTCATTTCATTATTTAACATAATTTAGAACAGTATCAATATTATATAACTGGATTTATTTCAGGAAGATAAACCTTTTCTATTTTTCGTCAAAGATGTTGAAATAACATCAACTCTTAAAGAGGCCCTAGATGTAGATAAGTTAAATTCTGAAGAAGTGGTAGAAATCATCTATCAACAGCAAGCTGTGTTCAAAGTCAGGGCTGTTACTCGTTGTACAAGGTAAAGTAAATTTTATATAAATGTGGTACGTACCAAGTATGTAAAATTTTGTAAGCCTTTGTAAAATTTTAGCATGATTAATTGCAGAGAGTGAGGCCTACTAATGGTATTTAACCATGGGTGTTTTTCAAAATGAGTACTAATTTAGTTTAAACTGCCACAAATAAGAGACAAATATAAATTTATTAAAACTATTTCAGTAGGTAATTTAGCATTCTTTATAAATTTTCCAGTTCCATACCTGGCCACGCTGAGGCTGTAATATCAACAAGCTTTAGTCCATCAGGGAAACATTTAGCTAGTGGTTCAGGGGACACCACTGTCAGATTTTGGGATTTACACACACAAACTCCACTGCATGTATGTAAAGGTAATAATTATGATTTAAAACTAGCAGTTACTTTTCATCAACTTCTCGAGAAAAGAATTAGGAGAACACACAACTTTAGACAAGTATTTTTTGTAAGCTAGTTGGCTGCCGGTATTAAGGTTTGGTTTAATTGGACTTTCAATAACATAGTGCTCACCACTGCATCAGGGAGGTCATTTCAAAAGTTGATATGCATAGTACAGAGAAATCTAAACATGTTCCTTTTTAAACAGGTCATTCAAACTGGGTACTTTGCATATCCTGGTCTCCAGATGGCTCTAAGTTGGCATCAGCATGCAAACAAGGCAGAATCATGCTATGGGATCCATTATCTGGTATCCAGATAGGCAAAACTATGATGGGGCATAAACAATGGGTCACTGCACTTGCGTGGGAACCTTATATCAGGTAACTAGCTACATTGCTCCAGCTTTGCAAAATTGGTCTTAAATAATTATATATAGAGATAAGAAACTTATACATTTATGAAGAATTCATAATTTTCTTAGACTATACACTATTACATAATTTTGTTACTTTGGTACTAATTCTTATTATTCATACAGATAGTAATGGATTCTCAATTGTATTAATTTACTTTTGTAAAATCTTTTGAAGTGACAATTTGAATATTTAATTAAAAAGTATATATTTTACAAAACATTGCAGTTTGATCCCGACACATTTACTTGTGGCTTGTGTGTGCCTTTGCAGAGAAATGTGCAGTCTGTTTTATGCAATGTACACTGAGGTAGTATTATAAATATTTTAGAAATCCTGAATGCCGCAAACTTGCTAGTTCTTCGAAAGATGGTGATGTGAGAATATGGGATACTGTGACAGGGCATACCATACTAAGCCTGACAGGACATTCTAAAGCAGTGACTTGTGTCAAGTGGGGTGGCACTGGTCTCATTTATACTTCTTCACAGGATAGAACAATAAAGGTATGGAAGTCTAAAAATATGTTGAGACAGTTGAACAAACTTTATTTATGATACCTCAATTTTAAGTTGTTTTGCATAGGTGTGGAGATCAGAAGATGGAATATTATGTCGAACTCTAGAAGGTCATGCACATTGGGTCAACACACTTGCACTAAGCACAGATTATATTCTTCGGACTGGACCTTTTCACCCCATACTAGATAGACTTGATTATACAAATGAAAGTAAGCCACATTTTTTTTTTCATTTGATCTCAAATAAGTGCTGCTCGCTTAGTTCCCTGAGGAAACTTTGATGAAAAAAATATTTTTTTTAGATTAGATATTAGATAATTTAGTAGAAAATTATGTAACATTGCATTAAATAAACTTATACATTGTAACAATATACTTTTGAAAATTGTTTTAAGATAAGCACCAATTGTTTCCACAAAAATTAGAACAGATCTAACACCTTTTAAACAAATTCAAAATAAAATATAACACTTGTATTTTCAGAAAAAATATTACAGCAGCGGGCTCTAGAAAGATATGAGCAAACATGTCCTAAAGGTGAAGAGCGCCTTGTCAGTGGTTCGGATGATTTCACATTATTCCTATGGTTGCCTGAAAAGGAAAAGCGGCCACTCGCTCGTATGACTGGACATCAGCAGTTAATCAATGATGTCAAATTTTCACCTGATACAAGGTCAGTTCTCATTGTGAAATTGACACTCCTTACTCCTTGTAAATTATTTCGTAAGTCAAACAGTTTATATATTAACAAGAAGTATATATTTTTGTTAGCTTAAATAGTTAAATTTGTTATACCAAGCTGAAAAATTTGAATTTTAATTTAAAACAACTAGTCATTACTAGCTCTACTTTTCTGAAAACATATTCAAAGTTGCTATCTATGCCACAAAATCAAAAATAAATAATATATATATCTATATTTCTCTTACAAACCAATACTGTAGTTTCTTTTACAAACAATCGGAAAGACATATTTTTGGCATTTATAATATTAGTATGGATACTATTACCTTTCCAATTATAATATTTCAACCGGTTAAATTGTTTGAATTTAATAAATTGAATTCTGTTTTAGGTTTATAGCTTCTGCATCTTTTGACAAATCAGTGAAGTTGTGGGAATCAACCACAGGAAAGTTCATAACAACATTAAGAGGGCATGTCCAAGCAGTATATATGTTGGCATGGTCAGCTGATTCCAGGCTATTACTAAGTTCTAGTGCTGATTCGACTTTAAAAGGTAATTTGAACAAACACACGAAATTGCACTTCTATGTGCATTTTTCATTTCCATCAAAGGGGAGCCAATATAACTCTTAATTGAGTTAAACTAAATTGAAGTGGAAATAAGTGATAAGTGCCCACATTGTATTGACAAAATTATTGATGTCATTGGGTGAAATATACTATTTTGTTTTTGAATTTTCCTCTGTGCCACATTGATTTTATTTTTGAAGTTATACCAGTCTGGCATAGTTATTAGAAATTTTACATAAGTGTAGCAGTTAATATAATAAAAAAAACACGTTTGGTATTCTGTTCCCAGCCATGTTGTTAGAATCATTATCCATTTAGTAGTATACTACTAGCTAAACCATAATGATATAAAAGTGCAGCCAATGTGAAAAGCCCATTCAATTAAATAGAATAATGTATTTATATTCTTTAAAAACCCTTTTGTTGAGTCAGAAAAGGTAGCAATAACTCTGTTATAAGTGTAAATCCTCCAAGCTTCATACCTAGAAACTAAGCCTACCCATATATTTGTAAGAAAAGCCAATATACTTCTTTACAGATATGATTTTCATTGTCGAGCATTGCTGTCTTTAATATGCACTATGCCATTTTGTTTGATGACTTTTTGTTACCTTGTAGGTAGACATGATTCAGTTAATGTAGAAATTTAGAGACTTTTGATCAAAAAACGTGACAATCTTCCCTTTATTTTGACCTGACACAGCCTTAATATTTATAAAGAGACCAAAATAAGTAAAAAATCTGTACCTGCTTTGTCAGGGTTATATGGCTGAATCAAACTTCTCATTATTGCTGAGTGACTAAAATGCTTTACTGTCTAGTTTTGTTATCGATAAAAGACCATAGCCTATATACTATTCTGGATCATCAATTATGGCTGCTTTCTTTCAACTTTTTGCTTTAATCTCAGTCTGGGTTGATATTTCTAGATTTTGTTAGTATTTATTTCATAACTATCATCGTTTTCAAGCCAATCCACTACAGGAAACTAATCTCCTCTCAAATGAAACCATTCACCAAAGAAACCAAAATTTAGTCTCTTACGCACATAACCAAAAGTTTAGAGGTGTGTGCCGAGGGTATCACTTCTTACCTTTTTTTGTTATTGTAATATATTACATTAAATAAAGATACCTTTTTGTTGAACTGGTATATACATGCTCATGGATAATTACATATTAATATTGCAGTGTGGAATATGAAAACAAAGAAGTTAGAGTTGGATTTGCCAGGACATGCTGATGAAGTATATGCAGTTGATTGGTCACCTGATGGAACTTATGTTGCTTCAGGCGGAAAAGATAAGGTTTTGAAACTGTAAGCTATGATATGATTTACTTAATTTTTCCATACTTTGGTAAAATACTTGTATAATTAATGGAACATCATGGGGTCTCTGATTGAGGATATAAATCCTTTCAATTGACTAGTCTAAAACTGGTACAAAATCATAATCGTTTTGCAAGTGCACAGTAATTTGCAACTAAACCCTTTCAAGAATAAATATTCTATATTATTTATATTAACATCAACAATGGTCAAAATCATCCTTACTCCATCCTTCCCTCTAGCTGTAAAAGGTTAAGGGAATATGGTTTTAGTGACAAAAACCAGGACTGATCATGTTCTCTTAAGCAGTGGTGGTCTTACAAACTTCCTAACTTCTGGGGGGTAAAAAGTTTTCTAAACTAACAGAAATCAAACTAAGACTTAGAATAACTAGTTTATTAGGATTTAAAAACTGGCCTTGATAAATTTGAACCTAAACTTAATTTTCTTGATTACAGGTGGCAACATTAGAAAAGACAGGACCTTCATTAAATCACTTTATTGTAAAAAATAACACAATACAAACTTTTTAATAAACAATAATGAACAAGACTGTTATTTTATTTTTATGCTCTTTTTAACATTTGCCTTTATACCTGAAGGTTCGCCCCCATATCTTGTAACTTCTGTTCTTGGCTCTCTGACAGCCCCCTTCCTCCTTATTTTAGCTTTTCTGTATTTTAGCTTGTGTTTCACTCTGGGATTCCTTTGTTCTTTCTTTCTATGTGGAGTCAATCCTTTATTTTTGGCAATTTGGTAAGTTATCTGCCTTTTATCACCTATATCCTCAGATATTACATCTTTCACATTATGAGAATTAGTTGGCTTATGTTCATCTTCTAGTTCATCATTGTCTGAGAACCCACTTTCTTCTGATTGATCATTATGTGGGTTGCCAATTTCAACTTTGTTTTCATTATTTTCATCTTCATCATCATAGTCAGAAACTCCTGTGTCTTCACCATCATTTTTCTCAATCATTTTTATTAATTTGAGCTTTTTAGTGGGGTTCTCAGGTTGCTTATCAATTTTACGCTTTTTACTCTTATTTTCTTTTATATATTTCAAATCTAAATTATTTTGCAATGAATATAAGATTTTATCTACTTGTGGCTTGATAACTTCTTTGTAAATAGGTTCCATCTTTTCAAGCATTTGTCTATACTGATACAATCTTTTTATTACTGGATGATTTTGAATATTTATTTTTTGACTTTTTAACAAAAGGTAAAAGCTTATGTTTGTGCAATAGTTTAAGATTAAATCATAATTAGTTTTGACAAATTTTGAAGCTGAACAACTGGGTAACTTTCCCCCTTTCACTAGTTCCAAAACTGGGTGCAAGTCATCCTTTGCAACAGTCAACTTTAATTTGAAATCCTCTATAAGACCAGAGAACTCGGGACTCTCTTTCTCAAACAACTGAAGCTTTTGTCTTTTTGACATCTGACTAACATCATGTTTTATAAATGTGTCGCCATGCTCACTTTCTGCAGCCTGTTTGTTTAAAAAGTCTAGTTTGAAATCATCTTCGCCAAGTTGTTCAAGTAATCTTCTTTGTATACTTTTTGCTTCTTCCTCCTCCATAAGAGCATCTTCCTCATCATCACCAAACCCTCCATAATCTTCATCAACATAATCTGTTGAATAGTATGACTTCTTCTTTTTACCCCATGCCTTAGAATCTGGTAAATCATCATCTGACTTTTCTGCTCCATCTAAATCACTATCAGCTATACCTAAATCACTTTTTTCCTCAGAATCAGATTCAGAAAAAGCGTACACTTCCTCTTCACTATCGGAGTTTTGATGTTTTCTTTTACGGAGATTATCTAAAATTTGCTTCTCTGCAGCTGAATATTCATTTTCCGAATCTGATGGCTCATAATTATTTGAATGAATCCTGAAATAAAAACTTTTTTAAATCAATCTATCGCAGGCTCGTTTTTTAATCTATACACACACATAGGACCCGAGTTATGATCTATCACATTGGTTCTAATTTAGTTATATTTAAATAAAATGCTTCTATTGAATCAATTATAGAATCAAATTAAATGCCATAAAATTCATTATTTCGTAAACTTAAAAATACCTGTTTAAATGATAATTGGAATTTCTTACCTTATTTTATCTGCCATATTATCTTACATGAAAAACAAAGTAATAATTTTGCATGTGTTTAGTTTCTTAGGTTAGAAATGACAAATCCAATCATTATAGTCGTTATCATTTAATATAATCATGTATATACATTAACTACACAGCAAACACTATCAATCAAAACACACAATGTAAAAATGCTGTTAATTTAACTTCACAATCACAATTTATAGCTTCATTACTGAAAAATTCGAGATTTACCAATGACTGCCTATATTTTCTTTATTCATAGAGTTTACCTACAGAGTATGACAAAATAATTAAATATAGATTATTAACAACCGCGGCATGAATGTCTTTCTTAGTCAAAAAGAAAATCAATTCAAAGTTCAAAGAGTACGTAAACACTACCTTAGAGCCAAAAAAGTAATTTTTTTTTTGTCTGACCCACCTTAAATATCTATTTAATTAAGTAAGTACAATTGAATAAACCTGACATTGGCTAATCTGTGTAAAGCCATAAAATGAGAAAAAAAAAAAAAGTACAATTGAGGGTATGTAAGAGTATTAAAATAAAACTACATGAAATCTAAAACGTCGTCTCCACCGGAACGAGGAATAGGTAGTAAGTATCTGGTAGGTACCCAAGATTCTGGCAGCATTTCCCCTTTGAATGGCCAAACTAATACTTTGGCCGTAACTGCCAGCTCTACGATCTAGGAAAGATAAAACGTATAATTTATTTAAAAAATATCCCCTTTATACAGTATTTTCCGTAAAAGTTCATTTTATTTGTATAATACAAAGGAGAAAAATAATAATTATACTAACAGAATCCAGGGGCCTGGAAAGGTAGGTATTAGCCTGGAAAGTGATGAAATTTGAAATAAATTTAAAAAAAACATTGATTTTTCTGATAAGTTGTGAATATTTATGCGAAGGTGAGACTTGGGTATGATTTTTCATAGCTACTTCAATAAATCAGAGGTTAGTTTTGCTTTCTATGGTTGCTTTCCCATAAAGTTTTACTTTTTTAATTATAAATTGGCACGGGGTTCTAGCTTTTTTGGGAGCCTTGACAATAACAACAATAACAATAACAATGTCACAAATGTAATGGATAGGTTATGCTTAGAATGTTTATTTAATTTAATATTGTGAACTTAGTTTAGGTATTACAGTGAACATACGTCCATTATAGTATATTATTATATACTGTCAAAACTATAATAAGTTATGGCTATTATAAATATAGCGAAGTTTCTTACTACATTCTTAGTGTTTACACTTATGGAGCACATTGTTTTAAGCCAGAAACGAACTATAGACCCCGATAAGTTATTGCGCTCAAATAATTTAAATGAATGTATGCGTTGTAAAGTTTTAACAGATTCTTTTAATACTTGGCTTGATAGAACTTCCCGCGGGAAACACGAAGGTGGCGACGCTGCTTGGGAGGAAGCGAAATTAAAATCATATGCAAGAAGTGAAATGAGATTAGTTGAAATACAAGAAGGTCTCTGTTCTGAAGTAAGGAAACATAGAAACCACTGTTACGCTCTTGCTGAAGAAGCGGAACAGGTTCTAGAAAAGTGGTGGGTTAATAAGGATAATGATGAGTCCGATTTGCATACATGGCTGTGTATTGAAAATCTTCAGTATTGTTGCCCTCCTAATCATTTTGGTGAAGCATGCACTCCTTGTCCCCATGATGACAACAATAAAATATGTGGTGGTAAGGGAAAGTGCGATGGTGATGGCACAAGAAAAGGAAATGGTACATGTATTTGCAATAAGGGATATTCAGGAAAATATTGTAAAGAATGCTCTAAAAACTTTTATAACAGCATCAATGAGTGTAAGCCATGCCACCGGGCATGTAATGAATGTTACAGTAATGGACCAAATGCTTGTATACAGTGTGCATCCGGTTGGAGTAACAAATCAGGTGCATGTGTTGATGTAAATGAATGTTTAGACCTTTCTATTTGTAAATCTAGTGAATTTTGTAAGAACAGAGAAGGTTCTTATAGCTGTGAATCATGTGATACAACTTGCAATACATGTGTAGGCCCTGGCCCTAAGAATTGTACATCTTGTATTGTATCCGACAATGTTGTGTGGGCAGGAAAATGTATAAGTATTGATCATGAAAGAGACCTGGTAAAGAAGGCACTTATAAAAACAGCTTTTTATTTATGTTTATGCATACTAGTAATATTTATGTTATTTAGAAAATTATGGTATTTAGCATCTTTTGTAGCATTAGTGCTTTCAATTGTAATATACTATTTTGAAAATTCTTCTGATATTAAGTTAATTGATGTGTATTTATATTTAAATACTATAAAATACTAAGGAACCTGTATCAAAATCTAGTAAATAAAAGTTTATTTTAAAGGTGTATTAAAAATACATTTTATTGTGAAAGGTTTATAACTACATTTAGTATCATTTATATACAAAAATTAAATACAATTAACCAAAAGTGTCCTTATACAATATAAACGAATGTTGATGCTCAAAATTATTTAACTAACTTTTTATTAAACAGCTTGTGTAGCAAATATAAGAGACCATGCCAAATGGATGGTCTTTTATATTCGCTTTGTACACTGTATATAAAACACACACAACTGCACTCATTGTGGGTATCCACGCAAAGGAAAATGTTGTAGAAATACAAATGGTGCATCTAATGACATCATGAGTCATATACAAAAATACACTTGAATATCTATAATGCATTGATTTATGTAAAACCAATGTAATTTGATCAAAGCAGAAATACATACAATAAATACAAGTATTGGTTAATAATTGCAGTGTAATATATAAAATATTTTTTATTCATAAGGTATAATAGTGGCTAGTGCACAATTTAATCTACATTTTTAAAAATTTCTGTGATGTCCCTTTACCTTTTTAATAACTATTCTATGGCTTTAGGTTAATGAAAGAAACAAGGTTGCAAATTCTGTAGCACATAAATCCTTAAACTAAATTGGCTGACAAACGTAAATTGGTGGCTATGTAAGTATAGCATTATCAGTGAGCCATTTTTAAAAATTAAAAAATTTGGATAGAATTTTTTTGTGTTTTAAGTTATGTGTCATGATAGTTTTGATCTTTGGTGAACAAGAAAACTTGAATAAGACAAGTCATATTAAGTAATAAAGATATTTTTCTACACTAGGTAACAAATTATAAAGAATAAGTAATAGTGTTAATGAATTCAACAAAATCATTAGAAATTTGAATGAAACATAACTTTGTTCTAAAACTTTTGTTTTTGGTAGCTTTTTATTAAGTACTAAATTAACATCATTAAAAAGATGTAGTTCTGTCGAATTTTTATTTAATTATGTAAAAAATTTCTCTGTTCTCCATCCTCATTAACCGGGGAGAGTGAGATTTGATTACAATTATTAAAAACGTATCCCATATATATCTTTATCAGGGACTATTACTGAGAGCTGGAAGTCTTGACAGATTTTTGTCATCTGACTAGTTTTTATGTTATGAAATTTTCATGGGTTTCATTCATAGAGGAGAAAAATTAATTTACTCATCTTATACTTAGATTTACACTAGTACATAATAACAAAATTCTAATCCTGCTGTCTCTGTCAACGGGGATAACAGAACTACATCAATAAAACTACTTGTAAAAAAAATAAATATGCATGTTGAAAACTAGAATCAGCTAGAATATTCAGACAAAAGATATAAACCGGTAAATAATTATAACTCTAAAACATGCAGCAATTAAAATGCTGCAATATGTAATACAGTCCATTTACAGCTTTATCCAAAAAAAAAAATTAAATTATGCATTCCATTTTCGTTAATATAATTAATTGGTAAGGAGTTTCGCAAAAAGCTAAAATAATCTACAAAGTTATGATTATCAGTCCATTGTATTAAGCTAAAGATTTATTTTTACATTTACGGTCCCTTTTAATACTTTTAATGAATTGTATTTAAACAAATGTACAATATAAGCAAGTCAGTGCTAGACTGCAATGCACAAGGGTCTCCAACCACTACCTAAAAGGTAATGATAAATAATTTAACGTACCAGAATGCTAATTGGATTGTCTGCAAGCATTGCAATGGATTTATACCAATTCACCATATAAGTGTGTTCAAAATATTATTAATGTTCTGATATATTTTTCACATCAAAGTCAAATTAAATATAAAAATTTAATGTGATAATCTTATTTAATTTAATAAATTTCATTCGACGATATTCTTCGCAATATCAGCTGCACTCGCTTACACATTTGGGAAGAAAGATTTGCTTTTATTTATTTCTACTCACTAATGTTTGTGCAAATTATAATTCCTAATAGATACCTACTCAGTCTGTTTGTTTTTTAAATATGGAATGTTTCTCAACGTGGATTTCAAATGTATAAGGCATGTTAAATATTGTATTAATTGTAGTATACAAATACAGTTGTATATAATAATTATATAAACATCTTACGCATGCGTACGCATCGCAATATAATTACAAAAATTAATACATCAACATTCTGATCTTATAAAAAATGAACACTAACTTACGATACAATAAATATTACCAGTTCAATAAATAGGACTGGAAATAATACTAGTTAAGTGGCAACTGTGGAAGTCTTTTATGGCGACAAGGATGTTTCCAAATATTTTCTGTCGATCGTTGTTACACAATCTCGTTTTATTTAAGGCAGCTTTTGTAATTTGCGACGTGAAGTAAGTTTACACAGGTAACAAATAAATAAAAAATCTTTTAAACTAATAAAGATAGATCATCAATAAATAAAATGTATGAAATTTTGAAAAACAATTGCCGGTGTGCGATAATTGTTGCACAAGCTGATAGAGTGGAAATTTTTTTCGCTTGTAAGACTGATGGCTAGGCCTGAGAGGTAGTGAAATCATTCGATATTGAGTTGGGGGTGGGGTCAATCAGTCCAAGAGTTGCGGGGTGTTGCCAGCGTGTGGGCGATGTGCCGACAACTGCTGTGCTAGATGTCGCTGTTGTAACAGAGTGTAGAGAATACCAGCCTGCGCCATAGCGTCGACAGTGCCAGCCGCGAGTTGGTCGGCTCGGAGCTTACCCCCCTGAGCGCTTGGCCGCAGTAGTGTGGGACCGAAAACTGTTGCTAGGTTGTGTAACGACATTTTGTTCTCGCTTTCGTGTTGGTTCACCCTGTTAAAATGTTACAAGCTTAAAAAAATAAGAAGGTAAATTAAACCTCTTTGAATATGTGAATAATAATGCATTTAAATATAAAAATATTATCATAAATGCTTTATTACCTTTTCTTCTCGAGATCGATACAGTGGGAGGAAAAGTGGTATATCACAAAGCCTAAGATAGCTTACCTGTTAGGAATATATTAAACCCATACTCCTAATTCGTTTCTACGTGACATCGTGCCGGAAAGCTAAATCGCTTGGCGACGTCTTTGCCAGTAGGGTGGTAACTAGCCGCGGCCGAAGCCTTCCACCAGACCAGACTTAAGCCGGGAATCGAACCCAGGACCTCCAATTTCATAATACGACAGTGCACGCGCTGCGCCATGGAGGTCGTCAAAAGTTTCTTCATACACAAAGAATAATAAATGATAAACAATCAATCAATGTTGTTATAGAAGTAGACTGGAGTTTGAGAATTATATTAAATAGCCCGTTCAGCGAGTACGGTAACAAATTTGAGATTAAATGAATAGGTGCAAAGTAAATTTCAACTCACTTAACGAAATGATTTAGTAGAAAGTCGATACAATTCTTATTGAGATCTGGCAGCTGTGCGTAACACTTTAGAAGTGCGTGTCGCCTCGTATGCGCCGGACCTGAATCACCTGATGAGCCTCCTCCCTAAAAACGGATTTTCGTTCGTTGCATCATTTCAAAATATGGATGACTCGTGAGAAGGAGTATAAGCGTGTAAAAGGAATTCACTCCTTTTCAATGAGGTATCTGATCTAGTTTAATTCTTTTTATTGCACATAACGAATGCCTGACTTCGAATTACAGATCGGAACAAGAATTTGGTATTAGATCGGAACAAGAATTTGCTATTAAATGAAGAATATTGAGATTAGATAAGGTAGCTGGTCTTCATTTTAACTCGTTTTATTTCTTATCACGAATGCCTGAGTTCGATTTACGGATCGGAACAAGACTTAGGTATTAGATTATACGGTAGCTGATCTACAGTTTAACTCGTTTTATTGCAAACGAGTGTCAAGTTCGATTTACGAATCGGAACGAGAATTAGGTATTCTGTAAAATAAATCTTAATACCAGCCCGGACTAAGACAGTATGACAGCCCTGGCTTAAAACCCTATCTCATATGATAGGCCTGTCGGGCCTTCAACAGATGATCATGAATAAGTTGTAGAAGGAGACATGTTTTACCCGCAACGTATCACGTAGAATAAGGGCCAGAACACGAAGATTTTTAATAATATTTTAAGTCAAGATTGTACTTACATGTGACGATCCCCACGCGCGTAATAACTCCGGATATAGCGCATCAGTAAATAAGGCTTCAGGCAATTCCCGTAAGTACAGTTTTAAAACTCCAGTCACTGAGTGTACATCAACCTCCTTCAATAGCTGCTCCGCTTCGTAGGCATCTAAAATTTAAATAAATACGGATGTATGCTTTTTTTTTCGGACTGTCTATAAGCTGTACAAACCCTATTGGTTGCCACAGCGTAACCGGGCTGTTTGGCGAGCTTCGGAAAGAAGCTCTGCCAGAAGACATTTTGAGCCTAGGGCTCGAGGAAACTAAGGGAACGACTGCCTAAGGGCGCCTCCTTTGAGGCCGAACCTCGGCTTAGGCGACGTTTGGGATAACGGGGGGGTCGGACCGTATGTTACGCTGCTGAGGTCGGCGTACACAACTTGAGATTGAGATAGAAAGAAATCACTGATAGTCAAAGCATATCCGTTCATTATATACTTCGTTAACAAGTAACCAATGCTATATATGAGTACCGCTTTATATGACATATAACAGTGCTGATGAAAATACGCGCGTGCCCTGTACGATACATGGCTCGTACAACTTATGTATTTTAATAATATTCAATTCATACTTTTTTCACGCATTGCAAATGGTATTTCTCTCCACTCTGATAAAATGTACCGCCTATGCTTTAACGTGATCACAGATTAACATATAATTACAATTCAAGGTCATTTCATAAATCCATATTGATGCGTATTGCTAGGAGAGTTTACAGTGAGATTATTACAGTGCGCGTTATTTGAATGTAAAACAATGGGATGATACTAACTTGTCTCGAAGCTCTTCTTAAGGCGGTTGAGGTCTGATGCGCTGCCAGAGACCCTGTAGATGCCCACTTCACCGATACCGCGCCTTTCAACCTCGCGTACGCACGCGCTGATTATGAACGGGATAGTGCGCTTCTCTCGTCTAAAAACATATACGAGGGAGTTCAATAAAAGGATCGAAGAAGAAAAAGAAAACTAGAAGAATCATAGAGAAGAACAGTTCGTATATGTGTCATAAGAAAAAGTGTTCACAACGAAAAGTTATGGCCATCATTTTTTTGTTTTTATCCACTACTAGTTAGACCTTGACGGCAATCTCACCTGATGTGAGTGATGATGCAGTCTAAGATGGTAGCGGGCTATCCTGTTAAGGGTATGGTGGAACTATACTCCTAATAGGTTTCTACGCGACATCGTGCCGGAACGCTAAATCGCTTGGACACGTCTTTGTCGATAGGGTGGTAACTAGCCACGGCCGCAGCCTCCCAGACCAGACTCGAACCGGGAATAGAACCCAGGAACTCCAAACTTTATAATGCGACAGCAAGCGCGCTACGTCACGGATGTCATAAAAAAGTGTCTTGTGTTCACATACATACGTACATAAAACGCAAGTTCATCAAACGCTACCCTAGAATTTCATGCCGTCAAATAAAGGAACACAAAATCAGGGAGTCTATTTCTAACAAAAATGGTCAACACTCACTTGGCCACATGCGTGATCTTGGCGCCAAACAACGCGCCAGGCTTGGCGCTGGGCACGTGTCTCGCGGATCGCTCCGGAGGCAGCACACGCACTCGGAGTGGCAAAGATCCGCCGCCCACGCACACTGTTCTTGAGACACTGTCGCCCACCCAATCGCGTGATAACTGCGAATTTGCAATGCTTTTTTAACCCTTTAATAACTTACAATCATTACTACACGTGCTGTCGTGTGTGAATTTACTCACGAATCTGGTGTCTATTTACGTTGGTTAATAGTTTGCTAGTTAAAAGTTGCTAGTTAGCCAGTGTGCATAACGTCCGCAAATAACTGATAAAATAACCTACAAATAACTGGTAATTTTAGGTAAATTATAACTCATATTCGATATTATTTTATCACTCGACAGTAAAAAAACAATAACCAGATTTTTATTCTGTTTTATTTGATTAAAGCTAACACTGTGAAAAGGTAAGAGTCTGTCAGAGAACCACCTGAGTTTTTCTGTATATACATTTATTTAAAATAGGTTTATTCGATATTATACAACATTTAAAAATATATAAATAAATATTCTTTTCCAAAGTCAACTATCATATTTTAAATAATTTTCACTTTAATATATAAAAACATAAATATTGTAGGATAAAAATAATTATGAAGTGGCATTATGCATGAAACATCCGCGAGCCATAGAGCCCACTTCAGGACGGCCATGTTTGATTGTACGATACGCACACTTCTTTCTTGTAACCATCGATTTAGAATGAAAGTAAATGTGCTGTGGACACAAAAAGTGTACGTATAATATAACAATTTTGGTACTAATTTAATGTATGCCAATTTATACTTAAAAATTAATTAATAGCAAAGTAAAGGAAATAACAAACATTTAAAAAACTTTGGTATTTTATTTCCAAGTGAATCATGTTATTTCTATAACGAGGGGAGGGGGAAAAAAGAGTTTTAAAAATATGTTATTTTAAACATTGATTTGCCATTTAAAGTAAGTATGAACTTGAGTGAAGAAAAACCTATTTCCTTGGTTATGACGAAAATAACTTATTAGATAGTAAAAAGCTGACACTTTCTCTGTTCGATTATGTACAGTATCTACTGATCTTTAAAAGTCTAGATCTTGTAAGAGTTCAAAGCCTACAACAGTTTATTTAGATGTAAGGTTAATTTTAAGGTTGCATGCTGTGGTCATTTCTAGAAAGACACTATCTCGTGTTTGTTATTCTGAATTTTTTTTTTGTTGTTTTTATATAGATAGTGACTAGTTTAATGATCCAATAAAAAAAAAAAAAAAAAACAGTTAAATTGCTGGCTATAATGCAAAACGCACCTTAAGCGTGCACTTCCCCCTTAGTACGGGTCGCGCCGCGTCTTCATACAACAGTAGCCGCAAGTTCTGCGAGCCCTCGAGGTCGAGTGTAAAGCTCTCGTTCCAGCGAGGTTGCGCACTGCGGCAGACCAGTTTCGACTTGGCCTTACGGAAGTAGTGGCCGTATGAGTCTACCTCTACCACTATATAGTAATCTGGAAAGGAATTGAAATAGATTTTTAATAACGTATTTTACGACAGGCGTAAATCTGGCGATCGGTGTCAAACGTCACTATGAACGTCCTTTATGTTTTTTTTTATCCATCACAAGTTAACCCTTGACGGCAATATCACCTGACGGTAAGTGATAATGCTGATGGTTAGAGGAATGGTAAACCCACACTCCTAATTAGTTTCTACGCGACGAACTAACGCTTACTCGTTTGGCGACACTTTGTCGGTAGGGTGGTTACTAGCCAAGGCCAAAGCCTCCCACCAGACCAGACTCGAGTCGGGAATCGAACCCAGGATTTCCAATTTTAAAATGTGACAGCGTTCGCGCTGCGCCATGGAGGTCGTCTAAAAGCCTCTGTTTCCATGTTATTACTGTCGTCACTGCAAAGGTTTTACGTGACCCACCAGAATATTCCTTTTATATCTGTAGTAATAGATTGTACTACTTTACTGATTCCGACCTTGACGTTTATATTACGTCCATCTATATAATGTTAAATTATTGCATATGATACATGGTTTCTGTAATGTGTGATAAATTTTGCAGTCCTTTGAGATTGCATATATATAGAAGAGCTACAGATATGACAAATCGTATACGGAGCTTCTTCTATCTTAATGTTTCGAGTCTAGTATTCAGCAAGTATTAAAGAGGTGACTAGGCAAAAAACAAGGGTAACCGACATAGCTTGAAGGGCTTGCACGCTGAAGCGGCAGTGGGCTGGTCACGTTTGTCGGAGGACCGACGGACGTTGGAGTCAGATGATTCTCGAGTGGAGACCATGTCTCGGCAAACGGTGTGTGAGCCGTCCTCCGGCCAGGTGGAGTGATGACCTCCGAAAAGTGGCAGGCATCGACTGGATGCGAAAGGCCGGTGACAGGATGAGTTGGCGCTACTTCAAAGAGGCCTATGTCCAGCAGTGGATAAATGTTGGCTGATGATGATGATGATTTAGCAAGTTCGACTAGGGTTTGAGAGGTCCTAAGTCCAAAAGCCCGTGCTTATTATAGTTAAAGCCTGCAAACACGCTGAAGCGGTGTGAACTTCAAATTCCTCCTTTAAGATCACTAGCGTCTAGTAGTGGAATAATAACAGGCAGAGGAAGATGACTTGATAACTATTCGTTTCAAGCCTTAACTTACCTGCAGCAGTATCCAGAGGCGCAGTCATTCCTCCAATATGGAGCTGCAAGTCCCCTAGGAGTAGGGAGTCATCCCTTCCACTTCGCAAGAGGTACGAGCCCATGTCCGTCTGTAAATAGCTGCGACAAGCCGTTACCCAGCTTTGCAGTTCCAGCATTGACACCGTACTCGATCCCGCGGGCGGAGCTGATGATGCCTGTATGAAACGCACTCAAATTATTAGAACAGTAAACTTGTAACGCTAACAAAACCTTTATTGTATACTAACTACAGCTTTATTTTAATTAAGGCATGGCGACCTACGTGGCGTCCTGAGTTCGATTCCCCGCTCGAGTCTGGTCTGGTGGGAGGCTTCGGCCGTGGCTAGTAACCACTCTACCGACAAAGACAAGCGATTTAGCGTTCCGACACGATGTCGCGTAGAAACCAATTAGGAGTATGGGCTACCTTATCCCTGACAGCTTAGCCCGCTACCATCTTAGACTGCATCATCACTTACCATCAGGTGAGATTGCTGTCAAAGGCTAATTTGTAGTGGATAAAAAAAAATGGTTTAAAATCTTATTTCAATTGAGACAGTATTTTGCTCGAACAAAACAGTTGAACTATTGAAATTTTGGGACAGAGACAGCTGTTCAAGGTTAACAATTGGTGACCCGCTCCAAAAAAATATACGATTTTTTTTTACCTCCTATTCATTCCTATAATATTCATCTTATTATGTAGAAACTTTTGGAAGTTTATTAAATACATGCCCAGTAAGATTTTCTATAATTAAAAACATTTTAATCCATCCCAGGCAAATTATTTATAGTAAACCTAAACTTGATTCGTTAAGCTCTTAATTAAAACAATTGTCACATTATACTTCTTCGTCGGTGGCCACTGAGATTGTATTAGACCAATAATAACTCTTTCTCCTACTATAGATAGAAGGAGAAAGACCCACATGTAAAGATACATATCTCTTTCTAAATGTGCCCAATGACCTTGAAACACTCAATTCAAAAAATATGACGAATCGCCGGTCAAGAAGTAGCATTTCATATCCACTCTTACCTGTAGAGCATGTATGGAGTCAATCCACTGTGTACGTTCGTATTCCGAGCTGAGGAAGAAAACATGCTGCCGTTGAAGGACGGTCGAGCCGGGGGCGCGTGCTCCCACTCGGAATACCAAGTTTGGTGACGCCAGCACCAATTGCCCTTCTAATTCGGCGAGTTTCTTGCGTTGCTTCTCTGCTGCACCGCGACCGCCGAGTCTTATTTTCTGTATAACAACACGCATGACATATTTTGTATCAATGATACTCCATAAAAGCACCCTCAAGACTTATGTATAAAATAATTACGAAAGAATAATCTTTCTCCCAATACTAACAAATTAATTTTTACAGTACCCTCAGATTAGTTAAGTTTTGTAGTGGAAATTAATTCTTGTACGTAATTCATATCAGACAAAGAAAACTGTTCCTAAAGCTAAAATAATCCAAATTAATTAACCACTGTTGCTTATGAACGCAGCGCTTTCGGGAATGGACAAAATACGTGCCATCGTATCGCAATTTATAAGTATTGATTATATGGAGAAATATAATCAATACTTATAAATTGCCTCACTTTCGCTTCTAAACGATTGATAGAAAGTTTAAGAAAAAAGTTAATAATTATATTTTGACATTTATGCAACCTTACCTACCTACCCTACTCTTTCTAAAGGTAAATTCAAAGCTAGACGTAGACTCTTTGTCAAATATCAAAAAAAAGTAAAAGGTTTCAACTTCAACTTTATCAAGGTAAACTAATGGTCCATTTTCCTTTGATAACATTTTTTTGGACTTTATGATTAGCGCAGAGTTTAAATATCAAACTAAGGGTAGTTAGTGACGCAGTCACGTATACTAACCTTATCATCCTGCGACGCTCTCTCTTCCGCGAGTATGACGTCGCGCACTGTGCAGGCTTGCGACTTGAGCGCCACTATGTTGGCAGGAGATGTTTCTCTTTCCGCGGCAGTGCTCGTTCCTTCATCTTCCACCACCACGATGTCCGGCAGTTGTATGAACCATTTTAGTTCGAAAGTGAACTTATCCCTACCTGACGCCTAAAATATAATATAGTATGTATCGTTTTTAAGCAATTAAAATATCACTTGCTTTAACCGTGAGGGAAAACATCGTGAGGAAACCTGAATGCCTGAGAGTTCTCTATAATGCTCTCAAAGGCGTATGAAGTCTGCCAATCCGCATATGACCAGCGTGGTAGACTATTGCCTCGTTGATCACGATTATAGGTTTTAAACATAGACAACTTTGGAGTTATGACTGCGGCCGCCTTTCGGGGGTAGAGAGTTCGATTCCTGGCATGCTCCTTTATCTTTTAGGGGCTAAACTTGCGAACGTTTCCATTGTAATTTAACCATATTGAAATTAAATATAATTTTCTGCTGCTGAAGGAAAACATCGTGAGGATAACCCGCATGACTGAGAGTTCTCCATAACGTTCCAAATAGCATATGAGTCTACCAATGCCTGACTATTTTATACCTATCATAATGCCGGAATTCTTTAGCCACGTATGCTGACTGAATTGTACATAAGTGCTAATACAAACGGATCTTTAGTAGATCTAAAAAAAAAAAATTGTCGACTGCACTATAAACGTATCTCTAATAAATAAGCCACAATAAGTTGAACATAGTTCAAAAATGACTAGGCGAATTTCAATCTTCATAATTATGGACATGCATATGCATTTAATTAGCTATTCAAAGGGGGAACGCTGCTAGTATTTTCGGAACCTTGCCTAAAGGGGCTCCTTTTAATAATATGTTTCTTTAAGAATTTTAGTTAAAGGTTCAATATAAGGTTTATTTTAAGTTTCAGTTGTTATAAATAAATATGACATATAATTATTTAATTAATTAACAAAAATATGTACTTTGATAAATTTTGCCGTTTGCATTGTTATTTGGATGTACAGTTTGGGATATAATGAAAAAAATGAATAAAATAAGGTACAGGAGGGAAGTTACGTCTATATATGTTACGCTCAAAGTCAACGCGGATGAACCTGTGGGGAACAATTAGTTATAATACTATAGCGAACATTCAAATTTAATACTTATTTACCTTGTATTTGGCACAAGCTATAACGTCATTGAAAAGAAATAGATGCCTAAGTTTTCGATGCCCATCTGATAATTCTACAATGAATGAGTTCTTAACAAGTCTTCTTTGCGCGCGGTCGGCATTCTGTAATAGAAAAAAAACAGGTTTTTTTAAAACGTATGTTCACTGTTCTTCTTTTGCTTCGTCGTAACACTCTTGACAGAGTGGTTGTGGTCTTCACGAGGTAATGTCTTTGCAACACAACATCTGCCCTAGATGTTGTACGCCTCACGAGCATTCGCCACATCTCTCGGCTGGCCGAAAGCCTGGTGTACTCTTTCAAGGAAGCGCCCACTTCATCAAATTTAAATTCAAATAATCTTTATTCAAATAGTCCTTTAAAAGGCACTTTTGACACGTCAATAATTTACATAGTAGTGATTTGATGGTGATTACTACATTCGTAAACTTAAAACTAAAATTATGAGGGTTCCAAACGCGCCCCGGTTTAAGAAGGCCACAACAAACGTCCATCAACGTAATGAATGTGTTCTAATAACTACTGCATTCATATGTTGAATTTGAAATGTTGAAAACTTCACTAGGATTGCATGTTAGAATGGGCATTTTTTAAATCTGTATGGTATTTTATGTTTAATATAAAGTTCTTACCGGAAACATAGATTTCGTTTGTATAATATTGAATTCGTCGAGGAAATGCTGCGTCATATTAAGCGCCTCTGTCAGCATTGCATGATCTGGGTGACTGGCCGGCGTGTATTTAATCAGGTCCTAGAAAACAATATTCATACATTTAATGTATGTTATATGATTAGAAACGGTCAGTGCATAAGTCATCAAGCGGAATTCGTGCGTCAAGTGCTAGAAACGTTGCAAGATGGCAATATTGCTTTCACGTCTCATGTTAATGTATATCTCGAGCTAGTCACGTGCAAGACGAGCATGTTCTTTTGTACATGTGCGATTGATTTGTGCGATAAGGGCTGGAATTATCAATCTAATCCAAAATCTTAAAATAGCTGATTGAATTTACTATTGCCATCTTATTCAAATTCAAAATTTAAATTCAAATAATCTTTACAAGGCACTTTTGACGCGTCAATAATTTACATAGTAGTGATTCGACTGTGGAACTACATTCGTAAACTTAAAACTAAAGCTATGAGGGTTCCAAACGCGCCATGGTCTAAGAAGAAGCCCACAACAAACTTAGCCGGGTTAAAATTCTTACTCTTCTCTGTCGACAAGGATGCCGCTACTGTATTCAGTCTATTTCAAGTATTTGGATTGGATTTATTTAAATTAGCTATGGGTGTAAGTGATCAAGCGACATGGTCTAAGCGCCACACGCGATCTCTCGCGTCAATTTCAAGAATATCGCTTACAAATCGCATTCTAATGCATAACGAGCGCGTTCTTTTGTACACGCGCGACAGGTTTTTGCGGTAAGTCGTCAAGCGACAAGGGCTGTCCGCGACACGCGATCTCCCGCGTCAGGTCCGAGAAGCGTTGCGAGCTCGTGTATAGCTTTCAAGTCGCATTTTAATGCATATCTCGAGGTACTCACGTGCAAAACGAGCGCGTTCTTTTGTACACGCGCGACAGGTTTGTGCAGTAAGTCGTCAAGCGACACGGGCTGTCCGCGACACGCGATCTCCCGCGTCAGGTCCGAGAAGCGTTGCGAGCTCGTATATCGCTTGCAAGTCGCATTTTAATGCATATCTCGAGGTACTCACGTGCAACACGAGCGCGTTCTTTTGTACACGCGCGACAGGTTTGTGTAGTAAGTCGTCAAGCGACACGGGCTGTCCGCGACACGCGATCTCCCGCGTCAGGTCCGAGAAGCGTTGCGAGCTCGCGCACCGCCTTCGCACCGCATCCGTTGCACGCCCGTAGTTGTGGAGGAACGCGCCGTACACGTTAATGTTTTCCGCCTAGCAAAAACTCTTAATTATTTATGATACAGACAAGTTTAACTATATTGTAAATCATTGCAATTAATAGGGTATTGACGTCTTGCTTCAGTTGGTGTTCAATACAATTCCTTGGAAAGACATATCATAGTCAGATAACTGATCTCACTTTGGTCAAAATTGGTCAACTAGATTCCGATACATGTATAGCACATGACCAAAATTTTAAGCATTCGAAACTGGGTAAAAGCTTTCTACTTTTTAGATGTACGAGTACGTTAGATACAAACGAAAATGATATAATAAGTTTAAACTATTACCTACACAACTTAAAATTAATAGTTAATCATAGAAATAAATCAGAAAGTGTTACCATTTTTTTGAAATGAATTCCAACGGATAGGGGTTCTTCCCAACTGGCGACCGCATTTTTAAGACCCTCGAGGAAGTTTTTATGCAGTTCGTGCAACTCCGATATCTTGTAGAATATTGTACCAAACTCCTCTTCAGTTATCACAGGTTGCGACGTTGATAATGTTGCTTTGATAGCGTTCATGTACTGAGTAAAATCAATAAAGGTTTATTAAAAAAAAACAAGTACTTACTTGAGTTCTATTACAGAAGGTCACAATTATTGTTCAATTACGTAATATAAAAAGTTAGATGTTTTAACTGGCTGGACAATTCAGAAGCTTTTCCAAGAGACTAATGACCAGTCGTTTTCATACAAAATGCAAAATTATGTATGGTGATGACAGTCCACTGTGGGATAACAATTTATGAAAAAATTGTTCAAGTATTTCGTAAGAAAAAAAAGTTATAATGAGGTAATAATGAGGTCGTATCGAACCCATCGAACCTATGAACAATGCAGCCATCTTGTAAAATTTCGTGTCGAGTTATGCTCGTAATCTCTACACTCTTAACAAAAATCACTCTAGTCTAAGTTTATTACTAATAGTGTATCTGTATACAAAATTTTATTTTATTTTTTGTTTTATTTTCAACTCGAACCACATTTACAACATTTACAATTTCAAACTTTATTAATTCTAAGCGTAAATAAGTATCATCATCATCATGATCAACCCATTGCCGGCCCACTACATAGAACGGGTCTCCTTTTAATATGAGAAGGGTTTGGTCATAGTCCTCCGCGTTGGCGAGACTTCACATGCCACATGCCTTTGAGAACATTATGAAGAACTCTCAGACGTGCAGGTTTCCTCACGATGTTTTCCTTCACCGTTGAAGCAAGTGATATTTTAATTATGCACATAACTCCAAAAAGTTACAGGTGCGTGCCCGTAAGTATAAGTAACTGTTAATCAAATGTGTGTGTATGTGTGAATATTAATCGTATCATATATGATTCTAAGAATATATTTTAAAGTAATGATAGAAATAAAAAACTCACCTTCTCCATTACATAAAGACATTCCACATACACAGTTTCGCTTTCTATTATACTTGTGACTATACATCGATGCATCGTGAGCCGCTCGGCCTCTGCATTGTTACTTATATTGGATTCCTGAAAAAAAATGTTACCAAACTCTCGTTATATGTTTCAGGAATAGATTACTGTATTGCCGTAAGTTTTATTGTTTTATTACAGATCGATGTATCCCTTACTTCACAAAGTTCTTACAAATATCAAAAAAGTTTTGTTTGTATTTACGCAATTTAGTTTTTTCATTCCAACGTAAATGCCTGCAGAGATTAGAGATTTGGATGTTTGTGGTTTATGATGGTAGTTAGATTACTAAAATTATATCAACTTTTTTTTTATATATTACAAGTTAGCCTCTGACGGCAATCACACCTTTAACTGATGGTAAGTGATAATGCAGTCGAAGATGGTAGGGGTGGTACTGTTAGGGGTATGGTAAACCCATACTAATTATTGGTTTTAACGCGAAATCGTGCCGGAAAGCTAAATAGCTTGGCAACACATTTTTTTTCGGTAGGGTGGTAACTAGCCACAAGGCCGGGAATTGAACCAAAGACCTCTAACTTTTTGAGGTCGTCAAATAAATCAATACGGCAGCAGTCAGTCGCTTGGTGCAGTTTCCAAATGTGAAAATTCGTTATTTTCTGGTTTCCTTAGACTGCGTTAGTAGACCGAAAATCAAAGAGATTATCGTCGACTGTTCAGATATGAATCCTCAAAGACTTCAGTGACGTCGTTCTAAATTAGCACGACTTTATGTCCAGGGGCAAGTGGTAGGCAAACTTAGACTGACCTACTCTCGTTGAAGGCTGCAATTAATGGAGACTTTAATGGAGAATTAATGGAGCCTTTTCTATGTCATATTTTGCATAAAAATATTAAGATGAAATGTAAAAAAACTAAATTTCTTTCTTTTACGTATCAATATTTATTTCACAGTTTACAAAAAGGTTTTTTTACCACTAGGTACATTTTCGTAGATTTCATAACAAACAACGGGAAATCGTATATCGTGAAATAATAGGGCAATTAAACCATGGTTTACAAAACACCTGCGGTCTTATAAGAAGGGGAAATGTGATTTATGCATTGACTGCCCTTTTAAAGTCACTTTTGTTATTCGGTTATCATGTGTTTCTTTGCATTTGCATTATTGTGTTATTTTGTCTGATGTTTGTTGCTTAACTCAGAACAAAAGATGTGGTCACCAATTATCTACATTTGCATTAATTATTTCTTAAAGTTTGCAAACGGGCAATTTGGAAGTAAGTAATGAAACGTAATATTTAATCGGGAAAATTCTGAACCATAAGATTATTATAAATTTTCGAACGGCTCACAAAGCGCTAATATGCTTAGCTAATATTTAAACTTTTGCAATCTACAGGTTATGAGATAAAGCAAATAGACCTTACACCATTACATGATGCTATTATATTTAAAGATATCGCGGAAATCATAAATGATTTCGAAAACAATTGGGTGAGTTAAAAAAAAATCAAAATCAACTGATTAAAAAGTTTAAGGGTATATCTACATTTATTAATTTTACATTTTAGAACCCTCAATTGACCGAAAACATATTCATTGACAGTGATAGTAATGAAGATACTGATTACCTGTTATCAGAATATCAACATTACTTAGATAAAGCACATAAACAGAGTATAAATTATATTGAAAGATCAAAAGGTAAAAACAAAGTTCCACAAATGCAGCATGAAAAATATACAAAGATGAAACAAAATACGCGAAATAAATATGATGTTTCTAACAAGTACTTTAATAATAAGTACAGACATTCTTCATTTCTAGAACCGTTTAATTTATTTATGCCACATAGTGCCAAACTGGATAACAAACCTGATTTCACTAACCAACCACAAGATTACAAAGACGAGACAGCCAATATTCTAACGCAGATAAATAACGAAAAAGATTTCCTTAATTTGATTCCCACCATTTCAAACCTTAAGAAACATTCATCATGCTATTGCAAAGTCAACGAAATTCCTTGCAAGTGTAGCTGCAAACAATGCTTTATGCTGAATGATTCGTTGCCCACCCAAAATATAAAAAAGTATGATAATCAGAATATATTTATTGAAAGCTTTCCTGATACTTCAAAATATGCACTGCATAATAAAAGAAATAATCTTGACGAAGATAAACTTAATATACGCATAAAGATTGACGTCAAACTGCCAAAAATATTATCAGAGTTTATAAATAAGTATCAGAATCAATACAAAACTATAGAAGGAGAAGGTATATTGTCTAAAGAAGTTGTTTCAACAATAAATCTACCATTTCCTCAGCAAAATATTCCAATTCCGATAAAATTACTTGGTCTAAAAAAAATGTATAACAGGCATCATAATTCTGACGATCATAAAATTACTTTTCACAAAAAAAAGAAGTCGCGTTTAGGTAATAATATTAAAAAACACATGGGCAAGAAAATAATAACTTTTCAGGGTATTAAACTAGACCAAATAATGGAGCACAACAACACTGAAAATAAGAGACTTAGCAGCAATAGTAGTTCTGTGGATTCTCATGATAAAGGAATTGAAGAATCTAAGCTGCAAACAAATAAACCTGAAACTGAGAAAGTAACTAACGATGTAATGAATCAAACAGCATCAGACTCTCCTTTAAATGGTATAAATAATTCGATTAAAACAATTTATTTAACTGTTAACATAACTAAAAATAATGACAATGACACAAGTGAGTCGTTAAAAATAGAAAACAGTATAGAAACGGATTTTGTAGACAAGAACAACAAAACCACCGTTGAACCACTACGTTTAAAACGTGAAGCATGGGAGAAAAACATTACATCCGTTTCTAGAAGTAACAAAAATTTTTCCGGAACTAATGTGCTACCTCGAAAATTAAATCATAGCAATCATACAAAAGAACCAAAAAAATATAATAAAACAATTGAGGGAGAAATGGAAATATTATATTGGCCGATTGAAAGGAAAAATGTTACGTTAGTAAAGTCAAAAAATATAACAGCTTTAATTTTAGAAAGAGAAACCAAGAAGGCAAAGCTAAACATGACTCAAGATAGAATACGTAGTAACCGAGCTATGGTACTGGAACACGCAATATTCGGAGATGTGGACTGGAATGACGTCGATACTGTAGCCCCTGTATTCATGTCTTTTGTTGGGAAATATATTAAAGGAGTTTTAACCTTTTGCTCACAGACTGTGTGCCACTCAATGAAGTGCGCCGACAAAACATGTCTCCACAGAATTTGTACACCGGATAACCGATTTAATTATAAAGGACACTGTATTGGAAATAAAGATACAGGTAAGATATAATGAAATGAGTGAATTTATTAGGTGACCAAATAATTTATTCAGGATTGACGTTTATTGTGTTTTCAGATAGTGTAGCTGCCATGGAATCGATCATGGATTTGCCATCAAACATTGGTGTCGAAATTGTAGATATTTTACGAGACAAAATGCTGGGAAAAATGTATGGGAAGGCCACTCTCTGCATTTTATCTAAATGCAGCACTTTTATAGCGTCTAAGAAAAAATTTCAGATATCAAAATGTACTAGTAAAGATCTAACTTCCCTAGGACATTGTCCAATAGTGAAAAATGTTACAATTACATAATCGTTGCCTAACTTAGTACTGTAAACAAACCGCAGCATAAAGCAAACCAAGATTTTGTATTTACAAACATCAAGTATTGTACTCTTATACCTCAGATAAAAAGCTAGCATACCTTGTTGTTTATCTTTAGCTGTTACAATGAAATCAGTTAAAGCAATTTCTATAGAATTAGTAAGAACAATGCTACTTGTGGTTTTATCGTGTTTATTACTTAAAACAGTCCAAGTAAGTTTCGGTTAGTATACTTAGTAATTTCGTGAAATAAAAAAGTACCTAATTTTATCATAGTTTAATTTTTTAACGTAAGTAATTAAGAAAAATTATTAGAAATGTGATTGATTTATTTAAATTATTTAACAGTTCAGTAGCATACAATTATTAGTTGTCTCATTATATGTGTTTATTTGCTATTTATGGTCTTTGAAGATGGATGGATTTTATATGTATCCTACGCGCGGCTGAGCCCATTTAATTTCTACAGCTTTGCAGCCTGCAAGAAAAACAAAGGAACGCTTCAAACGAACTTACGGGCAACAGCTTTTATAATATGTTCCTATGGATATCCTATGTATGGCTAAAGTACTGTGTCAATTTATAATGTTGTTATAAAACAAAGATGAAAATGTAATTTCAGAAAAAGGAAGAATTCTATCTTAGCCCGTGGACATCGATAAAAAAAGCCGAGCCAAAAATTATTAATTTCGATTCTAATGGTCACCCAAGATTGGAAAATATATTCAAAGATAAAATTATTAGATTCAAACATATAACCGATTATATTAAGAACCATAAAAAAAATCTTTTCCTCCGTGATGATGATTACAAAGATTGGAATTCAACTTATGTTGTGGATGCAATAAAAAACTTTATAACAAATTACTTGAAGCCACAAAAGAAATTAAAAGCATTGACGAATTGCATAAAGGACCTAAATTTATGCAGATTTTTATTCTGCCCAAACATAACCCAGAATTGTATTCTGTGCGAAGTTCATACCAATAATAATTATGAGAATTCGACTAACTGTGAAACCTTTAATACAACTTTTTTGATTGATCACGGTATCTTCAATCAAGGCTAGCAAGAATATTTACTGAATACAAATAACAGAGTACTTATGTAAAGTGGTAATAAATAGAATAAAAGATAACTATGCACATTTAAAACTGGCGCAAACACATAATAATAGTTCTGTGCGAAATTCAGCAAAGAATACTTAATATTAATAAGATTTAATAATTTTAATTAATTGACGAGCTGTGATCCTGAACTTTTAATTGATTATATAAATCAAAAGTTTCAGTATCACAGTTCGTCAATCTGCATCTGTAGATGTTTCTTTAATTAGGCTAAGGATTTAAATGTAAATAATATAGCATAGATAATAAAAGTAGTATATATATAAATGCATAGGTATTTGAAAGTTGAAATAACAAGTGAACTAAAATAATGGAACTAAATTATGGGATGATTAATAGTGCAGTGGTATGTTTCTTAGTAACTCATTAAGTAAACATTCCCGAAACTGCCTTATCTCATAAGAGATAGGGACATAGCGGAGCTTACTATAAAAGACGGAGGTGGGACTATTCAAACATTTATTATTTGTTGCACCGCGTAACCTGTCATAATGTTCAGTTCTAGGAGTCTCATAACAATTTTTGTTTTGTGTATAGTGCACCAATCTATAAGCAAACCATATTCACGTGAGTATTAACTACTATTTAAGGAATATTACGTTGAAAGTCTTAAAATTCTATCAATTGCGAGAATACAATGATACATCACTTGCAGATAACGTGTTTGAGGGACGCGGTGTCGGCTCCACATTATGGGGTTGGATAACGTATCCCTTTTCGTGGTGGAGTTCTGATATCAATGAAATACCATTCGAAACCAACACAGGTATGGGATTGAGTAGGTTTGACGCATATAACTCTGTAGAAATTGGAAGGTATAATGTGAGTTTATGGTGTAACGATCAGACGTGTACCACTATAAAGTGTGATAGATTCGGTTGCGTGAACATCACATGCAATATGTATGATACTGATATAACTGGAGAATGTAGAAGCTTTAACACCAAAGTAAAACCAGAGGAACCAACGACGCCTAAATCTCCTGAGACTTCTTCAAAAAAACCACCACAATCCTTGGAGGCTGAAACAACGTTGAAACCGACCGTAATACCAAATACTGTTACAATATCATCTACCGAAAACGATAGCATCCAGGGTACTGAAGATCGTCCGCTGGAATTAGAAGCAGTTTTATCATCTATGGTCACTGAAAATATAGAAAAGGAAAATGCGCCTGCATGATTTCTCAGCGCATTTTAAACCAGGTAAAATCCAACTCCATACTAAACTGAATACGTTGTTTTATTTTGAAACAATTATGCTTGAGTAATTGTGCGCAAATTTGTGCAGCCGAAACCGCAATTACTGATATAACAGTAAATATAGATTTCTATATATAAGATTTGTATTACTAATATATCTAAATGCTACTTCGTACTTCTATAAACAGCATCTTCTAATGAAACTGTTATTTTTTTTGCAGATGCTATACCAAGAAGTGACGCCGCAAGCAATTTTTTAAGTTTTGATTTAGGAACTATTGTGTCGGATTATATTCAGCATTTTTATATTGATTATGTGACAAAGTTAACGAATAGTTTAGTTAATAAATTAAACATCGATTCCTATTGTTTAGATGGAATATGTTACTTTTCACGATGTCAGTACCACAACTGTGAAGTGGAGTTTTGTAAGTACCACATAATCACTGGGGAGATGAAATGTACGTCCGACAAATCTTTTGTTCAGGCCAAGCTTAACCTCCAAGATAGACTTGACAACATATTTGAAATAAATGGGCATAATTTTAGAAATAACATGGAAGAGAATGAGGTAAATATTAATAATAAATAATAATTATAATTTATCAGTTGTGTTTTTATTTCAAAATACTGCAGTGTATTACATTTTTATATAAAAAAAAAATATAAAACAGTAAGAAAGGTTGCGATATAATTGTAAATAAGGTAAAAACTTTACAGCATTTATTTAAAGATAAGCGATTATCATAAGTAACATGTCGGCTACAAATATGTTGTTTTTTTTTTATCGAATTGAGCATTTTTAAATTAGAAACGGCCCGAAGTGCAAACTTTAACTGAATACATAATAAATCAATGATTTCGTATTGACAGAATTACAGAAAAATTTGATTGTTATTTGATCTTATTTTCATAACACCTACTTCGATTTTAACAAAAACTACATAAAATGAAGGCAAAAGGCTGTTCGGGCTTACGTTGTAAAGAGTACAAATACCCCATCTATGAAAACTATAGCTAAATACTGATATGATCTATTTTATAAAATTATAATAATTTCAGTACAGTAAAAAGATGTTTTCACATTGTGTGATTTGACATCACATTTATACTTGTATGTATGTGTGTGCGTGTAAGCGTGTGTGCAAATTATTATCGAAGAACTTAACGAAAACCTTTTCATTTTTCTTTTATAAATAAACAAGTAGGTACATTATTAAACACTACACGAATTTTCAAATTTGAATAGTATATTACTAATACCATTTGCAATGGACCTGTCTCAGTTGGGAAGATGTAAGGATTCTAAGATACGTCCATTTCATATAAGGCTTTAGGAAGTTATGGAATAAAAAACCTCTCGTACAGCTATACAAACATACATACATGAAATTAAAAAACATTAAAATCCCTTTTTGGGCAACCTTTGTAAATAGGGACTGACCTGGTGCTGAAGCTTTCTCAATACAGGTGGCGTTGCTCCGGCCTCGGTGTCGGATGAAATGGTTCGCAACAGAAGAGGGGTGTCGCTTGAATCGGCCAGCTCAGAGCTCGTCTCACTGGGCTCCGTACCTTCGCCTGCTTGTCTGAGAAGATAAATCGCCTACTTAATAAAGTTATCACTTAGCAGAACACAGATCACTCCCATACAGTAAAGGATAACAAGGCGCGTATTAATATAGCGACATTAAGTCAAGAACTCAAAGGAGCTCAAGATTTGTCTGAAGAATCGCAAGCATTAACGAATTTTATCACGTTAGTTATGATAACCGGAACTGACAACTTGAAGTAAATAAGGCACAAGTTGGCACCGACTATACAATTGACTAGTTACGGAATTATACTGAGAATTTCCTTGCAAATATATAAAGATATAAAATGCATTTACAAGTTAAGGCACCTTCGGGACTATTTGATTATGATTGATTGATTATTGCAATTCCAACCTGATGAGTACAAGCTTTGATAGCCTAGTGGTTAGGGCGTCCGCCTCCTAATCAGAGGTCGGGGGTTCGAATCCGGGCACGCACGCACGCACCTCTAAGTTTTCAAAGTTATGCATTTTTAAATAGTCAAAATATCACTTGCTTCAACGGTGAAGGAAAACATCGTAAGGAAACCTGCATGCTTGAGAGTTCTCCATAATGTTCTTATGTTAATGTTCATAAGGAAATACATACTAAAGATTATTTACAGCGAGCAAACGGACTACACTACTAAATTTAATCGGCCATCGGAAGACTTTTTTAGAATAGAAAAAAATTATAACACCAACACTCGATATATATAGAACACATATGGAGTAATATATTAATACTTAATCATTACATTTTAAATTAAACTACTAATTCCGAGTCGCGCAAATAAAAAGCTACTGACTCAGCTAAATGTTGTGGATAATTTATATATAAAATATAAATAAAAATATAGAAAAAAAAGAAATTTATAAGGGTTTTTTCACATTCGGTTTTTTGTATATTCAGATTTTTTTTTTTTTACGCACTACAAGTTAGCCCTTGACTACTATCTCACCTGGTGGTAAGTGGCGATGCTGTCTAGGATGGTAGCGGGCTGACCTGTTAGGACTATGGTAAACCCATGCCCTTAATTGGTTTCTACGCGACATCGTGCCGGAACGCTAAATCGCTTGGCGACACGTCTTTGTCGGTAGGGTGGTAACTAGCCACGGCCGTAGCCTCCCACCATTATTATTACTCCAGTCGTAAAGGCACATTATGAAAGTAAAAATAATGGTTCAATAAACTGACTGACTAACAAGATAATTTTCAATGATAATTCACGGTAACCAAACTATTTTTAATGAAGCGTTTCCGTATTTCGTTCACTAATTAATTCATTACAATATTTTTCGACCTACATACTAAAAGATCCATTTAGTCGCTGTGTGACGTACTCGTAATTTGAATTGGCCAAATGTGTAAGTTATATGCATAGACCTAGTCTACACTTGGTCTATGTTTTTTTTTATCTACTACAAGTTAGCCCTTGACGGCAATCTCACCTGATTGTAAGTGATGATGCAGTCTAAGATGGTAGCGGGCTAAAATGTTAGGAGTATGGTAAGCCCACGCTCCTAATTGGTTTCTACGCGACATCGTGCCGGACATCGCTAAATCGCTTGGCGACACGTCTCTGTCGGTAGGGTGGTAACTAGCCACGGCTGAAGCCTCCCACCAGACCAGACTCGAGCTGGGAATCGAACCCAGGACCTCCAACTTTATAATGCGACAGCGCACGCACTGCGCCACGGAGGTCGTCATCTAGAATAACAATATATTAGATTTTTTTTTCGGACTGTCTATTAGCTGTACAAACCCTATTGGTTGCCATAGTGTAACCGGGCTGTTTGGCGAGCTTCGGAAAGAAGCTCTGCCAGAAGAAATTTTGAGCCCTAGAGCTCGAAGAAACTAAGAGAACGACTGCCTAAGGACGCCTCCTTTGAGGCCGAACCTCGGCTTAGTCGACGTTTGGGATGGCGGGGGGGTCGGACGGTGAGTGGTCTGTACGTCTCCGAGGCCGTGGATGGATGGCCGTGGCCCACGTCCGGATGACGAAAGATAGCGGAGACCTCGTCTTCGCCGGCGAAGACGGTGTGTAGCGTATGATTGTGTGGTATGTGGTACGAGTATGTTGTCAGTAGTCATCTGATCGTCAGCGTCATGAAGGATTTGTTTCGGTCTCCTCTTTCGGAGAGGAGCGCTTAGGTCGGGGGAGTAAAAGAAGCCGCAACTACGAGAGGGTTGGGGTGTCGGATTGATGTATACTAGAACTCACTGTATGAAGTAGTGTATGTTGACGTAGTTAGGCGCGGTGGCACACAGCGGCGAGTCGGGGGCGGGAGGCGCGGACGCGGTACACGTGCTGAGCGGCAAAGTGCTCGTGCCGCTTGACCCGTCCTCGGTACTTGAACCAGCTCCTCCTACGATAATAACGAAATCAGATTAAACCTTACTTAATAATAATATAATAATAACACACTTTTTTTTTCAAACGGTGTTAGCCTGTTTAGGGCGTCAGTCTCCTAATCAGAGGTCGGTCGTTCGAATCCGGGCACGCACCTCTAACTTTTCGGAGTTATGTGCGTTTTAAAAAAAAATGAAAATATCACCTGCTTCAACGGTGAAGGAAAACATTTTGAGGAAACCTGCACGCCTGAGAGTTCTCCATAATGTTCTCAAAGGCTTGTGAAGTCTGCCAATCCGCACATGGTCAGCGTGGTGGACTATGGCCAAACCCTTCTCATATTGAGAGGAGACCCGTGCTCTATAGTGAGCCGGTAATGATTAACACACTTTATTTCTCACACATACTAATAAAAAACATACATAAAGGACACACAATAATTTACATAAATAGTAATAATTATTAGATATAGGTTACTTTCAAAGAACACTTACTATTTGTAGAAAGATAACGAAGTCCGATATCTTACTATAGTACTTAGTATCAGCTAACTTAGCAATGAAAAGGGATAAAATGTTCTAGGTCACCTTACATAATCGGGCAATAAAAAATCTCCTGCTTATGCTAGCAGTGCTGGTGGTAAGTGATTATGATGTCTAAGGACTACCTATTAAGGTGCCATAGCCATACTCCCAATAGTTTTCTACGCGTCATCGTGCCGGAACGTAATAATCTTTGTTGGTGGGGTAGTGACTAGCTACGATCAACGCCTCCCACCAGACCTGACTCGAGCCGGGAATCGAACCCAGGACTTCCAACTTTATAATTCGACGGCGCACGTGTTGCGCCACGGAATTCGTCAATTTGTTATTTGTCAGTAGACAAATAAATGGACGTATCTAATGAATCGTAATAGGTAAAAAAATTCACAGCATTTTGTATTGTGTCCTAGCTGCGCCCGCGACTTCGTCTGCGTGGTATTTTACAAAAAAGGCAGCCTTTTTGAAATTATTTCGTTGGTGGGAGAAGTGGTGGGAGGCGCCCGACGTGATGGCCCAGTGGTGGCATGCGCGTGAGCTGCGCGCGGTACTTGTACATTGTAACATTATTTTTCTAAAATAAAAGTAGCCTAAGGTACTCCTTATTACATCAGCGATCTTACTTACAAAATCGATCCAGCCATTTCAGAGATTAGCCGGAACAAACAAACAGACAGACAGACAAAAATTGTAAAAAAAAATGTTTATTTTGTGTATATACCTAAATTAGTATATTCATAAATTTACTACATATTCATAAATATGTAGTAAAAAACGGTTATTTCAATATTACAAACAGACACTCCAATTTTGTTTATATGTATAGATAACTAGCTATATATCTATAAAAACTAAGAAAAAATGTCACAGCTATTACGATAAAAATTACTGAATGAAAGCAGTGTTTATTTGTTGTTTTAACTCTATCTTAATTATGTTAATACTATTCAGTTATTCATACTGCAACTTGGTACGGAAGTCAACTTGCACTTAACTCGTTGTTGCGACGACGTGAATTCTACACAACGCATTTAGAGTTCATTTGTATCATACCTGCTTGTATATAAACATATTCGCCGTCATTAATATCGACCGGAACTTGATCGTAATAAGGCTCGTCTTCGGTCGTTGGCACGGCGGCTGGTATGCTTTCCAATGATATTGGAGCGGATTTATCATCAGACACTTCGGGTAGGTCAGGAGTTGTCGATGTCACTTCTTCATCTATAGACCTGGGGGTCGCAGCACCGCCCGAGCGTTTGCGTTCCGATGACAGAGAATTTATAGATTCGTAACTTTTGACCTGTAGGACAAAGTTATATTCTTTAAAAAGAAAAATGAGTTAGGTATGACCTTTCAAATACAGGTATTAAAAATTAAAAAAAAACAATCGTCAATACGCGTTTGTATTTTATTTCTATGTTATGTTGTTAAAACGTTATATATACGATGTTATAAAACGTTTTAAACTAGCAACAATCGCACCTCGGATTAACCTCATTGGTTACGATATTGCCTCTGCGCAGTTTTTTTAGATTTTTTAATTTTATGTAAAACGTACTTTACTAAATAAAGCAACGAAGATTGATAACATAAAAAGTTTACAATAACATTTAAGGCGTTAAATACGCCAGAGTATATACTATCAATCAAGTAAGTATCTACCTACTAATGATTTTTTTACAGAAACTTTCGTAGCGAGAATTAAATTCGTATTATAAACTACTGCAATGATATGAAATTCCTGTTATTTTTAATGAAAGGCGAGTATAACCTTAGGGTATAGCTGATATTATTAACATACGCGTGTGATATAATCAGCTAGTATGACTAACTTTATAATTGGTTGATTCATATGTTATTTATAATGAGAACAATGAATGGTAGGCACGCATAGGGAAAACTGTGAATTAAGTCAATAACAACGTAATTTATTCTACGCACGGCTTCTGCTTTGTCGCAGAGGTGTAAGCATCACCTCGCATATCAGATGGATAGGATTTGGTAGCGCTTGCTTTATAATGACAGGGATGCTTTAATAAGTGATTAAGGTTATCTGATGTGTTAAGAAAAGTTATGCGTGGAAAAAATATTATAATATGTTTAAATGCCATCTCTTCTTTGAGAAATCACATACGAATGGGAGAAGACGGGCGGTAAGGCTAGTGTCTTAGACACTATCGTCACCCATCGGCGCGACTAACACACCCCTGAATAAAAAGAATGACATAGCTATTTTTTAAAGGGTTTTTATAAAAGGATGGCCAATTTCGCAATTTAAGTTTCCGCTTCTTGTCCCTCGCTCCTTATCCTCCATTTTTCCTAATGAGTCAATTCATTGGTAGTAAAACATAATTGTATTAAGTAATAAGTATTTAAATTAATAATACTAACTCTCTCGCTAATGGATGGTGTTGAGGCTCGACTGCCAATAGATTCCCGAGACTCTGCATTACGAAGTCTCCGCCCAAGTGGTGAGGGTGGACTATCCTCCACCAAGCCTGTTTCAGGTAATGATGCGCCTCTTTTGTTAAAAACTTTTGGAGGTGGCCTACAAACATGTTAGATTATGAAACACTAGGTACATGAAGATATTTTTTAATGAAGCATAAGGTACGGCATTAAACGGGACCATTCCAAGATCTTTCACGCCAAATCAGACATATTTTCGCGAGCCTAACTTTAGAAATACTTTTTAATATTTAGAATATAGAATACTTTTTATTCTGCGAACACAAACACAACAAATGTGCTTGGGCAAGGTCTATTGCATGGAATGCTCGCAACCAAATGGCTCCCGGTAGGCACCAACCATAATTGTAGTACTTACTTTGGGGGCACTTTCTTTTTAGAAGAGGATGTTGCCTCAGTGGAACTACTCTCTGATGATTGTGGCGAGTCATCTGACTTCTTGGCGGCATTCGCTGCAGCTTTCAAACCATTCACTTCAATAACTGTTACAAAATCACCTGCTTGTGATGCTGGACGGGTTTTATTTTGAGTTTTATTAGTTGTTTCTACATCTACTGAAAGATATATTAAAACTGTATTTGAAGGCAAATTTATAACTTTTAAAAACCACAAAAATATTGCAATTTGTTATATTAATTATTATATTTAAGTGTTAATAAATCTCCTGCTAAAATATTGTGGGCTTCTTCATAGACTGGGGCGCGTTTGGAACCCTCATTGCTTTAGTTTTAAGTGTACACATACAGTTATCACCATCAAATCACTACTATATAAATTATTGACGTGTCAAAAGTGCCTTTTAAAGGACTATTTATTCAAGATTATTTGAATTTAAATTTAATAACTTACTACCAACATACTATTTAAAGTAACAACACATGGCAGCCATATATCAGATATGTTTCATATGCTCTTTAAAGCAGTTACTACGTCCATACTACTAGTACTATTCCCGTAAAGATAATCAAATCAGAGATCAAAACATTAAGTTATCTTTAAGCAAGGTTTTGAGTTAAAACAGTTTTGATTTATAACAGTATCACAACTGCTTTAAATCAAAATGGATGCAACATATTACTAACAAACAGTTAGTAATATGTTGCATAATATGTTAGTAATATGTTTAGGATCATGATTGCACATTTCATCAATAAAAGAATTACTCGTACAATAGAATCAAATGAAAACTGTTTCTCATATATCCTACCATTATTAGCAATGTCAGTTCGCTGTACAATTTCACTGTTGCATCTTCTTCGAGCTTCTGCTGCAAGGTTAGATGACAGTTCATTTATACATTGATTCACGGAACTTCGCTCCGCAAAGTTAACTGATTTACTTCTTAAATGAACTTCTTCACATTCTAGAGCTTCTATTGAATCATCACTCTTTAAACTTGCTTCACTTTTCTTTGATAAGGAGTCAAAGTCCTGGGTGTAAATAAATATAAATAAATGTAAAATAATGGTAGTTATCACACTCACTAATATTAATAATGTAGCTCCTTAATGTATTATATTGTATATCCATCTCAAAAAAATGGGGTCACCTGATTGTAAATGATTAACGCTGAACATTTCATCCATTGATGCATTGCTAGTAGAACCAATCCTACTATTTGGATTCAACTGGCAATGCATCTATGAGTACAAATTTCTATGCAGAATAATATCAAATGCTAAATTACTTGACAGTGTTTCCTTGCCAGAAAAGACAACTAGCCACAGCAAACTCACAATGTTTTATTTCAAAAATCATTCCAAAATCAAAACAGGATTTTCAATAATTATTGGTAGTAATATTAATCCATGCAAAAAGAAAGTCATTTTAACATTTAGACAATCTTATATAGATAGTCCCTTGCCATTTAACGCATGTATATTTTAGATAATAATGAAAAATTATAATAAAATAGATACAAAAGAGACCCAGGGATTTTACATCTATTGGTACACATAAAGGCCTCCAGTTTTGATAAATAACATTATATGAAGACTCTTGGTTAAAATATGTAAAACAGCTAAGTAGCTAATTAGTACTAATTTATAATTCATCAGTGTTAAAGTAAGGAACCTTATTTGTAGTCAGTTGAGATTTGGACTATAAAAAAATTATGAATTACACAAGTGCCCTTTTAACAACATGGGATACTAACCATATAGTATACACGATGATAAATAACTAGTAAGTAAGAGACTTTAGTGAACTGTATATATTAATTGAGTATGTATGTCCAACGAAATTTGATTTATGCAGTTGTATTTTTACAACATATAGAACAATTAAGTAGCTTATTAAGTAATTTTAAGATATATAACAAGAAAGTTTTATTTTGTTTTCTATCCCTTTTGTAGGCAACTTGTGATTCCTTCTGTTATACTTCTCAACTGATAACAACAGGTACAATTTCAAAGATATTCTGAGTTGATTCATAATGATCATTTCCCAGTGTGGAAAATATGTTATGAAAAAAGTTGTTATTACTAATGCCAACAGGATCCAGGCTGTATCTTCTGATCAATAATTACAGTCAATGATTGTTAATTGTCTTTTTAATAGATAAAGAACTGAACTAGAACTGTGTTTGTACTTCAGGACCTCAAATCCTGCAAACCACACATAAGGTGAGGCCAGTACATTCAGAAATACATTAATTAAAAAATCACATAATTCTAACTAGATTTTGTTTAAATTAAGCTTAAATATGTGTATACAAATAGGCCGTGTCACTAACTTCTTCTTAGATTTATATTACTAAAATGAACGTAAGATAAGACATTGATTTACCTGCTTGCTATCAGATGCCTTATCATCATTCGTGTCAGCCCCCGAGGGCGGTTCCGTTCTACTTCCCTGTATCGCTTTGTGCTTCTCGACGTCAGACAGTAAAGTTTCTAAATATTCAACGTAGAATTCTTCTTTTTCTAACTCCTCCCTAAGAATAGCTACTTTCTGTTTATGTTTGGCCAAATTGGCTCTCACATCTTCTTCCCAAGCGGCAGGTAATGCACTCTCTGGAAAACGTTGCACCCACACACGTTGAAAATCCCCGAAGACACTCATCTCTCACAAAACGATTTCATGTCAATTTTATGTTACAGTAAGAAATCACAGTATTCCTCAGCGATAATATATCAGAAATTCTGTCATCGCGAAACCATTTTTTATGACACCACAGATCAGCCCAGAAGTTCACACCACAGACTCTTTCGTACTATTTTTTTTTTATTAACTAGCTTTGCGCCTTCGTAATTACTAGAAAAAAGAAAACACTAACTTGTAATTATAAATTAAATAACTGCAGAATAGCTCTGAGCTTGTTCACTAAAATTATACGTATGACAGACGATGATAGATGACAAGTTTAGTAAAACAAACTGTAAAAAGTCAAATGAGTCGAACATATGTACTAAGTGGTATCATATTAAAACTACAGGAACTTTATCGATAAATGGTATCATTTAATACTATACACGTACGTTTTAATCTGTTTCGACCAAAAGTTAGTAAGCTCTACGTTCAGTATAGGTATATGTACCTATATACCTAGATTGTATAATCTCTAATCTAAGGATTTGATTCAACTTGATTGTGACACACGAGTGACATAGACTCTCCATAGACAAGTCAGCCAATAAAACTTGTGAGTGACAGACGACAGTTATCTACAATTGTTGAGTTTTGACAAATTGAATGTAGGTATTAGACCAGAGTATTGAATTCAAATGGCTGAAAAATAATTTGATCTTATAATTTACTTCGTGCTTAGAGTAAATGAAGTGCATGTTGCAAAATGGATAAATCTTATGTGAAATCAGTCTTAGAGGGGCTAAAGTCCTCGTCTTCTAAACGCATTCAGGAGTCTCTTGTAAAAATTAAATCGACGATTATTATAAATGATAAAGGCATTAAATCATTTCGAGAATGCGGTGGCATCGAATATTTACTGCCACATTTACGTAAACCAAATGAGAGAATACTTGATTTATCCCTCAGTATTCTTGGTAATGTGTGTTTGGAAGAAAAGAGCAGCTTATTGGTAAGTCCTATTGTTTATTTCATCTTATAATTCGTATGGATTTTAGTAAGGACTAATTAGCTTTTTGAATTGGTCAATCCTTACACCTGGAATGTGGCTTCTTGCACAAAGATAGTATTTGACAATATTTGAGAACAGAACTACCCTGAGTATAATATAAGTTTGTATATAATTATTCATGACCATCTTAAAAATATCAATATTTCAATATATATTTCCAGATAACACATTTACTTATTCTTAAAATATCATATTTAAGTAGAACCTGGTGTGATTTTTAAAATAATATTTGATAATTTATTATTCCCCAATTAACACAATATTACAATTAAGATTCCCTGTATTCAGACTAGACTACCTTGTTAGAAATTATTATTATTATTTTTTTAATTTCTCTATTCTTTTTACCAATAAAATGTTATAAGTACTGGAAAGCTTTAGATTTTCATTTTTAGACAACATTTTTAAAACCCTAATCAATTGAGATAATCTTCTGGATGTCTACAAAATAAATAGCCATCCGTAACCATAACTTAATGTGATTATTACTATTATAAAAATAATTATAAGCATCAAATAATGTTGATAGTAGCATATCAAAGAATTATCTCTATTGCTTTAATCATATTAAATTGTTTATAATATTTCATTCTTGTGATATAACATTTACTAATTGAAACTATCCAAAGTATTGGATAAGCCAAAAAAAAATAATTAATAACTAATATCTGAAACTGAAATATCATTTAATATAATATGTCCATATCACTATTTTTATACATTCCTATTTCAACCATGTTACCCTACCAACTATAGTACCTATTTGGTTGAGTTTTAGTCTTATAGATTTATAAAAATACTAATATTTTTTAAACTGCCATAGTTTATTTGCATTGTGATATTTTATTATTGTTGTTGGTAAACAAACCATGTTGCTCCAGGTGTAAGTGAGACTGGTATGATATTGACCAAGTTTTGCAATTAAATATTGTATGGTATAATAGTAATAATGGTGTTACGATGATTTTAGAATGAGTTGCACATGCGGTAAAAAGTAGGACTGCTGTGAAGTTAAAATGACAATTTTTTTCTATCTCCAATGTTTTGTGCTTTTTTGAGACAAAAGTATAAGATACTTTTTCCATCTCCAAGATGCAAATAAAATATTGTATTTGTGCCAAATTGTTTTGGGAAATTGGTGCATTTTTTGAGGAGGACATAGGTAACAAACAAACAGATGAGAATAAACCAAGAAAGAAATCGACATGTAAATTTTTCTAATACACACTTTCGTTGACTTTTCAATACACACTGTGGATCAGTGTGTATTGAAAAGTCAAGTGGAAAAGCTCATCTGAACTAATTCTTCATTTACTCAGCTCATAAGGGTCACAGCAAGATTTTAAACACAATATGTTCTTCAACATTGGGGTAATGGCAAAATTAATTTTTTCAATCCAAAAAACAGCTTTTTCTGCATAATATAAATGAATAATAGATTGATGTAGGTAATTTTAGTTTTAAGAGAAATAATTTTCAAGAAAGTTTAGATTAAATGGAATTATAGAGTAAAATTAAGAAAGAGGTTTGTGACCTATCCCAAAGAGAACCATTTATTTTTCGAAATAAAAAATAGTCTATAGCCATGACCCAGAGAATCATCTTTAAGCCTACCAACAGACTAAAATTAAATAAAAATCTGACTCGGGTCGACATCTTTAGGTTATTGAATAATTTATTTTTAACTGTGATGACAAGCACTTATATGGGAGGTATAGTGAGCAAAGTTTATTTCTATTATAGATCTCTTCCAGCCAACAAGTATATAATAGGCAATCTTTCGAATCCCTCGAAAATCGCACTCGAGTTTTACTCGCATTTGGCCGGTTTTTTTAATGCACGAGTTCTGTCCTTTATCTATAATATTTACTAAATCTTCACGCAATTTAGATAAAACCAAACTTATAATAAATCCTTTCCGGTGAAAATATAAATTCTATTAAGGTATTTCGGAGTTGTAAAACCGATTACAACTTTCCTCGCCTGTACCGAACCGAAAAAAAAACATTCGTTCGGTACAGGCGATATTTTTTTGACGATTGTTTTGGGATAAAATATTCACGATTTATTAACCCAGAATATGTAGAGCTATAAATAGTAGTTTAAATCCGAGGGCCTAGTGCCAGATTTTCTACTAATTCGATCGCATGTAAGTTAACTTAGTTCAAGAAGTTCAATTTGTATGGAATGGAAGATATGAAATGTAAAAATCTCCCACTAGGCACTCTGTTGAGCAGTATTGGCTTAATGCGCTTACAAACATGCAAACAAACAGATTAAAATTTCATAACTTGTTTTTTACGTCCTATTACTTATTATGTATTATGATTTAAAGAGGTGATTACAAGATGTTGCGCGCGGCGTTAAAAATATAAGCAAAAATAATTAACGGTAATGGTCCAATTTCGAGAGCGCATAAATCTCTTAACTAAACTGACATGTCTAACAATGATAAAGATGTCAAATGTGTAAGAAGTACAAAATTATCATTCGAGTTGTAATACTATAGTAATATACGAAAAAAATTGCTTAATCGTAAATTCGACCACACTAGATAATCATCCATTACCGCAAATTCGTTCACGACCTGTGTAACGCGTTCTTGTGACGGTCGAACTTTTAAGAAATTTTCATTTTTATAAAGTATCTGCAAAGAATATAAATAATCTACCTTGGTACTTAAGTACAAGACATAAATTGTTTTTTCGGACTGACTTTTAGCTGTAACCCTATTGGTTGCGACAGCGTAACCGGGATGTTTGGCGAGCTTCGGAAAGAAGCTCTGGCAGAAGAAATTTTGAGCCCTAGGGCACGAAGAAACTAAGGGAACGTCTGCCATAGGGCGCCTCCTGTGAGGTCGAACCTCTGCTTGGGCGACGTTTGGGACGGGGGTCGGATGATTAAATTGTACTGTCTCTCATACTCTGTATGCCTGTTTAATTTCACGTCTCAACCACTATGCAGTTATCGATAAAATTTGGTAAGGCGATAGATTGCTTCCTAGAGCAAGATTTTTAAACGTACAGAACGGTCCCGCGGGATTTAAAAATCTAACTCAACAAACGTTACGGGAAACAGTTAGTATCTGTATATTATAATACAAGTGCCAAGCGGTTGCTCCCTTCATCTTAGCCAGCCTTAGCCAATGTCGCGTTGTTTGTGTGTTACTACACCAGTCGATCGATAGGTTGTTTCCTCACGGACTTAAGTCTATATGGTTGTACTTTAATAGTAAAACCACAAGCATACTACTATAAGAACCACAAAAAAGGCGGTAATCTTCTTCTTGGGCCTACTAAAGTGTTAAATTTAGTTTCAACTGTGTTTAATATCAAACCTTACTTATGTTTTGGTTGTTAATATGAAAAATAATATTCGTGTTATAATATATGGTAATCTTTATATTATATGACCATAATAATATATACACTGAACTAAAAAAAAAACGAAAATTGTAATATCTTATCGTCGTATATATAATACTTGTATGTTTGCAATAAATGATTACAAGTTTATTTCTGCTTGTAATGTTAAATGCGTTACAGTACATTTTCATATTTTTTTTTTTACAGTAATATTTGTATGGGCATACATTAAATTTACAAATATGTTTTGTGTATGGACAGTCATTCATTAGCTTTTTTAGATAAAATTCTCAAAGACACTTTTTAACCCTATATAATAGGACCCGTGCTATACAGATCTCTTTAGCAGTAGCTCTCAGCAGTATTACCCCTTAATAAAATATCCTACACAAAACGATATGTATTCAAAACTAAAATAGACTACCATGCAGTAGCTAGTAGTACAGTAGCCTCCTATATCCTCGCAGTTCTGTGACGAATCTCTTTCAACAGGCAGGGCAGCATAACTAAGTGCGAGATCATCCTCATTTATCTTTACTTCTGACTTAATATACAGTTATAACGAGACAAAGTTATGTGTCGGACATAAATCTGTCTCGTTTTAACACTGACTATGGCTGAATCAAAATCAAAGTACTAAGTTAGGCTGACATCTATGGAGCCATAGATGTCAGCCTAAGTCTTATTCTGGAAAAAAAACTATATTTTTTTTATACTGTTTTATTTTCTAAGGTATTCATGACATTATTACCAACACAATCCTAGTAAGAGTGGTGCTTACATCCTCATAGTACTATATGTATACGATTTGTCTCTCCCAAGTCTCTCCCATTTGCTCCCTTACCGTGGCGGAGGTACGTGCTTTTTTCCGTCAGCACGTACCTCCGCCCCGCAATGAAATTTCACTATGTAAAAAAAGTTGCATATGCTCAGGTAAACGACCACGCCTAGCAGCCGGGGCAGTTGCCACTTTTTTTCCAATTCACCCCGTTATCGGGGCAGAGGTGACAGGGGTTAGTTTGATTTAGTTGTAAAAGTGAACTCAGCAGTTCACTTTTACAACTTGCGATTGCTCTTTTCCAACATCAAAACTATTAAGCCGTCAAGAAACTCTTCTTGCTTGTTCTCGGTACAAGCACCTTTCGAACCAATGGTACTTGAGGAACCAACAAAACTTTAACTAGTTTTAAGAAAAAAATATATCTACATGCATAGTTCTATAAATTATTATAATCTTAGTATTTATTATTAGGTTTGTAATATTTCTTAAATTGTTTAACGTTTACGCAACTTTTTACAACCGGAGAAATGCACTGTACTCGGCTTAAACAATCATTATATTGTAATATATTATGGTGTATCATATGAAATAAATAAATGGTAGACAAACGACGACCTCCGTGGCGCAGCGCGCGCGCTGTCGGATTATAAACTTGGAGGTCCGATTCCCGGCTCGAGTCTGGTCTGGTGGGAGGCTTCGGCCGTGGCTAGTTACCACCCTACCGACAAAAGACGTGTCGCCAAGCGATTTAGCGTTCCGGCACGATGTCGCGTAGAAACCAATTAGGAGTGTGGGTTTTCCATACCCCTAACAGGTTAGCCCGCTATCATCTTAGACGGCATCATCACTTACCATCAGGTGGGATTGAAGTCAAGGGCTAACTTGTAGTGGATAAAAAAAAACAGACATAAGTGACAGATGTTTCATAAATGCTTATAACTAAACCCTACCTGAAAAAATGATTTAAAATTTTAATAAACACCTCATTAAAATCGCATATATATTCATCTCCTATGTTTAACGATATAAAGCTAACAAGCTTTTAATTTTTGTACGCGCTAATCTCAAGGAAGTCGTCGAGTGGAGAGTCAAAAAAATGTTGCTTTAGAGATTAGATGTAGCTCGTTTATTGAGGTTGAATTTATAGGTTATATATTTAACTTCACGCTACTATATGTAGCAAGCATGTAACATTTGTTATTTGGTATTATAACAGTATTGTGAAACTCATAGGTCATAGAGATTCGATTCACCTACGTGTTGCGACGTTGCCAGCAGCACTGCTAATCGATACTGCAACGCGTTGCCGCTCCACGCCTGTATTGATTGGATGCAAATTTGTTTTAGATTGGGAAGCTGAATAGCTATGGACCTTTGGTGTCGATATTGAACACCGTATGCCGAGATAGCATTGTCGGGAGAACGTCGCGCGTCATTGGTAACCTGGCTCAAAAGCAATGCAATGCAGAACATTTGCATACTTATGGAGCGGTCAAGGCACTGATTGAGATAATTGATAATAGGGATAAGAACACATCGTACGCCACACTGTCAATGGTTGTCAGGGCCATCAGGTAAATGCTATAAGCGGTTTCTTTCATTTTAGATGTGAAATTCGACGAATTTTCTTAGGGATCTAAGCTAGTCCTGTTGTTTTGTATTGTATTATTTATGTAATCCGGTGTATGTATTAGTATGCAGGTTTTTGCTTATATATTACGCCACCTACTTTCTACTACTTTCTTTTTTCCTAATCCTAGGGTTGCCTGGCAGAGATCGCTACTAAGCGATAAGGCCGCCTTTTGTATCCTGTTTCTTCTTGTTTTTCTTATTATTTCTATTTATATGTGGTATGGTAAATAAAGAATAAATAAATAGTCTGATCACACAAAATTCCTTTTCCAAAACGCGTTTTAAGGCTGTGTCCCCAGTAGGCAAACTGTTAATACTAATACTAAACCTTCCTTCCAAATACATATTTGAAATTATGTGTCCTCAGTTTGCTAGGTTTGCACTCACTTTACTCAGTTTGCAGCGTTACGTGCGCCGACCGTCTCAGTTAATGGCCGACTCTTATAACAGTTTGCTTGCGACGCACGTAAATTGATCTGAGTTAGTAGCTAACTCGAATTTGAGTTTGCCACAAATTTGCGGCTCACTCAGTAGGTCGCTAACAGTTTACCTACTGGGGCCGCAGCCTTAGCGTAGCAAGCGCACTTTTAGGATTTCGTGTCTTCCGGTACGGCACCTGTAAGTATTATTATCATGAGATAGGTACAGCCCATTGACAGACAAACGGTTGATCGGACTGATGTACAGTGGATGCTTAGTAAAAGGGATCCGCTTGCTGTTACCACCCTCACACCCTCCTTGCCACCGAATCTCATCCAGAACCCTAAAAATTATGGATATCTTACTCACATATATGTATTATAATAAATAAGCGTTCAATTATCAAGCAACAATTTCTATCGATGTCACAATTTGGCTGTTTATTTTAGGCACCTATGGATGGTGAAAGATAAACGCGATGATATGTTAAGATTAAACGCCGTGCGCACCGTATCCATTTTATTAACAACTGAATGCGAATCAATGGGAATAATCAAGTCCACTACAGGCAAAGAAGTCGAAGATCCGAAGAGGAGTCAGGAGGAACTCATTGTTGGCATACTCAAATGCTTAGGTTATTTCACAACTTACCCAGTTGGTAACTGTGCCGAGCAGGTAACTACATTTAACTATAATTTTAACGTTTGCAATGTCGGCCCTTCCGAACGGACTAACACTATCTTAAGAGTTTATTTTTCATAAAACATTGTTAATCTCAATACGCTTGTGTAAATATCACGCTTCAACGGTGAAGGAAAAAACATCGTGAGGAAACCTGCATGCCTGAGAGTTCCTCCTTAATGTTCTTAAAGGCGTGTGAAGTTCCAATCCGCACATGGCCAGCGTGGTGGACTATGCCAAACCCTTCTCATATTGAGAGGAGACCCATTCCCCGCACAGAGCGGGGAATGGGTTGATCATGAAACTCAATTGGCGATAAGCCTTATTGCTTTGTTTTGTTAATCCACGCTTTCATAATTAACGGCTATTCTATCAAAATGTATTCTAGAAAATAAAGTGTTGGGCAAAGATCTATAGACCGTATTTCGTCTTTGCTCAGACAAAGTTAGTGTGCAAAAGATCTGACGAAAGACACGTAGAAAAGGTGCAAGTATTGAGGATATTATATCATCACTTAAGTTAAAGGTAAGTAGTAGGAACACTGCGATTTGCTGTGCTTTATGATGGAATGCTAAATAAGAAGCTGTGATAGCCTAGTGTTTAGGACGTCCGCCTCCTAATCAGAGGTGGGGGCTTTGAACCCGGACACGCACCTATAACTGATCGGAGACCCGTGCTCTGTAGTGAGCCGAGAATGGCTTCATCGTGATGATAGAAAGGCGAAGAAGGAACAAGATTGTAAAGTAATTCCTAAAGATAATTGTCAAGTTAATAGAAGTATTTTACAGATCCAAGGCGATGGCAGAGGGTACCTATGTCTCGTGGCGCTCACTAAGCACCATGAAACCATAGCACTCAAATGTCTAATGAATCTCTGTTACTTGTCTACCTGCCGACCGCTATTGGGCATTGCGGGATTAGTCGAATGCCTAGTAAGCATACTCCAGAAGAAACATGCAACAGGTAAGGCATTGTCTGTGCTTAAGTAGGTACGAGTATATCTTCAGCCAACGCTACTATTGCGGAGATCGCGAGCGATATAGCTAAAAGCTATCATACCTTTATTGCGCATTTTTTTATAATTGCTCTGAATGCTTATCTTTTAAAGCTAACAATGATGACATTCTTATCTAAACTTTCCTGAAAAACTTTATTTCAATAAATAAAGGCTTTTATCTTTTTATCGTAAATATTTTTTTCTGCTGCGAAATATTAGAAACTCTTTGGTGGTCAGCAGGTTAGTGTGTTCAATAACTAAATGATCCCGAAGGCTGTTGATCTTATGTCGTTCGAGAAACTGCAAGAGTTAAATTTTTTGTTGAGCAATTTTTCTGATTTTCAAGCAATTCTACTAACATATTTTTAGTCACAGTTGATATTCGTTACAATCTATGATACTCCAGTAGAACAGGAGAATGTGTCTGGCTTTAAATCGCTTTCCTTTCCCTTTTTAAATGAGACATATACTAATAATAATAGTGTAATAATAAATTCATTTATTTGCTATAAAACATGCAGTAAAGGAGGGTGAAACATGATATTATGTGTGTTGTAATAAGATAAGGTTGATGTACGAAATCTTAAAGTGTATTTATACTGTGATTGAGTCCTTTAGGCTAAGTTCATATGGCCGCGCGGTACCGCGCGGAACTACGAACCGCGCGGCACAAGATCAATATAAACGATAATTATCGTCTACATTACTGCGCGGTACCGCACGCCAACGCGCGGCGCGCTCTGACCCGCGCGCAAGATCTAGAACCGCGCGCTGCCGCGCGGCACAAGTATTTCAAACCTGTATCGACCTGTTCAGTTGATCCGCGCGCCTTGAGACGGAAAGACACATAGATCGATGCAATGAGTACCGAAGATGACATTGTGCCTATCGATTTGCTTATCGACGAAATCGAAAAAAGAGATGCGATTTGGAATCTTAACTCTAAGGATTATTCAAATAAAATATTAAAAAGAAGGTCTTGGGAAGAACTAGTTTTAATTTTTTGCAAAAATGATGATTCCGAAGAAAAAAAGAAAAATTTGGGTAAGTTTTTTTTTAATTAGTTTTATTTATTTAAAATAAGTTTTATAAAATCATAGGTAGGTACCTATTACACCATTTTATCTTGCCAATCTAATTTACCTTCAGTAACAAAATAATTTGTGAATTTAGTTCGAATATTATCTACTTCATGGATTGCTCGTCCACTGTTAGTTGGATTCACATTAGGTAATGGCGCTGGATTGATCATATCATCCTGATTTATACCATCTCTCATCCTTACCAAGTTATGTAAAACACAAATAGCTTTGACGATATCAACAGCAAAATCTATCTTCACGTCTATTGGCCGGTGTAAGATACGCCACTTGTTACACATTATGCCAAATGTACATTCGACATACCTTCGTGCTAAAGAAAGGCGGTAGTTAAATATATTTTTTTCTTTTGACAACATTTTACCACCATAGGGTCTCATCAAATTTTTAGTCATAGCGAAAGCCTCGTCAGCTACAATTACGTATGGTAGTTTAAATGCATCGCTCTCATTATTTGTGATAGATCTAGGCTCTGGTAAGTTCAACGAATTTTCTGAGAGTTTTTTGAATAATGACGTTTCCTTGAAAACACCCGAATCACTGTCTTTTCCGTAAGCTCCAACGTCTATCCATATGAAGCAATAGTTAGCATCACATAAAGCCATTAAAACTAATGAGAAAAAGTGTTTGTAATTGTAATACATTGATCCTGATTCTGGTGGCTGTATTAAACGAACGTGTTTGCCGTCCAACGCTCCAACACAATTTGGAAAATATGCTTTATTTTCAAATTGTATAGATATTTGTGTCCAGATTTCTTTTGTTGGTGGACTCATGACCAAAGTTTTTAAATTTCTCCATAAAACTTGGCACACTTGCTTAATTATACCCGATATCGTAGACTTGCCAATTTTATAACCATATTGTAACTCTGCAAATGAAGAACCAGTTGCTAGGTACCTGTAACATAATAGTTATTTAAGATACACGTGCATAAAGTAGATCTTTACCGAATAAGTGCTACAGTGAAAACACAAGCATAGCGAGTGTTTACAGTGTGGCACGCGAGCATAAAGTGCATATGCTCACGTGCCACGATAAATATTCCATTTCTATTCCTACTCCTATTCCTCGTCAAATTCCTATTCCCATACCTATTCCTACCCCTACTTACTCCTATGCCTACTCCTATTCCTATTCCTAATTCTATGTCTATGTCTATTTCTTTTAAGTAAATCTTTACTGAATAAGTGCTACAAAGAAAACACATTCATAGCGAGTGTTTACAGTGTGGCACGTGAGCATAAAGTGCACAAAGTACAATTTGCATAAAGTAGGTCATAAGGACTCTTTATGCACCCGTATCGTACAACATTTTTCAATAGTTTTGCAATGAAAACTAATAATTAATTATTTACTTTCTAGGATCGATTTTGCAAAAAAAATGGAAAAATTTACGAGATGCCTATGTAAAAGAACTTAAGAAAACAAAACATTTGAAGTCCGGTTCCTCAGCATCAACACCATCTTCATTTGCGTATTTCCAAAGATTGTCATTTCTTAAACAAGTTGTCCAGAAACGAAAAACTGACAACAGCCTTGATGTTGCGGAAGTTACAGAGAATCCTGATTTGGATAGTGCAGTTAACAGCAGCGGCGTTCAAGCTTCAACAGAAAATGTGCTCCGGAAAAAATTCAAACTTCACCCTGCCGATGAACATTTTGCAAATCTTTTACAACAAAGCATAAATACTCGAAATAATAATGCAGCAGAAAAGAAAGATGACGATGAAGATAAATTATTTTGTCTTTCATTGGTTAGGGAAATAAAAAAAGTTCCTGAAAACCGGCGTTTAAAACTGAAAATTGAAATTTATAATTTATTAGAACGATACCAAGCTACACGAGCACAGCCACTTGAAGATTTTAACTACCCGTCTACTTCATATAGCTCACAACGACCACCCAGAAACTATCATGCTTCATTTCAAAGTTCTCAATATAGCAACCCAATGCAGTACTCTGATAGAGAATCAACACAATATGGCTATACAACTAGTTCATACACTTCACCTCCCACAAGTTCATCGCAAGTAACATCACCCCCGGGTGATGTTACTTGTGACCCGTCATACGAAGATTCTCAAGAATTAGATCTGTTCAATTAAACTAAAAGTTAATTTGCCAAGAAGCCTCGCTCATAATTTCTTATTTTTTATAATTTTTACTGTGATTATGATTAATAAACAGTTAACTTACCGCAATGTTACAATGAGTTTTTCTTTTGGTGATATGCAATATCTTACAGCATTTTCACTGGATTTTAAATCATTTTCAATGAAATCGTATAAAAAATCAAAGGTTGCAACTGACATACGGAAATAATTAAAAAATTTTTCTTCATGTAACCTCAACTCAGGGTATAAGGTGACAAACAGGCTTGAAGAAAGTCTGTCACTTAATATTGGATGCACCCAGTATCGCCTTTGTCGTCTTCTGCGACGTCTCAGTCTTCTATATAAAATCCACAAGCAAATTGCCTCCTCCACGTCCATTGTATATCAATGTTAATGCCAGACTGGCGCTCGTATATACCCTGTCATGTGAACTCTAACATCGCGCGGCGGCGCGCGGTGCCGCGCGGCCATATGAACTTAGCCTTAAAATCTTCCAGCAAAATATGTCGTCCAATCTAATGTTGTTATACAATATGACGGTTTATGGTTAGGTTTTTTTTTTCGTACTTACTTTTAGCTATGCTAACCCTTAATTGTTGCGACAGCGTTACCGGATTGTTTGACATGGTTAGGTACATATATTGTGTCACAGCATTACTGAAAATAGTTTTTTTGTTCTGCTTAAATAGTTCATGTTCAGATTTTAGAACACTTTTTTTGCATTGCTACTTTATATTATATGTTTTAGATACGGCTTGGTGGCCCGAAGGAGCTGCGAAGGCTCTGGCTCAGTTGAGCGGCGAGGCGGTGAACCGATCTCGGTTACGACGTTCTGGTGGCCTCTCGTTGTTAGTAACGGCTGCTCGGGAAAACGCGCACGCCTTGCATGCGCTGTTACAATACGTATTTGATGATAGCTGTAAGTATATTTTTTCACACAAAAAAAACAAATTTAAGATTATAAGATCATTTTGAACTCAATTAAAAACTTGAAGTGGATAAAATTGTTTTTTGTACACTACAAGTTTAGCCCTTGACGGCTATCTTGGTCACCCAGGACCTCCAACTATAAAATGCGACAGCGAACGCTCTGCGCCACGGAGGTCGTCACAATATAAATTGCTAGGCCATGTGTCTAGCCTATGTGTGTCATATGACGTATTTTTTTCTTTGCATAGGCAGCAGAACTACGTCTGCTCGATAATAACAAATAACCTGCCTGCTATTGCTATACGTTAGTATTTATTTTTAGCATTCCAGTTACTTATCCAGCAGGGACTTGTGGGTTTGCTTACCGACAAACTAACTGATTTTATTTCTACCATGGACTACGAACATAACTTGACCATTAATGAGGGTGAAGCATTGAAACGTAAAGATAAACATAAAAATGAATCTAGCACCGTTTACGATAAGGCTCTAAGAAATATGAACAATCGCGAAAAAGGGAAAGGATTGTTTACGAGACGAAAAAGTATATTGTTATCCGAGACAGGGGATGATTTAAAGGTGGTGATAGAAAGGGACAACATGATTGTTGGATTTGTAGACGCTATCGACAGCGATGACTCTCATTTTAGCGACAGCGACGAGGAAACAGCGTCATACCGAAAAAGAAGCCTCAAGCGAGGGAGATCGAAAAGTCCTAAAACATTTAAAAAAGTTTGTTCTGTTTTTTTAACCTATGTTTTTTTATTATAGTGAATTAGCTTAGAGCTTAGTAAAATAATCTTATTTAATAAGACACTTATTTGTCTGTCTAATTATTCTTTTGATACCTGCTTTTTTTAGCTATGAAAACCTACTCTAATTTTGAACATGAAAAAACCATTTGCTGTCGGATTTATTATTGATTTTTTGTTTTAAGAAATCACATTTTATTAAAATGGCAAGTAAAGATTGGTCGTCGGGAGTTTTCTGGGAACCAAAGAGCCCGGAATGGCCATCGCTTTACCAACAGTTTCCTTCGGACAAAAGTCCGAGTCGTGACCAAGGGCCTCTATCACCAGCGTCGGAAGGAAGCTCTGATCTAAGTCCGGACTATCGCGGATCGTCTAGTAAGAAGAGTAAATGGGACTGGAGCCCGGACTCGGGGGCTAGTATGGGTGAGGGAAGTTCTACATCTCCTTATTGGACGGATAACCAGTGGAGTCCTGGCAGCTCTGGACCCTCATCGCCGTTTAGCGTTAACGATGGTAAGTTATTGCGTCATTATCTTTTATTTCTCTTCTAGGAACATTCTGGCCTCTAATAGGGGATATAGAGCGTAACTTAACCATGGGGGATGAAAACATTGCATTATTGGCATTATCTGTATATCTCATATAAATAATTAACGTTGATTTCAAGCGCTGTATTCTTTTAAGTAATTAACATTCCTTAAGGTAAAACATGAACATGAACATTTATGATTTCGTATGTCAGTCCGTCTTTACATTTGTCCATATCTATTTTATCCAGAAAGTATCAAAGCTATTAAAAAGTAATCTATATATATAAAAAAAGTCGTGTTAGTTAGGCTATTTATGTCTCAAGAACGGCTGAACCGATTTCGCTGAAAATTGGTGGGGAGGTAGCTTAAAACCAGGCGACGGAGTTAGGATTGGGGTTTTACCCCGTTTCTGTGGGACGGAACTATTTTTATCCCGCAAAAATCCACAATTCTCGCGGGATTTGTGAAAACGGGAATAGGAATGAGACATGAGATAAACGTGGCATATTTTATAGGGGTTTTAACAACCCCGACTACACGAAAGAAGTCGTGAGCATCGGCTATACAAAATAAAAGAACAAAATAGTTTTTAAACACACTTTTAGTCAATAGAGTAATTCTTAACTGCTTTTATAACAGTTCAAAAGAATGGTAGATAATATGCCCATGACAACACTTCGGACACTCCTTCCCAACGCAGCCCAGCTGTCCATGGTCTATCAAAATAAATTGCCCATACATCTTAACGTGATTTCAGAAAGTTCCGATTCAGAGATATCTGGTCGTTATTCGCCAGTCTGCAGCGATGGTGACGGCGATGAAGATCAAAAGAAAAGCTCTTCTAACGCAGTTACTGAATTAAAAGCAACGCAAGTCGCTCAAGAGCTTGATACAGAACTCACAATAGAAGACGATAGCAGTGATGAGAAGGCACTTGCAGAAGGTATTCCTAGGTTTAAACACCGGTCTGCATCATAAATGCGCATAACTTCAGATTCGGAACATTTTTCGGGCATTGGCCGAAGGAGATTCTAGGAGAGGCTTAGAACATTAACCCTACATTTTAGTAATGTTTGGCGGGTTTGGAGCATTAATTCCAGTACTTTCACAAGTTGTGACAATATCCGGCAAATCCGATTTAACAAGTTGTGACAATATCCTTATGGCACAATCCAAACCCCTTAACCACTTTGACCACTTTCTTACCTACCTCGTGATACCCCGTAACCGAACATACTAATCATTATACAGTTTTGAATTTGAATAAAAAATATATCTACTTAGTATTGATAAAGTAAAGTAAAATTAAGTAAAATACGATTCCGATTCTGAAAGATTTTTTTTCAGATGTTAACAAATGCAAAATCGATATAAACTCTAAATCGTCTGGAATAGCCTGTGTTATGGTGCTATTGTTCCGTGTAACTCACGGCACTTGCACGACTTGCGGCAGCATCCGCGATGACTCCGTGCCAAACCATTTAACGGACCTGTTGACCAGCCGCGAGTGTCTGCACGGCTTGCTCGACTATGTGGAGAGATGCCAACGACCTATGGGCAGAGCTGCTCGAATACTAGCTAGAGTGATCAGGTACATTTTATGATTTTATGCTTCGGCTTTGGTTATTTACCACACTAAAAAAACGTACCGCCAAGTGTCCTTGAACATTACGTTTTAATCTAGAAAGACAACTTGGCACCTTCGGTTGTTCGAGGTACACTTGATGGATTAAGCGATCCGGTGTGTTGCCACGTAGATAGGGTATGGTTTTTTCCCTTAGGTTACCCATATCCCTATTGGGTAGCAAGCTACCAGGTGGGATTGCAGTAAAGGGCTAACATATATTGTAATAGAAAAGTTAAATTTTATTAAGGACAACCAACAGTTTAAACATTAAGTTTTACTCTAATTTCTTGCATACTGGATTACATTGTAAATGCTTAACCTAGGTATCACAGCATTCAAAGCGACAATATAAAGTTATTACGCGTTCGGGATAATATTAGAGTAAAACTGTTCATTAAATTGATAACTTAAAAAGGGATAAAAAATGAAACTAAAGTATCCTCCTATAGTAAAGTATAGTTTTGAGGACCTCCATGGAGGTCCTGGGTTCGATTCCCGGCTCGAGTCTGGTTTGGGAGGTTTCGGCCGAGGCTAGTTACCACCCTACTGACAAAGACGTGTCCCCAAGCGACTTAGCGTTCCGGCACGATGTCGCGTAGAAATCAAGTAGGGTCTACCTACCATACCCTTAACATGTTAGCCCGCTACCATCTTAGGCTGCATCATTACTTGCCATCAGGTGAGATTGCCGTCAAGGGCTAACTTGTAATGGAGAAAAAAAAAGCATCTAAATATGTAGTTTATACTAACTAAAATACATCTAAGTTTAATATTGAAAATGATTCATGTAACGTTTCGCTTACTCTGAGTGAAACTGTTATTAAATATATCTATCTATCTATCTATCTGCTGTTTTCACACACATTTCACAGTAAAAATGAGGAAAATTTTGCCCACTAAATCTGTAATCTGTGGCATTAAAATTTCCAAGGGTGACGGGGACTATTAGCGCCGAAGTGCTTTGATCGAAAATCTGTAGTTCGCGAAAAGTTGACATGGCAATCGAGGTATGAACGCCGCCTTCGCCCAGTTTTCTTCGATGCTTTGTTCTATACAAGTGCACGTAATTTCTACTAAAAGCTTACGATTTCTTTATGGGAAATATCCATCTTTAATATCACTAATTGTTCGGACAACGGTGGTAGGTGCACACAAATTGTACTTTTATTGACTTCATATTATATCTATACACTATAGATCAAAATCTGATCTAATACTTTGACGTTTGTTGCTTATGTTCATATTCGTTTTTCACTATTTCATTACAGCAATCACCTTTGTTTAATGAATTTACTAAGGCATAGGATACCGCTCAGGCTACATCAAATGTCTGTTAGTTCTAAACATCCATCAAACCAATGCACTCAGTGCAAACAAGTAAGTATAAGATGTAATAACAAACATGACTAGCCTCCGCTACGGTGACGGCGTCTTGCATTGCATTTATACCCGAATCAACGCTTTAATATTTATAATTTAACTTATGTAGATGACGATATCTAAAGGTTACGGCCTTCCTTTAAGAGTTCGTTATGAATTTCTCAATTTTCGGAATTTTAATGTAAATAATGTTCAAGTAATCTCAAATATGCTTTAATATTGAAGCAAAACATCTGCTTACGCCTCAAAATTTCCTATAATGTCCTCAAAGGCGTATGAAGTCTACTAATCCGCGTTTTGCCAGCTTAGTAACTACGTCCAAAATCCTTTCTCTGGGAGGAGACTCGCGCTCTGTGGGTTGATAATGATATTGAATGACTGAGACAGGGCGTACCAGGCCGTAGCAAAAAAACAGTTGGTTTGTTTAAAATTTGTAATGCAATGCGTCGCGCCACGGTCCGTGAATATGCGGGCGTTATGTTTATATCTACATATAAATAAATAAAACTCTGTATGTTCTCAGATAATAAGATTAAGCTCTAAACTCTTGACTCAACTGTCGTTAAAAGCAGAGTCAAGTTACGGTATCGGGAAGATCAGCTATCATTTATTAAAGGGCACCACATCAATGAAGCAAACTCTTTCGTTAACTTTACCGTACTTTGTCAGGTAGGAAATATAATAAAAATTTAACTTTAACTTTCTCTAAAACAACTTCCAATGAAGATTTATTTAATTATGTAACATTCATTTGTATTTTTGGTTTCAGGACTGAAAAAGTGTTAAAAAAGTACTTGATAGATTGCAATGGTTTAAATTTATTGTTCAGCATAATTGCCGAGGCAAAAGAAGATGTGGAAGACTGTGTTACAGCTTTAGTAAAACTCGCGAATAATGTTCATATAAAAGATCCAAAGATTTTAGAGAACAGATACAAGTCAAATGTTAATGTTAGTTACGATCCTATTTTGGATAATTTGGCCCCTGATGATATCGTCACTTTTAAACTAGATGATTTATCAACAGTCAAAGCGAATAAAGTGTTTCTATGCCAGCATTCGGAAGTATTTAGTGCTATGTTGATGGGGCAGTTCAAGGAATCCGTAGAAAAATGTGTACAAATAAAAAATGTATCGAGACCGGCACTTGAATACCTTTTTACCCTGTTACAGTGTGGTTTAAATAATCCTAAAAGTGAAATAGAAATATTCCCACTGGCAGAAGATTTGGAAACTAATTTGGAAGTACTGCTTCTAGCAGACAGGTTTTTATTTGAAAAATTAAAAGAGTTTTTAAGCAGTGCTATCCTACAATTTCAATTGGCACCTGATACAGCTGACAAAATGTATATATGGTCACTCAGGGATGGTATGGGATTTTTATGTGTTGAGTCTGTAGCATATTTATTGACTGGACAGATGTCGGAAGATGAACGTGTCAAATCGTTTCAAAATATCCTAAATCTGGAATACAAAGACCAATTGCTAGAAGACATCAAATCCATGTTACTGAGGCAGTTGATAAAGTAGAGAGCTCAAACAAGAGCCTGACTATTATACTTTGAAAGGGAATGAGTCATGACAAAATGTGAGAATGAGCTATGTGATGACAATCTTGTCTATACTAATTTAAAAGAATGCTATTTATTTTACTTCTAAATTGGTTTTAATTTAAATTTCATCGTTCTCTACTGTAAATAATCCATCTAAGATGTCATTGCACGTAGTCCTCCAGTTCTAATACAGACACCTTTTCAAGAAGATTATCGCTATAAAAGGCTGGAAGGTGGTGCCATCCTGTTATTACACAGAGTTCATTCCAGAACATAATCCTCAACATACACTATGTGTACACTGCCATTTCAATTTATTAAACATGTCAGGATGAATAAATTTGTATCAAATAATCAATTTGGGAAGCTGTGATAGCCTAGTGGTTAGGGCGTCAGCCTCTTAATTAGAGGTCGGCGATTCGAATCCGGGCACGCATCTCTAACTTTTCGGAGTTATGTGCGTTTTTAAGCAATTAAAATATCACTTGCTTCAACGGTGAAGGAAAACATCGTGAGGAAACCTGCACGCCTGAGTGTTCTCCATAATGTTCTCAAAGGTGTGTGAAGTCTGCCAATCCGCACATGACCAGCGTGGTGGACTATGGCTAAACCCTTCTCATATTGAGAGGAGACCCGTTCTCTGTAGTGAGCCGGCAATGAGTTGATTGTGTGTGTGTGTGTGAATCAATTTGCTTCCATAAGAAGCAACACAAATTTAAAATGTGTTACCACCTGTGAAATTTTACATTTCTCCAAAACCTATGTCATCATCATCATGCTTTTAGTTACTGTATCTATATATTGGTGTTGTTAGTACTGTGGAAATCACATAATTTAAAAAATGTAACTTACATGTCTATGTTATGATTATTACTATGTAGTATGTGTTTAATTAATACTTTAAAAGGTCTCTTTGTTGTAGTGATAACAGGTATAATCTTTAGGGCAATTACAAATATAAACAGTCCTTAGTTAGTCATGGTGCTAAAGCATTCAGGCAAATCAAGTATTAGAAATAAAGTTTTATGGGTTGCAAAATTCCAATTTAACCAAGCTACTCCCATGAACCACTGTATTACTTGTTTGAGCAAAAAAAGGCATCTATTGTTGGCAACACTGGTTCCAGATGAAACAGAACATAATATATAAGTATCTTAGTATATCTTAGATGGACTTAAAAAAATGCATTTGTTTACCCAACTTCCCATTATTTGGGCACAATTATCTAGATGGTTCTGGCACTTCATTTTACAGCATAACAGATTCTGTATTTCAACTGAGTAAATTGCCAACTTTGTGACCTTTGTACAGTAAGATGAGAAGGAATATGCCATTCATATGCTTCAATTTAAAATAGCAAATATACTTTGATAGTACTTGTCAAATTTAAATACCATTAATTCTAAAAAATTTTAAGCAAGGGAGTCATAGCAATAAGTTTACATTAACTATAAAATGTTTTGATATTGACATTTACCTATAAAAGTTTACATTGCCATATTAATAGAATCGTAAATTTCACAATAAATGTTTCATTGTTCCATTTTACTTGGAGCTAGAAACTTTCAGTATCAAACATTCCATAAGTATACTTGAAAGTAAATGTAATAAGTTTTGTGTGTGCAAAATATATGAAATAAATGTTCAGTGTATTATTTGTATTAACTAGAACATAATATTAAAAGGAATAAATATGTAACCATATATTGTCACCATTGTATTTTATTTATATGTTACATGAATTTTAAACATTTTTATTATTTTTGCAAAATACTTTTTTACATTTCTAAATAATCTAATCATTTTGGATCCATATTTCTGTCTCTAGTGGTGATAACAAATTCTAGTTGTCTGTCTGGAACTAAGACTAGTGAAGTCATAGATTTAACATCTTTACAGTTTTTACATTTTATATCAAAGTTTTTGATAACCTGAAAAACAAACTATTTTAATAATACAAATATAATAACGCTTATTCATAAAATCACTTTACAATTCAATATTTATATAATTTAAAATAATAGATTACCTGACTGACAAGCTCTGTCAGTTGAGTTAGTGCTATCTTTTTTCCTATACAAGATCTAGTACCCATAGCAAATGGCAAAGATGCTGATGGGATATGATTGATAATACTTTCTCTGCGAGGATCATTTCTATCCCAACGGTAGGGTAAAAACAAATCTGGCTTACTAAAGTTTTGCTCATCACGGCCAGATGTATAAATCGAGGCTATAATTGGAGTCTGTAATGTTTAAAAGATTAACTTAAAACCCAAATAAACCAACACATTTTATTACTTTGGTAATACTTTTCTTATTTTATAACTTATTTCTTCTTTCATATGAGCATAAGGATTTTCAAGTTCACTTGGACATTCAGGTATTTTTAACTTTCTTCGCAAGGAGGGTGATAGTAAAAACAAGTTCTGAACTAAGCCAAAAAGACTTGATGTAGTCCAGTAAAGGCACATACAGGATGGTACACTTGCTGCTATTGGTATCATGACTATCGAGAAAACCCTAAAACCATTTGTGAATATGTTGTACATTCTAGATGGCTCTCGCAGTTTAGAAATTCGTTGTATTTCAATAATTGCCAAATTAGTCAGTCCAAAAATTACTGGCAGTATGAGAGAATGATCAGGCTCAGTCAAATTTGGAATCCAGCCAAAACCACCAACTTGTAATTCCATTAACGTCACCAGTGCAGATGGATCAGATCTCTGCATATTAACTAGATTTCTAAGTGCAAATGACATGCATACCCAAATGGGTATTTGAAACCATACAACTATTGTTGCTTTCAGTGGATGACAATTATCTCTCTCAATGAGATTTCTCCACTGCTTTTTGACTGACCTTTTAAATATTAATACAGTTTGCTTGTCATTTAGGTTATACATCTTTCTGGCCATAGCTGTCTCCTTTTTCAGCTCATTAACCATATCTTTCAGCTCTAATCCAACATTTTCAACTTTAGCTAAAATGTAGTTTTGGTATATTGTGAGGGGTAACGTCATGAGTGCACGAATGAGTAATGTGGAGGTGATAATTGTAATCGACCAAGTTAGGCCAGTGGAATCATGAAAATACAACAATCCATCTTGCATACAATTGACTAGACTGCTATTAGCTATACTGTTGTATGTTTGCTCCTGCATTTTGACAAATCCGTCTATCGAGATACTTCTTTGATAGTTACAAATCGGGGATACTGTTTTGTCAAACAAATATTTTCTTCCATTAAATGAACACTCGTGTCTTCTTTCTAACACTGTATTGCAAGCAATACTGTATGATCGAAAGCGAGGAACTAAGGGCTTACTTTTTAAGCTATTAAGTATTTTACAGTAAATCATATTTGTCGGACCTCTATTTACTAGAATTGAATAAGTGCAGACAATTTTGCATTATTTGAAATTTTTAGTAATCTCCTATTTTTTAACTGTCAGTTCCTATATAGTAGACCACGGATTAGATTCGAAAATTTCAAAATGTCATAACACAGACTATGATCAATATCACCTACAGAAATAACTTTGAATCCGTAATTCCATTTATTCGATGTCTAATAAGCATTGATAGTGGGGCTAAATAATGGTCTTAAAATGATGCAGTAGATAAATATAGAATGTAGGTACTACTAGATAGGAGTTATTCGGGAGATAGGCAAACTTAGCTAAATCGATATAGAATCACAAACACAAATACAAAGACTCACTGAATTGAATATACGCTGACTCATACTTTGGATTCATGTTAAAATTGAAATTCGGTTTATTTAGCTGGCTAAAATTTAGATACAGAGGGTTTTTATGCTGTAGATAGATAAGGCCTGATTAATCTAAATTGAAACCCTAAGGTAGACATTTGTAAATCCTTCATTGTTAAAGCAACATTCATAAAAGAAGAAAATTATCATTTTTTTTTTTTTCGAAATATCCAACTTTGTATCGATAAATACATTATTGAGGAAGCAATGATGAAGGTGGTCGATGGTAGTGGTTGTAGTGTAGCGAATGGAAATGATTGTACGAGAAAGTTTATCGTAAATTGTGCACGGACGAAGTCACGAGGAACCACTAGTAAACTTTATTTAGGCTTATGATACTTACTCCTTGTTTAAGTTTATATTTGCCCAAAACTGTATCTTTGGGTAATATTCTAGTCAAGAATGGAGCTACCGGATACATCCTCATCGCTTCCTTGATTACAAATTTTATTATATGTTCTCCTAAACGAATTTCTTCTATAATATCGTCATTTTGAGAAAGTAACAAAAATGTCCACAATGATGAATACGCAGTCTGAAAGCCAAAATAAATTATATTTTACACTTTTTTTTATTTTTTTTTATTAAAAAATGTTTTATTTATACCTACCGTATCGCCAGCGGCTATGATAAAATCTGCAACTATCCTTGCTATCATTTCATGTTCTAAATCTTCTTGAAGTAATTTGTGTATCAATCCCGTATTTTTTTCCTTGTTTTTAATCATTTCAAAAGCCATTTTTTTAGCTGTCAAGTATTTTGTTTCATTTATACAGTACATTCTAAACCGATTATTAACAAGGTAACAATAGACATACTAAAATCAATTCTTGTAGAGTAAAAATAAATCGTATTTAGGTAATTTTTCTGGATTCAAAGATCATGTATAATAAAATAAATTTTAAGATATCAGTAATCTATCAATACCAAATTTCATAAAATTCGTCCAAAGCGACTTCTGTTACTGTCAGGCTTTAATAGTTCTTACAAGCTTTTAAAGCCTGACAGAAGTCGCTTCAGATCTTATAATTCTATCCTCAGAAACTACCAAGAAAATTAACAAAAATAAGCTCTTTTGAAGTCATTGCAATTATATTTGAATGAAAACTTACCTAGATAAAGGGATAAATCTACGCTTTCCTTGAAATCTCTCCATACTTTTAGATTTAAATATTGGCACCATTCTACTGGCCAACCATACAACTTCGTAGTAGCTTGAAATATTTTTTTTACGGAATCCGAAAACATGTTTAATATTTTGTCATAGTGCTGACTATGTTGTATAAAGTTGTCTCCTAGTAAGACGTTGACAAGTACTGAAAATAAATATCGCTTGTTTAGTAATGCTTTTTGAGTAATAAATGAAAAAATGCCAAAGAACACGTTTCTATTTTGTTTTAACATACCATTCGTAGATAGTCTATAAAATTCCATTTCGAAGTCTATTATTATGTTACCGTTCTGAGATTTGTTTTTTAAATCGTTTACAAAATCATGTATGCTCTTTTTTATTGGAGCGCTTATCCAATCTTCAGTATCTTCCCGTAACAAATGCTTATTTAATGTTCGGCGATTATGCAACCATTTCTCACCATTCATAAAAAAGAGACCTCTTTGTGACCCATACATTTTCTCGTACTGAACCCATGGATCAGGCAATATATGCATCGGATATTTGCCTTCCATAGCAATAAAAAGTGATTTCATAAGTACGGGATCACTTATAAAAACTAATTCTGTGCTCCCTGCAAGTCGTTCCGAGAAAATAGGGCCTAGTTGCTTGTGTCGGGAATCTATGTATTTGTGTAATCTGAATACAAACGTTTTCAAAACTCATTAATTTGAATAAATCGCTAACATGTAATTCATTTAAAATTATTACTGAAATTTACATACTTTTTTCCACCTCCAGCTACAAATAAATCTAATTTTGTGCCTATGATTGGTAAAGATTTTGCGCGAGGCATGTCACTAATACTCAATAATTTATCTTGTTGAACCCTGTTGTATAATGGTCCTGTGGTATACATTTTCGCATAAAGATGTAATATTACCTTTTTCTGTATTCGGTGCATTTTTTCTGTAAGAGGTACAATTAATTTACTTACCATGTTTACTATTTTTTTATTATTTATTCTTTACTTTATGTGGTGACATAAACGGAAATAATAAGAAAATTGAAACAAGAAAAAGCAGGAAACAAAAGGCAGCCTTATCGCATAATAGCGATGTCTGCTATGCAACCATATTCTATACCTTCATTAACGAAAAAAAATCAGTAAACTAAATGAAATGAAATGAAAATACACTTTATTGTACACCACACAAAAGAAAGAAATACAGACATTAAAGAAAAACACACAAAAGAAAACAGGTACAATAGGGGGCCTTATCGCTAAAGAGCGATCTCTGCCAGGCAACCCAGGTAAACATAACGATGAAGTTAGCAAGTAGTAACATTTGTACTTGCTAATTTAATGATTCTCAATTAAATTATACTCGTATGTATATTACCTAACCACAACATAGAAAATCTTTTGCCCGAAACAAGTACCTATTGCAAATAAAGGAACTAGTGAAATTATAACTTAAAATATTAATTTATCTACAATACCTCAATTGAAGTACACTGACTCACTTAATTTTATTTTATTGTTAGAAACAGATTACGATACGAAGACTTTTATTACAATGCGATGAAATCCGACCACTCGTTATTGTAATCTGAACATGAATGCCCGATCTCCCGTGTCGTAGGTATATATTTTCCATCACGAAGCGTCGCAAAACATGTTAATGTCATGATTTATGAATAATGCTGATGGCTCCAACAGAAAATATGGTAATGAAAATCGAATTTATTTACTTTTATCTCATACCTACTCGTAGGCTAAAATTCTCTTACACTTCATGATATATTTATTGCCTTGTTGGTCTAGTAGCAGAGTTGTTTAGAAGTTCGACCATGGATCACGTGAGCTACACGTTCATCTATTAGAATTCTGCCTTAGACTAAGAATTTTACAAGGCCTGGAGTTAGAAAATTGCACTGGACACCCCGGAAGCGTTAGCCGTCATCGGCTCTATTCAATAAAACGAGAAGTGTCCAAGCTCTAGAAGGCCTGTGACCCACAGTGGAAAATTCTGCAGGTAACAGGGTGAGTAGTTGTTGATTCGAATTGACAATAACAGTTAGCCCTCTTGGTTATAAATAAAGATAGATAAATAGTTAATCACAAACATTTACTATGATATTTAAATTGACGGCGCAGGCCCCCTCTGTTTCCCTCTGCTAAAAAGTAACTTATATACCGAACCTACTTCATTGCCTTAGGAAAATTACAGACATTACTTTCGAATTATAATATTATGTAAATGCATTGTAAATATACTTACATATATATATTTTTATAGTTTGCATCTGATGTTCTGTGTCAATCTATAATTCAATTCATGTTGAGCAAATATTAAATCGTCGCACACATTTCATTAAAACAAGTAGAGTAGAAATTATATTTAAAAATTGATAAGTTTTTGAAATAATGATCGAAATATTGAAGTAATTATTACTAAAATATTTAAGTAATTATTACCTACTACTATTATGACCTATATTTATTTAATGTTGCATTGTAAGAGCGTTGGCAATTTATGATTGCAAGAAATAAGAAGATCGTTAACCTAAGGGTACCTACTGCGATGCCATACCTCTGCTTAGGTTACGATTACAGTGACGAGAGGTTTGAAAGCTAGTATTATCAGTAGTAATTTGATCGCCAGGGTTGTCGTAAGGGACATATTTAGGCCAAATTTGTGCTGAGGAGTGCTAAAGTCGGGTGAGAAAAAACAGGCTGCAACTATGAGTGGGTTAGATAAAAATAAAACTATTAACTTAGTACGAATTTTAAGTTCCTACGGGTTAAAAAAAATAGTGTTAGTTATATAGTTCTCGTATTGTATAATCATCAGATTATGTCCGGTGCAAAATCAGCTATGTAGTCTGTGTTTGAAATATTTTTGTCTGTGATATGTGATCAAACTTTATATCCATGGCATGATGCAGTGACTTGTCAAATTTGGAAATCATTCACCGAGTTACTGATAAACTGTATGGTAAAAATATTTAGAAAGAATACATAAAAATGACCGTTAAAAATAAACCTGAAGAGCCAAAGAAAGAAAATGCTGAGCAAGTACCAGCACCCAACGATGATTTGGTAATATATATATTTTTGTAGAATGAAATTAAATTTAACATCGTCAATGTAATCATGCAAATAAATAATAAATATCTTTCAGTCTGAAGAAGATAAACGTCTTCAGGAGGAGCTCAACATGCTGGTTGAGAAGCTTACCGTAAGTTTTCATGTCTAAAACTTTATGAATACCGTTGATTAATGTACTAACCAAAGTCACTTACACCTTACAGGGTAACGAGGTGGAACTTTATTTACCGGCCCTACAGATGTTGAGCAACCTTATTAGAACTTCAACAACTTCTATGACATCAGTGCCTAAGCCTTTGAAGTTCCTAAGAGAGCATTATCCTACATTAAAATTAGTTTATGATAAGATCACAGATGAAAAGACAAAGAAATTTTGTGCTGATGTAGTTTCTGTGCTTGCTATGGGAGTGAGTGGTTCACCTGTAAGTATAAATTTAAATTTAAAGTTGATTGGTTCTTAATAGAATTTTAAAGAAATATTTAGTATTATAACTTACTACATATAACTACTGGTTCTTTCCAAACAAAATATCTGCACTTTAAGGGTCTTCACAAATTTTGTCATTTTTATTTAATTAAATCAACAGAAAGAGTGTTAGCTATTATTTTTGGTATTTGTATGTTCTATCTAAAATGGTCTTTTGACTTATAAGTATTAAGTAGTATTCTTGTAACTCTTTGATTACAAGAATACTACTTTTATTAAAATTGATGGGTACATTGAAATATGAAAAAAGAGGTTATTCAAACACCAAACAATATAAGTATTATACTTGGTATGTTGTTTGACTAAAAGAATATGATAATGTCACTTGTGTATTAATACATTTTATATCAATATTATTTATCCTATATTAAAAACTAAAACCCAACAATTCTTAGTTTCTTTATAAACAAATTCTTTTCATCTTAGCTAAAGAGAAAATAATTTACAGCCGTAAATGACTTCATGATTTGTTAAAATTTTTCTAAATTAATATGTTGTATACATAAACAGGCAATATAATACACGTTTGATTTAGAATTAGACTAATCTTAAAATAATCCTGAACTAATATTATATTACAACACAACTTTAAGGATGCCGCAGAAAAGAGGGAATGTCTCAAATATTGTCTGCTGGGTACAATGTCAAATGTTGGTGAATGGGGTCACGAATATGTTAGGTAAGACACCTTAAGATATAACCTTTGTCCTCAAAAAACTTAGCTGAGGCATGTCCTTTATACTGAAAATAAGACTAATAAAAATTAGTTCTGATACTATTGTAAATGAATTGTTTAAATTAAACTGACAGATTGTCAAATAAAGTATGAGAAACATAGTGAAAAAGACAGATTAAGAAAGCCCTATAATTGAATGACCATATTAACAACTAATGGATATCCACTACAAGTATTTAGAAATTCCATGTTCTTGTGATGAGTGATTCCCTGCAATTCCTGATGTATGAGATGGGATTTTCCAACAATGTTCCCTGTTGGAGGTCAACATTCCCGCACCTTGACCTTTATTGCACTCCCAACACATAATAATAATATTATAAAATGGTTAACCTAACTTGACAGAATGTGTATTTGTTAACATTATTCAGGCAACTTGAAGGAGAGATTGCTGAGGAATGGAACATAGAAAACATGAATGCGCTGATGCCCCTAGTTCGTGATGTTGTTGCCTTTGATATGCAACACTCTGCCGAGATTCAAGCGTGTGATTTACTTATGGAGATAGATCGTTTAGATCTACTGTCTCAACATATGGACCAAAGCAATTACCCAAGGGTCTGCCTTTACTTAATAGGGTATGTTGTAAATACTTTACCAATTTGCAATTAATTCATTACTTTGCATAATATGTTCAGTTCATACCAGTTTTTGATTTAAATATTTACAAAATATACAGAAAATATTTTCTCAATAATTTAATTGAACACAATTAATGTTAATTACGAATGAATTCCTGATCACATAATATCAGGAGTTTTAGAAATTTAACTCTTATTATATTTTATAATGCTTTACCTTTGATTCCAGCTGTGCTAGTTATGTGGTAGAACCAGAGTCAACTCAAATTCTCCAAGGTGTGCTAGATACATATTTACGTTTTAACGAATATCCTCGTGCTTTGCTAGTTGCCATGCAATTACATGATAAAGCTAAATGTGAAGAAGTCTTCAATGCTTGTAATGATACGTAAGTATGATGTCTACAATCTTATGATATTAATTATGTTTATAATACATTAAGGTGTGTGAAGTCTATGACAACTTTGTTACTCTATTATTGTCTTAAATCCTATTCTTTTATTTATAGCCTTACAAAAAAACAGCTGTGCTATATGTTGGCCAGACAGTATGTGCCTTTAGAGTTGGATGATGAGGATCTACGGACTATACTGTTAAATGCTCATATAAATGACCACTTTCTGAGCTTGGGTAGAGAGGTAAGGGTTAATTCCTTATTAATGAATGTTTTGTATTTACATATTATAAATCTTAAATGATCAAAGAAAACTCTTGTTTAATTATTTTTAAATAAGTTAAGCAAGGGAAGATTGGTAGGGTAAAGTCCAAAATTAATGTAATATAACAAGAACATTATCTACAACATAGCATTTTGGCTATGATGCAATGTAATAGTAAATTCCAACATAATTTATATTTCTGAGCCTTTTTCTTAAATGGATAGAAATTTGTGCATTGTTTTGTAGGAATAGGTGCCAATATGACTTGCAAATTTTTTGGTTCATGCTTACTACATGTCATATTTACTAAATAAAAACTTATTATACTTAAATTTATTCTATAGCTTGATATTATGGAGCCTAAAACACCTGAAGAAGTATACAAAACTTGGTTGGAATCAGCCGGGTCAGCTCTACGACCTTCACTATTAGCAGAACATCCAGTGGATTCTGCTCGGCAAAATCTGTCTGCCACATTCGTTAATGCATTTGTAAATGCTGGCTTTGGGAGAGATAAGTTGGTTACAACAGAAGATGGAAACAAATGGATGTATAAGAACAAAGATCATGGTATGTCTAATTTTTTTGTGGATAAATAATTTTTTGCATTACTAAGTATGGATGCGAGACTGGAAACATACTTATTTAGAAAGACAGCCTTGTATTCTAGTATTCTTGTATTCTGCTTCAGGATAAGCATGATGTCTCTTTCCTTACTTATTTATTTATCCAAAGCGCCACCAACAGATTTTTATGTAAAAAAAATAAACATTTTAAAAACTTTTAAGTGCTAGGATATACATATAAATCAATTTAGAGGTAACTACAGCATGCCTAATATAATAAGTTAAGTCGACGCTAATATGTCGCTAATAATATAATATGGAAATTAACAAACAGGAAATAACAAAAAACACAAAAAAGAACTTATTACAAAAGAACAGAAAAGTAAACCTTGTGTTTATAATAACGAAATAAGGAATATATATATACGCACTATGCAATATCTAACTAGACTAGTGTTTTTATTATGTTATTTTTGAAATTGTGTAGTTTGTCGTTAAAAATATCAATCGAATTATCTTTAGAAACGAAATGTTTGTATAAGTTGCTTAGTCGGGGTATCAAAGAGTGGCGACTAAATGAATGAATCGGATATGTTTTTTTAGGAATGCTGTCCGCAGCAGCTTCTCTAGGAATGATCCACTTATGGGATGTTGATGGTGGTCTAACACCCATAGACAAGTATTTATACACCGCGGAAGAGCACATAAAGGCTGGGGCTTTACTAGCTCTCGGACTTGTCAATTGTGGTGTCCGAAACGAGTGTGATCCTGCACTGGCTCTTCTGTCAGACTATGTACTTCATTCAAGTGCTAATTTGAGAATTGGCAGTGTTTTAGGTGAGTTTTTATAATTCATATTTGTCTGAAATGAAAAAGATTAATTACTAGCTTTCTTTATGTATGTGATTTTATCAGTGTAAAAAAAATTGTTTTCGTTTAGACTCATTTATTCTGACAAACGTTTGTGTCTATACGGGAGTTCTCTCTCAACAACTTCTAAGTTTTTATTAACAGTTTATAGATAAGTCCATAAGAATCGGAAAACTGAGATCTCGGTTACGCATCTTAAATCAATCTATACGTATTAGAAAAGAAGTTATTACTAGAAAACCCGCTCGATACGATTGTTAAATGTTGTAAGGGGATGCTAGATATCACTAGTCTTCGAAATATATCTTTTAAAAGATCGACACATTTTTTTTTTATCTCGCTGGGTAATGCATTTACGCATACCCCCCGGAACAAAACCCAGGCGGGTATGTGGTACTCAAGACCGGCTGCCAAATCGGCGACCACAATACCCGCTAAAACCCAGCGGAACCTATTGCGTCCCAGATGGAGTGCCAAAGGATCGCGTTAGCATGCACTTTGACACCCCGACGCACTCGTTAGTGCCTACGGGGGTAGTAACAGGTGCGCATATCGGCGTCTCATGCCACCCGTTCTACTTCTACGGAGAGGGGGAGCATCAGTCGCCTGCTCTCTCTCCCTCTCCGCGGCCTCCTTCAAACCCATTACGGTTTCGCAGAAGTAGGCGACAATTAACCAACCCTCCTCGCTATCAAGCATTAAATTAATTGCGCTTGGCAGCGAGAGGTCCCCGTCAAGGAGTGACACTAGTGAATGCCTCTGCGGAAAAACATCGACACATTACACACACACGTACACACATGACGATGATAAACACTTTGGAATATTATAATATTATAAGTGAGAGATTTTCTACTTTGAATATGAGAGAGATGAATAAACGTTGCCTCCAGGTCTCGGTATTGCGTACGCGGGCACGCAGCGCGAGGACGTTCTCTCGCACTTGCTACCTGTGTTAGCGGACACCGCTGCTCCTCCCGAAATCTGCGCGTTGGCAGCTGTCGCCTGCGGACTAATCGCGGTCGGCTCCTGCAACGGTGATGTGAGTTGATGAATGGTTTTTTTTTATAATCCACTACAAGTTAGCCCTTGACAGCCATTTATCCAATAAGTACTTATGCAGTGTTAGATGGTAGTAACGTATAAGGTAATGCTAAACCCATACTTCTAATTGGTTTCTACGCGAAATCGTGCCGCAACGCAATCTTTGGTTGTCAAATTGCATACTGTTTTTGTGTTTTTTTTTCGTATCTTGTGGTGTACAATATAAAATGTATTCATTTCATTCATTCATTCATTTATTCATTCATCATGGCCAACAAGTCTTTGTCGGTATATAAATTAAATGTAGTTTCAAAATGTAGGGGGTTGCTCATCATAGCCGCGAGTTTGCGGTGAATATTTATGTTTTGATGATTACGTAAAAGCATGTCAATAGCAAAAGAATGTTCACTGCGGGCATTTATAAGAGATCATCTAAGTCTGAGATCTAAAGATCGTTAAAGTAATTATTTTAGTATATAATATCTATTACGTACATTTTAAAGCCTAATGGGTCAGAAGTTTTATTAAATTGAATAGTTTACTAGAAATATATTTGACTTGCCGCAATATTGCCATTTCATGAGCGACGTATCGTGATGATGGGTATTTCGATAGAAAACAGGTAATTTGTCTCAAGGCTTAGAAAGCGCGAAGATATATCCAGGTGTCTTAAGTCGTTACAATTGTCCAAAATATTTCTATGTTTTATTAGGGAATATAATGTGGAATGAGCTCTGCCGATTTAGTTTAGTTGAGAGGTAGTTTAAAGGTCCCCTTGTTAACAGGTCACGTGTGCAATTATCCAACGTCTCATTGAAGACAACAAAGATCTGCATTCATCAACCTATGCTCGGTTCCTACACTTGGGTCTGGGATTGTGTTTCTTAGGTAAGTCTTTGATAATCTGCTCATATTAGTGCTTATATGATATAAAATTTAAAAAAGCATACAGTGAAAATATCAAGCAAACTAATGAACTTGTCAGTAATATTTGTTATACGGGCAGACCGCTTGCCGGGAAAACGAGAGTGGTCACATGACGGCATAAAAGAGCGCTATTCCATTTGGGATTACGGCATGAAATTTAATATCGGTGCAAAGGTTTGACTATAAAATTCAAAATAATCTTAATTCAAATAGTCCTTTAAAAGGCACTTTTGACGCGTCAATAATTTACATAGTAGTTATTTCATTGTGATAACTATATTCGTTAACTTATAACTAAATCTATGAGGGTTTCAAACGCGCCCCGGTCTAAGAAGAAGCCCACACCAACTTAGCCGGGGTAATAGAGTTCTCACACCAAATTGTTTGTGGTCAGGATGCAAGGAGCGGACGGAGGCAACAATGGCCGCTCTAGAGGTGCTGCCGGAGCCTCAGCAGTCGCTGTGCCAGACCACGCTATCGATGTGCGCCTACGCGGGCACCGGAGACGTGCTCGTCGTGCAACAGATGCTGCACATCTGTTCCAAGCACTACGACACCGATGTAAGACTCGATGCAGTTGGAACAGCACTCTTTTTATCTCTCTACCAGTTAGCTTGAACCGCCATCGAACATCTCGTAGTACAAGGTCGAGTCGAGGGCACACGTCCACATGGTCGCTCTCCTACAAGGTGGACGGACTCAATCCGTTCCGCTACAGATTTATCGATCTCCGAATGCTCCCGTGATGCCACCAACAGAAATCGCTGGAAGGAGATCGTAAGAGCTGCTGTGAAGGCCAAATCATAACCACGACCACTCTGCCAAGAGTGAACGAATAAGAAGAAGAAGTTAGCTTGAAAGCAATCTCACCTGGTGGTAGTGATGATCCGTCTCAGATGGTAGTGGGCCGACCTGTTTGGGGTATGGTAAAACTATACTCTTAATTGGTTTCCACGCGACATCGTGCCGGCACGTCAAATCGCTTGGTGGGACGTCTTTTCCGGTAGGGTGATGGCTAGTCACGGCCGTAGCCTCCCTCCTACAAGACCAGACCAGAAAATTTAGAAATTATAAATTTCTAGATGGTCCCTGTAAGTAGTAGTAGCAAAGTAGGGTTGTAATTTTTTTATGTTACTGTTACATAACTTTTTAATAGTTGACCTGATGTAATATAATTATATAGAAAGGGTTGTTCGTGATTCATGGTGGGGTGAGATATATCACAAATTAATATTATTTTACGAACTCCTCCTCCCTCGAACATTGTGTGATTGAGGGATTGTGATGTGCATAAACTAGAAAAAGTGCGCGTCATGAAGAAATTTGGTAAAACATGTCTCTTGTGAACTGAAAGCTAAAACTGTGTAGTATTGCTGTATTGCTATACACACCCAGTAAACGCGAAAAAAGCAATACCAAACAGTCACTTAAATCAAATCAAAATTAACCTGTTACAGGCCTCTATGAATCGTTAATATATTATATCACATTTTTCATTATTTCTTTTAGTGATGATGATAATTACACTCGCCAACTTAAAACTAAAGTTAAGAGGGGTCAAATCGCGTCCAGGTTTAAGAAACCCATAACAAACTTAGCCGGTTTTTTTTTGTTATCACCATCTCACATAATAAATTATGGTACTACTACTACTATACTGGTATGGTACTATAGTACCTATATTGTACCTTAGTTTAAAGTACATTCTATATTCTATCATTTTATATTAAACTTGTCATCTCTTTAGAATGAGCAATCGTCAACAGAAGACACAGCGTTTAAAAAGCAGGACAAGAAAGAAAACAAAGAAGCTAGCACTAGCAGCGGTTCATCATCCAGTACGTCAAAGGATGACAAGAATAAAAGTACGTATTCAAAATATATTTTACAATACAAATTAGTATTTTTTTTTTAGTTTTAACTTAATCTAATAAAGATAATATATATATATATAGATAATTATTATCTAAAAAAATCATTCCAAATTCAGCTTTACTTGTGCCGACATGACTTTAGAAAGTTAGACCTATACATTGTGTTTGGTTTAGGTAGTTTTTTATTTTATTTCTATAACAGTACTAATTATATAAGTGCATTTAATCTATGATTATTTATGTATTATTTATTTGTACTACAAGATATTTATGATTTGATTTGAATTAGACGGATATCACATTACTTTACTTTACCAAAGTAATGTGATATCCATCTAATACAAATCAAATCATAAATATCTTTATTCATATAAACCTATTACAGGCATCTATGAATCGTTCATATATGTCACATTATTTCTATTCGTGAAGCGATGGTGATAACTACACTCGCCAACTTAAAAAGCTAAGAGGGTTTAAATCGCGCCCAGGTTTAAGAAGAATCCCACAACAAACTTAGTCGGGTTTTTTTGTTGTTTTCACCATCTCACATTATCAATAATAATTTATAGTACCTATGCAGATAGAGCAATTCACACCCAAGCTTTTTATCGTTTATATAATCCTTAATATCGTAATATGATTTTTCTATAAGCTTCCATTTTATAAAAACTTTTATTGATAGACATCTCCCAAGATATCAATAGGTAGTTTATGTCTCTTGTGGTAACAGGCAAATCAAAAGAGAGCAAGAGTAAGGAAAAGGACAAAGAAAAGGAAGCTAACAAGGAACTGTCGTCCGTACAGGCAGTGGCCACACTGGGTGTTGCAGTCATCGCTTTGGGTGAAGAAACTGGTGCAGAGATGTGCACGCGCATCTTCGGACAACTGGTAAATATATTTTATTTTATTTCATAAACAAGCCAGAAACTAGCTTAATCAGCTCTTCAGTTTAATCAGTTTCTAGAATAATTACTTTTTACAAATAATGTAGCCAAGTTGGTTTTTGCTCTGGTGCGTTAGATACATTTTTGGTCTCCCACTTTACATAATATCCGATGAAAGGAGTCTTTTGGGGTCTGTTTTTTTTTAAATTTATCATTGTATATATTAATATGTAGATACGCCTATCTCACCTGGTGGTGAGTGATGATGCAGTCTAGGATGATAGCGGGCTAACCTTTTAGGAGTATGGTAAACACACGATCCTAATCGGTTTCTACGCGACATTGTGCCGGAACGCGAAATCTACGGTGTTAACTAGCCACGGCCGATTCCTTCCACCAGACCAGACTCGAGCCGGGAATCGAACCCGGGACCTACAACTTCATAATGCGATAGCGCACGCACTTCGCTATGAGGTCGTCTTATCACAAATTTGGTACAAAAATAATAAAAATACATTTATTTGATACGTTTTACAATACAGGGTCGATACGGGGAGCCAGCTGTGCGCCGCGCGGTGCCGCTCGCTATCGCCCTGTGCTCAGTATCCAACCCGCAGCTGTCGGTTATAGACGTACTCAACAAGTACTCGCACGACTCTGACAACGACGTCGCCTACAACGCCATCTTCGCCATGGGCCTTGTTGGTGCAGGCACTAACAACGCGAGGTAATTTGTTATAATGTGATCTTTAGCTATTTCTGTTAGCTCACATGCTCCTGGTATTTAAATCGGTCTATTAAAACTATTAAATAAATTACATGAGTGGCCAAAAAATTACCAAGAAAACATTTAGCTTGGGTTCGGAAGGTTACCAATTATTATAATAATTGATCTATATGATTCTAGTACATACTTTAAACAAAAAAGGAAATGAAAGATTCTTATTAAGATAAATCTTAATAAGACCAACCAACCAAACCAGGGTACCAAAAAAAGGTTAAGGTACCAAAGGTTAGGGTAAAGGTTAGGGTACCAAAAAAGTTTAGTTATTAAGTACTAAAGTACTTAATAACTAAACTTTTTTGGTACCCTAAACAACACCATTATTCGGTCATAATAAAGTTTTGTTTAATATGCTCTATATTAGGTTTTCAGAATGTAGAAAATATATATAGCTGATAACAATCAAACTACTTAATCAATACTCTCACACTCAATATATGTTGCACAAAATTTTAATTAAAAAAAAAACTTTTATCATTGGTTGACTACTGGGACTAAATCGCAATAGCACACTTGTGCTGTAGAAGTGGCTTAAGAGTAAATAGCAAATTTAGTCGAAACCCCTAAAGTTAGTTCTCTGCAGTGAGATTGTTATCATTTTATTAACCATTTTATTTATACAGATTGGCAACAATGCTGCGTGCGCTTGCGTTGTATCACGGAAAATCACCTGTGCATCTATTCATGGTACGACTGGCTCAGGGTCTGTGCCATGCCGGCAAAGGGACTGTGACATTGTGCCCCGCGCACGCCGACCGGCGACTCCTCAACCAGCCCGCATTAGCTGGCCTGCTAGTTGTGCTTACTGCCTTCTTAGACTGCAAGAACAGTAAGTTTTCCACTGTACAATATATTTGAAAACCATAAAAAATATTATTATTACTAACCATAAATATTACCAGACCCTTACCTTTAAAACAATTTTGAAAGACCCTACAAACTTAGCAAACAATCAGTTTGCTTTTTAGATTTTTGTGAATACATACAGGGTATATTTTTGGCAATTGGAGTGCCAATAGTATGCTTAGATATGCATGTCATATATAATAATAATAATATGTTTCTGCTTATTTTGTCCTGACCTTACCTTTGAGAGACCTTACAAATTTTTTGTCCTAAACAATCAGTTTACAGGGTATATTTTTGGCAATTGGAGTGCCAATAGTATGCTTAGATATGCATGTCATATATAATAATATGTTTCAGCTTAATTTGTCCTGACCTTACCTTTGAGAGACCTTACAAATTTTTTGTCCTAAACAATCAGTTTACAGGGTATATTTTTGGCAATTGGAGTGCCAATAGTATGCTTAGATATGCGTGTCATATAATATGTTTTTGCTTTGTTTTCCAGTCATTCTAGGCAAATCTCACTATCTCCTGTACGTGTTGGCGACAGCGATGCAGCCCCGTTGGCTAGTTACCCTTGACGATAATCTCCAGCCCCTTAATGTTAGCGTACGCGTTGGCCAGGCAAGTGTTTTGCATTTCTTCTATCTTGCAGCTTCGTGGTCTCTTGTTTCCGTTAATATAACATTTGTTTGCTCACAAGGATAGTGTCGTTTTTGAATAGTGAAACACACTACGTAACAATAAATTGAAACATATCTAATAAATTCGTCTACACTTCCACACTACTCTAGAAATAAACTCTATTGACTCTAAATAAGGTGCGAAAGCGAATAGGATGACAAAATGGTAATGGATAAGAATTTCGAAATTATTTATTATTCAACATAACTGCTTTCAAAGCCATATCATGTATCAAAGCATCCAGGTTTTCATGGGTCTAATTAAACATTCAAAGGCCATCTCTCTAGTCAATTAATATAATTATGTTTATTATCTATTTCAGGCTGTAGATGTGATTGGCAAAGCTGGTACCCCTAAAACTATTGCTGGTTCACATACACACACCACACCAGTATTGCTTTCATTTGGTGAACGAGCAGAACTGGCTACTGATGAGTACATCCCATTGTCACCTGTTATGGAGGGCTTTGTTATTCTCAAGAAAAATGAGGACAGTGTCATGGCATCAGTACAGTAGAGGACTCATTTGTATAATATATTATTAGTATTAATCTTTTAATGAAGTATGTAATTTCCTTTCTGTTTTTTAATAAACATTGATAACTGAATTTTATTTGATTTTCATCTAAGTAAACCCAGACAAAGGAATCGTGAAAGTTTAATCTGTGATAGCCTAGTGGTTAGGGCGTCAGCCTCCTAATCAGAGGTCGGCGGTTCGAATCCGGGCACGCACCTCTAACTTTTCGGAGTTATGTGCGTTTTTAAATAATTAATATCACTTGCTTCAACAGTGAAAGCAAAACATAGTGAGGAAACCTGTACGCTTGAGAGTTCTTCATAATGTTCTCAAAGGCATATGAAGTCTGCCAATCCGCACATGGCCAGCTTGGTGGACTATGGCCAAACCCTTCTCATATTGAGAGGAGACCCGAGCTCAGTGGTGAGCCGATAATGGGTTGATCATGAAGTGTGCTGGGTGACAAGTGGCAATTTAATTGGTTAACTGTGTTATGTTATTTGAACTTGTTCTTTTGTGTGAATTGGAAATAAAGGGTTTTAAATGCAAACACATGTTTAAATAATTGTACATAATACAATACTTTTATATTTTTTAACATTATTCATGACTCATCTTTCAATGGAGAATATGTGGATTCATTATCTTTGTTATTTGATTTAGTTTCCTCTTCACTAGATTCTTCACTATCTGAATCCTTAGCTTCTAAATTATTGTCAGAATTTTTAGGTTTTTTTGCTTTGGTCTTTGCTTTCTGTTTTTTCTTTAATCTCTTAGCCCTTTTTTTTGCTGTCTTCTCTTCTGCTTTAATTTTATTTTCTTCTATCTTATTATGATATTCATCATCCAGTTTTTCCTAAAATGTTATATTATTATATATTACTATTATTCACAAAGAAGTGATTATTGCTTATAAACTAAGGTAACATGTTACATTTTTATATACTAGCTACTACTATAATAATAAATTTTTATACTCATAAAAACCAACATTGTTTTCAACAAGTCACACAAATAAACAGAAGTCACATGTAACAGCCTGTATGTCTATGCTTCATGGAAGTCTAACAACCAATTTCGTGTAAATGATTATTTTACATTTTCAGTATGCTAATTGTGTAATTCTGTACCATACTGTATAAGAAATAATAGAATAGTGGGATTGCTTCATAATGTCAGTCTTCCTATGATAATAAATCCTAAGCCAATCCAATGGGAATAACAGAATTTTTTACACAATGGAGAAACTAAGGCTTCATAAAACTAAAAGTCTAAGATTTTGGAGTTTAAAAAAAATGGTTTTTGTAAAATGTAACCATGAATATAAGTTGAAAAAAATTGTTCATTATACAGCTTAAGAATTTTTGACAATGTGAGTAAAACAGATTGTGAATCCACCAGTTTCAGTAGCATTTTATAATTATACCTTTTCACTTTTTTCCTGTATGAACTTTTGTCTTGCATATTCTTTTCTTCTAAGATGTCTATAAACATGAAATTCTCCAGAACCAGCACCAGCACTAGATCCCATAACATTACGAACAAAATCTGGCGGCGGAGCCAGTGACTTTTGTTTTGGTCCTTCAGGTATCACAATTGGTTTGTCCTATAAGTATAAAACACTTATTAACATTATTAATTAAGCAGATGCTAGTGAACATCTTTATATTTTAATAATAAGCTAGTTACTTATATGCTTACGGGATTTTTCATTAGTTTTTCTAGTTTTAACCTTTGAAGATCAGTTGCATTTTTGATTACGATAGGTTTCTTATCTTCGTCTCCTGCTTCTTTGTCTTTTGAACTCATTTTATACTTCTTTTAAGTCCAATAAAGAATAAAGTGTAAAAAGTTTAATATTCAAGAATTAAAATTTTATAATTCCACTCGATAATGACACGAAATCACAAAGAGTGTTTATAAATAATAGACATCTTTGACATAAATGACATTTACAGTAAGTGTAGTGTTGTCAACTCCCTCACATTTTTACCCCTTATGTTAACACATTTAATAGAAAAATCTCCTTAAAAATTGAATCTTATGCTTTTAAGTCTATTGATTTATAAATTGTTTAATACTTGTTATATATCCCCTAACTACTACCTCTACTAATATTCCTCAAATATTTAGGGGATAAACTATTAATTTAGGAACCCTGGTTATGAATGACAGCACAGATCAGGAAATAAAGAACTCTATTGCTTTGATTTAAAGCATAACATAAAACCGATAGAAAGGAGGGTACACACGAACAATTTACCGATAAAATAAAACAAAAATGTTTTTTTTTTTCAATTAAAACAAAGTTTTATTGTTCTTATAACTTTACATTTGTATATTTAATTTATAAAATGCACATTATGCTTAAATGCAGGATAATCTAAAGAAATAATAAGATCGGTAAATTTATTCTGTATTATAATGTTACGGTTTTTGTAGCACTAATTTCACCTTGTGGAGGTCATACTATACTCGGCAACCGGCGAAAGCAATTTCCTATTCGCTAAAGGTTAAAGAAGTCAAGTAAGTTAAATCTTCAGAGAATTAATAATAGTAAGTCCTGATATCCTATTGAAAACTGATAAATAATACTGTAATAATAACTTATAAATATTTAGACTATTCTTGTCAGCTAAAAACTGTTTTCATTCCGTGTTATACATAGGTACGATATAATTTTTATTAGGTAATCTCTGGCGATCTTTTCTTTATTTTAGATACTCCTATACTTATTGACTTAATTAACTAAAAACTAAGATCTTATATTTCATGTTGCAAAAGTTATCTACGATATGACACGCCTTTTAAAATTGCAATTAAATGTCTTTCGCAGGCGTTCATTCCAATTAAGCACCAAAATGCCGATCAAATCAATCAAGGCCCGTCAAATCTTCGATTCCCGTGGTAATCCTACTGTGGAAGTTGACCTGGTAAGATTTTAAAAATATTTTAATCACCTAAGACTTAATTAAAATCTCCGCTTTAGCTCCAAATTTTTGATTAGTATGTTGTTATTGTTTTTTATTCCATCTAACCTAAATACCTACCTGAATAATTTTGTTGATTCAGCATCACTTACTGTCATATATAACATTACTAAACATAACTGTATCTATCTACAAGTCTTTAAATAGTTCTATTCTTTTCCACATATAACACAATGAAAGAAAAGGAATAATTTTTTAACTCTGTTTCTTTATTAGACTGTTTTCAGTGTTTTAGTTTAGAGATTTGTGTACAACAAAATTAAAACCTATCTAGTATTAAAAATTTGGTGTGGGTTTTAATTAATAATCTCTACTTCCTTTAGGTAACGGAACTAGGCTTATTCCGTGCAGCAGTCCCATCAGGTGCCTCTACTGGTGTCCATGAGGCTCTAGAGCTCAGAGACAATGTGAAAGGTGAATACCATGGCAAAGGTGTCCTCACTGCCATCAAAAACATTAACAGCACTATCGCACCAGAATTGTTGAAACAGAACTTCGAAGTCACGCAGCAAAAAGAGGTAAATCTTTAACACTATGTTATTATAAATTCTATTTATTTAGGATAGGGTTCTGTCATGTTATATGTTGTTGTAACCTTTTAGCTCTTTTCCAATTGGAAATAGCTGAAAATATTATATTAAACTAACTTGACTATATTGTATGACAGATTTATTGAACAAGCTTAATTTTTCCAGATTGATCAGTTCATGATTAGCCTTGATGGTACAGAGAACAAGTCAAAGTTCGGTGCCAATGCCATTCTAGGTGTTTCCTTGGCAGTTGCCAAAGCTGGTGCTGCTAAGAAGGGTGTTCCCTTGTACAAACATTTGGCAGACTTGGCCGGCAACAGCAACATTGTTCTGCCTGTCCCCGCATTTAATGTCATTAATGGAGGTTCCCATGCTGGTAATAAGCTGGCCATGCAAGAGTTCATGATCTTGCCCACAGGTAATAATTTTAACTAGAGCACACCACATTCTGCACTTTAGATACAAAGCTAAAAGTATATGACTGGTCTTGTTAGTTAAAAGATAATTCAGAGAAGTTCTGCATGTGGTTCAATACTTACTTGCTTGTTTTGTTGTAGTAGTATATAACAAAAATTAAGCCAAAAATATATTACATGGCATAAATATATTTTTAACACTATTCAAATTCAAATTCAAATTCAAATAATCTTTATTCAAATAGTCCTTTAAAAGGCGCTTTTGACACGTCAATAATTTACAAAGTAGTGATTTGATGGTGATAACTACATTCGTAAACTTAAAACTAAAGCTATGAGGGTTCCAAACGCGTCCCGGTCTAAGAAGAAGCCCACAACAAACTTAGCCAGGTAAATTTTCTTTTTGTTATCACCATCTCACATGCCACTTAAAATTATATTAAGAGCTATCTTATTAGAGCAATATTTCACACCCATGCTTGTTTATCATTTACGTAATCCTTTACACTATAGTAGGACTTTTCTACAAGCTTACGTTTTATATTATTGGCCACTTACCATGGAATCATAATAGGACTGATTAATATAATTAGCCCGCTGTGGCAATATAATACCATAATTATATAGGGAAATAATTACTAATCAAGATAATTGAAAATCAAAATCATAATTTTCTGGATAATTTTGTTTGCCATTACAGATTTGATTGCATGTGTACCTATCATTCTATAAAGTACCCACTATGATATATAAGATACATATAATATCATAGTGGGTACTTTTAACCCAATATATATTGTAAAATAATATTATATATGTTTTCTACATACTTACCCATAAGTGGGTACTTACTTTAGGTAAACATATATGTACTTCAAAGCAGTGTCTGCTCAAAACTATAGCACAGCTGGTTAGAGAATATTTATAATATTTATTCTTTATAAGAAGACAATCTTGTTGGGAATATAACTTAAAGAAGAATAACTCCTCCAATTTAAAGATAAAGATCAATTTTAAGATTATAAATGTTTGTCTTTGTGTTTAACCACTTTTTATTAGTACTATTTTGTTTATGCATATTACTCTTAATATTATTAATTAGATATTTTACTCCACTTCTGGAGTGGAGTGTATGATTACTTAAAGCTGAAATATTTCCGCACTTATTACTACTACTTAACTCTCTATATAAATTTAGATTGAAACAAAAAGACAGAAAAAATATTACACTCAAATTTTTTTTTTAAATTAAGGGGCATCAACATTCAGTGAGGCAATGCGCATGGGCTCTGAAGTGTACCACCACCTCAAAAAGATCATCAAGGAGAAGTTTGGTCTGGATTCTACTGCTGTTGGAGACGAGGGTGGCTTTGCCCCTAACATCCAGAACAACAAGGATGCTCTGTTCCTTATCCAGGATGCTATTCAACAAGCTGGTTATACTGGCAAGGTGAAACACATGTTTTTTTTTCATGATTTGAGGTTTGAGAGGGTAATATACTTTTCTAGTATATTATATTTAGTAAAATTAAGTAAGATGTATGTTACTGTATATTATATAATATAATAAGATACAAAAATACTGGTTATGATTCTTCTCTCTTAGTTAAATTCTTTCAATGGATCTTGTAGTATTTAGTTTTATTTTAATGTATTTGCAGATTGAAATCGGAATGGATGTAGCCGCATCTGAGTTCTTCAAGAAAGGCACCTATGATCTGGACTTCAAGAACCCTAAGTCTGACCCCGCTGACTATTTGTCATCCGAGAAGCTGGCAGAGGTTTACTTGGACTTCATCAAGGACTTCCCCATGGTGTCCATTGAGGATCCCTTTGACCAGGATGACTGGTCCGCTTGGTCAAGCCTCACTGCTCGTACCCCCATCCAGATTGTTGGAGATGATCTTACTGTAAGAAAACAATTTTATTCCCATTATACTTCCTACTTCTTATATTATTATATAAGCCTTTATGCAATATTATTTTGCAAAGAAAATTCCGAATGGGTTTATAACAAAATCTTTTTGCTAGGCAGTGCTTTGATGCTAAATTATTGATTAAAGGTTTGAGCTTTTTGCAGGTAACAAACCCTAAACGTATTACAACAGCTGTTGAGAAGAAGGCCTGCAACTGTCTCCTGCTGAAGGTGAACCAAATTGGCAGTGTCACAGAATCCATTGATGCACACTTGCTGGCCAAGAAGAACGGATGGGGAACAATGGTCTCCCACAGGTAACGAAGAACATATATAAGAAGATTTTAATTAAAAAGTAGAAGACATTAAGCCTAATTTGCCATAATCTGTGGAAAACAGACAAAACTGTATGCTGCAATTATAAATTGTTCAATCTGTTTTACCACACCGCTTAGGACTTCCAAAAAAATCTGGGTACTATATATGTTAACAGCAAGTTCCCTTCTTAAACTAATTAGCTATTAGCGAATTTATAGTTTTTACTAGGATGTCACATGTGACCTCGTTGTGTTTAATTTCTTATAAATACAGTGAGATCTTTATTTTCCCACTACATAAAATGTCTGATTTATATCTACAGAATGCAAACTACGTCAAAATCTTATTGAAAAGGTTATTTCTTAAAATCGCGTGATCGTATTCCAGATGTTTTTCAGGGTGCCAACTAAATAATAAAATTCATTAAGATAACAGGGAGAGAGAGAGAGAGCAAAAAAAACAAAAAGACTTTTGTATTTATAATATTAGCATGTATACGATAGAACAATAACAGTAATTTCTAATTCTTTTAGATCTGGTGAAACTGAGGACACGTTCATTGCTGATTTGGTGGTTGGTCTGTCCACTGGCCAGATCAAGACAGGCGCTCCGTGCCGTTCTGAACGTCTCGCTAAATACAACCAGATCCTGCGTATTGAGGAGGAGTTGGGCGCTGCTGCCAAGTATGCGGGCAAGAACTTCCGCAACCCAGTTTAAATGCAACTACGCAGTACAAAAAAAAAAAACTTAGATTCACCATTTATCTGTTATTTACATAGAGTATTTTGAAATACTATGTGTTTGTGTATTCATTACTGAGAAATACGTGTGTAGCATGTTGAACGTGTATGTAATTGTGGTATATATATAGCATTCATTATTAGTACATAAATTATGCTTTTTTTATTTTAAAAAAATTTTTCGTTGAGTATGTGTCAAAAGTGCGATTCTCTTTAATTTTAAGCAAAAGTGAAATTTTAAATTATTATTTAAATATATTCTTAATGTGCAGTTTTGTTTTTTATTTACATCACCGATAATTTCATTGCAGCATGAGAATTGATTACATAAATTGAGTGTGGTTGGAGCGAAAACAAATAGCAATTGATGTTCGAGGTCATTTGACGGATTCTGATCTGCATTTTATTGGCTACCTTTTCTATATAGTGTTCCTACAGTTTATAAACTACACAAACACCGTAATGTGGTCTTTGAGGATAGTTATTTCTGAAGTCAAAATGAAAATAAATATAATTTTTGGCATCTATTAGAATCTATAGAACTTTACTCAAAATCGCTAATTCGTATCAAATTAGATTGAGGTACGTAATGTTTTCCATATGGACAGTTAGTATGGAAGTCACAATGAAAATAAATATAAATCTAGGGTACCTATTATAAACTATAGATCTTCTCAAATCGAAAATTCATATAAAATTATATTCAAATTATGAGCAAAACTTAAAATATTATCTGTTAAATAAGGTTATCTATATTTATTCTATCAATAAAATAAATTAGTATATATTGATGTTCAAACTACCGAGGGCTGATTCTAAGCATTGAATTTCTTTTCAAAGTATTGATCCTGGAAAAAAGTTATGGAACATAGTTCTTCATTGGTTTAGTAGGCGGCATATTTGGCTACTGATTGTGAGGCTCTGTATTCGATTCCCGGATTGAGCAAAAAATTGGTGCTTATTGATTTTTTCTTTTAAATATTCTCAGTAGTATCAACCCACAAGAAATTGGCGGTGTCCACACGCGTACATCTGAGCTTTACGTTTTCATAGAAATTTGTATGTAGTTTTCTTAGATCAGAGACATCAAAATCTCTGCAACAATTATTTTTCGCATGATTTTGTTTAATGGTGGACAAGTTTCAACACTAGCATACATAAGATCATCTCGTTTGACTAATTACTCTGGTCGATAATTGGAAAGTGCCTCACATTGTCACGTTAATCGTTCCATACTCACCGCAACAACCTTACGAACGTTTATTAACGTTTTGCTCGTTGATATTTTAATTAATAAGTAGGTACTTCATTAAAATAAAGTTTACAATTTAGGCCGTACACTAACTTGAGTTATAAAACCTAGGTACAAATAAATATAATTTTAAGTGGAACAAAGCAGCATGTAATCAAAAATGTCGGTCGTTAAACATAATCCGAGATCATATTATTGATGCATCACACATAAAACACGTTACCAACGCGTGAACGCAAACGTCACGACTAGCAGACCTACGACGAATGGCCGGTTTATTACGAACTGGATGATGTGAGCGAGGCGTGCAGTTTATCATTTGTTGTTACTTATAATTATAAGGATATCAACTTGGGAGTAAACATTAACATTTGACTTTCATTTAATCATATTATCGACGACGGGGAACCGGTTGGGATCTTGGTTTCGTTGGAAAATGTCGGGCGAAAAGATGGAATTGCGTGTGGTTACTTACATGAGTCCCACACATCCAGTGGAACTGTACGAGTTGATTCTGGAGTTATTAGAGGAAGCTGTCGACTGCCATGCAGTCTTACAATATGAGTCGCGGAGTCCCGGACCGTTACCTGGCCGCCCAGACCCTTTCACCAACAACAAAATCGATCTAGGTGAGTACGTATGTTTAAAGAACAAGTAAGTAGGTAGTGAGTCTTTATTTTCACTACATACTCCTATTTTCCTGCTTTCAGTTCAATAAATTAATGTTGTTTTAAACAATTATTTCAAGTAGATATATAAGCACCACGTATTAACTAAATTAGCTAGGCTAGTTAAATGAATGTAGCTTAATTGGTAAAATCTATGATTGCTACTATTTTAATGTTTTGTAATGATGTTTTTGTTGATAACAGCTCTTTTCGTTTTAATTGTTATTAGGTATTGGTTTATTATTGTTTAGGTTTAAGTAGGTAGTTGTTAGGCAATTATAAAAGCACTGCGAATCTATCTAGTCACATTGGAAACTCGAAATATCCAGTAACAAAGGTTACTCTCATCGAAAGTTTTATCAAAATCAGTCGATTCATGTACACAGAATGTTTTTACTGGTGCTGTTAGATTAATATGTAGTTACATTTTATGAAACTTTCTCAGAGCTGCAGCAATTATTAGACTTAAGGCCGAAATCTATAAAGCGCACTTAGGCCTAACTCTGTCTTAAGAGACAGTTTAAACACTAAATCTGGTTGAGCTAAGTCTACATTCTATAGATCCCATCCTCACGACGAGATTTATAAAGAGAGCCTAGCCTTTATTAGTCCGATATCTAGCTATCTCTTTTTAAAACTAATTTTGGTTGAACAAAGGCAAAGTTAGCTAAATAGATCTCAGGCTTGGACTCATGGGCCACCACCTTGCCGTATTGCGAATACATACTCTTTAAAACCAACTGTTTTGTAAACAACTGTTTTGTTTAACAACTGATTACCTACAAGTTGACATGTTACAAGTTTGACCACTATGGGTGTAATTTTTTTACTTGCTGTTATAGCTGCAATAAAAATATAGATGTTGTGAAGATGTCAACTCTCTTACTATTAGGGTTCATGAGATACAGACCGCTGATAGACAGACGCACTGACGGTCAAACACAGTGGCGTACACAGAGTTTTTGATGAGGTGATGCAGACAGAAAATATGGAAAAACTCTATTCAAATATGGGTATCTAGGATAGATAGTAGGTACCTATTTTAAAGCAAATATGTGCACGCCTATGTATTTATGTAGGTACATTTCCAACAAACAGTACGTACCTAGTCTATCTTAAGAAGCTGCAGTGGTAGGTATGCAATGCTTTTATGCAGTGTTTAGCGCCAGTGACAGAACATATGAGTAGTAATAGGCTAGCATTGTATGGTCATATAAGCAATGTTACCAAAAGAATGTTGTACTTGTATATATATGTGAAAAGGCAAAGGAGTAGAGGAAGACCAAAGAAAAGATGGAAGGATTGTGTAAAAGGTAGTAAGTGACGGCTAAATAGAAGTGAGTGGAAGAAGAAGGAGTGTTGTGCCGACAACAAAAATGGACAAGGAACATGGCAATGGGCAAATAAGGGCAAGAAAAATAAAGATACCATACGGACGTTTGAGTACCCTTTTTTTCCGCTGAGAAATGCGTTGCGGAAGCGACGCAGTCTTGCGTGCGTCGCTTCCGGAGTGGATGGACGGGGTATGTGGGACTCACCGGCGCGGCGGCCATACTGGCGACCAGAATACCCACTAAAAACCAGGAATGTTCCTACGCGTCGCCTGGTGGCTGGGTCATGGGAACAACCGCGCATTCGACCGCAACCCAACCAGCGGCGTCCGCCGAGGCAGACCCTCTACACGTTTGAGTACCTACGGAACCAATAAAAATATTCTCTCACTAAAACTCGCAATTAAATCGTTATTCACCTTAGTTATTATGTAGGTAGATGATCACATAAAACCACGTGTATGGTGGCCGTGACATATGATAATAAACAAATTAACATAATATGGAACAACATAATATATTTTTTCATCCATTCGCAGCGTTCATGACCGCGGCAGCGTACATGAAGTTGCGCGCAAAGAAAAATGAATTCGTCGAACTTTTACCAGTCACTCCTGTGTTCGCTCATCAGATGAATGTGGAGAATAAGCCCGGATATTTCTCGGACATTATCATACACTGCGATAAAAAGTGAGTTTTTCTATACGTATTTTCGGAAGCTACGGTTTATTGTCGCGATTCGTAGTGAATTAATACCGAGGGACTCTTGATCTGCTGCGGGTTCCTAGATGTAGTGATTAAAAAAATCTTCTTAAAATTTTATATGCCATCTATAAGTTACATGTATGTAAGATCGGTAGATAACTACAGGTCATATTAGGGTCTTACAAATAACTACGAAAAGTACCGTATATTCGACATTGAAACCAATTTCTTTAGCTTTAGCTTTATATAAATAAAACATTGCAAATTTTAAGTTCATATTTTTCATTTCAAGTTATATTTCATTTATTCTATTTTTGTTAGAAAGTAGGTAGGTTTTTCCGTAAAAAATTAGGTCCTAAGTCGTAACCTCTTACTTCCAAGTAACTTGCGAAAGAAGTAAGAGGTACAGATGTTTCTACTTATTAAACTTAAAAAGCCAAGGTGCCAGTGGAATATTTCTAAAACCTATATCCTACTGGACGTCCGCTAGTCTTCTAATAAATCTGTACTCCTAGTATTTCTATGTAGTACTGACTTACGGACGAAATTATTTATCAATCAAATCAAAAATCAGCATATTATATTTAGAGTACTGTGTTGTCCTACACTGTAGATATGGAAAACACTAACTAAATTCCATCTACCTAACAACCCAAGATTTTGGATTAGATCGATTATTAACTTGGGTCGATAGTGCATCGTTTGCATTATTCAGTTCCAAAAGTTAGTTTCATTGATATCGATCGGGTCATCGATCGCCAATTTTTAACCAATGAAAACGCGCTATTACATGCGTATATTTTCGAAACCAATTTTGACAATCTGTTATCGTTATCATGAATATGCCGTACAACTGGTCACGTCAAAATTTGTGAGGATTTTGAAGATCGAGATCAAAGCTCTAAATAGTAATCCAGTCAATCACATACATTATTAAATTTTTGTTTCAATAATCTATATTATTATTAAGTTGTATTTTACCTAAAAGTAAATAAGTACGTATAGATTAATTGTTATCAACCACGTCAAGTTACTGATAACGGATGGTTCTAACTTCTATTATTACTCAATCGAGTTTCAACCACATAACACAATCGAAGCGACCCTTTATTTATTGTATTATTAGTGTGACAATAAAATTATCGTTTACCCAGTCCACTTAATATCCAACTATTCTTTTAGAGCACACAATGTTAACACTTTATTGGACCTCAGAGGATGCACTTTTGCCTACAACGATGAAGAATCATTGAGTGGCAGTAAAATTGTGTTAAAAACGTTGAAAGAAAAGGGAGAGAACGCTTCTTTCTTCGGGTCTCTTCTAAGTATGTATAAAATATTTTACTATGAACCTAATTACGACCGAAATAGAGTTATTTTTCGTTATGAACTGAATTTTAAGAATTGGTATGTGAGAAAATATATATATGTATATATTTTCTCACATACCAATTCTTAAAGTTGGAAAAAGCTTTTACCTATTGGAAACGTCATATACCACACATAGCTGGAAGGAATGCAATGTGTAAGTTACCTATAGTTATTAGTTAGGCTAATTATTTCGCGGCGAACAGATCTCGAACTCAGATCGTAGGAAATTTACACGGACAAAGTCGCAGGCGTCGGTAACTCTTTATTTGGGTATAGCTTTCACAAAAGCTTAACGGTACAACAAGGAAAAACTAAAGCTCACACCAAGTTCGTTGGATTACTCCACAGTACAACGTATCTTCGCTTTATGAGATGGAAGATGCACGATAGGCAATACTAGTGACCCTATATAATCATTACTTTCAGCTTATTAATGCTCTACTGAAAGCTTTTAGCATTTACTCACCACGTTACTCTAAACCCCTTTGAGGGGCTTATACTATTATTATTTGCACCTCTTACTCTTGTAACTAATACTGACGTGCCACGTGCTAACGTGTTCTTCAAAAAGTAGAGGTGAAAACAATCTAATTTCAATCCGGACCAGTAATGTAATCTCCTTTCCTAACAAAAAAATATCATCGTCAATATCAACCCATTACCGGCCTACTACAGAACATGGGTCTACTCCCAGCATGAAAAGAGCTGTGGCCGTAGTCACCAGGCTGGCCACGTGCGTACTGGTAGACTTCGCGACTTTTTTTTTATTCACTACAAGTTAGCCCTTGACGGCAATTTTGACGGCAATTAGTGGGCTAGCCTGTTAGGGGTATGGTAAACCCATACTCCTAATCGGTTTCTACGCGACATCGTACCGGAACGCTAAATCGCTTGGCGACGTCTTTGACAGTAGGGTGGTAACTAGCCACGGCCGAAACCTCCCACCAGACCAGACTCGAGCCAGAAATCGAACCCAGGACCTCCAAATTTATCATGCGACAATGCGCGTGTTGCGCCACGAAGGTCGTCAACAACGTGAGTACAAAGTGTAAACCTGAATAGGTTTTCCACCTCGTATAAGAGATATGTATTTTAAATGGCTTAAATTAATATTCTCGCCTACTAACTCCGATAAGTAAGAGGTACGTGTTAAAGCTTAATACCTATATGCTAAATAATTATCAGACCTGGAGCTCGTGAACCTTACTCGAATATAATAACACGAGGCAGTTGGTCTAGTTATTCTGGGTTTTAAATCAATACATAATATATTGTAATTACAGAATCTGGATCACATTTGGCGTCTGCACAAATGGTGTTGTCCAAACAAGCTGATTGGGCAGCAGTTGATTCAACAACGCTACTCTATTCGAAGAAGTTTATGCAGGACGGCGGCAAAGAGATCATAACCTTGGAGACGCTGGGTCGCTTACCGCCTTATCCTATTGTGGTTAATACAAGATTATCAGGTACGACTCTAATATTTTCAAAGTATAACAAAATATTAATATAATCCATGTGATCGATTTTTATAAGCTGTGATAGTTGATTAGGAGGACGTCGGCCTCCTAAACAGAGATCGGGGGTTCGATCCCGGTCACGCATCTCTAACTTTACGGATTTATGTAGGTACGTTTTTAAACAATTAATATATAACTTGCTTCAAAGGTGAAAGTAAAAAATCGTGAGGAAACCTGCATGTTTGAGATGCACACGCACTACAGAGCACGGGTCTCCTCTCAATATGAGAAGGGATTGGCCATAGTCCACCACGCTGGCCATGTGCGGATTGGCAGACTTCACACGCCTTTGAGAACATTATGGAGAACTCTCAGGTATGCAGGTTTCCTCACGATGTCTTCGTTCACCGTTGAAGCAAGTGATATTTTAATTGCTTAAAAACGCACATAACTCCGAAAATTTAGAGGTGCATGTCCGGGTTCGAATCCCCGACCTCTGATTCTGAGGCTGACGTCCTAACCACTAGGCTATCACAGCTTACAGGTTGGTAAGCTTCAAAAATCACTTATTATAAGATGTTAGTTTATAATAACCAGGACTAATGGCTTAAACATCAAAATAGACTAAAAGATCATTGGCCCAGCCCAATTTCACAAAGCCAAACCTAGAAATTTGTAATTACAAGTTCATCATCATGATAATAATAATTTATAATAATAATGTTTGTTGGTCTAGAGCTACTCACGAATTCCTATCTATTTCTTGGTTGGGCCAAAAAAAATTGTTTTAAGTCTATCTGTAAAACATATCTCTGTACCAGCCTGGAGTTTGGAAATTGACCTTGTTTGTCCCAGTGCTACCGAGAGCATGTAAGGATGTCAGTCACGTTGATAAAAATGAAATTTATGTTGATAATTTTGTATTGCAATCATAAGTAATTTGATTTGTAACATTGCAGAGAGCATGAAAAATGCGATAAGCAAAGCACTGCTTACTTTACCACAATCAACTGAGTGGAAGCAACAGTTTGCCAAGTTCGGCATCATTAAATTTGACACAAACTCTGATGGTGCTTACGATGGGCCGCCTGCACAGATGTGGTCCATACAGAACGAGAAGCTCAATGTTAGATATTATTAGACTGTTCCTAGTCATAAGTTTAGTTTATGTTATATATATTCTCTATGTTGATTATACACCAAAAAACTAACTAATTAAGCAATATAACTGATAAAAAAACAATTCTCTAAAAATAATTATATTGAAAATAAATAAAATAGTTTTATCAATGTTGTTTTAAAAATATCTTTCCTCAGTTCCTAGGTTTTCCAATTTTTTGTAGAAAAATTTTAATATTTGATTTCTTTCCATACTGAATATGTATACTGTGAAGGACTTTTTCAGCAAAATCTTTTTGTAAAGCAGGTTGTTTTGTTGTTTCCTGAAATATCAACAAACAATTTGAAAATTTCTCGTAACATCCCTTTCATATTTACACAATAATCAAATAACCTTAAATAAGAAAGTTAGGTGTTTTATTTTATAAAAACAAGCTTAATTCTATATCTTTTTAATGTTTAAAGAAAAATAGCTAGATATATATAAATATAACAAAAAATTGGGAGTGATTAAATAAATATTACTTATGTCTATAACAAAGTTATTTACTACATAAGTCTATGTCTACAAGAATTAACTGTTAACACTAAACAACTCCACCGCCATTGATGTGGTCAATCTCTTCCTGTGAAATAGGTCGTCTTCTGTAACGTGGAGGCAGATCTATATCAGAAATAGGTGCACTACTCATTGCTGCTGCAGATTGCACTTGCACATGACCCTGTAAGAAAACAAAAACACTATAGTTAAGCTTAGTTAATTAACTGGCAATGTAAAGAGCATAGCTCTTCATCAGATTTAGAATAACGAACTGCAGAACATATAAGGCAGTTGAAATTCCAAACGAGGAAAGTTAAAATAAAAAAACAACCAGCTCAAATAAAATCTATTAATATTCCTATACCAAAATATCTATTACCAAAAGTTTTATAATGCTGACTTTAAACCCTTGCACTTTGGGTATATGCCACTCTAAGCAACTCAATGAACAGCTGATATACCAAATTTGAATAATTTTAAACATTTGGCAACCCTAGTTGATGTTTGCATAATACGAAATTTGTTTCCGCTTAATTTTTACTTTAAGATAAAGATACTCGGTGCTGACAAACTCTTGATGAATATAATTCAAATAACTAGTAAATAATTACTGTTGCTGATGATGGCCCAGGCGCCGCGGCAGGAGCTCCTGCAGATCCCCCGGGGACTGCAGGCCCATGAGACGACGCCTGTCCTTTCCGGAATTTAATGGCCGGAACACGAGCGAGAATGGCGGTGATTCGCATGATAACTTTAGGGTGGGATAAAAGTAAAAACTAATTTTATATTACTTTTTCACAATTTTGCAATCCTGAAATTTCCGAGTTTGACATTGATTTTAAATGGACTTTTGACAATGTGTGAGTGACATTATGTCAATTGTCAGCTGACTATTTTTTAATACTTTTGGATTGTATGTGGTTGTATTCAAATTTCTCTGTGGTATTGTATGATATTCAACCATTCACAAATGACTGGATCCAGGAGTGTCTCTCAAGTTCATCGTAAGTGTAGAATATTTATACTTAGATATAGACGTTATAATAATAGAGCTTAGATTAAGTAGATTAGGTAGACCTAAAAAGTGTGGAATATGGAGCGGTAAAGATCATGTAAAAAAATTGAAACAAAACATGGTCTCTCTTCTATCTTATATAGCGTGCAGTAATTTTTTGGTTTTAGCCGTCTCAGCATTCTGCATTTTTTTGGTTTTCTAGGCAAATTTGGGAAAAGTTAAATAAATTAGTCCAGTCAATCCAGTTTGGAAAAAGTTAAATAAATTAGACATATTAGTCCAGTTTTATATGTGTACGCACAGAAGATACGATGGATACAAATGTCAGTTTTCTTATATTATTCATATATACGCTAAACATTAAGATAACTAACTTGCAAATGCCCTTATGTTTATCTATGATACAGTAATCTTCAATTTAAAGATTTTATTTAAAAAGTTTCGTAGTCTTAAAAGTGCTAAAACCCAGAGTCGTAAGTGGCTTAAAAAAAGTGATGTGGTTTAGCGTGTTTTTATTTTTATCCTAACTCTAATGTAGGTATATATTTCATAGGAGCTCAATTTCTGTGGATTTCTAACCAATAATTGCTGCTGAATATATTTGATTGAAGGATTCAAAGTTTTGAACTTTTAGATATACGACTGAAATTTCCTAAACCATATTCTTAGTAGGTACATCTATTAAATCTCAAAACCTTAATCATAATTATATTTTATAATAACATTAATTTGGGTTAGGTAAATTTATTTTACTTATATAGATCAAAATGGGTAAAGATGAAGTTTCAACGAAGAAAAGGCGCAAATTGAATACTACAACGTCCATCGATGCTTCTAAGTTAGCTCCGGCTGATGTTTACAAGGTTAGAATGAATACTATGGAATTTAACTGTATTGTGTATATGCTATAACTTCGTCAGTGTTGACTCTGATAACATTCTATAGCATTTGTACATATTTTATATACAATTACTATCGAAATTGCTATACCATAATATTTTAGCAAAGGCATCTTGTAGGCCACATTGGTCTACCAGGCTGACTTGCAATCCAGCCTGATGCATCAGATGTGATTCCAGCTTAAAATTAGTTGTGTTTTATACTACATTGTTAGTAGTTCATTAGGTAACCTAAAATAAAGCTTATAATTTTGTCTTGCTCAAAGAGCATATTTTACACAATAAAAGAATAGTTTCAAGTAGTGCAAAATTATTGAAGAACTTCTTTGACAGTCAATCAGTAGTGCTGCTAACTGCTGCTAAACTTAGTTTACATTTGTGCTTAACATCTAATAACGAAATTTTCCATTTCAGAGGGTTGTTGAGTTTGAAGAATCTGAAGCTCAAATACGTTCAGCTGAAAAGGATGCTGCATTGTTTAAAAAGATATGTCAGGATGTGCGGCAGATATTTTCTGATGTAGCAGAGTTAAAAGCTAAGGGTACTGATGAGGTAAATAGGCTAATAGGTTTATAATTCAACCAAACTGGAATTTAAAAAATACACCATTCATTTATGTGTTTTCAGGCAAATGAAAAAATTAATGCTAAAAGAATCGAGGCATCTTTATTGTTGGTGGCTTTGAAAAAATTAAATAGACTAGAAAAAGTCAGGACACGAGCTGGTAGAGATGCTTTACACAAAGAAAAGCAGAGGGTAGACTCAACACATCTACTTTTGCAAAATTTACTGTACGAAGCTGATCATTTAGACAAAGAAGTCACAAAATGTCTACAATTCAAATCAAAAGATGAGGAAATAGAACTAGTTCCCCTTAAGGACTTTTACAAAGATGCACCAAGTGAGATTTCACGTCCAGTAAGTTTGGTTTCAATTGAAGATTGTAAAATATGTATGTCAATATCAAAAAGTACCCACTATAGGCCAATTTGAATAATGAAATTGTTGATGTTTATTTCAGGAAATAACTAGATCAGATGAGCATCAACTGCAGCTAGCAAGGTTAGAATGGGAATTACGACAACGTCGAGAACTTGCTGGAGTTTGTAGTGAACTTGTTTCTTCAAAGGAGCGTGTAGCAGCTGCCATTGCTGCTGCTCGCTCCAGATTAGATGCCCTGGCTCCACATTTGCGTGATGTACTAAAAGCAACTAAACCTCTACAAGAATGTTTGGCACTACGACTGGATGAGAAACGTGATGAGGCACAAGCTGCAGCTCTTCTACCTCCACCTTTATTCCTACTTTATGCTAATGCTGGTGCTTATTCAGATGCCCTTGGTGCCAAGAATATAACAGTTGGTAAGTTGGTAATTAATCTTAAGTCTAAGTGATAAGTTTTTTCATTATCGAGTATAAAATAAACCTTTTCTTTTAGCCATATCAGGAGATGAAGATGAGGCAAAAAGGCTGGATCAACTTACTAATGAAGAAAGTGAAGTTATAGTTTCTAATGACTCAGATTCAGATCAAGATAATAATGATGAAGATCATAGAGATAGCAAAAAGAAGAGGCATCATAGAACTGCCAAAATATCCAAGGAGGAAAGAGCTGAGGCCAAAAAAAAAGAAGTCTTGAAAACACATCCACTTAATGTTCATGTAACTGTTAAGAATTCTGATGAGACATCAGTTGACTTGATTTTTTCTTACATGATACATCTAAAGATTGTTGTTGTAAAATTTATTATGAATGTCTCTAAGCCCATAATTGGGGTGTCTGCTGCTGATGTCTTGAATGGAGACTGTATTTTAAATGAGTTGTACGTTGGCGACACTGGTAATGATTCACCACATCCAGCTACTGCTTACTTACTGAATGCTGCAGGTATATCTGAAAATTTTTCACATTTTATCTTTGAAATCGGAAAGCCATACATTTGGGCTCAAAGAATGTGTGGATTAGATTTCATGGCTATTGTTTCTGATAAACAGAAAACCAATAAGAATATTCAGCCCTGTCAAAGCCTCAGTGTTGCGAGTGTGGAAAATTTTATTTTCACATTGAAAAAGAGATTAAAAGCAAGAGTTGAATTGATGAAAGAACTCCAAGATTTGGAATCTGGTAAAATTTTACCCAGTAAAGGTTTTTCATGCCCTGTACGATTATCAGGGTCCTTGACACAATGGCAATCAATAACATGGAATGAATATAGTCAAGCACCTTCAACATTGTTTTTGATATCAGAAAACTTGGTCTCTGATGCATTTATGTTGTATCGTGCAATTATTACAAGGCAGTCTGCAAAGCTTGTTGCTTTAGTAGCTGTGTCCAGCGATTACCCAAAACAGGCACCATTATTTTCTTTGACATTACATTGGAATGGAACTCACAATTCAATGACCAATGATGATATCAGAGATATAGAACGAGTAATAAATACCAATTGGCACACAAGTGAAAAGGTTCAGTATACCCTTTCATCACAAATGCTGAAATTATTGACATGCCTAGACATCCTTTTAGAGACTATGGGGTCACCAGAGTTTCCACCTGATAAGGTAATGTTACAATCTGTGCGTGGACGTAATAGGATGAAACCATACAAATTTTTTAAACAGGGAGCGGGAGCTTTCATACAGTATTAGTGTTATGAACTATACCTTGTGAAACCATGTCAAATAATAAAATTGTTTCCAATATTTATGACTATTTTTTATTAGTATCTCTGCTATGACTAACACAAGTATTTCGCCTTCCAATGTAAGCTTAAAGCTTGTCATAGTAATGAGAACTACAATACTGGAAGGTGTTGTATTTGTATTTCATGATTTTGGTTTGAGTCCATACTCATTCCATCAACAGTAGATATTTAGGCTAAATATTATTAAAATGAGCAGGAGCTTTGTGAAACAATGTGGAACAATTATTGTTTCAATATTATGACTTTTTAGTATAAATTGAAATGATATTCAAATAGAGATTTTGAAAATAAGTATTTATTAAATCAAAACAAACTTGCTTTATATTACAACAGTCTTTATTCTTATTTCTGTAAAGCATTGAACTTTCTGAAAAAGAAATACATAATGATAATCACAATTTGGCAATAATATAATGTAATTTGTTGTGAGTATAATGGACAAAAATAATTTTATACTGATTATTCAAAAAATACTTAAAATCATTTTTCAACTTAACCTAAAAATGCCATATTGTTATTGGTCGATAATGAGATCTCTCTATCATGCCCACTTTGAGATATTATTTCACTTTAAATAACACTACAATATGTATGTAATAATAAAATGTAATACAATAATTATGAGATAATTTTGAAAATCCATTCTACACTTTCTATATTGTTTTTTTTTTATATTTTTATATCATAATATTTAATTAAACTCTCTAAATTTTAATGGCGGCTGAAGGAATATTTGTATTTTTCTATAAAACATTAAGTGCTTGGCGGTCAGCTGAATTTGAATATTTCTCAAGTACATGATACATAGAAGTAAAATTATGACTATTTCAATAATTACAACCATGAATTTATTTGTAGGGACAGTATATTGACACAATTATCTACTTAAAATTTATTTTAAGCGGTTCTTAAATCTTTACACTAACACTTTCTAAGGGTTTCTAGAATATTCTACCGCTTGCAAGAAAACATCGCTACGTACAGTTAAAAAAATATAACTCACTATTGCAATCTTCGGTAATCTTCATTGCTAAACAACAGATGTGTGTATGTATGATGATTACTTTGTATTGATATTGTTCACTTATAAACCTTTTATACACATTTTTTTAATAGTTTGTCACTGCAAGTCATTTATTAAAAAACAAAATAAAATCACTTCTCGTCTTGCTTGTCGTGTGTACTTATTACTAGGTGATGCCTTATTGCATTATGAGATCCCGGCCTCTAGTTTCACGTCCATAATTTTCCGTGGCCCTTTGAGACAGTTGAGTCGCCTTTGTACTGCGTCCCGGTCTGCGAGTATAAATAAAGCATTATTATTATGATCATTATTTCATCATTCTTATTACATGTAAATTGGCATTTTGATTAGGACAGTATGTCTTGCACGTACATTATAAATGTCACTTGGAATGCAACACTCTCTTTTAAGGCAGTCTTACTATAGTGTGAAGGATTATGTAAATGATAAACAAGCATTGGTATGAAATATTGCTCTAATAAGATAGCTCTTAATAAAATTTTAAGTGGCATGTGAGATGGTGATAACAAAAAGAAAATTAACCTGGCTAAGTTTGCTGTGGGCTTCTACTTAGACCAGGGCGCGTTTGGAACCCTCATAGCTTTAGTTTTAAGTTTACGAATGTAGTTATCAACATCAAATCACTACTATGTAAATTAGTGACGCGTTAAAAGTGCCCTTTAAAGGATTATTTCAATAAAGATTATATAAGTAAAAGGCAAACAATTAAATGCGCGGTAATCTTTTAATGGTGTTCATTTAAACCGATGGTGATGGCCTTTTACGGCTGAACATGTCTTTAAGGAGGAGTATTCAGAACAATTGTCGAGATCCAAAATTTACTGGTCTAATTTAATATACTAACCAGTTAGATCTACCTACCTGCTCTGTTAGTATGTAAACAAAGGTCAACAAACAGTTTTTTTTTTCACCATAAGTTAGCCCTTGACTGCATCTCACCTGATGGTAAGTGATGATGCGGTCTAAGATGGTTGCGGGCTAACCTGTTAGGGGTATGGTAAACTCATACTCCTAATCGGTTACTACACGACATCGTGCCGGAACGCTAAATCGCTCGACACGTCTTTGTCGGTAGGGTGGTAACCAGCCACGGCGGAAGCCTCCCACCAGACCAAACGTAATGAAAGCAAACTGACTGTTATTTACGGCAAGAAATTGTGTCTCTGTGTTGGCTTACATTGCTCTTTTCATTGGTCAAGTATGAAGATATAAAGGGATACCTACACTTGGAGAGGGTGGTGCGGTGGTGGGGGTGCAGCGGGTGTCGCTGCACGAGCGAGTGCAACAGCACTTGTGCGGACATGTAGCGTCGCTCGCACTCTTTCACGTCCCCGAACAGCTCTTCGATTGCGGCCATTTGGCACTACGGACAGAACACTAAGTTGGTAAATGTTTGTAGAAAGTAAAATGCACAGATGTCTATGCATAGCATAGCCCAAACTTTGTCCCGATTCCTTAGTTAGGATCACGTAGCGTTTATGTTAAAAAAATAACCTTTAAGAAAATATTTTAATAATAATAATTATGTTTATTTCAGGCGAAGCGCATATTTTGATAAATTTCAAGCTGTGATAGACTAGTGGTTAGGACGCCAGCCTCTTAATCATAGGTCGGGGGTTTGAACCCGGTCACGCACCTATAACTTTTTAGAGTTTTTAAGCAATTAAAATATCACTTGCTTCAACGGTGAAGGAAAACATCGTGAGGAAGCCTTAGAGTTCTCCATAATGTGCTCAAAGGCGTGTGAAGTCTGCCTATCCGCACATGGCCAGCGTGGTGAACTATGGCCAAACCAAATATTGAGAGGAGACCCGTGCTCTGTAGTGATCCGATAATGGATAGTTACAAAATTCGGAGAAAAATTCAAATACATAGATTAATAACAAATTTAAATTGTAACACAATAGAATTATTTATATCGCTTGTCAAAAAACAGCAAAATTTAAATTTTTTTAAATTATTTTTCTCTTCAGGTATAAAGGAGAAGATATAAAAAGATATAAAGGATGTAGGCGAAGTTGAACTCAAATAATTTAGAAACCATTCTGATTAATTATTATATTGAAGTAATTATTGTTTCATTCACAGTTGTCTAAATACGTAGCGTCTGCGAGATCTATAATAGCAATTGCTGAATTTTCCGTACCAAATCAAAGACTTAGCGAGGGTTTTCTAGTAGTTATTTACATATTTAAGAATATCTTATTTCCCCCAGCTTAATATGATTGAATTTTATTGCCATTTTGTAAGTCAGGTCTAGCAGTTCAAGTACTAGAAGTTGTATTTGTGAATATGGGATTGTGGGTATCGAGTCTGAGGCTGGAGCTATATGGGAACTCGCCCATCCTTCTATAAAGAAGCCCTTATAAGCTATAAAAATAGAACTTACCAATTCGATAGCGTGTTCATAGAGGATTTTATCACAGACCGCGGGCGTCACACCAGCTTCGTGGAGCCTGCGTGATTCGTTCACGATCCATTTGTACTTGCCATTCATTAATGAAACGACTGCAAAAAAAAATGTACTCAACAATATTATCTATGATAATTGGTCTGGTGGGAGGCTTCGGCCGTGGCTATATATCTTCGGCGGTGGATCTATCTTATTTATTCATCTACAGTAGATTCATTATGTAGACATACTATGTTCGACGACCTCCGTGGCACATAGCGTGCGGTTTCACATTATAAAGTCGAAGGTCCTGGGTTCGATTACCAGCCCGAGTCTGGTCTGGTGGCTTTGGCCGTGGCTAGTTACCACCCTACCGACAAAGACGTGTCGCCAAGCGATTAAGCGTTCCGGCACGATGTCGCGTAGAAACCAATTAGGAGTATGGGCTTACCATACCCCTAACGGGTTAGCCGGCTACCATCGTAGACCGCATTATCACTTACCGTCAGGTGAGATGGCGTCAATGGCTAACTAGTGGTGTATATATATATAAAAAAACACTATAATTATAGGTGAATGAATATAACATACCGTTGCGCACTTGCGGCGTGGGCTGCAGCGTGCGCGAGCGGTAGTGCGCCGCGGCTAGGCGTAAGCCGGCCGCCAGCGCCTGCATTGCCTGCACCAACAGACCCAGCCGTACGCTCTCGTTGCATCTCTCTGCAGAGAACATATAATCCGTTCAACATAACTTGACGCGAGAGTTTTGCACCTCTGTGCAGGGCAAATATAATCCGTTCAACTTAACTTGCCGCGAGAGTTTTACACCTCTCTGCAGGGCACATATAATCCGTTCAACTTGACGCGAGAGTTTTGCACCTCTCTGCAGGGCAAATATGATCCGTTCAACTTAACTTGACGCGAGAGTTATTACTTCTAGCACAAGCATGGCTAGCGTGGGCAGGAGGCTAAATTTTTATCTAATTATTTAATCTGCTGGACCTGGCTGCTATAGTGGAGATAAAAACGTCTTCCCCTGCCCTATGCTAGTTGTACAGGTGAGATTGCAGTAAAGGACAAATTTTTGTGTTGTAATCAAAATAGTAAACGAGGCTTTCATGGGCCGCTAAATGAAAATATCTGTCGAACTATGTAATAGCGGTTTTCAAATCTATCTATTACAGTAGCGCTATTGTTCAATAAATAGGAGGTGGATAGTGTGCGTGGTCGTATTACAAGTGGTCCTGGGTTCGATTCGCCAAGAGGATGAGTTCAGCCGGCAACGCATCGCTGGTGCAAGATGTACATCGGCGACAGTAATCACTTAACATCAGGTGACCCGTCAGTTATTTTGGAGGCGATGTAATATAAAAAATATTTTTTAGAACGTTACCGTCGGAGGCGTCCATGAGTGCGGCAAGCGGTGCGCCGCACGACACCGCCAGGTCGGATAACAGTTCCGCCAGCATCAGCACGAAGTTGAGCTGTGAGAACACCTTGCTGTGCTCCTCCTGCGACAACAAATGGAATACGATAAAGACTTCGAACCCCACTGACCACCTCCGTGGCGCAGCGCTTGCGCTGTTGCATTATAAAGTCGGAGGTCATGGGTTCGATTCCCGGCTCGAGTCTGGTCTGGTGGGAGGCTTCGGCCGTGGCTAGTTCGACACGATGTTGTGTAGAAACTAATATGTACGAGTATGGGTTTACTTATTAACAGGTTAGACCGCTACCATCTTAGGCATCATCAAGAGAGACGCCGCCAAGGGCTAACTTATAGTGTATAAAAAAAACCATTATATATGAAAAAAAAATCCCTACTTTTCTTATAATTACGAGAAAAATTAATCGTTCTTCTTATGACTTTTTAGGGCAGTATCCTTAAATTCATTGAAAAATAAAACATATTTTAATAACATTTATTTTTAAATTAAGGCCACGACCCGGGTTTTTATTTGGAGAAAAAAAAAAGATTTAAATCGGTGGGTCAGTTTCCTTTCGAAAACTACCAATGTCACAGACAGTGTGGTAAAAATGTTGGGTATATATTTCTGAGCCAAGGGTTGGAAAATGAGCAAGGCGATCCTCACCGCCAAGATGGTCTCCTCCTGCAAGTTGGGGATGTAGACGGGCGGGTCGTGGTGCATCTTGATGCCGCGCAGTAGCGCGTCGGGTAATGCACCGCGCTTCGGCGACGCCTCCCCGCTCGCCTTGAGCGCGGCCAGCGTCACCGGTGGCGAAGACCCTGCATTGACAATATATATTGCTATCAAGACTGATATAAAAGCTACAATTAACGACAGATGAGAAAATCCGTTGTTCCTATTTTTGCCCTTATCCTATGATATGCTCGTCGTCACAGCTAAAACAACATGTGTTCATATATATTCCATTGAAGACATGTTGTTTAGGTTTTGACAATTACGACGTATAAAGAAATATCTGTTCCCCATCTTCGTTTCGTTGCCTATATTATTATCGTCTTGTGTAAATTAAATAAATATTGTAAATTTCCCCATTTAAACGAAATAATAATGACACTTGACACTGGGTCAAGGTCAACAGTTCAACGCGCGGAGCTTTTTAAACCAAAACTTTAACTTTTTGTCTTGTGGGAGGCTTCGGCCGTGGCTAGTTACCACCCTACCGACAAAGACATATCGCCAAGCGATTTAGCGATCCGGTACAATGTCGCGTAGAAACCAATTAGGGGTGTGGGTTTACCATAGCCCTAACAGGTTAGCCCGCTACCATCTTAGACTGCATCATCACTTACCATCAGGTGAGATTGCCATTAAGGGCTAACTTGTAATGTATTAAAAAAAAACTAAGAAGAAGATCTTTCGCACTACAAGGAGCTCTCAAGATTTATATTGTCAACAGATATAATGAGGATGAAAAGTATGTTAGTGATACAAATAATAATCGTAATATTAAATAATATAGTGCTATGTTACAGCACATGGTTATCTGTAATCTTGAAAAGTTGAGTAGTTATCGATAATTGTATCGTTGACCCAATATTCTCTGACCCCTTCATACTTCGTTATATAACTGGCTAAGTAATTAATTATTAGGCCTTAAAACAGATAACCGAACGTTGTTTTGGTAGCTAGGCCAACAAATACGTTCAATAAATATACAGGATGAATTATGAGTTTGTAGAGTTTAAATGACTCTATTGCACTACATATATCATAAAGAAATTAACACTGTCAGCCGATAAAAAATGTTCAACAGACTAAACAAAATAAGTTTATCCATTTACACAACTAATCATCTATGAGATTGAACGACAGAATGGTTGGCATAATTATCTATTTCAATTTTTACTAGTTTTTTAATTAGTTTAGTTCTTGAATGAAAAGCTATGTAATATATACTTTATGCTTATTTAAGATTTCAATACTTTCACTGCATAGTGAATTAGGGCCCTTGTTTCTTTAAGCATATACATGAATCTTGGTAATAAACGGCATTTTGATCAAAAAGGTAAGGTTGCTTATAGTTTTTGTGGTCCTCATCATCACCATTAGTGGGCACAGGGCTTTTATATTATAGATGAGATCTTATTTGATAGTTATGATAGCCTTCCATTTTGTTTGTCAAATAAGAAACATTGCGACATAAAGTTCTTATAACATACCTGATCTCCTGTATGAAGGGCTATTCGTCGGAGAGACCTGCCATAGAGAGGGCGGTGGGGAACTCCCAGAGGCGCTTCGTCTGCGAGTCGAAGGGGGAGTCCCCATTGTGAACGGCACCTACGGATGAGGACAAATTTTAATTACAAAACATTGATTAGAAGATGGGCGTAATTTTAAGCAAGTCCATCATGTATTAGGTCGGGAAAAGTCTTTCTTGCATAGTATGTATAAACTTGTAACAAAATCTCTTAGGCTGCACTATTTCTATCTGGCTGATTTTGATGACATAAAGTCTAAGTACAATTAAGTACTAATTTTTAAAATTAATAAAAGGTTGTTTCCAGCCATTTTTCACTCGGGTCTCATAAGAATTACTCAAGCAGTATGTTCAGTCATGTTGACATCGAGAGAAGTCTGCTACTTTTAGTGTTGAATTTTCTTATAAAAACCTTTATTAACTACCTATTACAATTTTCATTAAATTTAATATGCCACAACAAACACACAGATCTTGACATGTAATTGTATTTTGGAAGATGCTGATGTGTTGCGTATTTAAATAATAAAAAAAAAAGTTCTTATTAGTTACACAGTGGCTACTATGATTATAATACATGATATAATTTTTTATGGTTTTGGAATCGGAATAATGTTATAATAAAAATATTTTGGATGTCAATTCGTCTGTACACAATTTTTAAATCATTTTTGTGTTATACGGCGCTATCTCTCGTCGTCGTCTCGTTAGACGTATTTTCAGGACTGTCTAGTCAGTTTAAAGGTTATTGCACAACCGAATCAGCATCATTAGTGGTTTTGCTATTTTTTTGCAATGTTTGACGAAGTGTCGCATAGTTAAGTTTGAACTCCCAGGAATTCGGTCGTTCGATTACCGACTCGAGTCTGACCTTTGGTGGGAGGCTCCTGCCGTGGCTTGTTACCACTGTCCTACCGGCAAAATCTTTTCGCTAAACGATTTATCTTTCCGGCACGATGTCGTAGAAACCAATTCGGAGTATGGGTCTACTATACCCTAAGAGATTAGCCCGCTACCATTTTCAACTGCACATCCCGCAGAGATTGCCGTAAAGGACTTATTTTTATAGTGAAATAAATAAATAAAAAAAACTCTATGGCAGTGGCTCTACCACTATGTTTAAATCTGTAGATTTAGTTTAGTAATTTAGTTTCGTAAAAATCTCTAAACTAAATTGACAGGTCTAAAACTACAACAACAAACGAAATGGGTTATAATAAAAAAAGGAAAACAGGGTTTGTTCGATATGGTGATTCAGTTGATTCGACACATAGATTTGATTGCTAGTTAGTTGGGGGGATGAGTATGGGGTGTTACTCACACTGGGCGGCGAGAGCGAGCCGATGTTGGCCGCGTTTCGGTTGTGGTTAGATCGCAGCACGTCAATGGGCTGCGAGCGCGGCACGTTGCACGCGCTCGGCGGGTTCTGTTCACAGACACTACGTTATCTAACCGGTTAGTGACACAACCTGATATATGCTAATATGGCCTGAAATGATAACTAACACTACACACAGGCTATAACTACAAAGCTTTCTAAAACTAATGGGGAAGACTACTTTCTCGGACATATATAAAATATATACACATATGAATTTCCGTACGCAATAAAACAACGGTAAAACAATTCCGAACACAACAAACGAGAAATTGCTAGACAGTATGTACTAGCAAGGTTTTAAATGCGTATTAAATATCAATAAGGTATATTAGGCAAACAGAGAAAATATTTACAAAACATATATTTCAATGACTTTTTTAAATAAAGTGGTTGGGTCAAAGGGTTAAACATCTGCAAAGTTGTGAAAAGGCAGGTTGACTACTGTACTAAATTGAAATGATCTTAACATGCATTTAATTATGCAGTTAGAATGATAAGGGAGTTCAAAAACATAACCTTTAATGGTGGAGAAAATAAACGGTAGTTTTGAGAAATCGTATAGCTAATAGATCGTAGCAAATAGTGATAGTTTAATTATAATGAACTCACCCGCGTTGGGAGCGCATTGGACGTATTCTCGTGCGGTTGGTGATTCGTGGGCTGCGCTGGCGGGTCGGCGGCGCCGTTGGAGTCGGCGGGCTGCGGCGCGGGCAGGGCCAGCGAGCGAGGCCGCGACGCCGCCTCCGACGCGGACGACCCGTGCGAGCCGTTAGACGTGTGCGACCCCTCCGCAGACCCGCTGTCCGCTTCGACGACGACGAAGTCCTCCGCGCCCGGCCACAAGTCCGACGAATCCGCTGGAATACAAAACGCCAAATTTATATTACCCTATTTTCTCAGTTTTTAATACCAGTTTCAACCAACACGCTAATGGTAAATGGAGTACATATTTTGTGAACCGCTACGTTTACTGTATTATATATCACGTCATTAAAGGGACGCTACGAGACGGTTTGTCTACGGGGATTGATGGATGTAAATAGCTCAAGGCCGACCAACTAAATGCCATTCATTAATCTATCTCTCCTACAAATAGCTATTAGAAACAATTAATAACCATTTTTAGAATTTCTGTTCGCTTACTATATTTACTTAGTAATTTCTGACAACTTTTAATACAAAGAAAAGCATAGTGGACACTTTTTATCTCAACTCTCAATGTGTTCTCGCAAATATGACAATCTATTTGGACTAAGATAAAACGTTATTAATTCAATAGCAAGTCCTAGATTGCTTTAGTTAAGATTAAGAAATATAAATTATAACCGTCAGTGCGCTATGCGATTTAGAAAAAAAACTACGCATCAAAAGTGTCTTCTATGCGACAATTTCATTTTTAATTAAATTGAATTTGGTGTAAATAAAATATTTAAAAAAAAAAGTTCTGTTCTAACAAAGTTTTCCTTTTTATATCATGGGTACAGAAGTAGAAGGAAATAATAAATTAGATTTTTAATATACCGATAACGTTCAGTTTATAACAATTTATTGTATAATATTTCCTTAAGTGTAACATTCCTAACTTTTCAGATAACAATAGGTTTGGTAATGTTTCGTAAATGCTCAAAACAAACATAATATTTGTGTTTACACAGATGATAGACACGCGATGTAACTACAGTCTACGTTTATTTATCTGCGTTGGCAACGTGACAATTGTTAAAATAATTACATTAGGCACACTTAACCAAATGTTATACGCTCAAACGGGAGCAATTGTATAGTTAGGGCCGTCGTACACGACATACAATGTGTATATATATATATACTAGCTGACCCGGCAGACTTCGTACTGCCAAATATAGCCTGTCAAAATGATTTGTAATGTGTAATTTTTTTGTTCCTACATATTTTATAGTCGGGGCAAAAAATTCACCGGAACAGAACCGTCACCCTGGTGATAGCGCGTTGTGAATACGAAATATAATTAAATAAAACATATATAAGCATTTAAAAATAAGTAATCTCTTTATTGTTAATCATATGAATCATAATTATTAACAAAAATCAGTTTTATTTTCATTGTAGTGCTTTGTGATATACGATGTTTTTTGTTTGATTATCTGGCGCATAGACAAACAGTCGTAAATAAAAACATTCATCATTGCTTGGATGTACTGAATAAATTCGACCAATGGCATCGGTGGAATACACATCTGGGTATCCTTGAACTTGTTTCCCTTGTTTCAGTCTTATAAATCTTCTTGAGGATTGATTCCAAGTATAATATTTTGGCATTTCAGAATATAGCAATGTTTGTGCAAAATCATCGTTTTGGCATGTCTCAAAAAAACTGGTTAATGTAGTAGATGGTGGCTGAGCAGCTTTTTGTACTGCGTTCTGTGCTGTAAAATACACTCCTTGTCCATTTTCTAAATGCACAGCTAAGTGAACAACAGAAGGGTGTCTCTCATGAATAGGAAAAGAAAATATTCGCCATACTGCTTCATTACTACTAACATAGCGGCCCATTTGGTATTGTGTAACTTCATCATTGGAATTCTCTCCACCAATTCCAATCACAGCCATATCACTCCCTTTGGTTACATATTTGCAAATGTATTTAATAGATTTCACTGAATGGCAAGATTCTACGATTATGTAGATAAGATTTGATGTGTGCTTTGAAGGTCTTTGATAAAATGGGTGAATATGGGACAATCCAACGATTATCTATTTCAATATCTTGTTGATTTAATTTGACAATTGTTGATCTTCCATTGTCTGCTGTCGATCGTCGACGATACAGTGGATAACCGTCATTACCAGTAATTGTTTCCGATATTAATGTCCGTGGATATCGTTTTAAGCCACCGTAAGTTGTATCGATAGGTGGCGCTGGGGTCACGAACCCAGCGAATACAATAGCAATAAAGCTCGTTTTAGTTAGTTTATTTTTTAGCCCGTTTAGTCTAGCTGACTGCCGCGACTTCGTCTGCGTTGAGTGTTTGCTTGTCTTGCAATCACGAAGCAATAGATTACTGAACCGAACAACTTGAAAAAATTACATCATAAACATTAAAGTATCTCCTTTCTTACAAAAAAAGAATGAATGGATTCTGAGTACGCGTTAATGAATTACAACTAAATACACATTTTGACTATCTCCCAAGGGAACCGTGCTGAATTCCGGGATGAAAACTATCTCATATGTTGAACCAGCGTATCAGCTACTCCTAATAAGTACTCCTAATAAAACTCCTGCCTATACCAAATTTTATTCAAGTCCATCATTTCAAGTGGTTTCGGCGTGATACAGACAGACGCTAGTAAAATCGCTAGTAAAGCATCCTCCAATTAAAATGTTCAAAATCTATTTAATGTACAGATTTCGTCCTGTTACAGTTTGACTATGCACTCTTTGACGTTAGGAACACACCTACATTGCTTAGACAACAGTGAGTGCTTGTAATTTAATATGTAGTTTATGCAATAGCAATAAAACTCAAATTGACTCTACGTTTATATAGAAAACGTTTGTATGGGAAAAAGAAAACGGCTGTTTTAAGGGGTTTTCCGGCAATTATTCAGATTTTTCTCGCCGTAAAAACCATCCTTGAACATCAACGAATATTTAAAAAAAAAATTAGCCAAATTGGTCCAGGCGTTGTTGAGTTATGCGCTTACCAACAGGTTTTGCGATTCATTTTTATATTATAGATCATTCTAATTAACTTTTATAATTATGTGATAATACTGACATGTACATATTTAAATTATAGAGTTTAAATAATAATTTCAATAACAATTGAAATACTAATTTAATCGTTTAAATATAAGAAGAAAAATCTGAAAAACTTGTTATCATAGCTCATTGAAATAATAAGTGCTAAATATTTTTTAATAGAGGTTAAATAAAAACAATAAAAAAAAATTTGTACAACTATTGAAAAAGTGTAGGAAATTGTGTATCATTTTTGCATTGACATTTTAATTAAATTTTATAATTATGTGATAATACTTACATACATATATTCAAATTAAATTATAAAGTTTTGATCAATGAAGCACAAATAAGTAAAAAACAGGATTAATATCACTGTATTATCTTCATTATAATATGAATTCAATTTACACTTCAGTCTAAGTAACACGTGGCCGGCTATGCTAACACCAAAAATTTAAAAAGTGGAAATAATTGAATTATACGGTATTTCGTTCACTACAAAATAAATTTAATTAATTTTATAGCGTCAACAACACGCGGTAATTATGCTGTTAAAATGTAGCTTATATGACACGTTCGTAGATTTACCATAGCAGCGCCATCTATTGATTACTTACTCAACCCAGTCGAAAGTATCGACATCTGTTAGAATCATTTGGAGTTAACAGATAATTGTGACTGTCAAATAATAACAAACAAATAATTAGCAATAAATTAAAATTGCAACTATAATTTGAGATTTAAACTATCCTATCTCTCAAGTTGGATCGAACTGCACATGGTGTGCGAATTTTATTATAATCGGTTAAGTGGTTTAGGAGTCCATTGAGGATAAACATTGTGACACGAGATTTATATATATTAAGATATATATATATATATCATCATGATCAACCCATTACCGGCTTACTACAGAGCACGGGTCGCCTCTCAATATGAGAAGGGTTCGCCCATAGTCCACCACGCTGGCCGTGTGCGGATTGGCAGACTTCACACGCCTTTGAGAAACATTATGGAGAACTCTCAGGCGTGCAGGTTTCCTCACGATGTTTTCCTTCACCGTTGAAGCAAGTGATATTTTAATTGTTTAAAAACGCACATAACTCCGAAAAGTTAGAAGTACGTGTCCGTATTCGAACCGCCGACCTCTGATTAGGAGGCTGACGCCCCAACCACTAGGCTATCACCGCTACGCTGTATATATATATATATATATATATACTCAACTCAATATCGCGCCGACTTAAACCTCTAGTTTTGACTAGGAAACAATAACCCCTACGCTCGCTTGAGCAAAAAGTAAGATAACTGTACCGACAGAAAATGTTTGATCTATGTAAACAAGACAAGGAAAATGGGAGGAATAGAAATTGCGAACTCGCTGTTTTAACCAAATAATAACCGTTGAGTTGCCGACTTTGCAACGAGTGACTGGCTGTAGATAGTATGTTTAAGTCGCGTAGTCATTGTAGTAATTTTGACAACCTCCGTGGTGTAGCGCGTGCGCAGTCACATTATAAAGTTGGAGGTCCTGGGTTCGATTCCCGGCTCGACTCTGGTCTAGAGAGTAGAAGGCTTTGACCGTGACTAGTTACCACCGCACACACAAATACCGTGTCGCCAAGCGATTTAGCCTACCGCCACAATGTCAACATTCAAACCAATTAGGAGTATATTTTCGCCGCCACCATCTTAGACTGCATCGTCACTTACCATCAAGTGAGATTGCCGTTAAGGGCTAACTTGTAGTGTATAAAGTCAACAAGCTGACGAAAGTAATGGAATTCTAAGAAATGGGAGAAACAATTTACTTAACATAAAACAATCAATCATGCGCTGTTAGATCACTCAAAAAACATTAATTGCACTCATTAGCATATTGGACTCGTAAAAATTATCTCTATATTATAAATGTGTAACAGTAATAATTAATTTGTTTATAGTGTTAGAATTGATAAGATATAAAAACATGTCACCTATGCGCATGCGCAGTCTAGCTATTGTTCTCTGCAGCACCGGATACATATTCCGCTGTTTTAGAAAGCCGGCAAAACGAAAAAAGCCGTATGACTAGGACGGCTGTGGGGAACAGTTGTGCGAAGTTGTTCTTGCGCCAAGTTGCTGAATCTCCCGCACGTCGCTAATAATTATGTTATTTATAGATTTTACCTATTTATGTCCTAAACTACTGACGTTCGTGGCACTGACGTAACAGGTCATGACTACTGAGATAATTTGAGTGTGAGGTGTTTGGATATTGTAAACATTATTTATAAATCTTCTTCTTTTCTCTTGCCCTTATCCCAAATTATGTGGGGTCGGCACAACACGTCTTCTTCTTCCACTCACTTCTATAACCCGTAACACTATCCACACCTTTTATCCGAATATCCCCTTTTACACAATCCAGCCATCTCTTCTTTGGTCTTCCTGTAGTCTTTTGTTCTTCCACGTTCATATATAACATTCTTTTGGTGACATCACTTTCGTTCCTTCGCATTATATGACCATACCATGCTAGCCGGTTACACCTCATCTTTTCTGTCACTGACATCATTTCTTATCTTATCCATTCTTGTCACACCACACATCCATCTCAACATTCGCATTTCTGTCGCATGCGCTCTTCTTTCATCCGTTCCTTTCACCGCCCAAAATTCTGATCCATACAATACGACAAGTCCTACGACTATTTTATAAATTTTCCCCTTAAGTTTAAGGGGCATTTGTGAGTCGCATATCACTCCTGAGACCTGTCGCCATTTCATCCATCCCGCATTCATTCTATTGTACACATCTCGGTCAATATTGCCGTCGTTTTGGAAGAGCGAGCCGAGGTACCGAAAATCGGAGCAGACTTATACATACTCCGTATAGACGGATACACCATTTAAGGCATAATAAACATAGTTATCAAAATCACCATCGTCATTAATGTACCGCTGATAGGCATAAGAACATAGAACCACCATATAAATGCTAAGTGGGCTTTAACGAACCTAATAACATGCTAATTGTAATAACCTGTGCCGAAGGCTTAACGCTCTTCGTGGTACGATGGACACCCAGAATAACCCAGACAATTCTCGGCCCAACGCAAGAACCCAGAGCTTAGTGATCCGTAGATGAATATGCATTATTTTTTTTTATTATCTGCTGTGTACAATTAATGTGTATTCAATCTTTCATTAATTCATGCTAACTTCTAGCCAAACGAAACCGCTAATTATAATAGGAATAACGTTAAGCTCGCAATGTTAAAGTGAAATTATGTGTCTACAAACAAAAGAATCGCCTTCCAATAATATATTAATAAATTAATCTGCGAGAGAAATAAAGAAACGGACATTTAAAAGCAAAAGGAGAGGGAAGCTTGATTGAATTATTACGGTAATAAAATCGATATGCGCCGACGACGTCCCCAACATCGGCGAAGGTTATCGTCTCACTTTAAATAGAACAACGCTAAAATGTAAGCATATTTACGTGTTGATATTCAACAGTTAGATACCACAAAGGAAACTAAAATGACTTTGTTTTCCAATTTGATATAGATTTTATTTATTATTTGACCAGAATATTTAAGTGTAGAAGAGAATAGAGATTTTATTGTAGAATCTAACTTTTAATGTGTACACTACATTACGTTGAATGTCCATGTCCATAGCGGTTGCCTGGAAGAGCGAATTTGCAGTGATAAGGTCGCCCTTACATCCTGTATGCGTTATATTATTATCATTTTATCCACTAGTAAATATACGAACGATGACGACCGTAAAAGTTAAAAATCCACTACCGAAACATACAAAATTACCACCCTAAACTTTTTATAACAATAGTGTACTAAGGAAAATAACGAGATATATAATACTTGTTTTACATTAGATATTTTAACCAAATGGTATTATTTATCAGTAATAGATGTAATTTACATTTTTATATTAGTCAGGCGTCAATTTATCGATCGTAGGGAACGGATTTCTCAATAAACCATCAAGTGTAAAAGTAATTTTTCCACCTACATAACTACGAACTTTTTGTTATAGGTAGGTATTTAGATAATGAAGACTTCACTTTACTACGCGGCATTAATAGAAGCATCTACGCAGAGAAAGGCTCTATCTTATTTTGACCGCCAAACTAAATAACAGTACGCACGATGTTAGTTTGCCAGACTGAAAATATTTCACAACAAAATTGTCTGAATTAATTCTTATGAATTCAATAGCAATACACAAGTAATAAGCGGTGATAGCCTAGTTGTTAGGGCGTCAGCCTCCTAATCTGAGGTCGGCGGTTCGAATCCGGGCACGCACCTCTAACTTTTCGAAGTTATGTGCGTTTTAAAAAAATAATTAAAATATCACTTGCTTCAACGGTGAAGGAAAACATCGTGAGGACGCCTGAGAGTTCTCCATAATGTTCTCAAAGGCGTGTGAAGTCTGCCAATCCGCACATGGCCAGCGTGGTGGACTATGGCCAAACCCTTGTCATATTCAGAGGAGACCCGTGCTCTGTAGTGAGCCGTTAATGGGTTGATCGTGATGTGATGATGACACAGGTAATATCAGAAGAGATTGCAGTCAAGAGTAACTTTTAAGAGAACATTGTTTTTTATTTGTTAATCGCTATACTCTGCGTAGTTAATGTATCGATAAATCGCCGCGTCGAATCGGCGTCCTTAGCGGCATTCAGGTTGCCGTCCTGCGTGCAACCAATGGTAAAACGTGCATGTGCCACCAAAATCATTCTTCTGATGGGTCGAATTTGTTTTAGGTGGTATACGCTTCATACCGACAGAGCTTCTCGTTCTTAACCTGACAGCTATATTATAGAAGTGAACTGTGAAGGAACTTACATGATGACGAGGGTTTTGGCTTCTTGGCCGGTTGCACAACCGGTTGAGGCTGCGATTGTGGCACCGACAGTGGGGCGCGTGCTGCTGACGTTGTTGGAAGAGCGTTGCTGGAATTTGTTTCTGTCAAAACGAATTTTAATATAAATACTTTCATCAATAGCTGTTTGTTACTTTTAATTTATGTGACACGCCTGTACCCCATTCCAGTGCTTAATAATTACCTAATAAGTATTTACCTTGTGGTATAGCGACCGGTACCAATATTTTCTTTTTATTTGTAGGGCTAACTTGTTCTCCTTGTCTTTATTGTATGGGATAAGACGAGAGAATATCAGTCCTTATGATCATGAAGTCCGTTAACATAGTCTTTTTTTCGTAACTGTTTAAAAATATTTAAAATTACGCGTAGGTATTTCTTATAACGTATAAGATGTTCTTAGGACATACTGCTAACAAGCCATGAAATCTTTCAAAGATGAATATTCACGCACAATCGAACTAGGCTAGTAGCAGTTGCTGTATTATATACAAGTTAATATGTTACATCAGATGACTTTGACATACTTGGCATAAAATACATACTTAAACACCTTACATTGTTTAATGTAGGTGGTATACCTATCGGGGGATATTTCTCATAATAACATGCTAAATTTATTACAAGTCCTAGCTTCGAAAAATTGTTATATACCTACTATGTAGTAAATAAAGGATTAGTGATATGACGCCATTATCTCTTTCAATTATTTTATTCGTAACGGTCATAGTTTGTAGCGAAAAAAAGACAAGGTATCATCGCCATCTAGAAATAAATGGCAAAGATGCAAGAAAGTGGGCACCGACGTCAACAAATTCATTGTTAAATAATAAATAAATAACTTTCACAAAATTTGCTTACTCATAACTTTTAAATTAAGACAAAAGCTTTGACTTTTTAATATATTATATTATCAAGTCTATAATTGGATTGAAAATAGTTCTAAAACCATTTCCGGAACTATGTTTTGTAGAATCAAACAAACGATTACGAAGTTTTAATTTATATAGACAATTATATTTCTATAAAAGCTGTTAACAGTTTTTTTATTGTTATTGAATATATTATAAAATCGTTACGTAAATTAGTAGTACTATTTTCTCTTCGGTTCGATACCCGTTTGCATTGTTAGATTTATTCACTTTTGTTTATTAATTATAAAAAATGCCGTACCCTTAAGTCTATGCATTCCGGGATAAACCTCTCCTCTTATTTCATTACAAATATAGAACCGTATTATTAAACTTAGAGAGCAACACTGTAAAAATAAGTAAAGGAACATAACGTTTTAATTTGAATTGTCATTTTTTACGGGACTTAAGTAAACGAGATATAACGTTTATTATAACACTAAAATTTTGTCACGTAATCTATTTCGTTCCAAGGGAGTTTTATGTAGAAACCAGAGACCGTGGCCTAAATTTGCTGTTTATTTTTAGTTATGGCGTGCTGGAAAGCTTATGGGAATCCATCCCCACCTTAAGAGTCCCTTCGTCTGCACGTTTAGGATTCATTAAATTGTTTGAGAACGGTAGAATGTACCAATAATATTTACGTCAACTTATGATGAGGTTCTAACAATTGCTTGAAAGTTTTCCTTTTAATTCAATTCCCATTCCCTAGTGGTTAGGACATCAGCCTCTTGATCAGAGGTCGGGGGTTCGAACCCGGGCAAACACCTATAACTTCTCGGAGTTATGTGGCGTTTATAAGCGATTAAAATATCATTTGCTTCAATGGTGAAGGAAAACATCGTGAGGAAACCTGTACGCCTTAGTTCTTCATAATGCCAATCCGCACATGGCCAGCGTGGTGGACTATGGTCAAACCCTTCTCATATTAAGAGGAGGCTCTGTAGTGAGCCTAGAATGGGTTGATCATGATAATGATGAAATTAAGCTCTTTCATTGAAAAAATTGTAATATAAAACTACTACCATTACTGATTATGTATATAGACAATTGATATGGTTTGATTTGCATTATGAAGGCACATCTTCACTGAGACAATAAATGTTTCAGTAAATATATATTGATTTCTATGTCAGCACACTCCAGCATAGCGACTTTTATCTGATTAAAATCTTAAATAATCTTTTATTAAACAAAACTAACATTATTTATCATTGAATATAAGCAACAAGATAAGATGATGCGAGATAAATAAAGCGGTGGGTGATAAAAGTGCTTAGTTACCTAGTCCTTTAAATTTTTGAACCGATTTTTTTTTTTTGTATCAAAACCAAAGCCATGCCTCAAGCCGATTAGTATTTAACAAAATATATATACATAATGGCCACAGACAAAATTATTATTAGTCCACCCCATGCAAACGGACCATCTATTAATTACGTAACAATTTATATACAAAGAATGTGACACAAATGTTGACAAAGAAGAACCAGAATAATATTTAATGCCCATGTCGTGTTGATTATAAATGGATATAAAGGATGAATGAAAACTATCTCAATGCGAATGGACAACTATATGACTGAACAAAGTGAGAGTATGATGGGGGGAATAACTAGTTAATGATTTTGTGTGACGTAACTAAAGGATGGTCCCATAGGTCAAGCATAATTACTGTAAATATTTAAAGTAATACCCTGGCTGCCCCAAGACTCCTCAAGGATACAGTTAGTTTCAACACAGCCTTCGATATCGCACTCCAATATGTCAGGCAGATCCGAGTCCAAACCTGAACAATATTCGTACACCGTAACCACAGCATTATTAACACAAGACCTATAATTATGTTGTATGTTCAAAAATTCATGGACTAGAAAGCGCGATGTAAATGCATGTAAACAATGGCTGAGTAGTGTTAGTGTTTGGACTAAATAAGCCCTTAAGTCATTTGGAGTAAGGCACAAGTTTATTTGTCTTTGAAATTATTTTCTCTGTATTGGATGAAGTATCCAGGATATAGAGTGCTGAAGTGAACAGCTCACAGCATAGACAATTGAAGTTAAGACAAATAATTGTGAGGTCAGTGCACTTAGAAGAAACTTTTTGTGTACTGACATCATCCAATTATGTATTTATAGAGAGGTTAATGATCACACTTCTCAATGTTTTTATTCATAGTCTACTTCAAATGTCATTACAATTTTTTGTCATATCATTGAATACGTAGGTACCTAATCATTTTAATAATTAATATCGCCTACGTTATATAGGAAAATCATTAAAATTATAGATATATTAATAATAACTTAAAACAAAATTAACCCCGGCTAAGTTTGTTGTGGGCTTCTTCTTAGACCGGGGCGCGTTTGGAACCCTCATAGCTTTAGTTTTAAGTTTACGAATATAGTTATCACCATGAAATAACTACTGTGTAAATTATTGACGCGTCAAAAGTGCCTTTTTAAGGACTATTTGAATAAAGATTATTTTGAATTTGAATTTGAATTTGAATATCTCTAACGTCAACGCCAATATGTCCAATAATAATATCTAGCCGCCAAGTGACAGATAAACTAGATTGACCAGGCCGAAAGGCGCTAAACATAGACCAAATAGATTTTTTTATATACATTGAACGTGAAGGTCCGCCGAAAAAGGCAATTAATTATTTATGCTATGTTTACACACCATACCGTACAGAACGCCCAGAATGCGCTTTCAACTTTTTTTTTTCGGACTGTCTATTAGCTGTGTTTACCCTATTGGTTGCCACAGCGTAACCGGGCTGTTTGGCGAGCTTCGGAAAGAAGCTCTGCCAGAACAAATTTTGAGCCCTAGGGCTCGAGCCCTAAGGAAAAGTCTACCTAAGGGCGCCTCCTTTAGGCGACGTGCACTTTCGATCCGACACCAGATCATCTTTAGGAGATATAGACTTCACAACGTGCTATTGTTTAGCAATGCAGATTTGTCTCCGAGGATTAGAGGAAATAAAGCTTAATGTTCATTGTATATCACGATAAACTAAAGCAAAGTAACTTCTGCTTCTATTCAAAATTAGAATTTCTGACTCGACATCACGGAGTAAAGACCAAGGTTTACAGGAAATTAATTTTTGTTGTTATTCATTTTCATATTGAGGACATTTGATTATAAACTTATAGAGAGCAAAATACAATTATTGCAAAAACTGTCGACAAATAACGTAAATAGTGAACTGTTTCCAGATTTCAAAACAATAGCATGTACCTGTTACAAATGAGTCATTCGCTTGAATTAATATCTAAAATATACTGAAATACGGAATCAATTTAAAGCAATAAGTGATTTATGCCTTGTTTACTCATAAGTTGATACCTAGCTTCTCTTTTTCCATATCATTACGCTCTGCGTAGGGACAAAGCAATCGTTGACGCATACATTTTAAGTATTAAATCATTACCATTACAGTTACATTAAAATGTACCTAATGCTTCTCATGTTAATGTAGAAAATTTTGCATTTCTAAATTATATATATTTTTTGCTCTAGCTCTTTTAAACAGAACTTACAATCGAAGACCGATGTGAATACACCTGAAATATTAAAAACAAATAGAAGAAGAACTATTCACGGTAATGAAACAAAAAATTATAAGAAGTGGCTATCCATTTTTACTCCAATATATTTTTTAATGGCGTGGGTGAAATTTACTTATATAAAGACAATTTAAGGTAAAAAACACTATGAGGTCTGGCTAGGCATTTATTATTATCGGCCCAGCTTCGACTGATTCTTTATCGTTTAGTCGCCTTACACAGTAAATAGAAAACGAAAGGGATAACTGATTTACGATGGTCATCTAAGGGTGATATCTTAATGAGTGACTATTGTTTTAATATATAATTGTTTTCTACAAATGACTAATGAAAACTAAAAATGTTCTAAGACTAAAAATTGAAAAAAAAAAATGTAAAAATTTAATAAAGCAAAAAGGTCTATTAATGGAAGGACACCCGTAAAAGAAAAAAAAAAGGGTGATATCTATAGAGCGTACTTTGACTTATTGCTATGTCAAATTTGGTGTTAAAACGAGACAGACGTTTACTATGGACCCATAACTTTGTACCGTTTTAACTGTATCTTAAGTCACAGGTAAGGCTGAGTGCGCTTAATAGTTCTCGGTCTAAGAAACATACGCGCTCAAGCTCTATCGATCAAGCAAAAGGTGCTAGCGGTCAACGCTAGAAGAACGCTGAAGCATTTGGCCTAAGTATGTATCAAAATGTTCTTTATACCTAATAATACAACATCGAGTTTAGAATTAGATTTGTAAATGTTAACCTACCTGTACCTAATCCATTATATTACTTCAATATAAATAATTTCATACAGGAATAGAATATTTTATAAGATTTATTTTGACGCGTAGCTCGAGTTGGCGTGCCAACTAGGAAAAAATTCCTTTTTAACTGAGGGACTTAAAGACGGAATAACTCTTTGTAAAATCGTATAACATGACGTCATGTAGGAACTAACACGTAATATTTGTGAGTAATACATTCGTGAAGATTATATTATTTATTATATTTCAACTAGTTTATTTCCGCAGCCTCGCTCACGTCGAGTTGACTGTAACTTACTACCAGACTTTCATACAAATTTTAAACCCCAATTTTGTCTCAATAGGGGCTCTATATTCGAAAATACTTTCCTAGCGGACACCGACGTAATAATAGACGACTACTACGCCAAATTCCAGCCAAATTCTACTATGCCAAATCTTAGTCTCGTCTGACTAATGTTTTGAGCTACGCGTTTATAAAAGAGTCCGTATGTCAAAATAAATAATTTATGTAATGGTTTAAGTTGATTGACGATATAAAATGTTCATTAAAAATACTTTTATTAAAGGTTGATTTCAAATAAGCCACCCCCACACTTCACTCGCTTCGTCACACTACGGAGTTGGTGACATTTACGACATAGAATGTTAAGGTCCTTTGCCTGGCCATAATAGATGTGCGGAATGCAAATATGGCTTTATAATATTGAAATAATAATGCTGTCAAAAAATATAATGGCAAGAGGTTATAATTAAGCGATAGTTCCATATAATTTTTGTAATAAAACTACTTTTAAGATATGATTTAAATCTACACGAGTTATTGATTAAAAATTAAAAAAGCTAGCTATTGAATGACGTAACCCAACTAACAGAGTTAGATAATTAAAACCTGGAATAGGACTTAGTATTATTTGATCTCGGTAAAGTGTACGGTTCCTGTGGGATAGATTTATTGGTAAAACAATCAGTTTACACACAAACACATCAAAATTTCCACGAGAACGACGTTGGAGGCAATAGCAAGATTGATATAAATTTGACATTGGTGACCGCTGCAGTAATAAGCAAACGCTCTTCTGTCTTGCGCCATGTGGGCTGCTAATTTAGTTAAGTTTTAAAAACTTTTGGTTTTGAGGGGAATTTTATAAAATAGGTACAAAACCTAAGTAAGACTGTGTTATTAATGCAATACTTTGGAGACCCCCGTGGCGCAGCGTGCGCGCTGTCGCATTATAAACTCGAGTCTGGTATGGTGGGAGGCTTTGGCCGTGGCTACTTACCACCCTACCGACAAAGACGTGTGCCAAGCGATTTAACGTTCCGGCACGATGTCGCGTAGAAACCAATTAGGATTGTGGGTTTACCATAACCCTAACTGGTTGTAACTTGTAATAGATAAAAAAAATGCTAACATTTTCTAAGCATATAAATTTCGATAAGCGTCTGAAAATAACTAAGGATCTCCTACACATGTCACATTCGTGTATATAAAATAGGTGAGTCACCAAAACACGTGCAGGGTAAAGGTATATTTACATTGAAGTAATAAAATAAACAAAAGGTAAATTATTAAAGGTCAAAAGCAGTTATCCGGTTACTTAATCAGAATCGTCAGAGCTCATTGTTTGAATACGATAAATTATTTATTTATACATTTATTAATATAACTCAAAAATCTTTTTTTTTAGTCTGTTCACTCACATAGTACTAAAAGCCTTTGACCTGTGTATAACAGAAACTTGACAAGTATACTTTTTATTCCGCTTGTGTAAATATATTTCTTTTATAGTGAAACCTATCCACAAAACCATCATTATTTAATTTTAGGCCAATTTTCCCTTTCAACGAAGTACTAAATTGGACGTTTTGACAATTGTGGTATTGACTTGTTGCGAATATTCAACTTTTAGGTACATGATTATTGAAATTATCAGAATTATGATTTGACGAGATAATAATTTGATTCGAGAGTTTGATTGATGAGAGAGTATAGTTATAAGATATAATGTTATGCAAAATGTAATGTTTTACATATATTCGTTTTACAAAAGGATAATCAATAGTCTTTCGAACGTACATATATGTCATTAGCATATAATGGTTTAATCGTAAAACCGCTTCATGGAAACTATAAAGTAAGCTTTATAATTTACGCTAGAACTATTGGTCAAGGGGTGGGATTACGACAATTAGTGATTTATCATTATAGTGACTCACCCGTCAATACTCATACCTAATCTGAAAATGGTTTTTTAGTTAATTTGAATTTGTGCCTCCTATGTTATGAATAGAAAAGTACATGTTTGACTCTCCCACGCAGCCTTTCGTAGTATATGCAACAATGCAATACCACATACCAGAAGTACAGTAATTATTAAGATCAAGCAAAAACACGAACGAAAACGTATGTATTTATGAATAAACGAGCGCATTAATTTATGAATACATTATTTTATTAAGTTAAAACGCTTTTTGTGATATTTTGAATAATTAAGCACATGTGAGTTATCATATTAAATTTTCCTAACTAATAAGTTTTAGGTTTTTTTTTTGTAAAGTTAATTTGGTTTTTTGTAATCGGTCCACTTAAAATGTATCTCTGGTTTACGTGGTTGACGCCACGGTAAATAATCTTAGGTGTAAGTTTGATTGTTATATATTATACTGTGGCTTTGTTTGTAAGCCCAAATAAATAAATTATATAATTTAAAGAAATTAATTTTATTAATAAATATAATATAATAACATTTCGCTTATTTACGCTCGACACAGCTATAATTTAACCTAGTGCATATTTAATAAAGTAATAAATCCAATCCCAAACGGCCGCACTTACTCTCTAGATTGGATATTTTACGAGCAAAGGCATACCCAAAACTGTTTCTATTGCGTTTGTGTTATTGTAGGTGAATAATATAATAGGCCAGTGGTAGAGACATAATGAAACATATATATATAACAGTGATAATAAACTAAAACAACATAATTTAGTACTTTAAACATTTGAAACATACAGACACGAGGTCGCGGTCGTTTTCGAGTCTTAAACCATAACCTTACTATAACAAATTAGTGAAACTAGAACTAATTATTTCAAGTTTTAGAGCCGGAAATTGTATAGGTAGGTACCATTAATTTCTATTTTACAAAAACTGCTGGCCTTACTGGCATAGATGAATTTAAGCTTTAAGAAAGTCCAATAAGTTTCATTTTAGTATGACGTTTTGATAATCCACGATTACAACTCTGCTATTGTGAGGTTTAAAATTTAAACTAATGAGTAGCGAGTGCTATACCCTCAGTATAAGATTTGTACGCTCATAATCGTACAGACATTTCGACATATAAAAGCACCTATCTTATTTCAAAGTTACTCCTTCTACACTTCCACAGTCAGCACAAGAATGTAAAATGAATTCAAATAGTACAGGAATTGAAACTGTAAATTGAAATAAATAAGGTCCATTATACTTTGACGCTTAGTATTCCGATACTCGGAAAGTCTTCATAGACTCCACGACTACGAGCGTGCAAATTCTATAGCTAAATGTTGATTATACTACCTATATAGCGATAGGGACTAATTATGCGAGGGAAACCTGCTTGCGAGTCACACATAAAGAAAATACGTTTGTACGGCATGGCAGTGGCGGCGCTAGACAAAACGTCGACAACGTCGTCGTGACGGCGATATCTCTTATGCGAGAACCCTTGTGTTTGTCAGATAAGTCCAAGTCAAGTAAGCTACTCAAAACCAAAATAGAGGCTTAAATTATGATTTTCGTATTGTGGATATTCTATAGCCTTTTTGGCAAACCGCCGCGTACATTGTACATAGTTGTTGGGCGGTTGTTACATACAAATTTCCCGGTCAAGTCAACAAAGTCAAGTAAGCTACTCGAATTCAAAATACAGGCTTAAATTATGATTTTCGTATTGTGGATATTCTATAGCCTTTTTGGCAAACCGCCGCGTACATTGTACATAGTTGTTGGGCGGTTGTTACATACAAATTTCCCGGTCAAGTCAACAAAGTCAAGTAAGCTACTCGAAACCAAAATAAAAGCTTAAATTATGATTTTCGTACTGTGGATATTCTATAGCTTTTTTCGTAAACCACCGCGTAGAATGTACATGTTTCAGGGCGGTTGTTACATACAAACTTCCCGGTCCGTTCTTCGCTTGGTTGCTTTTTATGTGTCGTGCATGAATAAATAAAAAATATGTTTAATTATTGTAATGCCACTCACTTGTGATGGATGTGGTTCTGGGGCGTTGTAAGTAGGGGTGGTTGAAGAACACCTCGAAGGGCATGCGTTCCCGTGCGTTTCGTCGCAACAGTCCAATCAGTAGATTGCATAATTCTGGACTAGTGCCTGCGGGCATTCTGCAATCAAATAATAAAAATGTATCCCTCAATAAATCAGACTAAGCGTGACCGTGGCGAGAACATTAGGGTCACGGATTATATCGACTTTGTATCGAGAACGCCCGGTTGTTTTAACTGAACTCTTTCATCGCGGAAAAATTCTTAGCGAAAACCGATTATGTTAGCTTTATGGGCGCATTTCGTTTATATATATATTGAGATTGTATGATAAGCGATAGCTTAGTTGCTAGGACGTCCGCTCCTAATCAGAAGTCAGGGGTTAGATTCCGGGCACCCACCTATAACTTTACGGAGTTATGTGCGTTTTTAAGCAATAAAACTTCACTTCCTGCAAAGGTGAAGGAAATTATTCTGAGGAAATCTGCATGCCAGAGAGTTCTCAAAGTTCTCAAAGGTGTGTGAAGTCTGCCAATCCGCACATGGGCAGCATGGTGGACTATCGTCAAACTCTTCTCATATTGAGAGGACACGCGTCCTCTGTAGAGAGCGAGCAATGTGTTGTTAATAATGATGATGAGTAATAATACACAAATGACTAAAGTGAACTTTAGTTTTTAATGTCGGATTTATTTTAACTTCTCGTGTTATATCAGTGACCTTCTGAGAGCTTAATTAAAAAACATCTTTATTATACCTCGTTGTGAGCCATTATAACTAGATTAAAATTAATATAATTTTGACTCGCAAGCATTACAATAGAAAAATACTAAGACTGCTTAATTTATTTTAATTGTACAACAAAAACTAGATACCTGCTGCTAGATGGTGCCTTGCCAAAACAATTTTATGATTTCTTATAAATTGCTAGAGCAATTGTGAAAACGCGATTATATATATTTTTTATATCGATAGTTTATACACCCTTTGTTAGATAAAAAATAACAAAATAAGTAAACGTTTTTTCTCGTAGAACAACATAAGCTACTACCCTATACAAGAAGCTTAAGCTGTCCATACAGCGAATGAATTTTTAAAATTGGAGGTCCTGGGTTCGATTACCGGCTCGAGTCTGGTCTGGTGGGAGGCTTCGGCCGTGGCTAGTTACCAAACTACCGACAAAGACGTGTCGCAAAGCGGTTCAGCGTTCCAGCACGATGTCGCGTAGAAACCCATTAGGTGTATGGGCTTACCATACTCCTAACATCATCACTTACACCTGGTGAGATTGGCGTCAAAGGCTAACTTTTAGTTGTTAAAAAAAAAGAACTATATCTTGAACATCGTCTTTTGCAATGATATAATAACACATAATAATTCATTCGTTTTTAAAACTACATAGGAACGGTTTCTCCGTTCGTGATGCTTATAATAAACACTGATGTTGAAACGAAATACAGATGCTCGAGCACGCACCGCTCTCTTCCGGAATAGACGAGCATTTATACAATAAATTATTATTTTGTAATATTATACCTAGATAAAAATGGTATTCAATGTACAGTAGTGACAGGTTTCCCATCTCACTGTTTTGTGTTCATTATTATAAAGTTGTGTGGCGGAGATGCCTTTTGTTTACTTCGCTAAGTTTCTGTTATTCTTGTCGAGTGTAATTTTATGTGGTGCAAAAATAAAAAAATAGTAATTTAATGTTTGGATAATGTACGTAGATTGCATTCTTAGATGTTAGCGGGTTAACGTGTTTTGGTAAACCTATATTTCTGATTGGGTTCTATTCGATATTGGTGATGCCAACATCAGACCAGACTCGAGCCGGAAATCAAATAATTTCAAATAATTTACTGCATTAAACATTGCCTCTTCGGGAATGCAACAGAAGTAAAAACGATGGGTTTAATCGTATTAATTAATTATGTAACCTAAGCATGAAATAATCGAACCCAGGACCTCTACTTTATGACGAGACCTATCACGCGCTTCGCTACGGAGAGGTCATCAAAAAACTTTGAACTTTATGTAGTTTTTAACTAACTACTACCAAGTGGGGCTATTAAAGTTGATTAAATTTTGTGAACATGAGAACAATGAATGAATATTCCGTTAATAGACACACATACTACACGTATAAGCAGTGATAGTGTAGTGGTTAGGGCGTCAACCTCCTAATCAGAGGTCGGCGGTTCGAATCCGGGCACGCACCTCTAACATTTCGGAGTTATGAGCGTTTTAAAAAAATTAAAATATCACTTGCTTCAACGGTGAAGGAAAACTTCGTGAGGAAACCTGCACGCCGGAGAGTTCTCCATAATGTTCTCAAAGGCGTGTGAAGTCTGCCAATCAGCACATGGCCAGCGTGGTGGACTATGGCAAAAATCTTCTCATATTGAGAGGAGACCCGTGCTCTGTAGTGAGCCGGTAATGGGTTGATCATGATGACTTCACGTATATAGTCGCACAAACATTGTGCAACGAGTTACCGTATGACATAATTTGTAACGCAACAGTTAAACAAGGGAGCCGCGCCTAATTCCGACCACTTTACAACAGACCTTGAACATGGGCACTGACTGCGTAGATAATGTTCAGCTAAAAAAACGAGCAAAAAAAGCATCACCTTCATACACACCTGTTAACACGAAGATAATACAAAAAAAAATGTGAATTTAATTTAAATTTATGCTTAATCTATATTAGTGCTGTTGTACTCTTGAAGCAATTGGGCATGAGTGGTTAAAAAACCGGCTCAGCGGGAATTGGGCTCGGACACTGTGTAAAATTAGACAATGCATAATATTGGCGTTTTTCTTCTTCTTTTAGTTTCGACTAAACATATATATATCTCCGTAGCGAAGCGCGTGCGCTGTCGCATTATAAATTTGGAGGTGTTTTCTGTTGGGAGGCTTCGGCCGTGGCTAGTTACCACTTAACCGTCAGAGACTTGTTTCCAAGCGATTTAGCGTTCCGACACTATGTCGCTTAGGAACCAATTCGGAGTTAACCATACCTCTAATAAGTTAGCCCGCTACCATCTTAGACTGCATGATCACTTACTATCAAGTGAGATTGCGTCAACGACTAACTCGTAGTGTATAAAAAAAAAATGGCATCCTTGAAATCGAGCGAAAAAGTTTCGTGTATTAAATATGGTCTACAATGTTTAACTTTATTTATGTTGTTATAGCGGCAATGACAATATATATACAAAATTTCAACTGTCTACTACGTGGTTTGTGAGATACAGCCCGCTGTCAGACAGACGGGCGGGCGAGCAGCGGAGGCTTAGTAAACAGGGTTAGCTGGTGCGTTACAAATCATATCATGCGGTTACTTGGTTGCTAATGTATTTCAACATTGTGTGTGTAGTGAGATATTAACAGACTAAACCGTTTTTATTTTCAAGATATTTAATTAACATTATCAGTCCTACAAAAAGTTAAACAAAAAAACATTACAAGTTGTTTAAGAAAAAAAAAAACAGCTAAATAGAATAGTTTGAACTTCATTCAAGACACGTGACCTCGGTGTTGTGAGATAATAATAAAAACAGAAGCAAAGCGAGGCTAGTATTTATTGTTACTGAAAAATTCAGAATCGACTTACAAAATCTGAATCTAGATTATATTTTTTTTTTTAAACAATCATTACAAGTGTATTCCGGCATATTTAATGGATTCAAGGAAGATATAAACGCATTTTATAAATTGCACTGAAATAGTATATACAGGTATTATGTGTTGCTTGAAGTACATTTTTAGTCAGTTTTCGGAAAGTAAAGAATTATTTATTTATATTATTTACATTCGTAGTTTATGGCTTATTTAATTAAAAAGTTGTTTAAATTTGTTTTAAAACTCTTGTAAACTAAAAATATTAGCTTCGATATATATTTTGATTTTGTTTCTCATTCTATTTTTGTGGATAGATATGGACTAGATAAAACTATACTAAACTGAAACAGAACTATGTCAAAGAGTGTCCGTGAAAAATTAGTTCTCGCTCACAAATTGAGAGCTTATTTTCGCTGTCAATAAAATCAATAAAAGTGATGGAATATCTTAAGCGTTTTTCTTAGTTCATGAGGGTTATTAAGTTAACATTTTTAACACAATAGATAACCATAATAATTAAAACAAATTTGACATGTTTTCCGCTACATTTAGTATAGGACTTCATATGTTGTGCAATCTTTATGGATTTAGTACATTTTAGTTAGCACTTACTTGGGCTGTAGATCGACGCTATTCTCGTAGAATGCTTTAAGCTCGTGAGGCGTGGTGGCTTGGAAGGGCGCCTTGCCCGTCAGGCACTGGTACACTATCGTGCCCAGACTCCATAGATCCGCTTTTGCGTCGTATTTTAGTGACATGATAACTTCGGGTGCCTGAAAAATTACCAAAGTTACGAGATGCTATTTTTTTATTCACAACTTTTGTATTTATTACAAGTTATCCCTAGACGGCAATCTCAGTTGCTGGTTATGCAGTCTAAGATGGTATGGTAACCTAATTGGTTTCTACGCGACATTGTGCCAAAACGCTTAATCGCTTGGCGACACGTCTGTGTCACTAGGGTGGTAACTAGCCACGGCAAAGGCTCCCACAGCTCGAGCCGGGAATCGAACTCAGGACCTCAAACTTGCTAATAGGACGCTCGTGCTTCAACACAGAGGTTGAAGCTACTGCTAACGAGGGAGAGAAAACAGGTCCTTGTTGTTGTTGTTGTATAAGTGAACATATTTTTATATAAGGGACAAATATTGCTTGATAGGTTTTGAGATATTTTCTATGAAGTATAGTTTCCAGCCCGCAGTTAGAAAATTTTACTGGTTTCACCTCCCAAGCCTCGGAGAGCCGTTAAGTCGGCCTCGGGTATTATCTCTAATATGTATCTTCTAGTAAGGGTCCAGACGTGGCACACTCTTTGGCTGAGCACGATATTAAAACTGATGAGATATTTAATTAAACATACATAAATAATCATTTAAAATGGCTTGAAACAACCGTAGAGTATAAAACATATACTGTATTAAATGTTTTTAATTACCATATACATAGGTGATCCGCACAGTGTAACAGCCATGTTTCCTTCCTCTAGAAACCTCGCGAAACCAAAGTCCGCTGTTTAACAAATAGAAAAATTACAATTAGAAGTGTACCTTCCATTGAGCCTGTTTCTAAACTATATTTGAATTAAACATAATATACATATATATATATTACATACAAATTTTGTGAAGCAGAATGTCTGCTGAGTGAGGAACTATAGATACAAAAAATACTAATATGAAAAATTCCATAAAATCTCAATAGACAAGTTGGGAGAAACAAAACATTATATAAATGCGAATGTTTGTTTGTTTGATTGTCATTCCGATTCTCAGCAACTAAGTAGTTAGTGGTCGGACATGACTTTCTGCATATAATTGGTTTATTGACTGCCAGAGATAGACTACTTTTTATTTAGGAATAAAATAAAAAAATAAAATAAAATAAAATAAAAATCTTTTATTTCAGGCTTAAGAACCCATATAGTGTTAGTAACAAAAAAAAAAAACTTATAACTATGTTAGTATAATATTATCCACATCGAAATTTATTGACGGTCTAGTGTCTTTGACTAGGTGAACACGAGTCCAGTGCTGCATGATAGCACTGTCCACGTCCAATCTAGCCGCAACAGTCTTTACTAGAATGTTGGCGCTACCCCGCACCCGGTGAATCAAGGATGCTGTGCGCTTTCTTATAATTGCTGACAGACTGTCAACTCCAGCCTCCGCCAGCATCCCTGAGGCACTACAAGGGCGGCGCATCCCCAACATTACTCTAAGGGCATTGTTAAACTGAGTGCGAAGAGCCCTGTATGCTACTTGGGTGTAATGTGTCCAAAGGCTGCACGTGTACAAAGAGGTACAAAATGCTTTGAAAAGCGTAACTTTTACCTGCCTGGTACAGCGTGCAAATCTTCGGGCTATCATATTTGCCCTAACACACAAGGCTCTCCGCTCCCTTTCCATGTCCAAATCATCCTTGAGCGAGTCGGTGATCCAGTGTCCCAGATATTTAAATTTCTGCACCTGGTTCAGTGGAACTCCATTTAGTTTTACTACTGGAACTTTATAGTTTCTCTCTTTAGCTTTAAAGACAAGGAGTTCACTCTTAGCAGTATTAAATCTAAGACCATGCGACACCGCGTATCGCTCACAGATGCCAAGCAGCTTGTTGAGTGCACTGATAGAAGGGCACAGCAGCACAATATCATCCGCATAGGCTATACTGTTGACAAAAGTACCGTCGATAGAGCATCCAACGCCGGCGCTGCTGAGCTCCTCCATCAGCTTATTCACATAGAGATTGAAGAGCATTGGTGAGCTAATCCCCCCTTGCCTCACCCCGCTCTCCAACCTGTACATACTCGAAAGCTCTCCTGCCCATTTGACTTGGTTCTGCTGATTGGAATACCAATACTTTAATAACAAGATATACTGATAAGGTAGAGTAGTATCTTCACACAGCTTTTTCCACAACACATTATAATTAACTAAATCAAAGGCCTTTGACAGATCCAAAAACACAGCATATACCGGTGTACCTCTATCAGTATAATATCGGACAGTCTGCTTGAGACACAACACAGCCGTTTCAGTTGATAGATTTAGTCTAAAACCAAACTGTGCATCATGCAATTTTATATGTGCACTCAGCCGTTGCTCAAGCAGTCTGTCCAATACCTTAGCAACAATAGTAGCCAAAGATATTGGTCTATAGTTGGATTTGTCACTAATATTACCTGTTTTATTTTTGACAATTGGTACAACCACTGTTTTTAACATTTCGTCTGGTAAGTATCCATGATTCAGACATAGCGAGAAAAACATAGCCAAAATTCTAGGTAAATGCACCCCGGCATACTGAAGGTGTTCTATACTCAACCAGAATAATACACTGTTTTTGTGGCTGGATAGAGCTGTAGCGTAACTTCTTTAGTTCTTCCGCATTTATATCATTTGTGGGAAAATAGTGATATGCAGTTAATGTGAAGCCGCGAGCAATTCTTGTGAGAAAGTATTAGACACATACCTAGTTCGAATATATATTTCCGTGAAGTTGACATTGAACGTGTTAATCATCACCCGAGTAGTAAGGGATTTTCCTTGATGATTAGTGAAAAATGCACCAAGGCGGACTGAACTATCCAAGAGTGTTGCAACTGTTCAGTGTCATACTTTTAATTGGGATTGGGATCGTATTGGAACGCTGAGTCGTTGAGTTATACGGCTTTTGTTGGGTCTTCTGGGACAACTAGGTTTTCTAAAGATATCTTGCTATCTATCTATTGCTAGTTACTTGGTAAATACTGTACCAAAGATATTTTTTACTGGTATAAAGACGTCAATGACTGTAATGCGATTGTATGTCGATGCTATCAATATCAATCATATAATTATGTTTTTCAGTGTACAGTAAAGTGTATATACTTCTTTCTATCCAGAACTTCTTGTTGGTGTGTGTCATATTCAATTAGAACTAATATATATAGAATAAATTGAATAGTTATGGTTTTAGGTTTTAAAAACAAGAATTTATTTTTAACTCTCTGTTATTTTTGGTATTCAACACGGCAAATGATAATAAATGAATTGTCATGTAATAAATTATTTAGCGAGTGCAAAGAACCTTTCCATCTACATCATAACACTCGCGTCGTTATGCATTGTGAAGCGAAATGTGTGAAAAAACAAATGAGCACAAACTTATTTACCATCTCCCGACAACTAATAGTAACATAATTACATCGATTTATTTAACGGGAACACCAGTGCAGGGCTCCTTAAAAGGCGCAAATATGAAACCTCGACATCAGCTTCTTTAGCGAGCTTTTAGGCATTTTAGGCATTCGTATGAATTCGAATAAAAAAACGAAAACAAGATATTATAGATTTTTGCAAGCCGTGAAAATAAATATATATATAAAATATTATTTTATGTATAATAAAAATATAAATTAAGACTTCCTTATCCTGTATCAAGTGATATAGCTATACGAAGTGACGTTTAATTAAGTCCGATCGGTGAAATTAAAACTATCATCGCTTTAGATTATTTGAAAGAAATTTGGTCTTAAATGCCGGTGACAATTTTAAATGGAAAGCAAGCACAACATATTTCTACATAAAATCGTGTTGAATGTAAAGTACGTGTTATTCATCTCTACATCTAGATCATCTCTCAATAGTTACACGGTCTGATTTGAAAACTCGTGGGAAAACGCCACCAGTTAGGGAAAGAACAATACTATAATGGGCATTGGGAATGCTTTTGTTTTTATCGTTACAATTTAATATTTGATATTTTGAACTTTATACATTCTGTTTCATTTCGATTAAGTACCAAATGGTTAGCTTTAAACCACTGTACAACCTTAGCGAAATTGCTGTGTACATTTTCATAGGCTATTTCAGCTCGTTATTTTTTAGCTGTTTACTTACTCTTGTTCAGACCTTTTTAACCCACTTGTTACTATCGTTCCATAAAAAGAACGGTGCACAAAAAAAAATAAAGATGACACTTAAGGGTTGTTGGTATTAACAGTTTTAGTTTTAATTGAGAGGTTACAAGTGTGCGGACTGGTGTGTTAAGTATTTGAGTGTAAATTGAAACATACTGAATTTTTAAGATTTTTCAAAAACAGACGTTGTATTATCCATATTTTAAGGTAAGTGTTAAAAATATAAAATATTATAAATATTTTTTAAAGGGAACAGAATTAAGTTATTTGTCTTATCTATTATCTGTTACAATATCTATAATTGTTAAATTGCTATTATAAATGCGCATTTTTTACGATTTAAATTGCTGTTCCTTTAATCAAACGATAGTAATATGCACTACTATAACATGTTAATTTTAATTTATAGCAATAAAGCGATGGTCTCGACCTTTGACTCTACATTAAATAGAAAGTGAGTGAAAAAGATGATGAAGAGTTAGTACCTAAATCCATATCCATATTACCACCCGAAAACTGAAATTCGGATGTAACCGATGATTCGGGTGACGAAAACTTGGTGACTTGGAATAATTTACCAGAATCACAATTACGAGGGCATGCAGAGGTTTTTGTTCTATCAACTGAGGTTAGCAATGAGGACGATAATGTGCCACTTATTAAGGTATCGAAATGCAGTCAAATTTTTTCCCAAGAGTCAAACTATGCAACTTCATTAACTTTAAGTGGTACTTCAACACGTGGTGATGAATGGCGCATGAATTACTGTTTTAAAATAAAACTTACAAGTGGGTAACGCGTGGTTTCGATCCTACTTTTGATTTATGGAGGACATACGTCGGTGCTGTATATTAGAGTCCACTACAATATTTCAAAATGATGTTTGACGAAGATATCATCAACAAGTTTGTTAAATACACGAATTTACATACATAAAAAACAGGCCAACAAATCTAATCACTGTTAGTTCAGACGATATGCTTTGCTTTTTCAAAACTTCTTTATAGCAGATAAGTCGTACTATCTACTAGGAACATGAACTGGCAAAATGCTTTAAACTGCGGTATGTCTCTAGTATATAAAAGCTATTTCCAATGCCAGATTTGCATTTATTACGGCAAACCTTCATTACTGCGACAATTAAAACCTATTACTTGGTGACAGTTTCGCGAATCTGTCTAATGTTTGACAAACTTAACGAAAACTTTTTAGCCTATGCTCCCTTCAGTCTGCTTTTTCAGATAAATACAAAGAAGTTTTGGGTTTGAGCCTAGAACCCGAACCCAACACCCGTTGTCTTACAATACGCAGATGTTCTGAGAACGATAAATAGCCACCTTTTGTTTTATTTTTTTGACTTTCATCCACTTTTTTACATAAGCTCATAGATGAAGAGCAATTGAGAAAAATAAAAACCATAGAAACTATACGAGTAAATCGAGTATCTAAATGTTCACTCCCAGCAAACAGAGAGATACAGAAGACAGCACAAGGTACGTAGAAGTACCTGTCTACCAGAGCTGAACAAAGATATTGCCAGCAAAACAAGTAATTTATACTTCTGGAACAACCTGCTGTTAACAAAAAATATAATGAAAATATGGGAGGAGTCTATAGATCCGATCAAAATACTCGTATGTGTACAGAATCGGACTTCAAACTAGATGAGACCATATTTTTCAGTACCGAGATAACTAACTGAGATGTTCCGTGTGTCATAAAAATGCCAAATTATATTGTGTTAAGTGCAACATAACTATGCTTAAAAAAACTGCTTTGAAAAGTTTTATATCCTCAAATAAATCACACTAAACTTAAACGTGTTTTGATTTCCTGTCCCTACTTCATAGTAGTACATTATACTATCGTTCCTTTAAAGGAACACCATTTTCCGAGCTTTCCATGTAACGAAAATTTTTTTTCGTATTTTTTATGTTAAATCCAGCATATTATTAGCCTATAGTGTGAATTTCAAAAGAATCGGAGAAAAAAAGTTGGTTCAGGAACAAGTGGGTTAAGAGCATAAGGGTAAGCCATGGAGACAATACAAGGTAGTCTGATATTAATAAGAGGACAGAAAACAACGGCTAAATTATAAGAGTACTTATGACCAAGACATTCAACAATAGTCACGAAACTTACCAATTTTAAGGGTAATCTCAGTAGGGTGTGGTGTACGCGGTGGCATGACATTGTGAGTAAGGAGGATATTCTGTGGCTTGAGATCTCGGTGGACAATTCCCTTGGCATGTATCGCACGCATTGCTTCCGCCAGCTGCCGAAGAAAAGTCCTGATGGTGCCTTCACTGAGAAGTCTGTTTGCTTGTAGGTAATCTGCCAGGTCACCTCCATTGCAATACTGCACAAAATAAAAAAGTACAATAAATACCCATGAATTTATTCTTATTCTTATTAATGTTGAAATTTAAGACACTAATTTATTTTTAATAACATATTAATTATTATTTGCATATGAACATCAGCCACTTCTTTTAAATGTGGATAAAGATGAAGACTATATTGATACTATATTTTTTTAACCTTTATCTTTGTGGAATATTACAGAACTATTTTAGAGGCATCTCAAATTAGTGTTAAGATTCTAGTACAACCAAAAATATTTTTTATTATTTTCATCAATTTACTATTTATTATTTGCTTACATTAATATATCATTATTCGTTGCTATAGTATGACTAATAAATGTCATAACAATTCCAAAAATATTAAATACTTAAAATGAAAGTCATTTCTTTGGAAGCCTATTCCTTTTCGTAGAATTTTTCGTTAGCGGATGTTGTATACATGAATACACAGCTGATAATGACTTCAATGACGTACCTTACTCTTATCACGGCAGTTGTAATTTGATTGCCTACCTATTCAGATCTGTCAGTTTTCCAACTGTTCTATGACGATGAGTTGACCAAAATTTTGAGAACCGATAAATTCTCTACGTTTATTCGTACAATGTTATCAAGTTTGATTCGTGATAAGCAGCGCCATGCCGCAGGTAATCTTATCATTGAGTGATAATAGTTATGTGTCAGTTGAGTTAGTGTTTCGCGCACCGGTGATACTAGTACCTGGAAAGTACTAGCTGCTATAACCAGTCGGCATATTTTACCACCTTGTGGCTGTGTAGGTCACAATGAAGACGAGCTCTTTTTACGTAGTACTACTGGTAGTTTTTGCGTGAGTATTCATTTTTGTTACATAATAAATCAATAAAAGGTGATAGATGTGTGTTTTTAAATTGTTAAAATTTAGATTTTTCTGATAGTGGATAAATGTGTATTATGTTTTGTGACGTGTATTTATTTTAATTATCATAAAACAAAATTACTTTGTCAAAACTAAATCAATATTCATGTATAATAATAATAGAACAAATGATGACAGAACACAGCATAGATTTTTAGTGCTACTGCCATTAGTAAAATTCCTAAGTAATAAACTATTATGTTATATATTAATGACAATTATTTATTGGGGTTTCTCTTATATTTTTTATAATTTTAAGATTAGTCTGCCACAGAAACTGTTACACCCTTACAGATATCACGACTCTTATCTTTGTACTTAGCAATTTTACGTCAGCTCGCTGTGATAAACAAAATATATCTTATTCGTTTTCATATGGTCACGTGATGAATCTTGCAATATATATTTCAGGAGTGGGAGCGTGGCATCCCAAAACGAAGAAGAATTGCCTATTCATGTAGAGACCGACAACCAATTTCCTCCAGAATATTCAGAATTAGATGGACGTAACGAAGGCAGTGAAACAACCGCTGCGGAGCCCTCTCAACTAAGTTCAGGATCCACAACAGCTGATGTGTCTGCATCAACATCGACTATTTTCGAAGAGACAGTTATCGATGAAGGCAACGTAAGCATTGCTGTTGAATCCCCCGAGCCAACGCCAGCATCGTCATTGACAGATGGAGCTGTGACTACTTCAATAAATGACGATGTCAAAGCTACTTATAAAGAAGACGAACAAACCAAAGCTGCAGAAACCACTCAAATAACTTTAGATACTACAATACCAGATGTTGCTGCGTCAGCATCGACAGCAATTAACGAGCAAGTTCAAGATGAAGGTAGTGAAACTACGACAATGGAACAGTCTGAACCAACGTCGGGGTCAACAATAGCAGATAGTGTTTCTTCAACATTGACAACTTCAGATTATCAAATAAATAATAGTCAAGTCAGTGAAACAACCACTGCGGAAGCTACAGAAACAGTGTCAGACGGAGTTTTGCAACCGATAACGATTGATGAACAAGCGTCTACTAATGCTGATAATGTAACGAAATTAACTGAATTAACATCAGGGTCAACAATAGAAGAGGTAGCTAAATTAGCATTGGCAACAGATAGTGAGCAAGTTAATAATAATGAAGGCGCTGAAACCACGGTTTCGGCGTCTACTCAAACAACATTGGGATCACCAATAGAAGATGTAACCGTACCATTAAAGATAACTAACAACGAGCAAGATACTACCAGTACAGGAAGTGATACCAAAGCTGCTAAACTCACCAACTCAACATCAGGGTCTACACTAACAGATTTAGTTACACCAACGTTGACAAGTCAAGACGAGCAAAACATTACCAATGAAGGCAGTGAAACGACAACTGTAGAACCTTCTGAACCAGCGGCAGGATCTACGATAGCAAGTGTATTGTCAGTAGAATCAACAGTGACAAATGAAGATCATGCGATTGATAATGGTCTCAGTGAAGCCGCCGTGGTGAAACCTATGACTACTGAGGAGTCGACGTGCCCAAATCCATGTAAATGTGTTACAGAAGGGGATTCAAGCAACTATATAGTAGACTGTTCAGGTTATGGTCTTACGGAGCTACCAACACCGATAGATCCTAAAACAACAACCTTGAAATTAAATGATAATAAATTTACAGTCATACCTAAAGCGATTTCAGAATTAAAGAACTTAAAAGTTCTAAATGCAAACGATAATTTAATTACGGAATTGGAATCTGGAGTAAGTATATTTTTTTTTATTACTACATTCAAATATATTGTTTTATTATATTCCCCTATCACATCAACATATATACTTATATATAATTTTTTCAAAAAAATACCCCATGAAATTTAAAATACATGTCTAAGTTTATAAAAATGGATTTTTGTTATTCATGTCATGAAAACTAATATTACACTATAATAGATATAAATATAACATGTATAAATCGGATGCTTTTGATACTGACAGATAACTTTGTTATTTTTATTTTCAGTCTATAAGCGAGCTACCAGAATTATTGTCACTAAATTTAGCAAACAATCGTCTTCTACAATATCCAAAAGACTTAGAGAACTCTTTATATTTGAATAAACTTGAAGAATTGGATTTGTCCGGCAATGAAATAAAAGTGGTAAGTTTAATATTTTAAAAAATGTTGCTATAATCACAAAAAAGATGCATTCGTTAAAGTTAGTTTTTACCTCAATTTTCCGTTAATTTACAAAGCACATTTAAATACCTTATTGCAAAAATGCTTACTGCAGTATAGTTTTTCACTCATTTAGCTATTAACATTGATCCAAGTACACATTAGATCAATAGATAATAACAATTATGATAAGAGACGGATTATAACTTCCTATCTATTTATTAGGTACATGTTTTGTTTTCGAATCGAACTTCCAAAAGTAAGCAAGATTATTGATTCCACATGTTTTTTTCAGACTGTATTACTTTATATATATATATATCCGTGGAAATGAAACGATTTTAACAATTATTAGTGATTTTTATTAGTGACCGTAAAATTTTATGAATACCTTCAGAACGGTACAGAACTTCTAAAAGTAACAAAGCAATCGTTTGCTGAATGCTAAATAATATATAATAATGCTGCAGAATAATAGAAATGAATGGCTTTAATTTCTTCCTAATTTCATGTTTATATAAAACTGTTATTAATTATGAATAATTGTTAATATTTTCAGACTCCCGAGATTTTCTTGAACTATAAAGCTCTTCGTACAGTCATATTGCCGGAAGTTTCGCCTGCTTTACAGTCAGAGTTATGTACGTCTTTAAAAGAAACATTAGTTACGGTTTGCACAAAATCTTGTAACGAGAACTCATTTAATTGCTCAGAGTTCCTCAATAGAGATGACTCACTGGATGCCACATTACCTGGTATGATTCCATTTATCCCTGAAATTGTAGAAGAAGATAAGGCAACATCGAACAGTAATCCAACAAACTCGGATATACAAGAAACACCAGATGCACTAAAAACATCTTCTAATCAAGAAGCAAGAATACTTTCTAACACACTACCAGATCGAGAGGCATCGGTCACAATAATAAATTCTGGGATTGAAACAACAGCTAACACTGTGCCAGTTTCTGAAGCACCTAAGGCACCAGCTAGTCCAGCTATAAAAGAAACTCTTGATAATATGCCCGTACCAGAGATATCGTTTAAATCAAGGAGCAAAGAGCTTTCTCAAATGGCACCAGAACCACAGCTTCCCATAACGTCATCTGAGTCCAAGGACAATCTGCCTGTTAGTGATTTTTCCCTTCGAACTGCAGTTAACAAAGCTCCACAAGAAAAGGTGGCCTTGCAAAATATAGTAATAGATACACCTAAAGAGTCTACATCCAATGAAAGTGATGTGAAGGTAGGTGCAAAAACCACTGACACAAAAGGAACCGGTGGAGTAGACAAGAGTATTATAGCCGTTATTGTGGCAGGCATGATAACAGTGATAGCTGTTATTACAGTTAAGAAAAATTGGAGTTCAATACGAAAAAGATTTAGTTCAGCACCGACGCCTAATGACCGATCAGGTCATGCTAATGGAACAACACCGGAAGAAGTTCCCCTACAAGACAAATCACCTGTTTGAAGTATGTAGTAGATTATTTATTTTTATCACGCATTAGAAAGATAAACTTTGATGTGAATGGTTTCGATCTGAATGATAAATATTTATGCTTTTAAACAAAAATGGTGAAGTGGTTTTTGAATTGTGTGCATTATGTAAATGATATTTAAGAGGGACCAACTCCCAAGATAGAATAAGTTTTTGTTAAGGTAGGTTGTAATTAATGTAAATACATCTTCAACTGTACTTAAATATTTATCTTTCTTTTTCATGTAAAAATTTCATAATAAAAGTTATAAATTATACGTTATATATGTCTGTTAGCTATTAAGCTATGAGTTCGAATATTTACAATTTGTCAAATTGCTGTTTCGTACAGTTCAAATAAGCATACCAGGTTAGACTGTTACAGAACATTAGACTGTTTGTGAGTGTGACACGAGAGTGAGAAAAGTATTCAGATGTTGGAGCAGTCACAAATGCTACTTATATGTTATTTATAACAAGTTCTCGATGTGTTTGTTGGCATAGCATCTGACGCGATGCATCCAGCTTGCAGACATTTAAATAAGCGGGGCTACACTTCTAACACGTTGAGATAACGTCATATCATGAAATGCTCATTGACTTACTAAGTTTTTATGCATATAATATTAAGTGAAAGCGATCATTTATGAATAGTATTAATCGCAAAGCACGAAAACGGTAACGTTGGCACATATTTACCGAACTGACAAAGAAGCGAGGGAAGGGTATAGTTCCGTTTGAAGTAATCATATATCTGGAAACGGCTACGCAAATCCATACTCTATACTTATATAAATAGGAAACTAACCCGGTTTGTCTGTTACCTTTCACACCTAAACCGCCGAACTTGTTTTATCCAATTTGAAAAGGAGATAGCTGGATATGATCTTAGGATATGACTTTTATAATATCAAAGTGTTCCCAAGAGTTTTTATAAAAGCCGTAATCCACGCGAACGTATTTGTAGCTAATTATTATTATATATTAATAATCTATTCAAAAAGCTGAAACACAAGAAACTAAATAAAACGTTTTAAGTTGTGAGCTATCAACGTTATATATAATAGTATAGTGAATAGTCAATGATATCGCACGAAAACTAAAAGTAAGCTTAAAACTAATAACTCATACACACAATCTTGTAAAACTACAATCGAAAAACAATGAATGAATCAATATTATGCCAGTTTTTATAGTGGCATTTAATGTGAGAAGTGTGTCTACCAACAAAATTTTAACGCATGGCTGGTAGTTGTTACATTGTATTCTTGCACTAACGCGATGAACCTAATCGATGTGAATTACATTTTGCCTAAGTATAAATTAAATAAATAAATGAAAGTGTAAATAAAAGTAACTAACAACCAATGATAATAGTTTCTTCGTTCTGTTAGTAAGAGAAATTATTAATAATCTAATGGGAGTTGATTATTACGCAACAAGAAGGTAAAGAGAACGACGTAGAGAAATACGGGCGGATGCGTGGCTGACTGCCTGCCTGTCTGACCGCGACATCCTGCGATGTTCCGTTAGCTCGCAGCGAACGGTAACATTTGACTTTGGTCAGACAGTGTTGCTTTCTTGGGCAATGGGTCGAACATTCGATCGGTCTCTACGATATCGATCGATCAATATCTAATTATTTGTAAGATCTATAAAGCTTGCTTTTAAAAGCATGACAAGTAAGCACTTTCTTACCTTTTTAAATCAAACTGTTAAAAAAAGACAACGGCAAGGTCTTACATAAGCCTGTTTCGTTTTGACACGAACTTTGTTTTAAGCAAAATCAAAGTACGGTCTGTTAATATGTACCTACTCCCATACATAATCTAACGGAAAGCGTTCTGGTATTTTTAATACTTTCCTATTTCTTCGTAACAGATATTCTGGCTTAAAATAAGATATTTCGCACCTATTATTCTTTTTGGAACATTAAGAAAACACACATTGGCTTAATTAGCAATGGTGAGAACGGTAACTTAATTTTTTACGTACACTTGATGACAGAGAGTAGAATATTATATATTATATATAGCCTAGTGGTTAGGGCGTCAGCCTCGTAATCAGAGGTCGGCGGTTCGAATCCGGGCACGCACCTCTAACTTTTCGGAGTTATGTGCGTTTTAAAAAAATAAAATATCACTTGCTTCAACGGTGAAGGAAAACATCGTAAGGAAACCTGCACGCCTGAGAGTTCTCCATAATGTTCTCAAAGGCGTGGGAAGTGTGCCAATCCGCACATGGCCAGCGTGGTGGACTATGGCCAAAACCCTTCTCATATTGAGAGGAGACCCGTGCTCTGTAGTGAGCCGAGAATGGGTTGATCATGAAGAAGATCCCCGGCTAAGTTTGTTGTGGGCTTCTTCTTAGACCGGGGCGCGTTTGGAACCCTCATAGCTTTAGTTTTAAGTTTACGAATATAGTTATCACCATGAAATAACTACTGTGTAAATTATTGACGCGTCAAAAGTGCCTTTTTAAGGACTATTTGAATAAAGATTATTTTGAATTTGACTTGAATTTGATGAAGCAATATCTGAGTGAGTTAAGTGATATGAACTGATAGACCAATGTAGTTTGTGTAGAAAACCACTAACCGTTTCAAGTATCTGTATTATGTGAATTACGAAACAAATCTTGTACCAAAGCACTTGATGCTATTATAATGTGCACTTAAACTATTAGATAATATTATGTATTTCATCGGAATAGCCGAACGTGGATCCGAGAATGTATAATTATGAAAATTACAAATCCGTAACGCGAAATAATTTAGCGTTACATTAAATATCCTTCATATTCGAGTCAGTTAAAATAATTGAAGACACGCTCTAGGTTTTTAATCATCACAAGACCAAACTGCTTATCATGATTATCATAGAATGATTACCTGGTGTAATATAAATAATAGGTAAACAACTTCTATAATATTAAACTTTTTTCTAGGCATTGCAATACATGATTAAATTGTCGGTTGAACAAGAGCAGGGTCATCAATTAATTTTATATTTTAGAGACTGGCATAGGGTTATTTAACGGTACAAATTAACATTCTAGTCCCACAAGACCTTTTTTTTTACACTACAAGTTAGCCCTTGACGGCAATCTCACCAGAAGCTAAGTGATGATGTAAGTATGGTAAACCCACACTCCTAATTGGTTTCTACGCGATATCGTGCCGGAATGCTAACTCGTGTGCCAGACCAGACTCGAGCCGGGAATCGAACCCAAGAGCTCCAACTTTATAATGCGACACCGCACGCACTGCGCCACGGAGGTCAAAGAAAGATTTCAGGTAAGTCAAAGCTCTCGTATGGAACATAAAGGATTAACAAAGGTTGATATAATAATTAACGATAGGTACCTGTAACATGAAACACGAGTGGTAATAAATTACTGAAGATGTTGCGTGGGCCTCTTCGCCGCTTATCGCTCCGTCTTACTTTTTTTTATTTGTAAACAAAAAGTGTTTATCATGGGTTAAACAGTCCTTGAACGTTACCAACCTAGATGATAGGGCTTTGTTGGAACATCGTCTTGCACGGGGTATTGACCCAAACATCGCACATCGCCAGGTCTACGACCGATGCATTGCGCAGTGGAATTGAGGTGGATTGTTCCACATACCTATCAACGCGAACGTCCGGATTATCAAAATATGCGATTTGTTTCTCAGGTTACCGTCCCAGTTAAAGTTTAAGATTAATATTTCGTTTATAAGTTCTTTAAATAACTGCCGTGTTGATCTTGTGGTTAGCGATTTTGGATTTGCGTATTAGTTTTTTTTTTAATTTCAATTATAACGGATTTAGTAAATAAATGTAGATAGACCCCGTGCATCGGAGATCACGTTTAGCCGTCGGTTCTGTTTTTATCACTTACATGTGATAATCATCAATATAGTCTGCATTGGAGTAGTGTGGTGGGTCTTTGCTGTATAACTATATCATTCTCTTCTAAGAGGGAGGAAGTAAAGTCTAGCAGTTGTATGATAATAGATATGCTGCGGGTGATGATGATGACTAAAATGGTGATGATGATAATCAATTATAGTCTATGTAGTACTTTATTATGTAGGTACACTTACACAGTATACACTGTTAGTATTAACTTCAGTACTGTGATGCCTAATTTACAACGGGCATTATAAATCTATATAATGCCTTTATAGCATCATCCCCATGTAAAATATACGCCGTGATAACGATTGAAAATATGAACACACATTAGAATAATTATAACAATTTTACAACTGACGCGGCGCATTGCAAAAGACCGGCGCTCTTTGCCAAAGCCGGATTTTTCAATTAGCCAATACTGCCAACAACAGTATACACGAGAAGTAGACAATTTAAAAATTAAGATCAACATGGTTTGATAGAAAGCTGAAAATATGGTTGTTTCCGCGCGTCGCTTTCCAGCTTAATTTATGTCTACCAATCTGACGCAATCGCGTATGTTTTTAGTTCATTTGCCTTAGTATAAGTTTAGCACACTCGCAATCGTAGAGTCGCGTTCGAGCGTCTTAACACAATGACGTCAAAGCAAAATGGACCTCATGGTTTTCAGATTACAGTCGTAATTTCCGTATTACTTATTTATATTTACTGTGGGAGTTTGGACGAATTTGAGTTTTATAACTAGATAAATACGTTTAAATTTACTGTGACGTTAGATTGGGGGCAAACAAATATAAGTAGTAACGGTACAGACAGTTTAATCAGTAAACGCTCTCCATAACTTGATTCGAATTTCTCCATGATTCGAAAAAGGAACAACAAAACTTCTTTCAAGATAAGTCATTGCCAAGAATTTGTTTATCAGCCTAAGTATCACTTATCTTTGGCTTTGTTCAAGTCATGAACTCAGAAAAAAATCTCGCTCTGTATAACTTCCTTATAGCTTGCAAGCATTCCAATAAAACGCATTAATTGCGAAAATACTGTTACATATGTTTGTGACGAACTATGATGTCCATATGAGGAATAATTATTTTAGCTTACATATTTATACCTATTAATATTAAACTGTCTAGGTTCGAGTTGGACTTGCACGCGGAGGGTTTCCTTCTGTTGTGCAATATGAAACACATAAATAATGTACATATTATAAAGATAAAAAGGCATAAAAACACCGAATAAATTCAGCTCTCTACGTTTTACAGCTGTGTCAGCCTAGTGGTTAAATTAGGTTAGTCCCAATCAGGGGTCGGGGGCTCGATCTCAGGCACACACCTCTAACTTTCCGGAGTCATGTGCGATTTTAAGCATTTAAAATATCATTTTCTTCAACGGTGAAGGAGAACATCGTGAGGTGACCTGCTTGCCAAAGATTTCTCGTGAAGAGACGTGAAGATAACGCTACTGCAGTTCGTAAGTGGATTGAAGGCCAGACGCAGATTATAGGCGCAGAATGGTCTACCGCCATCAGAAGGTGGTTAGAACCTGGTTAGGTTTTAGAGATAGTGCTTTAGGGCTGGCTACGCGTCGGACCGTCTAGCATGAAAAAATACTTGACTAAGGTTTCATATCGATGAGCTCCGTGTCATAGTCTATTGTTATTATGTACTTTACATAATTTTGAATAGAACAAAGGTTTTGTGAAATAAATAAAGGATATTGTTGTGAGATGTTACGCTGTTTTATACCGGCATCATGCCGCTCAACAGTCGATGTATTTATCAACGTTGCATAAGATTACCATGATGAAAAAAAGTATTGACTTATGTCATCACTCATTATATTGGCGATAATATTTTATTGGAAACTATATATGTACCTATTACCTGACTACCTACGCACTTCAAAGCTAATCTTAAAATACGAATGTGAGTAAAGTTTTGAGAACCTCCGTGGCGCAGCGCGCGCTATCGCATTATAAAGTTGGAAGTGCTAGGTTCGATTCCTGGCTCGAGTCTGGTTTGGTGGGAGTCTTCGGGCTTGGCTAGTTACCACCCTACCGACAAAGACGTGTGTCGCCAAGCGATTTAGCGTTCCGGCACGATGTCGCGTAGAAACCGATTAGGAGTATGGGTTTACCATACCCCTAAAAGGTTAGCCCGCTACCATCTTAGACTGCAAAATCACATACCATCAGGTGAGATTGCCGTCAAGGGCTAAGCTTGTAGTGGATTAAAAAAAAAAGAAAAAAGTGAAACCGCAAAAAAAAAAAAAAAAAGAGGGAACTTAACTTAAGTATTTTCCCGATCTTAAGCTGGTTATAAGTTTTTTTTTTTAATTATTTCACACAACAAGATTAGCCCGTAACAATTCCACTTACGTACCACTAACAGCTTACATAGTTAGTTTAGCAGTCAAGGGTGCAATATTTAATTTCGTTTATATTTTTTCCCTTAATAATTTTTCATTAAAAAAGATAAACGTAAATAACCGACATTTTGATTTATTTCGACACTGTACCTAGGTAACACACTCAAAAGAAATCGTGTACGTAATAGATACTACATATATAACATTCGCAGAAACTACCTAGATCACGCAAATCAAATTATTTCCAATGCTGTTGCCACAAGAACTACATACTGCGCAAGCTTGAAGCAGAACTATAGCTTTGCAGTCATTATAACTGTAATTAGTCTTCTCTGGAAAACAGTGTTCACAATCCACATTACCTGCGATTAAAACAGTTACTTATTAATTCATATTCAAGCTTCGTACGTTTTTATTCTTCCGCAATGTGATCAATTTTAACTGTAAAATTATGATTAATTACACTTCTTCAACCATGATTTCTTAGTAACGGCTAATACAACTTAGCTCGGCAGGATTCTCCGAAAGATGAAGCCCTATTTCGCATGCTACTCTATATTTTTAAATTTATTGCCAATATTTTTTTTTTAATGTTACATATCTGTTATCGGCAGGTGCTCGTAATTAATGATCTGCGGAAACATTGTTTTAGAAAAGCTGCATAGCATTTTGGATGAAGCCTTCATTGTTAAAACCGATATTGTCTTAGATGAATGTTAGAAAACAATAATAGCGTAGATAATATTCCTTTCTCAGTTGCATTGTCTTTGGATTAATTCGGTAAAAAAAAAGTGTTTTGTACTGAATTAAAATACCGTCGGTTGGAGTCCAATTTAGTAAAAGAAATCTAATATCATCTTAAGCATTCACCTACGTACGGGTATACCCATTCTTTGCGCTACATACATGTCCTAGTTAAATAGAAAACTAATCTTCATAGCCTTCGTAAAAGGAGGTTAAAGTGAGCGAAGTCGCGAACATTTGCTAAATCCAATACAGAAGGTACATTGAAGGTCTAAGGCTTTTGATCGACGTGCGAGCCGCTGAGAAAATGAAACCTGAATAAAACATGAGGTCACATATCGTTACGTCACATTTACTACGGTCTAGAATTATTTATATTATTATTTATGACTACAATGTTTAATTACACACAATCTATAAAACACTGTAGTGAATTGCGTTGTGTAGATAATTCAATGTGGCTTGTACTGTATAGCATATTCATAATGTGTATATACATTATACATACATTATATTTATTGTAACTACGCAACGCCGCGTTAATTTAGGCACGCGACGCAAAACTCGTCCCGGCTCTTCCGGGTTCGACAAATCAGTATAATTTTATATTAAGTAGTGCGCATATGTTTAACCTGTATTTTTTATCAACTATATTTAATATACAGATTTCAAACAGAGGTAGTTTCTTGGTGGTTTTGTCGTGTTTCATTTTTTCCCACGATCGATAGATAAACCTGACTTTATGATATAAAGGCATTGATTTACCACTAGCCGTAGATAGAGCGCGTCATACAAAAACAAGGTGAGAATTTGTCACCAACTATACATTACTACATATCGGTATATCAATGTACTACAACCCGTCTAATACACTAGACATCTGGCCGTTATATTATCTATAGCGGCGCGGAGTGCTTTGTAATTCATTCGGACTATACGGCTCGAGTGGGCTCGAGTGTTAGAATCGGTGACTTTCGTCTAGCGTTGTCACACACTGGGCGAAAGGAGTGCACGCGACGCTGTACAAATAAGTGCACTACTTTTCCGTCCCATTTTTTGAACATTAATGATTGATCTACGGCTAGTGGTAAATCAATGTATATAGGTCCTAAATACAAAAGTTTGCTAAATCCAATTAGTTTATTAGTAAGCTTATATAAAAATTATTTCTCTTTATTTGAACAAATTGTTATTGCAGTGGTGATGGGTGTGATATAAGTAAAAATTTCTTGTTAGCTCAAGATAGACATATAAATTTTACTTTTATAAAACTTTCTACAAAGCTACAAACATTTCAAAATAATTCTTAAAGTATGTGTAAACAAAGGCTTTGTTTTTTGTTTTAATTATTTATCCATTTGAGTGGTAAATTATGTTTCAATTAGTAATTACAATGATTTGCTAATTCGTGAGTCATGATGACAACCATAGCAGCGAACACTAAGGAGTGTTGTATACATTAGTAGCGAAGGCGGAGACGTAGTGGGGACGTGTAGAGGAGTTAACCATAATAATATATATTGTAGAGTGACTATACTAATTCCATCAGAAGATTATTTCTTACAACATTTTAATGAGCACTCCACTTCAAGTTACAGTGTCACATCAGTATAGCATATGGGAGAAGGGCATAAACATTTTAGGAAAAATTACAATAACATCGTTAACGTGAAATTATTCGTATGATCTTAAATAGAACTATTTAATAGAATAATGAGAACCGATTTAAGGAAATATCCAATAATAATTAACTAAACCTCACACAGTGGCATATATGCTTACATCAGTCCATACCCTACCCCAGATGCCCAGAGAAACATAATCGTGGGAAATCTTTGTTAACTTAGTTTAGTTAGTTGGTAAACGGATATAAGCATTTCCTTCATACATGCCAGACGGATTTTCCATAGGTTATCATCTGCCGATAAACAAACCCTTGCCAAAATGCGCACAATGCAATGCGCACTGCAATGATCCCACGACCCCAAAAATCAGAGCTAAGTGTCATTTCTAACCGGTTTCGTAGGTTGTATGGCACGCGTATAAACTTGTAATTAGAAACTGCGTCTAATCGCCACCCTTGCCGGATGAACCCATTCGCCTTTTTCATTTGGAACGCAACAAAGTCGAGGAATATTTCTTATATTTGGTGTTTACAAAAACATACATAATGCGTGCTCATGTCATTTAAATGGTATCACGGAACGCAAATCGCTAGTCGGTATGTCTTAGCCAGTAGGGTGGTAATCAGCCACGGCCCGAGCCTCCAAGATCAGACACGGGCCGGAATTCGAACGCGGACTTTTAACTACAAAATCGGCAGCGGTCAAAAAAATTAGGAGTATTCGTCATACTTCCTCTTTGTAAAAGACATGTCCAAGACACTTAAGTATGAACCACGCTTTACACCAAATAGAAACCGTGGCAATGGCCAATGAACTTTCTTTGACTTATTTAAATGATTATAAACCGCTGAACTGTTTTAGTTTTGACCCACCAATAATGAATATAACTTAGGACACGGCAACTTGACGACGCGAGACGGTTAGTTGCCCTTGAGATTCTATTAATATTATGCTGTAATAAAAAGTTTTCATTGCTAAAAAGACGCAGAATTTGTTTATTTATCCGTTCCTTTATTAAGGGTTCGTGAATCAGAAGGTACCTTTTGAAATAAATAAATACATATTTCTAGATCACCGTAAATCGTAAAGTACGGCTGATCAGCTGTTTTTATGAATAAATTTCTTATTTGAATACAAACGTACAAATTTTGCAATCGATTTTAATTAATCTCTTAATGAACTTACATGCGACTGTGAGTGTAACTGTGTAATTCACTTTTATGATGATCGGTATGTTGGTTTGTGTTTTGTGAGCCTTTTTTATGATACTAAAAGGTACTTTAAAAAAAACTATAAAATACAAGTTATAAATTATTCATGACTCTCAAACAAATCGTAACAAAAAATCTGATAATTTCTTAATATTCTCAGTTAGTTTATAATCATAGACAACCGTATTACATATCAAAGTTGATCGTCGATATCGGAGTTACAGACGCGGTCTTTCGAATGGAATATCTCTTACTTCACGAAGCTACAAAAATGATTTTTAATCAACCAAGGCACGCTCTTCGTTAGTAAATCTAAACCACGACGTGTACGACAAAAAGTTTATCGTCTGCACCGAACTCTAAAATAAACTTTTAAAATGTCATGATCGGTTCGAGGTCAGGGTGTCATTGATGATATTTTACTTGTGGTCGAGGAATGTCTGTCTTCTTCGTAATACGTGTCGCGTTGGTGTGTGCGTAGGAGTTTAACAAAATATTATCCATATAAATAAAAAAAAAGTTCTAGTCTCCGATATCTAAAGTTATATCACGAACATAGGTATGATACGTGTTATTCGTTAGAAATACTATATTAATAAATTAAAAATTAACAAGGTTACTAATTAGGCGTACGGAACTTCCTGCACCAATGGGCGTAATTTAAAATAAAAAATATTTTTTTTTATATGGTACTTAGGTATTGTATCAGGTAGTACCAGCCGAACCAAATCGGATTTTTTCAAATCCGTGCCTCGGAGAACACGTTAAGCTATTTGTACCGATTGTTTAACAAACATGAGACATTATTCGCTAAGAACGACAACCCGCTTCAGAGCAGACTGGTGGGCCTCTAAACCTCTCCTATTAGTGACGTCATGCCTGTCATTGGGACATTACTCTGGCTTGTGATGATGATTACCTAGTTGCCATAGCTACATCTAGATTTGCGCAATAATATTATGTTTACTATTAACATGCGATGATACATGGAGAATCCGCTTTCGCTCGCTTTCGCCTTGCTTTATGCAGTAGGTATATGTATGAGTGACGCATAATATGCGCGTCGTGCCGGTACCCGGCAATCATTTCTGCGCAATTATCTAGATCCGCGCCCGCTGCTCACCCTACACGAGGCTGCGGCAACACGTGTTAAACGGTATAACACGTGTTGACACAGGTATAACTAAACCTACCTAGTACAGAAACAAAACGAGTTGGTAAACTTTAACATCTGATTTTCGTCATAGTTACTCGAATTGGTGATATCGCTTTTTTTTTTTCAAGGAGTCGTGAAAACCCCTTTGAGTTGTATCTTATTTAGATTAATTAAATGATATAATAAATTCATTGGTTTATAACAAGTTTTGTCACTTGTATGAATAAGCATAACCTACACGAGTAAAACTTTAACCTCTGATTTTCATTAGTTACTCAAATTGGTATAATCGAAAGGTAATTTATACTAGAGAATATATTTTTAGGGAATCATGTAAACTGCATATACACAAAAGTTATCTAATATTAATAATAACAATACATTGTTTGAAAATTAATGATATTGATATTTCTGAATTCTATGATTACAATTCCTTTGTTAATGTATGTTATAGATAGGTTTTTGAATTACTTATAATATAGGAACGGTGAACGGTACTTATAATATAATATAGAAGCGGTGATAGCCTAGTGGTTAGGGCGTCAGCCTCCTCATCAGAGGTAGGCGGTTCGAATACGGGCACGCACCTCTAACTTATCGGAGTTATGTGCGTTTTAAAAAAATTAAAATATCACTTGCTTCAAAGGTGAAGGAAAACATCGTAAGGAAACCTGCATGCCTGAGAGTTCTCCGTAATGTTCTCAAAGGCGTGTGAAGTCTGCCAATCCGCTCATGACCAGCGTGGTGGACTATGGCCAAACCCTTCTCATATTGAGAGGAGACCCGCGCTCTATAGTGAGCCGGTAATGGGTTGTTCACGATACGACGTTAATATAGGAACATACAGACCAAAAGCGCAAGCTGGTTGTCATTCAAATAGCAATGGCATTTTTTCGTGTTCCACTTTTCCGTCATAACAACACACACACACACGCAGTAACGGTTTTACTTTCTTCTTTAACGGTTAAGATAATTATCTCTTAAACTTAAGTCCCAGCGATCTGTTCATATTGTATAATAGGTATACCAGTTCTACGTTATTTATTGTAAATCTGTTGTTTAGGTGCTTAATTGGTAAGTACTCATTAAGTAAATCTCCGCAGCTAAAGTATAAAATAATGACAGTTTGTTTTTTGTTGTTAAAATTTGATAATTTTTTGATTTTGTTGTCATGAAAATCTTATAATTTTTTAATTTCTCATTCTTCTTAGAAAATTTGTTAACTCTAGTAGCAACTGTTAAGAAAACACTTCTTCCACTGATTATTCTATACCATCGTATTTTCTTTTTTTTTCTTTCACACCAGTCACCAAAATACTCACTGCATACTGGATTGAAAACGCCAACAGAAATCAAATAAAACCTTCTTTTTAAAATCAGTGCTACAATTATTTAGATCAAATACTAACCAAATGGATATATATTTTTTAAATAACAATAAAATGTTATTGCTATATTAATATAATTTTATTGTAATTTAAAAATAATAATTTTCAATACTATAAGTGCCGATTGTCGCGATCGGTAGGTAAACACTGCCGTTTTTCAGAATCGTGAAATAATACCCAATAAATATTTCGACTATAATTAATTGATTACGTGTTGTATGCGTTCGTCAAAAATCTTGAATTTTAAATGATTAATGCAATTTAAAAAAAAAGTTGTACTATAACATCATTTATCCAATCGCTGTTGCGAATAAATACCCAAAGTCACACATTAAACAATTTTAAAACGTATTATCATTGAGTAATAAAGGAATTTCCGGTAACTTTGCTTCATTCACATAACATAAAAGTCTTATCAGTACCACAGATAACGTGCACATAAGTTTCGAAGTACAAACTATCCACACGAAAAGATATAAAGGTTAGTAGGGCAAATGGCTGCACAGTTCAGTAAAGGGTACCAACATTATCAACGTGCTAAGTGGTAATTGAGTGTGAGATAAATTCTACCGTCTATACGGCGGGCTTATATCAGCTGTTCGCCTAATCTTTTAATTGTATATGTATCATTGACCTATAACAGACTTGTATTTGGATTGCTGGTCAAATGCGCAATAGCATATTTTGTTCATGGCTTAACTCCTATCTGTATATTTTATCTTGATCTATAAACGAATTGAGTTGGTTTGAGAGACGGGCGTGCGCGCCGCGGCACGCTCTGCCCGCGTGGTTAGATTCACACGCACAAATGATTTCCTTATCTATTCTATACACTATAAATACATAGCAATCTTAGCTTATGTAGTATATTAGTGAAATAGCGATGTATATATATTTTATAGATGTTACTTCTAGCTACTTAATCAAATTAATTACTATTTAAACTACCTCTTTGGTCTAGTTGTTAGCATGTTTAATTACCGATGACGGGCCCTGAGTTCAATTGTTAGGTACAAAGATTTGCTGTTAGATTTCTTAGTCCGGACTTTAGAGTTGGGAAATTGGATATTTCACCCCCGTGCTTCGTATAGTGGGTTAAGCCGTCGGTCTTGGTTATTAATGTCACTGCATGTGAGACTATGTTTTGAGAACCCATGAATGAGGCCAGACCCAGCGCGGCGGTGCATCGTTAATAGGCTTAATATAATAGTTCCTAATCAGAATGATTTGTACTTTTAATAATGGTATCCTTCTAAAGGGAGCAATGGCGAAAAGACCAGGAGACCATCAAATGATAGGAGAAAACGTTGATAATCGGACTACGGCTTAGATTTATTTACGTTTGTTCTTAAACGATCGTGGGACTGAGATTAGTTCGTTAGCCCCCAGGACCCCTATTTAGATAACATAAAATCCAGAGCGTTTATTAGCATTAGTGTACTGTTGCCTCAGTTTAACTTTTGATGATGAAGCCTTGTCTATCGTAATTTGATCGTCCAATGACATTGTTTTATATTTTTTGTGTTCGAGTCGACTAGAGTCTTGAGGGTAGTGTTGAATATTCACCCAGCAAACTTAGGTGTTTATAACCATCATAGAAATAAAGCTTCGTGACAATAATACTTTCGAGTTTCAAAATGTACACGCAGCCGTAACGTTGCCAGTGATTCTTATCAAGGAACGTGTTCGAACAAAAAACTCCTTTTGACCTCGCTTCCAACTCATCGAATGTTTGGCGTAAGCCGCGATGTTAATACGTACTTTGTTACAATAAACCACACTAGCTGTTTCTATAACAAAAAATATGTCACAAACTAGGTACACACTTTTTGCTGGCGACTTTATCCGCGTGTAATTCGGAAGTTTAAAACATCGGGAAACCTTATGTTTTCCGGTCTTATATTATAAATGGGAAAGTTTAAATGTTTGGGACTCAATCACACTGGATCAGCTGTATGTGCCGAATACAAATACATATCTAGATGAAATTCAACACGGGGATAAACAAGTCTCAAATACTACATAGGCTACTTTTTATCCCGAAAAAAACGAAAGGTTCCCATAGGATAGATTTGTAACTGCATAGGATATCAGGTCCTCAGTTTTAATGAAGTTGCGGAGAAGCTATCACTGGCAATAAATAAAAAAGACGGGTTGCACTCCGGGAGTGCCGGCAGAAGTGAAAACTTGATTATTAACGTTGAGCATGTTTGATATTTTGGAATGGTTAGGGAATAATTTTGCACCAATTGCTTTATCAGTATAAAAGTACTATCATTTATGTGGTAGAATACAATATTCATTTATTGCGCTATCGTACACAAACATGACAATTTATATTACATTAAAAATTTAACACTTTAAAACTATTACAATTATTTTACATTACAACAATGTAATCACTACACAGACGGTCGAGCCATCAGCTGTCACCATCCATGGATGCGCGTGGCACGCTGTAACATACACGCCCTGCGCTGCCTAAACGAAACAGTAGGCCCAGGCATACATTTTCGCCGCGCCGTAGAGAGGGGATAGCTGTCTACTCTCCATCCGTCTTACGCTTTTTCGATCAGGTCACGTGTCCTGACGCGAGTTTAAGATTTTATACCCATTACAGAAAAAGTGCTCAACGCCGCTAAAGAAGTTTTCACTTCAATAACGAAAACGACACTATCCTAATTATAATATCAGTATAGATAACGCAATCAAATTAAAACGAAAGTTCGAAAATTAAAATCGCGTAAAGTTCAATTAACATAATGCTTTTAATCACACTTCAAAAACCATGACCCGGTTAATGTTAACGTTGCATAATATCGATTACGAATCTCATTTTAATGCAAACACGCTGCATATTTATTGCATATATTCGCTCGAGAAAATCAGTATTTAGTCAAACCGTAGGAGTTGAGTAAGGACACCTGACTCCTGAGGTCTTGAGAATATCGTACATCGAAGTTCGAAGCTTTTTTTTTAATCCGCTACAAGTTAGCAATCTCACCTTTTAGTAAGTGATAATGCAGTCTAAGATGGTAGCGGGCTAACCTGTTAGGTTTATGGGTAAACCCACGCTCCTAATTGGTTTTTAAACGTCATCGTGCCGGAACGCTAAATCTCTTGGTGACTCGCCTTTGTCGGTAGGATGGTAACTAGCCACGGCCGCAACCTCCAGACTCGAGTCGGGAATCGAACCCAGGACCTCCAACTTTATAATGCGACAGCGCGGGCGCTGCGTAACAGAGCTTGTATGTGATGTCGCGCTATCGCCGGATGGATTAAGGGCAAGGCCAGTGGGTTACGGACAGCACCTAATGCTCGTTAACAACTTGACCATTTCCTGGTAATTGTTGCAGTTACTGTACCGAATTAAACAAAGCGATCGGTCCAGTTCGGCATTGTGTGGTAATTTTATTGTTCCGGTTATATTTAACTGGCTTTAATGAAAATTAATACCTATCCTCTGTGTGATACCTATCTTAATAAATTGGAGCTATAGTTAGATCTTTAATTAAGAAAATTTATGAGGAAAAATATAGAACGTTAATTTTCTTAAAATATTAATTATTTTCTAAAGTAAAACGCATTATTAGGAGGTATATGTATTATGACAAAAACTCCGATTTGTAGGTGAGATATTTTAAGAGGCTTTTTTTTCGTCGTCAAGCAACGTTGACTTAAATGTTGAAACCCAACGCGTGGGGCTCAGATCAAATTTAAGTAAGTAGGTTATATTGACAAGGAACATAATATAATAACACTAGACACCACATGTCCAATCAATACTGCCTTGTACTGCCGACCTCTTTTACTGAACTTTATTCTTGGAACAGCTTCAACAGCGTTGATTCTACAACGAAGACGATTTGCATGTGGCAAAAATGTACTGGCAAAAGGACCGGTTGGGGTATAGCAGCCAACCAGATGGAATGTTTTTGTGTCACATGTTATGACCGATTGACCAAAGAATAGGAAAGAAGGTTTTATTCCAAAAAACTCTTCAGAATAGTTAGTCATTATCATCATCATGATCAACCCATTGCCGTCTCACTTCAAAGTACGGGTCTCATCTCTGAATATGAGAAGGGTTTGGCCATAGTCCATGTGCGGATTGGCAGACTTCACACTCCTTTGAGTACATTATGAGGAACTCTTAGGCGTGCAGGTTTCCTCACGATGTTTTCCTTCACCGTTGAAGTGATATTTTAATAGTTTTAAAAACGCACATAACTCCGAAAAGGAGGTACCCGGGTTCGAACTCCCGACCACTTATTAGGAGGCGGACGCATTACCCATTTGGCTATTACAGCTTCAAATAGTTAGTGCCTATTATGAAGTTATCACTATAACCTTACTTTGTGAGTACCTTTGCAGATAAATACTGTAGTAGTTAATCGATTTATTGTAACACTTACCTCCATAACTACATAGACATAAGCTGGACTGTCCATGCAGTCGTGCATGGCGACGAGGTTCGTGTGATGCAGAGCCGTCAACTCGCGCAGGATTTTGATCTCCTTCACGAGGATCTCCGATGCTTTTTGTATGCCCTTTTTTGTGACCACTTTCACTGCTACCGATTGTGATGGATTCTGAAAAGAGATATAAGAATGATAACATATTCTTCAAATTCAATTCAAAGTAGATTCTCAGCTTAAAGGGTATGTGTACGTATCAATACCAGTACATATATAATTTTTTTTTGTTATTGGATCATTAAACTGCAACAACCGAGTGAAGCTTCATCTATCTTCATGATCAACCCATTGCCGGCTCACTAGACACGGGTCTCCTCTCAATATGACAAGGCTTTGGCCATATTCCACCTCGCTGGCCACTTGCAGATTGGCACACTTCCACGCCTTTAAGAACATTATGGAGAACTCTCAGGCATCAGCTCATCAACTCTCAGGTTTTCTCACGATGTTTTCCTTCACCTTTGAAGCAAGTGATATTTTAATTGCTTAAAAACGCACATAACTCTGAAAAGTTACAGGTGCGTGCTAGGTATCGAACCCCTGACCTCTGATTAGGAGGCGGACATCCTGATTACAGCTTCAGATTTTATACATATATTTATTTAACTGACCTGAGAATGATATAGCGTGTTTTTATTATGAACTGGTACTATCTGGTACATTTTAATCTATAAAATGTAATTCATAGAAGCCGCATTTAGAGCTAGTAAAATATATTTTATTATAAGATGTTGAAAATCGCCTCCTACACTAGCTAGTCACTGTTAAGAGGTGTCTCATTAATTAATATCCTACAATATGAAATGAACAACATATTCTTTAAAGTCACTGTTGCGCGACCTGACTATACTGTGAAGTAAAACTACATACAATTATTTAATAATAGACAATTATGAAGCATATTATTATGATACCTATATTGAGGTTAGGATAGAAAAATATATTAGGAAATTCTTTTTTAAGTGTTTCGAAAAGCTGGTTTACAGCTTAAAAAAATTCTACTATATTTTTGGCTGTTATATCGATAAGCTAAATCAGCCAAATAATATTGGAATTTGGCTATAGTATACTATATTGTACGAATGCTATCATGGACAGCTAATATAGATTGAAGAATGGTACCGAACAAGGAGTTGAGGTTTCTGATTTATCACATCGTTGTTTTTCTTATAATCGTTTGCAATAAAACAAGACACGAGAGAATGTTCTTTGTCTCTACGTCTTGAATCAAACAACATCTCAGAATATTACACAATAACGAGCATATGCGTGTATAACGGCACTTACTGGGTACAAAGCAAAAAATATGACAGTCCGAAATTAATGAACAAATCGGAAACAGAAGGAATTGTTATGTATTTAATATTATTAGTTACGTAATAAAAAATCTTTTTATTGATGGTGCTATTTATACGTTTTATGATTTGAAAAGGCAACGTGACTGTATATGCAATAGAAGTTATTTTTTCTTCTGTGGAGCTTATGGGCAAGATTTAGAAACGGAAGTTACATGCTTTTTATCATAAAATGATTCTGGTGTTTTTAGAACATCTGTAAACTAAATAAGCAGATCTGAAAGTAATGCTATCCTTTTTACCATGTTCTCTGTGGAACCGGAAAACAACACGTTTAGTTTAGATACAGATTTGAAAACAAAACATTTGGCACTATAATACATTATAACACACGATATTATTACCATTTCTGTGTTAATTCTTAGTACTCTGCGATTTCCTAGATAGTTCATACTATTCAATCTTAAAAGATAAAATATATACTACTAAAAGCTGTCAGTATCAAAATGATGGAATTTTACCTTTAATAAAACATCTTTCTATAACCGTAACTAAAATTATTTTAACAATAAATTTTAGTGATACATTATAGTTGATAACTATATTACCAAATATTCATTAAAATAGTTAAATAGGAGTCTTACAAGATTAATCAAATCGAAAAGATCAATTTAGTACCGAACGTTTATTTTCTTTGGTTTCAAATTTTTTGGAATACATATTTCATAATTATTACTATTAAAATATTAATACAACTTCTTACTTGTGGCTCACGATCTGGACTTTTTGGATGTTGCTAGGCAGACGCTATTGTTTAAAACATAATTGCAAAAATAATTATTTATTTTAAATATTTGTTAAGTTGTTGTAACAAGTAAATATACGCAGCTGTTATGTATTACATATTAAGTAGGTATTACATTTATTACGAATTGAATTATGTTAATAAATAAAATTTTTAGAATTTATTTTACATGTACCCACATTTAATTAGAGCAGGAATGGATGCGAATTATTGCACTACATTTAATAAATATTTATCATTAGCTTTTCGTCCGCGTGCATTTTGTTTTTTTCTTAAATTCTGCGGGTATTTCTCGGTTCGAAATATAGATACACTAGGTTCTACCCCAGGATGCCATTTATTGATTTTGTCATACCTCTTACAGTCGGTTTTTACGCGGGATCACTCTGGAGACTTGTTTCCATTATCTACAAAACACCCAGACTTGGCGGTTTAGTTTAAAGGCTATATTTAGTGCAAAGGCGGCAGTTCATGTGATTTTATTTGCTTACATCTAGAAGGGAGCCGGTGATGCGCCGGCGTTGGGCTAACATTAGCCTGTCCTACATTCCGCACTACAGGCACAGGCACCGATTACTGCTTGACCTGATTTCAACATAGGTACCACGCCACATTGTATCGTAACTCTAAGTCATTTCAACGATAGGAATTAGGTATAACTAATATCATACTCAATAGCTTTAGTATTAGATTTGCACACTCGGAATCATGGAGTCGCTTTCGAGTATCGAAACACTGTAATGTCAAAGTAAAACGGACCTTATGTTTTCGGATTGGAGTCGCAATTTCCGTACAACTTATTTTTAATTTACAATCTTGAGCTGACTGTGGAAGTGTGGACGAATTTGAACTTTAAAACTAGGCTGATAAGTTTCAATTTTTATGACGTCAGTGTATTTTAATATTCGAAAACGACTATTACGACCAAACAAATCTTACACTAACGGTGAAGTTATCAGCTTTGAATAACATACATTTAAATTTTAAGCGTGCTTGTACGAATATAATCGCCGTCAGACCTATTCGCTTATCAGCAAGGTTTACATTTAAATTCTAAACACTAAATTATACAAAAGGAACTTAATTGATATTAATCATAAACCGTATCTTATAAGTGACTACTTACCAATAAATTTTTAACTTTAACGAAATGCCGATCCCTGAGTGACTCAGAAGAAGCCTCAGAAACTGAATTTATATTTGAAAGTTGAAAGGTTCACTCTAGAGTGTTGAAACGTCGGATAAAAGTAGAGAATATGTTTTGTAGTATACATTGAATTCTGCTTTAAAAGTTTCGAAAAAATAATAACACAACCCCTATAAAAGCTTTGATACGACGGTGTTCCTTTAAAAATAAAAAATATGCGAGTGGGTATGTCTTGCTCTATTAAGAAAACAGTAACCGATATTCATATAGATAGATAGATAGATAGATATACTCTTTATTGCACACTACATTGAAAATAACTAAAACAAAAAATTAAATAAAAGAAACAAACATAATGCGCAAAGGCGGTCTTATCGCTAAAAGCGATCTCCTCCAGACAACCTTTTGTGAAAGGAAAGAGTTAAAACGAGATGGGGATAGTGCAATAGCTAATAGAATATAATAGAAATTACACATACAGAGATAAATAACTAAATAAAGATATAAATATATAAATAAATAAATATATATATCCATAAATAAATAAATAAATACCTATATATATAAATTCATATATATACCTAAATAAATAAACTATATAGACATACACACAAGATTATATATATATTTTAATTATTATTGCATATCAGATAGGTAATATTCTTTTAAACGATTTTTGAAGATGCTTAGTGATTTAGATTGCCTAATGTCCCTCGGCAGTCCATTCCAAAGGTTTACCACTTTTACAGTAAATGAGTTGCCATAAGCCATCGAACGACTAGCAGGAATGCGCAACCTATTATCATCCTTGGCCCGTAAATAGGACTCAACATTGCTACCAAGAAAGTGAAAACGCTCTTTTAAATATGGAGGCGCAGCAGGATAATAGAGAATGGAGTACAATAGTGTAAGAGCGTGCAAGTTTCTACGGGATCGAATTGGCAGCCACTTCAACTGAGCGCGGTACTGGGACACATGATCATATTTACGTAAGCCAAAGACAAAACGTATACACATGTTCTGCAACCTTTCCAGTTTGTTAAGCAAAGTCTCAGACAAATCCAAACAGCAAACATCAGCGTAGTCTAGAATAGGCAACAACAGAGAATTAGCCAAGATGATTTTAGTCTTAATGGGCAAAAAATTTTTCCATCGTCTTAAGCATCCTATGGCAGCAAAAATTTTGCGGCTCAGTTCAGTGACCTGTGGTTGCCAAGACATTGAATCATCTAAAATCAACCCAAGATCCCGGACTGTACTATGGAATGGTATCGTTTTACCATCACAAATATCATATTCATATAGGTATGAAGTACGGAAAGAATATGCAATTAAAAACGTAGGTGCCAACAATTTATCAGTTTTATGGACAGATTGACGCCTTACATTACGTTCATAGTTTATACTTGTTTATATTTTGTAACCTAGTGATATTTTGGTCGACACATCGCACGTGCCTACACTCTATGATAATGCCCTTGGAGTGCACTGCGCGTGTCGTATTATGCAGCGATGCTTTGTCTCGCCGGTTTTATACAAAGCGCTGAAACCGAACCCCAAAACAGTACCTATTTTGGTCATCCCTCAAACACATAATTTGAAAGGCACCTAATTTTAATAATGGTAAGAATTTTTTTATTTAGTATAAAGGAAGAGATAGTATATAGAAGAGATAGTATATAGTAGATGTTTAAAGAATATTCACATCTCTGTTTACACATTGTCTGTCTGAATAGGTTCCGATATCGATGTGGTGTGATACAGAATTAAGAATTCATTCCATATAAAATGGAAATAAGTATTAAGTACCTTAATTAACATTTCATGAAAGGTAATAGTAGCAATCACTCCCATAAGGTCCTATTTGCTCTTAGCATAGTTTAAATAGAAATACTGTTTATCAAAGAATATTTCTAAACCATGGCTTTCGAGTATACCATCCCGTTTCTGATAATAGGTGTGCTAATTTACATTTAAACTTTATAATTAAATCGGCTCAAGTTTATATTCATTCACTGGTCGGCAGTTTCTGAAATCGTCTTATTGCACGCATTGAGTTGAGCCGGAGAAATGCTCTATTTAGGAACACACAGTACCTACCCACATAATTTATTTGTTGTAAAAGTCAGCAAAAGGTAATTCATAGAAGTTAAGACTTCATGTATATCTTTATAGTAACGAGATCATTAAACTTAAAAGCTTCAGCAAGAAACTACCTGGCTTTCACAATTTGTGTGGGGCAAGGATAGCTTGCGATTGCAACAAAATGCCACATAAATTGCTAGAGGGAATGGTAGATTATAATGCACGCCAGTAAATTAAAGACACGTGCGTATAAATCGAGTTGTACTAAACCTAGTTTGGGTGTAGTAAATATAGATACTAACAAACTAGTATGGCAGCTGGGCTTACTGCAGCTGCATAGAAACATGCATTAAATATTTTGATCTGTTGTTTCAGACAAAGCCTATATACCATTAGCAAAGGCATCTGCTTATATGCCGTACTTCGTCACACTATTTCTATTAATAAATTCTTGCATACAATGAATAATGAGTATTTATTAAAAGTATTATTCTCGTTTATGTACAATCTATGTACTGCTCATAATTGTATAGGTACTAATTATTAATTCTACGCAAGTTATGAAATAAAGAAGATTTGGTTTGACGATAAAAGAAAACAGTGCATTGGGTGATTTTTTCAACCACACCATAATAATAAACATGTTTTGTTAATACATACTTATCAGGTATCAAGTTTAAGAGATGTCTGTCATGGCAAAAGAGTACTTACTGAGCATTGGGTATGAGTGTCATGCTCATATGCTCTACCTAAATAAATAAGCGACATTAAGACTTGTTTGAGGCAGATTAAATTTTTTGACATACAACAGATTTCAAATTCTTAAAAAAAGGGGTAAACTGCTCTCCTGATGTTTTGGCAAAGTGGCTGGTAGAAATAAAATTTAAAAAGTATGTTACTCTTTTGGCAGGGTTTGTTTTTCAAAATTAACAAAGCACTGCAAACTGAAATTTGATTATTTAAATTCAAACTTTAGTAGCAAGTTAAACACTTTTGTGATATACTATATTATTATAATTCCCCCTTAAATTTTTCATACTGAATTTTTTGTTTTTAATTGAAATAAGGTTGTGGGTTCTTACAATTATTATAACATTTAGAATTTCATTTTACTAAATCATCGTCACTGGTGGTGATCTATATACATTTCACTGCTGAACCTTTGCCTTCTCTAGTACAGTGGAAAGGTTCTATTAGATCATATGTACATTATCATACAAAGTAATAGTATTTTTATACATTCATTATTGTGTTAACTACTGAAATGTATAGCATCACTTGCTCTCTTGAGCCAAATTCCATTAATTCAGGCTGGTACTGAGAATATTTTACAGACAACAACTGAAGTTTAAAAACTACATTGGTAGCAAATTCCTCAAAATATACATTGAAATTATAAAAAATAAATTGTAATAAAAAATAAATAAAAAAATAAGATATTTTTATTGCAGGTCAGGGACCCTTACAAAACCTTATAATTTAAATTTAGAAAAAATATTAAAAGACGAGTTAATAAAAATGAAAAATATGAATAGATATAAAATAATATACAGTAACAAGTAAAGTAGAATAGAGTCTCACCACTTCTCTAAAAGTGGTAGGATCAGAACTATACATACCTATACAATACAAACAGTATGCATACTCAAAGTTGTGGCAAGCAAATATGAGTGCAAAAGATGAGTAGTGGCTATTCCAGGCCTCAACCAATAACTAACAATACTGCGCCTATAACAGTTGCGATCATAACAGCATAATACACATATCAAAATAACAACATTTTCATTCTATATATACTATACAACTATAGTAATATGTGCGAGCATAGTGGCAAATATAACATGTTTATACATGTGGAGTGTAAGCTGTGACAGCCTAGTGGTTAGGGCGTCCGCCTTTGCACCTGTAACTTTTCAGCTTTATGTGCATTTTTTAAATCATTGTGCATACCTGAGAGTTCTCTATAATGTTCTCAAAGGCATGTGAAGTCTGCCAATCCGCACATGGCCAAACCCTTCTCATATTGAGAGGAGACCTGTGCTTTGTAGTGAGCCGATAATGGGTTGAGCATGATGATACATATGGAGTAATGCTCTGATGCAAAGAAGTAGCAGAAAAAATGGCATCACACCTTGGCTCCTCAGCATCACACTCTTAAGCACTTTCTGACCTAAGGGGCTTTTAAGGGGAGAGATCTAGCAAGTTGCTGCTTCAACTATGGAGCTAGTTGTCACAGCTCAATACTAGGTCACTTCAGCTAATTACAAAAAGAAGGCCCTAAATACAATTAATGTCTCTGGTTCTGTTCTGGCAAATCAGGTTGACTGGATACAAGCCTCAAAACAGAAGAAAATACCTTTCTAGAGTTTCTAATTAACTAGTTTCTAATTTTGGTACCTTAATTTTATTTTCTGCTAGTTTCACATTAGAAGGTAAATTATTATTTAAGTGATATTACCAATTTCACAATATTCTTTAGGAATATCTGTTATTTATTTGCAACTAAAAAACTCATTACTACCAATGAAATCATTAACTAATGATTATTATAATAAGATCTGAGGCCCAGAGACATGGACCATGATTATTGATGCTAAATTAGAATCCAATTATTTTGATACTCCTGCGTAACAAACATTATATATTTCTTGTCTTCATACAATTAATAACTGCTTATTGATTTACAATGTGCATTCTTTCATATACACCATAAAAATGTTGTGAATAATGCTTCTGATGATCACAAGCCTATAGTCAGTCCACCAGCCACAATAACAATGATGGAGGTGCAGCAAAAGCTTGTTATATTTGACAAAAACCAGTTTCAAATTTATCATGGTTTCAAATCATAGTAATGCTTTATTATTTTTAATAATTAAAATACATTTTCTATGTATGAGGCAAGTTCAGTCATTTACAGGATACAAAATAATTAATTTATACCTACTAGTATATTGTTATTGCTAAACTTGTATTATAATTTAAGACATTTCAATAATGACCTATAAACTGGGATAACATTTGGCATAGAAAACCAACATTAATTCCAAAGTAGTTGCATAAATTATAAGTAAACACAAAATTAGAATATTTACATAACTAATTAGTTGAGTGATTCTATCAAAAGGCATTATCATTTCGTTATTTTTTAATTTTATTGGGGTATTTGGAGATTGTTTTGATTGTGACGTCTAGCTTTTCGCATCTCTACTCTCTGAGCATAACTGTGTCAATAATCAACACTCACAATTGCCCTTAATAAATATTACCCTTAACGCAAAAGCCGTTCTTGTCATCATAATTTCTAATAACTAACAGAAACAAATATTATGAATGTTATGACAATATAATCGATCTTATCGTAGAGAGAAAATAGGATAGTTAGGTACCTTTCTTTTCCTTCCTTTGTATACCATGGCGAAGGCTCCATGGCCTATTATGTCTTGCTTTGTGAATTCGTATTCACCAACTTGAATAACTTCCATTTTAACAAGAGCTTTTGCTTTAACCACTGACATTTTGAGTCTTTATAAAATTACACTTTGGGACAAAGATCGATATCACAAATTTGGAATACTCGTTTATGGAACTTGACTAAGCACTACATTCTGATTTAGGCTTCTAATCACTTCCTTAAAGTCTCCACGTCCTGGTTACTTTACACTTTAAACAGGCAGCATTAAACTTTCATTGTTCTTGTTCTAAAACACAACATACAGTGGACGCAAAACGTGTAAAAGTGATTTTATTTTGTGACTTGTGACTTGTGTTTATGGTTTTGTGTTTGATTTTGCGAAGTGAAGACAATATTGCTATATAAAAAAAATAATTTGAGGTTGCCAGCAGTCGAGTGTTATTAGATTATTTTATAATTTCACCTTTTTAGTATTGGTACCATTTTTTTAAAGATAGGTGTGTAAAATAATTATTTTTTAGCTTTAAAATGTTTTTCTTTTTAATGGATATTTCAATTTATTCTAATTATCTTAATAAATGTAATAGATAGGCGCGCCATCTTTTCGTGTATAGGAAAAACAAATCGGCTGTTTTTCATAACCGCGCATGTAGATGTCGCTGTAATATGTAAATAATTAATAGTTTTGTTTATTATGAGACTGGTGTTTAGTTTTTTAACAACTTGTCAGCTGTTGGTTTTCATACAATATCTATTATTGGAAAAATGCCAGTTGAATACTGATTGTAAATATTGTACCTGTTGCCAGGCTGCCTCCAGCTAGCAAATTCAAAAGAAGCTGCTGAAGAATGTATATCCTGAAGAAATGATTTATCTTAATAATTTTGTGTACTATTAAATCCGCGATGCGCGAACTCTCTTCAGAGTTTCTCAATCCAGAAAAAAATGGAAGGCGTATAAAATTTTCTTTTAGTACCAATGATCAGTCTTGGTGGTTAATAACTCATAATAATAAAAATCATAGTACAGAACAATTCAACTAGAATACACTAATAATACAAAATATTCTTACTATAAAAGTATTTTTTATTTATGACAAAAGCTGGTAAAATAAATAAAAGATTGACAAAATTCATTTCTATTTTGCATGAATAAAAAACATAGTTTTTGCATTCATGTTAAAAAGAGAATCATAGCTTCTTGGCTTTCAGACTATCTCTTTTGGTCTCCCAAATCTTCAATACTATCTTCATCAATCTGAAAAAAAAAACAAATATTTCACCATCATCCTAATGCAAAGCATATCATATAACATTAATATTCTATACATTTAACTGGAATTGCTGTCTTCCAAAAAATAAATGGCACATGTAACATGATTTGAGTTGAGGTGTAGATTATTAGATTACTTATTAGTATTTTATTTTTGTTACATCTACACACATTAAACAACAGCAACAATAGCCTGTGGAAAGGTGTGTGATTTGTAGTTTAACACTAAACTGATATTACTAAATATAGAAAAGTCATAGTCTTAAGTAAACATCCACATATAGACTATAATATTTTTTTTTATACACTCCTTGACGGCAATCTCACCTGATGCTAAGTGATGATGCAGTCTAAGATGGTAGCAGGTTAACCTGTTAGAGGTATGGAAAACCAACACTCCTAATTGGTTTCTACGCAACATTGAGCGGAAAACACAAAATAACTTGATGACAGGTCTTTGTCCGTAGACTTTGAATAAAGACTGTCTAACAAAGGACGGTGTGAGCGGTGACAGCCCAGTGGTTGGGACGTCAGCCTCCTAATCAGAGGTTCTCGGTTCGAATCTGGACACCACTGGCACCTCTAACTTTTTAGACTTTGTTTTTAAAAAATTACAATATCACTTGCTTCAACATTAAAGGAAAACATTGTGAGGAAACCTGCCCGCCTGAGAGTTCTCCATAATATTCTCAAAGGTGTGTGAAGTCTGCCAATCCACACATGGCCAGCATGGTGGACTATGGCCAAACCCTTCTCATATTGAGAGGAGCCCCTTCCCCTGTAGTGAGCAGGTAATGGGTTGATCATGATGATGATGAACCAAGAGCGAAGCCACCCACCAGACCAGTCTCGAGCCGGGAATCGAACCCAGAACCTCCAACTTTATAATGCGATAGCACACATGCTGCACCACAGAGGTCATCAAAATTTTGTTTTAATTTTTCATGTGTTGACAATAAATCTGTAAAGAAAATAAGTAATTTCAATACTTTTTACCTCTGGCCACTTCTCAGGAATTACATCGAATAGATCATCCTTCACATCACCTTGGATTACTATCTCATCTTCACCTGTTACTGATGATCCACATGCAAATTTTGTGCCAAAGAACTTAGCTGCCACTTTCAAATCTATATCTGTAAAATTATATTAATATTAGCAAGAGTTGTGCATTACTTACTTTGATTTTTGTAAATAAATTATTAACCTGTATGTAAGCAATGGTTATAAGTTTAGCACTATTAAAATTACGATTAAAATTGGAACCAAACATTCAGTATGCATTGTGTTCATGTTGATTTATTAGAGGTTGCTAATAGCTCAATTTTACTAATAGAATTCTACTTGTTAAGTGTTTAATTTGATAACTATATAATTATATACTATGGTCATAGATATTCAATATTGAAAGTAGCAGTATCTAAGAAATGTCTTACCAAAAGTACTTAAGCCAGATACTACTGTGACAGATTTTTTTTTGCCTCTAGGAGCTCGGGAGACTTGCACTAACTTAGGAACATCTTCCTTTTTCTTAGACTTTAGCATACCCTTTCCACCCCGCTTCTGGCGTTTCTTTTCTTCTTCACCACCAGCATTATCTTCTTCATCTGAGAAAGTTGCAAATGATTAGCCGGACGATTTCTCAAGTTAACCTCACATTTCCAAATGGAACCACAAACTCACCTATCTTTACTTTTTCGAACTCTGTTGGTAAATTTTTTTCTAACCATTGTTTACACTTATCATATTCAGGATAATATTCGCAATATTCTATCGGCATAGAACAGTTTCCACAGTACTGAACCTTTACCGGGTACGTTACTCCATCTCGAGGTCCTAATGATAAGTCTCTGTCCGCCATTATAGTACCTAATACTTGAAATTTAATGCACCCTATTGCATAGTATTGAAATTTTTTACTGTACTAAACAATTGTTTAGGAAAATGAAAAGTAATTCTTGATTCTTTAAACTACCAAGTAGGTACATGAATAGTGACTAGTAAATTGACATTTTGAATTATTGTGACATTGACAGATTATGTTTATTAACAGAAGTTAAAAAGCAAAGAGAATACAAATAGTCTTAGGAATAGCGCGTTGCACGTGTCTGCATAACGTAAAAAGAAGGTATCTTCTATTTAGTTGGAGCGATACTTACGCAACGCAATAAAGAACGTAGGTTAAAGGGTATTAAATCTGTATTCGGGGTTAGTGTGGGGTGGAGTGCTATTTGCTACTACTGCACAGCATAATGTAAATATATTTTTCTTAATCTCTATCAAAATACTTACTTTTGATATTGCAGCATCATGTAAGGGAAGCAGAGTTCAGCTTTATTTATACGTCGGTAAAAATACAAGTGTGTTTAGTACCACTTGAATGTGTCCTTTTTCCTTCGCACCCACTTTTTGAGGTGCAGTCGTTCCAATGTAGGGTCAACATAATATATTTGTGATGTTATGTTTAGTAGTAGTAGTAGGTAATTGTATCCCTTTGTTTCATATCGCGACTATACTGATGGGTATTCATCCAATCGCAATTTCGGATATTCACGGCTAAAAAATTAGATTCGGTTAACCTATTACGGTATTTCACTCTGTGAAAGTTTCTTACAATCGGCTCAGGTTCGTACCTGAATAGAATACTGAAGTCAGTTTTAGGGATGGCTCTGTAAAGTACCAACTTAAAGCTTTAGAATCTGTGGTTCGTCGACCAAGAAAAACCGTTGATTATCGGCTACGAATCGCTAACACAGCCAAAACCACTCAGCTGACGCAATGTTGCCTGGTTATCGGTTTTTTATACATTTTTTGGGGTGTGCTATGGAACTTTACAAGATGTTTTCTGCAGCACCAATTGTCCACAGAACAGCGAGATTTTCATCCACGACGATGCTTTAGACAGTTATTTTTGACCAGTCAGTTTAGTTTCGACTTTCGAGATATAAGTATGTAGATAGTTACAACAGATTTGTATAAACCTTCCCACTAAAGTTAAATTTGTATTCGAACGAAAGCATGGATATCGAATAAGTCGATTAGTGATAATAGTAATTTAAACTCATATCATATCTATATATCAAGTTTTAGAGGTACTTATTGGTGTTTTAACATTCGGAATAAAATTAAAATAAAAACTAATACGTAAAGTATAATTTTATTGTATTAATACTAATACAAAAATTCTCAATATTTATAAACTTTGGTATTACATAAGTTTGTAGGTATTTGTAGACAAATGCGTAATTCATCGTGAATTTTAAATCATAAAAAATATTTACAGATAAAATATAAATGACTAAATTATATGTGTTAAATATTATATTTACAAGTTTAGTTAATGGCAGTTATCATGCTCCTTTCAACTAATAATCATTAATATACGAAGTAGCAGTGGTGTGCACAGAGTTTTCATCAGGGAAGGTAGAAGTGTTGCGGACGAGTGTGCGAGCGTTCTCGTCCTAGTCACTGGGCGATGCGAAAGAGAACCGCTGTTTTCAGTGGGTATTATGGTCGACACTGGCCGCCGGAGAGTCCCACATACCAGTCGGAAGCGGTACAGATCTGCTTGCGTCGCTTCCGGAGGGGATACGTAAACACATTTTCCAGCGTTGAATTTAAAAGAATTAAGGGAAGCACAAGTTTCTATAATCTAAGTGTACAAGAAAGTTTGACTTTAACTTAACTTTTGGACTTTGAATTTGAATAGCTTTATTTATTGTGAAAACACAATGAAAAAACAGATTGTAATTATGTATGCATGGAATGCATACCACTGCTTAGTAGAACAAAAAGTAAATTTTAAAATTGTAAAACAATCGTTAAGATATACCTATTAGTACATTTTCCTCTAAAACGCTATATCTAACACCTTAAAAATTTAGGCACTATCTAAAGTATGTAGGTACTAGATGTACGCATAACAATTTATAAATTACCTAAGGTAAAGACTAAATCCATATATTTTCCTATGTGAAAATTTGACTACCATTTTTAAACATATTAATTATATTGTCACGTCTACAAATGTTGCATGCTATTGTTGAATCGGTATTTAGTTTCTAATTCAATCATTATTTATTACTTACCACAAAACGAAGTAGAATTGTTGCAGGTACCTATTGGTGCAATATATGAAAGCGATCTAGATAATATATCCACCTATATTCTGCAATATATTCAACGAAGATTAGGGCGTTTTATTATCCAACTAGCACGAAAGTGTTGCATTATGTCAAATTTACAATCCACCTTTGAAATTGTAGCTGTAACCATTTCTAAAATAAAAAAATGCATCATGAATGAGAATTAAATATGGTAACTGCTTCATAATTTCTCCATTAAGTTTGACATCAATACCTATTTGTACACTCATAGCAAATTTTCTGCGAAAATTACTAGTCTATGGTCTTACACTGTTTAGCAACTGTCAGAAAAATAGAATCAGTTCCTTAACTGAATAAGAATTACGAATGCGGGATACAAGAGCGTCAGTAATATTAAAGTAACGACACGACGCTTAATACCTCATTAATCCCGCACTGTAAATTTAAACGTAGGTAGTTAGGTACATTTTGTCTCACATACTTCTTGGGTTGACGTCATCTGAGTGATTAACCAATAAGTAAGCTTCCTTTATCTAGGCTCCCAAATTTGCAACGATGGGAGTTGTGTCCCAGAAATCAGGAGACGCATTGCGATGGCGAAAACAGCCATGACGAGCTTAACTGGAATATGGAGGAATCGTGGTATAAGTAACAACACCAAGAGCCGTCTGGTCCGTGCCTTAATATTCCCTATATTTATGTATGGAGTAGAAACATGGACCATCAAGGCGAGGGAAAGACAAAGGATAGACGCGTTCGAGATGTGGTGCTGGAGACGCATGCTGAGGATTCCATGGACAGCTAAGCGCATAAACGCGTCCATTGTGACACAGCTACGAATAAAAACGCGACTTTCCTCCATATGTTACCAACGCCTGCTCTCCTATTTCGGACACATCATGCGGCGGGGGAGCGATAACCTGGAAAAGCTTATTGTGACAGGCAATACAGACGGCAAAAGATCGAGAGGCCGCTCACCAACCAGATGGACCGACCAGCTGAGGGAATCTACCAAGTGCAAATTTCACACAATAGCGAGACTAGCCTCCGATAGAAGCCGGTGGAAACAAATAATCCGTACGAGGTTGCAAGGACTCCACCAGGACCACGATCTTCAGTAATGAAGAAACGACTGGAGAGAGAGAAAGCTTCCTTTAATGTCCCATTATGCAATACATACATAATATTGTAATATCCGCTTTACCTTTCTAGCTTTCCTTAAATAACGGCAGTCTAAAAACATTACCTAACGAGTTTTAAAACTTTAAAAACATCTGTACATGCTGCACTGCAACTACCGTCACATTTACGTTTAAAATTTTGCAACTACCGTCACATTTTATGTCTAGTTTAAAATTGGTGCCATTTCAATTGCACATATATATCAAAACTGTACTAAATTACTTGTTTAAAAATAGTGTTATCAATGCCAAATATTGTGGAAAAGATGGCATTACATTTACACCTGTCAATTAAGTTTAGTTAAAAGATTAGTGTGCAACAGAATGCAACACCATTTCATTCTAGGCTTTCAAAAAATTCAGTGAAATATTCAAATTGAAATATAAAATGCCTTCTGTCACTAAACCTCGTTTAAACTTTAAAATTGCCAATACCTTTTAGGATACCGAGGCTGGTGTAAAAGACTTAAATTAAAAATACAAACTAATCTAATATTTGCAGTCTATTTTCTATACATCTATAATACTGTCGTGTTTCTTATCGGAAGCTTTGAGTTTTTCTTGCATTTGAGTTAACATGTCTTGCATACGTCGAATCTGTAAAACAAATTTGTTGATTATTATGTAGGCAGGTAACTTTATAATTCTCATTAGAAAAAAACTTAGAGATAAAACGGATACTGGTTTGACAGGATACAGTATACAGTATAGCCGATAGGTAGCCGACCGTAACCGCGACCCTACAAATTTTGGTGAGTTAATTAGTTAAGATATATTTTTTATTTCCTATAAAATACCCATAGCGTTAGGCTATTTCCTAGTGTTGTTTACGAAATCAAACGCAATCGCTTACTACAGTCAAATTGTTAAGAATTCATCCCGATTTTTAATTAATTTATTAGTCATACAATGTACATAACTGTGCTACTTTCAAATGAATTTTAAAATTCGTCGTAAATTGCTGTAAATTGAAACAAGGTCAACTGGACCGGATAATAGGTAGGTAGGTATATCCGTTTCATCTCTAGTGTTTTAATTCGAGTTTTTTTTCGACATAAGCATTTGTCAGTAAACACTTTATATGGGGAATAAAATCATCCCTATAGCTTAATGAATCTATATTATAATTAAATAGAGTTTGCCCGGTACAGGCAGTGCAATATAACAAAAAAAAACAGCTTTTAACATAGGAATTGAATATCACTGACAAATAGTTAAGTACGTGGTTTTTTATAGCTAAACATGCACCTAAGTTTTTGTTTCAGTAGGTACATCATTTTCTATTAGCAAAATACCTACTCATTTTTTACTTAAAAACTTATGTTATAATATGGATTTCAACTATGCAAGAACCTACCTAAGATGGATACGTGTTTCAATGGTAGGTAGGTTACCTTACGTTTAATGTAGTCTTACTACCTAGGTAGGTACATGCATCAGACTGCAGACAAAACGAACCATAAAAGATGAGTGTGTCGTTAGGATTATTAAACTTTGTGACCTCATAACACGGCATCTGATCTAGAAACAGTAACCATGCGTTAACTTCTGTGAAGATATGTCCTACTTTAGTAAATATGTCACATGGATGAAATCTACAATGGTTTGTAGGTATGTTTATAATGTGTTGTTACTTATCTATTATTCTGAGAAGATCTCAAAGATTTAGTAAACGTTCATTCTGAAACCCATGCATTTAAGTCATTATGTGTTGGAATCAATCTTACGTACGAAGTCCACGATAGCTCTAACACGAAAACACTTTATTGTTAAACTCCGTGATAATAACAACAATCACTCAGTAAAGCTTCTGCGCAAGAGTCACAAAAAACTTTTTTCAGTACAAAAAATGCGATGAAGACGCGACTTATCACGATATATATTTCGTGGCATAATTCAGTAGGTTATTTTTGTTTTCGGTATGTAATTTTTAATGTCCCTTGTATATTTGCAGCTTTCAATATACTGATTCCTATTAGGTACAATTCCGAATACGAAGACACTTTGTATCACATAATTTACATCTAAAATATTTACTAAAAAAATACGTTATCAAAATTGTCACCTCACGCAAGGTACCAAAAATATTGGCCTCTTGCTTTATCAATACTCAGATATCCTTTGAGCTATATATTAAGTACTAAATGCCAGATCTTGTAATTTTAAAATTATATGTTAGGCACTGAACTATAAACTTATATCTTAGCAATAATATATTTTAATATTTACCTCTTCATCCTTTTGGAGTAATAAACGATCCGTGTCCGAAAAAACTACGTCGGTGTTGTTACCCATCGAATCCCGCTTCAATTTTCTAAAAAAGGAAATAACGTGTTACTTATTTCCATCGAATATATATAGGTTAACAAAAAAGAAACAAATCGATTGAGTTTAGGAAACCCGCAGGCAAAATTCTTTTTAACGGTTACTGCTAGTCCATTTTTATCCATGTTCTGTTTAAAAATAGATTATAAACGATACCTGCGTGGTATATCCTAGATTGTGCCAATGGAGACACCTGTACTCATCGTCAAGGGGATCTTAGCTGATAGTGTTTCGTAAAACATAAATATGCATATGCAACATTTTTGATATTTGAAATTAATAGAAAATTGCCAGACAGTGCAAATATCATCTTAGCTTGATGTAGGTTCATCATGGCTGAAAGTGCGAAAAATCAAATTTCCCACTGCAGATATACAAATTTTATCTGCATCATGAGTAGGCAAAACGTTGAACCCCTACGACCCTAATGTCCTATGTAATGTCGACGATGAGAACATTATTATCTTGCATGCAGATATTATGCAGATATTAAGTATGGGTGGTTATGCTTACCCTCGCTCCCGCATGGCGTGTTGTGATATTTGCGAAATGCACTGGGCGCGGAAGTTTTCGTAATGCACGTCTTGCGTGACGTCTTTTAGGTCTTGCATATGCGTCGATATCAGCATCGTCCGAAGCTTGGTGAAATCAGAGTGCCGCGGGTTTTCCACTGTACGACAAAGCGTTATGTATTGACGTTGACGTTGCAGTAAATTTCCGTTTCCTACGTTGGATCAACTAACTCAGTAGGTATGCTAAGTTTAAACGATTAATTCAGCTAACTCACTTGAGGTCCGTCTCAAGTGATGGAACATAATGAGGAAATCTATGATAGAAGCTTTCGATCGGCATATATATTATATCTGACGATTCATTTATTCTATTTTTTTATATGCCCATGTCAAGGTTAAACGTGCATCTCTATTTGTGTAAGATGGGAGCCTGGAAGAATATTCCACATCTTAGTAGAAGAAACAAACCATTTCGTACGTGTCCAATCAGCAACCCAGCCCTTTATCGGTTTTCTTAATATGGCATCGAACATGAATGCAAAATCATTTGGCGGGTCAGAGCGACGGCCCGTAGATAGCAGGTAAGTTTATGTGATCTATCAGTAATTAAGTGATGTTCCTCAAGATTAGTCTACTAAAGTAAATATGAACATTACGCATTGTTTTAAAAATCTAGTTAAGAATACTTGCTTATTAGGCACCAAACTCGAAAAGTGTTTTCGAGTTCGGTGGTAACTAGGTAACAGCTCGCAGCAATGTACGAGAAAGGTAGATAAGTAAGGTAGGTGTAAGATAGGTGACGTAAAACGTGGTGAAAGTAATGATTACCATCGACAATGCCCCAGGGATATTGGCGACCGCGCACGCGCTTCCCGCCCACCTCCAGCACTGTATCCGAGGCTACTACGGCAAACGGAGCGGCCGCTTTTAACTCTCTGTCTTGTTGTTTGAAGTCTTCATCCTCGTCGCTGTCGCATTCCGGAAATTGGTACACCTATATATATAAACTATTTAACAATACGCGCTTGACATTATAATATTAAGTAGCCTGGATGGTAAATTTTTTTCCTTCACTTTGGGGAGGGACCCAGTTTTAATCAAATGAAGCAACTTTGACAGAGTTATTTGCTTTTTAAGCAATTACTATTAATCACTAACAGTGAGAGAAAGCAAACATCCTGAGGTTGCAATTCTCCATAATTTTACGTGTAAAGTCTACCAATATGCATTTATTATTGAATTTGTTAGTCGATTACTGTATTATTAGTTATTTTTGTTTCTCAATTACTGGGGACTGATTATCAAAATTATTTTTTGTTATGTACTTTAGAAATGGTCCCATTTGCACCAAATCAGGATCTAAGCCAGATTTTTGCGTCTGAGAAACTCCATGAGAAAAAGTCTATTTGATAATATGAATTGATGGTCTATAAACTGTCTATTTCAAAACATTTCAGGCTGGGATTGCCGAAGTGCTTTACCGTCTAAGTATCTAAATTGAGACATACAAAGAATAAGTACAGTCATATATACGTTAATGGCTTTATTGTTTTGGGAAAGTTCTAGAGTAATTTTTAGATATTAAAAATACTATGTCCAATGAGGAATATCTTATGGGAAATGGCCCTGTCGTACTTGTATCTGATTCTCGTCCAGATCGTTAAGTATGCGTGTCTTGAGCCGCTTCACTTCAGCGCCGGTGAGGGAGTCCGCCTTCGCTATAATCACCACGATGTTCACCTTCCGGTGCAGCCGCCTCATCATTTCCAAATCAACCTGACGTAAACTGTTCAAAATATTAACCCTTTAATAACTTTTTTATTATCACTTTTTAAAATATTTTCACATTTATTAGTAGTAATAAAATGACACTTTTTAGCTCGAAACTGATTCATTATTATAGTACCTGCATGATATTTTAGTAGAGTATAAGTTCAAAATTTTCTGATTTCGTCTGGTGTTCGGTGCGATGCCACGTAGAAATCGATTAGGGATTTAACGTAATTGACATACCCCTAACAGGTAAGCCCGCTTCCTAACCATCTTCGACTGCATAATCACTAAGTCAGATTCAAAGGGAGCCAAAAGCTTTTAGTTGATTTAAAATAAAATCAATCTAAAGCAATCAGCGGGAGTAGGTCGGTAACTTTTATGACGAGGCGTTTATCTGACTCAATTTACGAACTTATATCAACTATCTAAGAGCTATTAATGTATCTGAGTCACTATGGAGAAGTAATAAAAAGATATATACTCGTACCTAGATACCAGCTTAAGTGCCTAATAGCCTAAACGAATATAGCAATATCGCAATGGAGAAACCAACTCATTGATTGAATGATCGTTATTATCATTGAAACTATGAATCAATCGAAGTGCTGTTTATCGCTATCAGAAACATTACCACAACGAGGTTTATTGACAAGTATCGCGCATATTATTTTATGGCAATATGAGTTAAAACGCATTGACATATATATTGCTCCATAAAGACGCCAGAGAGGTCCTCTCGAGACATCACGAAAAAACATATGTACAAAAATCTTTATTATACAATGTTTACTTTATTTTTATTTATTTTATATTTATGTCATTCTGCTTCTGAAAACGCATCAACTTGACAAGACGGACATACTTAATCGAGACTCGCTTTTACAAGACCCAACCCGGAAATCCCTAAAAAAACAGACAGCTGTTGACGTCGATTGATGGATCACCTTCGTTTGCGATAGTGCGCTAAAAAAGTGTCTTTATATTTATAACTAATCTAACTATATAAATTCCCTATGAGCGAAAAGCAAAATAACCTGCGCATTGTTTACATTTTTGGCTAGTTTTCGCTATTATAAAAGTATTAAAGAAGTTACGAACCGTAAATCTAATTCCAAAGGGTAAGAGATCAAGGCAAAGGACTTATAGTTATAATAGATACGTACCTATGAGCCCAAGGCGGTACGAAATACAGACAGCAATGAACCCTGTTATCCTGCATATGCCGTCGGTTTAAGCCGCTCTCATCAGTGAAATATTGCCGAAATTGCTCATCTACGTACGCTGAGCAGACTCTCCAGGAATCTTCACAGTTAATGGCATCCCCAAATCCGGGTGTATCTACTATCGTCAATCTGAGCTTTACACCGCGTTCTTCGATTTCCATGGTTTTCTTTTCGATGGTCGTTGTTTTTTCTATTCTGTCTGTGAACCAGATTTTAATCATAACACACCTACTTAAATTTTGTTCAATGTAAGCAAGATATGAGTAACAACGATAATGTTACAGTTCACATAAGTTGACCTAAGTTATTGACAATAATTCGTTTTATTTCTTGTCCCACTTCTAAAAGCTGTTAGGCTCATGCCGTACCTAATATTACAGCATCCCTAAGTAACTACCTAAATTAATGAATAAAAATAGTTAGTGTTAAAGATATTGCGCTATTCTTTAATGCACTTTCACATTATAATGAAATTTAAGACAGAATTTACGATTCCAAAGGATTATAACGTTTTATACCAATGGATATACACACCCCGGCATAGTTAGCGTCAGTCCTCAATTCCAGAAAGATTCGTGATTAAAAAAACTAACAAAAAACAGTATTTTAATGCAATTTTCACTTTTCCCGGTTACATGAAAAGTTCAAAAATGTACCATTTTTCACAAATAGCCTTTACTCGCAAAATTTGTTCTTAATGTGATCTCATTTTAAGTAAAACGAATGAAACTTTAAATAGCAAAAGAAGTGTAGTAAGTAGATTTTAAAAATCTTTTATTATACATCAAACATTTTACATAAAACTTAAACTTAGATTAACCTAAAACTAAAAATCTTAAAAAATAAATAACATCATAACTAAAATATATTATTAAAAGGAGTCCCTTTAGCCAAGGTTCCGAAGATACTGGCAGCGTTCCCCCTTTGAATTGCTAGACTAATTCTTTGTCCGAGGTAGCTGGCAGCTCTTCGGTCCCCTGTGATGTCGACTAACCTTTTTGCTATTTCCTTAAAAAGCCTTAGTGCGCTAGGACCCCACGGACCAAGGGTCTCGACACCGAATGGGACAAAATCATATTCGGAGCCTAGACTCCTGTATTTGCATGCTTTAGCTTTTTCAGCCGCTTCACAAGCCGCACCTACTCTATTGTTGGTTCCATGTAGATGGGAAGGGGCCAGCGTGTCTGTACAGGTTGCATCCCATACCAGCACCCGGCCCATCTTCCATGAAATCAAACTCATATCGTCCGGTCTCTTGCCATCGTCTCTTGCAATACCAGTCGGCTCAAGTAGACTTGGCACGTTGACGGTGGCAAGGGACCGGCGTATGATATCGTTAAGTGCAGCATGTCTCGAGAAACGGCCTGCACTTTTTTGGCATGACAGTCCGTGATGCCCTAACTTGTCGAAATTTAAAATAAAACCATATTTTTTTAATTATGGACCTTTTTTTGTGTTCCGCTAAATAAGCCGGGGTGTATATGTATAGAGATTTTAACATTTTTATTAGTCCAGTCTCACCTTGGGCATCAGAAAGTTTTCTATTTTTGTAGAGATCTCCAAGAAATAAGCTATTGATAAGTGTAGATTTTCCAAGGCCCGACTCTCCGACCACCATTAGTGTGAAATCGAACCCCCTTTTGACGGATTTGCGATGTACCTGCTCCGGTAGAGTCGCAAACCCTATGTAGTCGCGTTCTCCACGATCCCTTTCTGATAACAACATAATAAATAATTACTCTTAACTAAACAATAATGATTCTTGTTGAAATCTCAAGATACTGATTAAAACGAAAGTTATTCTAGTAGTCATACTGATACTGAAATACAAGTGGATTTTGATAATACAAGATATATCTTATATATAGATGAATAAACATTTAATTCCTGGGCATTCCCACTTAATTTGGTATTCAAATTCATCAAACAGCGTTGTTTATAGATTGTAAACATAGATATGTTAGTTGGTACATATTTGGTACATTCCTATTTGATCACTGTGAACTAATGCGGAAGTACGACTCGGCGACATCCTGTACATAAACGTCCAGCATTGGATCGCTTCTTTTGAATGTACAAGACGTGAAAGCGAGGCGGGTAAATTGGCCATGCAAATTATGTTCTTTGTACAGATGCAGGTACCGGGCGCTAAGTTCGCTCACTGCAACGGGCGTAACGAAGTGGAACAGTTCCAGTTCCCAGTATATAAAGTTTTCGTGTCCCTGGACGGTGTATGGGTGTAGCCAACATTGAGGACAGCGAGCGGAAACGACGAACGTGCGCATCAACTGTTTTATGTTGTCGCTATAATTAGGAAAACTGTTGTGTGGTGCGAACTGCAGTCCTACTCGTTTTGACTGATGTATTAATAATGTTACCGTCATGTCACAGTATTTTACTCAAATCCATTATATTATTAACAGCACTTGTTTAATAAAATCGCTGGTTGACAAAAATTTCTGTGTAGGTTCAAATGACATAACACATACCTTACAAAGTACTCAAGGTAGAAAAGACTAAAAAATCACATAGTGGCCTTATCGATAAATAGCGATCTCTTCCAGTCAACTAATGAAATGGCATAAAAGTAACAATTAAAAAGTCAGTGGGCAGGGGGTACAAATTACATTCACCAATACCATTATAAATATGTATATACACATATTTATTCATACAAATATATACACCTACACCAAATACATACTAATAGATAACTATATTGATACATAGTTTCCTTTACCTTTTGTTAATTTTGGCGATTTTCACTTTTAATAAATGGGTGAAATCGCTGCGACAGCTCATACAATAGAATATAATACATACTAATATATACATCTGAGATGCACCAATGGGTAAGTAACTAGACGAAACCGCACACAAAATAATACCTTTTTCTAAATAATTAAAATGGCTGTAGTTTGTTCAGCTCCCATTCCCGTATTATGTGTTGAAAACAATAGAAACGTGAACTTAGCTGTTTTTGTTGTACCTACCTATATACCTACCTATTGAAAATTGCTCTTACACAAAAACAAACACTATTGTTGATCACTCGAGAAAATTAATGTTGTGATACAGCTCGCAGATACAATATTTTCCAAACAATCTGCGCGTGAGTTGAATCTGCTTTGTTGTGTATAGATACTAGAAAAAGCTAGGTAATAAAGTATTTATAGGTACGCAATATAATAAGAGTACCGAGGACACTCCCTATGTTAAGTAAATTAACTTGTAATGAGAAAAGAACGGTTTGTTAGAATATTGCGACAGCTAATGTCACACAATTTTCCAAACAATCTGCGCGTGAGTTAATCGGCTTTGTTATGTATAGATACCAGAAAAAGCTAGGTAATAAAGTATGTATTGGTACGCGATATAATAAGAGTGCCGAGGACACTCCCTATGTTAAGTGAATTAACTTGTAATGAGAAAAAAACGGTTTATTAGAATATTGCGACAGCTAATGTAAAAATGTTTTAATAGTTCTAACTTTAATGTCACACAATTTTCCAAACAATCTGCGCGTGAGTTTAATCTGCTTTGTTGTGTATAGATACTATAAAAAGCTAGGTAATAAAGTATGTATAGATACGCAATATAATAAGAGTATCGAGGACACTCCCTATGTTAAGTGAATTAACTTGTAATGAGAAAAAAAAAACGAGGTTGTTAGAATATTGCGACAGCTAATGTGAAAATGTTTTAATAGGTTTAACTTTAATGTCACACAATTTTCCAAACAATCTGCGCGTGAGTTAATGTGCTTTGTTGTGAATAGATACTAGAAAATGCTAGGTAATAAAGTATGTATAGGTACGCAATATAATAGGAGTACCGAGGACACTCCCTATGTTAGGTGAATTAACTTGTAATGAGAAAAAAACGGTTTATTAGAATATTGCGACAGCTAATGTAAAAATGCTTTAATAGGTCTAACTTTAATGTCACACAATTTTCCAAACAATCTGCGCGTGAGTTTAATCTGCTTTGTTGTGTATAGATACTAGAAAAAGCTAAGTAATAAAGTATGTATTGGTACGCAATATAATAAGAGTACAAAGGACACTCCCTACGTTAAGTGAATTAACTTGTAATGAGAAAAAAACGAGGTTGTTAGAATATTGCGACAGCTAATGTAAAAATATTTTAATAGGTCTAACTTTAATGTCACTGCCGCTTTGGATAAAACAACGTTAATGATAATTTCATAAGTCTACTACGCCCATATTCAATATCTTATGTAATTTAACTATGTATTTTAATATTATTAATAACTCATAGGTAAACCTGGATAAGAAAATTTCTTTGCACATAATACTTGAATTACTTAGTACTTTTTGTTCCAGTTAGTTTATTGTTGTTACTTATGACAGGCTGATTTCATTCTCGAACTTACGTATTTTTATAACTGTTGTGCGAGACGTCTTCTTTTGGGCATCGTGGCCATCTGACTTCTCTGAATCCTTATCACAAATATTAATGTCTAAGATTGCGTACGAGTCGGTTTTCTCCATCATTTGTGTTTTAACTCCTAGCACTTTTCCACGAGCGAGTACCTTATTTATTTAATTTTTCCGACAAAGTAAATTTTATAATTGTAACATATCGGGGACTGGAATCATCAGATTAATACAGCCGATTTTAAGGGGAATAGTTAACGCTTTTCACTGTGTTTTTAAGTAGGTAACGCTTATTTGGTAATCGCGGAAACTTGGCTCTACCTAATGCGCACGCAGCACCCTCGCGCGCAACCGGCAGAACGCCCGCGGTAAAACTGTGCTCGTCCGTCGGTTTATATTAGAAGCAACAACTAACTCGCATTGTCACTTAGAGATTTGAATAGGCGTTAAATTACGTCATTCATTAACTACACTTGAATTTAATTAAACTCTATTTGGATTATGAAATCTTTCACATAGCAGCTGTTCATTATCCTAGCCATAGAAAAGATTGTACCCACATAATAATTATGTTGCGTGCGTACATAACGTACGTACATGCGTAGTAACGTGCCTAACCAGCTGTACACCTATTTAATCACGTGTATAGTTATTTTAATATTTAAATTATAATTTGAACAGTTTTAATGTTCAAGTTATAATTAACATAAGCACGTAGTTAAAACACTAGGAGTTAAAACACTTTTAACTCCTAGCACTTTTCCACGAGCGAGTACCTAATTTATTTCATTTTTCCGACAAAGTAAAATTTACAATTGTAACCATATCGAGGACTGGAATCATCAGATTCAACATAATTATTAAGTTGTACACCACATAATAATTATGTTGCGTGCGTACATAACGTACGTACATGCGTAGTAACGTGCCTAACCAGCTGTACACCTATTTAATCACGTGTATACTTATTTTAATATTAAAATTATAACTTCAACAGTTTTAACGTTCAAATTATCATTAACGCTTGTAGAAAAATCATATTACGATATTAAGGATTATATAAACGATAAAAAAGCTTGGGTGTGAATTGCTCTATCTCCATAGGTAGGTACTATAATTTATTATTCATTGGTTGATGGTGATAACGAAAAAAAAAAACCCTGCTAAGTTTGTTGTAGGATTCTTCTTAGACCGGGGCGCGTTTGGAACCCTCATAGCTTTAGTTTTAAGTTTACGAATGTAGTTATCACCATGAAATAACTACTGTGTATAGGACGTGCTGTGCCTTTTTAAGGACTATTTGAATAAAGATTATTTTGAATTTGAATTTGGATTTAACGTAAGTATCATCAATAACCATAAAATAAGCACGTATGTTTTTCCCATGGATTGATTCAATAAATTAATTAAAGAAATATCAGTTTTAAATAACAAATAGAACTTAGATCTACCAGCACTATGTTGCTCCGATGCTGGTCGGCCCTTGGCTCTTAAGTGATGAACTTCTAAGTCTTTGGTAACTTGTATCTTGTGTTATTGATAGAAACAAGTGACAGCTTAAAATGCTTTCGAGGTACGGAGAAAAAGTAAAGGTTAACAACGGACCGAAGTTGGTTGTCCATGCAGGCACCAATTTAGGTCAACGTTACCGACTAATTTAGGCTGTCGCTACTAGACCACACCCATTAAAATGTTGGTGCTTATAATAGGTACCTAATAAGTTATTATTTAATAACTACCCATGTACCTATTAATATTGTATTGGCGTTGTAATTTTGCACATTTTGTTATATATGTTATCAAGTTTATTTTGCAAAATAATAATTTACTGGGGACTAGTAAATTGACGTTATTTTGTATAGATAATTCTTCAAGTTCAAGTTCAAGTTCATTAATGATACTCTATGTAACTTGTGACGACTGCCGCATTATAAAGTTGGAGGTCCTGGGTTAGATTCCCAGCTCGAGTCTGGTCTGGTTGGAGGCTTCGGCCGTGGCTAGTTACCAGTTACCACCCTACCGACAAAGATCGCCAAGCGATTAAGTGTTCCGGCACAATGTAGCGTAGCAACCAATTAGGAGTATGGATCTACGACACCCTTAACAGGTTACCCCGCTACCATCTTAAACTGCACCCTCACTTACTTGGTGGGATTGCAGTTACACTTAGGTGGAATTGCAGTCGAGGGCTAACTTGAAGGGGATAAAAAATATATATATATCTATTTATAATACCTAGAAGTCAAGTATAATTAACAAAAGAGCTGCGTGGGATCCTAACTCTATTCACATGGTCTAAATCACTCTCCTCTCGCTAATAGACTAGGATATAAGGCTAAAGTATCTAATGATGATAAAATGTGGCCCGCACATAGATTTTTGTCGATGATATTATTGTTAGCGCCTGAAAACGCTTTCATACAACGTCGCGATGCAGGCGAGCAGTCCTAAGGCTGAGATCTATATAGCATTCTTTGACTTTGCTCAGCTAAAATTGGTGTTTAAACGAGATAGAGTTATGCCGGGCGAATAACTTTGTCGCGTTTCAACCTTATCATTAGTCAGGCGCAAAGTTTAGCGCGCTTTATCGATCACGCACTAAGAGACGCGCTTATCTAAAAGGGGTAAGCATAGCTTTAGCCCTAATTCTATATCTGTATCCGAAAGGGCTAAATAGGAGTTTGGAAACATTATTTTGCATCGCCCGCGTGTTACTCTTTTATAAATGAACAATACAAATAAATATTACATAAGATCAAAGTCTGTTGAATATTTTTTTATAAGCATTTTTTTATTGTATGTAACCTGCCATATTACTGCCATATTTAACCTGCTTCTATCCCATTGGTTAATATTACATACTTTACTTATTTATAATTGTTTTGCTGTGACATCGCTCGGGTCTCAGCTGAAAATCAACATCGTGTGTATTAAATAAACGGCATGTGATTTTTTTGTTGGTGACTGGTGTTACTGTTTGTAATTTCAATCCAACACCCCGACCCTCTTGTAGTTGCGGCTTCTTTTTACTCCCCCGACCTAAGCGCTCCTCTCCGAAAGAGGAGACCTAAAGATATCCCTTATGACCACCGTATGATTGTGTGGTACCACCTACCACACAATCATACGCTACACACCGTCTTCGCCGGCGAAGACGAGGTCCCCGCTATCTTACATCATCCGGACGTGGGCTCCATCCACGGCCTCGGAGACGTACGGACCACTCACCGTCCGACCCCCCGTTATCTCAAACGTCGCCTAAGCCGAGGCTTTGAGGCCGATCAAAGGAGGCGCCCTTAGGCAGACGTTCAACGTTAGGGCTCAAAATTTCGGAAAGAAGCTCTGCCAGAAGAAATTTTTACACAGCCCGGTCACAACCCGGTTACGCTGTGGCAACCAATAAGGCTAGCATAGTTAAAAAAAATGTTTGTAACACTACACTACTTTCACGTAATTATCTCCTTACCGGATCGCCAAATCATATAGCGTCAGGTACACGTCTTTGCTGCAGGCAAGGTGTTAGGCAATACTAACCTTGGATGCGACGAAGCCATCCCACCATATTTCCCACCATAAAAGACATATGTAAATAAAAACTTCGACGCTATAAGTCACGATGTTTATCGCTATTGTATTTAATTAATTTAGACAACATAACTTACCATTCATCATTTTAATAAGCTAAGATTGAAATGCGTCTTGTGAAAATTGAAATTTATTTTCACGATATCCTTTTCAGCTCAGTGTTATTCGTTATGGTAATTCTTCTCGTTGTTATCATTTTTCTGGAGTTCTTACAGCTACATTGGTTACTATTTATTATAATAATATCGATCGATTTTCACAGATTTCTTCGAGGTAATCTTTCCGGCCGCCGTAGGTATTTATTTAAACTGATCTTATTATTGCATCCATCATAATTATTGCCAGATGTATTTCACTTAAACATATTTCTCTTCTCAAATCGTTAACTGTACAGTTTCATTATCGTCGACATTTCTAATCTAAACACCAAAAGGGGAGGAAAACAAAATATCGCGCGACTACTAGACAATAAATATCACGACACTAATCCTAATAAATTGTAAAATCTAAAAGAGTAGAAAAAAATTTAAGTAAAATAAAATCACATTGTTTGTGCGCCGTACTGTGCGTGTGCGTTACGTAATGTGAGGGTCCGGGAGAGCGCGCGCCCTCGGCGGCGCCCCCCGCACTGCGCATGCGCTGACTTGCGCAAGAGGAACTTCCACGCAGGGGTGGGAGCTGATCAATACTGTGAGCTTGGGAGCGAAGGCGCGATCCCTCGCAACCCCCGCGTTCTTATGGCACGGACACGTATGAAACACGTCACGCGTGTGTGTAAATCAAATCATCGTCATTGTTGCAATGGGCACCTATTTCATGCGAGAGAGATATTTTATATAGATAGAGCTTAGGACTACTTCTAAACAGAATCGAACCTTTATTATCAGGTGAACAAATATACACCATATTTTGGACCACATCACAGCAGTTAATATTATCTTTTATTTATTTATTTCACATGATACACCAATCGATACACTGTATTAGCATTAAAAATATTACGATATAACGTATGTCTAAGCCGAGTACAGTTATCATTGCAGGTATATACAGCATTACAGTTTCTCCGGTTAAAATTTGCATTACAGTACATTACAGTTATTAGAACATTAATGTTAAACAATATAAAACAAAAAACTATGAAATTAATTAATTATGAAATATACAGACTTAAAATAAATACTAGGATTTAAATGACAACTATACATGTAGATATATTTTCATCTTTAAATTTTTTCGAACGATTCTTTAATCTATATCGTCATTTAATAAAACTGTTCATCCCGTACTAACGCTTAGAAATGTATGAAACTGTTTGTTTCTCAAAACACTCACCGATCTATTCTGCAACAAAAGCAATAAGAGCAACCAAAATTTGACTTTAATACAGCGCAATAAGTCATAACCCAAGTCTTTCTCATGGTCTTTTGAATTGGGATTTAATCTTAGAAATGTATTTTGAGAATTACACAAGGATTTACATAGATGAGTCGAATCCAGCCTGCCGAACAATCAGTTTCTGAGAGGTCTAACAGGTAATACAGAAGATCGAGGAGCATAATCAGGCACTTTACTAAGCGTTTGTGGTCTAGGAGGAAACCTAAAACCTTTAAAATGTAGGAAACATGAGCTGTGTTGAGGTCACTGTAGGCGATTCCCCGTCAATTGAAAATTTGCTGACTCCATAGCGTAGCGTGTTACTAACGTGCTTCTGGCTTCACAACTGATTTTGTTGAACTTCTCCGCTGGCCCAGATGCATAAAGCGCGCCCCAATGGATTCAAGGTCTTTGTAGACGTAGACGTTTGATGCATCTGTATCTACTCGCGTCAGAGCCTGAGTAGATTCTATACTTACTTTGTGTAGGTACTCCAGATAATGGCCTGAATTGTACCCTACATAATGTGGCAATAGGCGTGTTATCTTCATTAACGGCGAATGTAAAGAGAAAAAATATAGTACCACCCACCATGCTGATTGCTCTTTAGACGACCTCCGTGGCGCAGTGCGTGCGCTGTCGCATTATAAAAGTTGGAGGTCCTGGGTTCGATTACCGGCTCGAATCTGGTCTGATGGGAGGCTTCGGCTGTGGCTAGTTATCACCCTACCGATAAAGACGTCGCCAAGCGATTTAGCGTTCCGTCACGATGTCGCGTAGAAACCAATGTCCTCATTGGTTTCTATTGGTGTGGGTTTAACATACCCCTAACAGGTTAGCTCGCTACCATCCTATCATACATGCATCATCACTTACCACCAGGTGAGATAACCGTCAAGGGCTAACTTGTAGTGTATAAAAAAAAAAATTGAGGCGTGCTCTGTAACCGACTCTTTAGGTAATAATTAATACTTGATGATAGAAGATAGTGTAATCAAACTTGTATAGACTAATGATTTAAGACTCCGGTTTCGAATTCCATTACGCTTTAAAGTCACTTGATTTACCGGTGAATGAAAACGTCGTGAGGAAACCTTCACGCCTGAGAGTTCTCCGTAATGTTTAACAATCCGAAATCGTTTTTTAGAAATTTATACACATATATTTTTGTTTTCTCGATTTATTTCCTACGCCTAACAGTCCATCGCTCTTGCGTGCCGTTATAGAAAACGAAAGGCAGCAAAAACTCAAATTGAAACTGATAATTCATTCAGTTTGGCCGGATTTTGCTTTAATGGAAAATAAAATAATTAAAGCTATAAGGAAACAGTGCTTAAATATCATACATTAATTTATTTCACTATGTATGTGAATAAAGACATTTGTTGTTATACTCATGAAATTTTAAGTTTATAAAGATAAAATAGGAAGGAATATATAAATTTAATAAGAAGGAAGCATAGAGAATACGATGATGAGAATACGGTGGTGATGGCCCCTATCCAATAATACACCTTTAAACATTCGAAGTTATGTGCGTTTAAAATTTAGCTTAAGCAATTTTAAATTGAAAATCACTTGCTTTGACTGTGAAGGAAAAACATCGTGAGGACAGGTCTCCTCATGCTTGCGTGTTCCGCATAAAGTTCTCAAAGGTCTCTGAAACCTACCAAACCGCAACGGTACGGTGAAAACTTTATTCTGAGAGGTGACCCGCGTCATTTAGTGAAATGGTAATTGGTTGATGATGATAGATATTAAAATACGAAATTGAGTATAAAATCGAAGGCATTTTATACAACGAAAGTGTTTTAATATCTGTAATCTATAAATCGCATTTTGTGGATTCTGGGAAATAAAAACCTCCATTAGTTATCGAAGTGAGATAGGAATATATTAGTGAAAAATAGATTTCCTCTAATGCGGGATGTGCTTCAACTATTCAAATCATATAACGGCCAATATGTCTTATGGATTACAGTACAATTTTAAACCAAAGCATTTAAGTGTAACAACGTACTATTATAGAACACAGGTCTTCTAAAAAGGCATTATCGACCGATATACCGATAATTTATATATTATATTTCTAATGGTAAATTATTCAAAATGTGGGTAATGTAATTTTTTAAATTCCATGTAACAGAGGAGATATTCAGGAGCGCCCAAGATGAATACAGCGTTTCACCTGCGTTGAATACTCTAAACATTTTGATATAACATTTCGTACTTAGATAAGTTTTGAAAGAAATTTGCAGTAATCTATTCTTTTTGGTTTGCATTTAACGCTCTGGCGAGTAAAAGAGGCTTCACTATTAATCGAAGCGAAATACAAATTATTGTTAAACGGTATAATCTTAATTCAGATCACATAACAACCCATATGTGTACGTTCCTTCCGAAATCAATGTGTGCAAATTCAGTACCAAATTACAACCCCGCTAAATATTATGTAGCGTAGGTACTTTATATTTAGATAATTAATAATAGTACAGGTCTTTGTAATAAGGCATAGTTAGTTGAGCGAGTGGTGTGAAATATTTTTTATAACTTTGTATCTGTTACTAAGACGTTGTACATATTATTACCTACTCAATAAAGATTTGAAAAAAAGGCGGGAGACTTCGTATTCGACGAGTGTGGAGCTAATTTGGAAAGGGTTGGTGTTGGTTGTGCTGTGGACATTATAGTTTTGGTGTTGTTTGTATAGTGACTAGTTTTTGAATGGTTACCATGTATCGATTTGGGAGCCGCGTCCGCCGAGTGCGAAGTTTCCCGCCCTTTTTCCCGAACTTCAATAGGTACTCCATTGTTATAACCTTAACATTGGCTAATATGTGTAAAGCGATAAAAAGAAAAAAAAATTGGATTTAATTATAGTTTTCCATTCTTATAAACTCGACATCTGTGCCATAAAAAGAGAAAAAATAAAAAAATAAAGATTTGATTATACGAGAACTTTTATGTAGATATATACGAGTACGTCTAAGTGGGTACCTACATTTTCTTAGCACTAAACTTCAAGAGAGATGTCTTAGGTGTTGGGCGAACAGGTTTAATTGTAGTGCGGATTCGTTACAAAAACAATTCTTTTACCTTGACCTAGACGCTTGTGCCGCTGTGTTAAAGAACTTGAAGTATTTCAGAGATACGACCACTAATAACCACATGAGTGACTTATGAAATTCAGTAACAAGCCTCACAAACTGTTCAGGTGCACTGGGAAATTTATCTCACCCCTTATCTTAGGCGTTCCTAATATTTATTACTTAGACTATCAGAGGAAGCCTGCGGCCAACTATTGGCAAGACCGATAATTAGGTTGAAAATTGTCTACCATGTTTAGTGATCAGCGAGTTTCGAGTAAGGGTCGCGATAACCTGATTACAATTCCCTGGTCTAAGAAAAATTTAAAGGTACCTATTAAGTTCTTCTTTTAAGATATGTTCTTTAGGATATTTGCACAAAATGCCTAGAAGAACACGCTAAGCTATGGGTAAAACAACAATACGCCTTAGTGAGTCCTGGTGGGCCAATTCTCTAATTTCCTCTCTCCTAATAAATTGGAGGGTTGTACCCGGCAGTGGAAAAAATAAATCTGTGTTGAAAATAAGTCTCAGCAGGTGCATTGTCCTAAAGGAGAATGACGAACACAGTATGGAGCTTGGGCCACTTACAAATATTTTTGTGTCTCGATAAGTGATAGCGTAAAAAAAAAACTTGATAATTCTATTTTCATTCACCAAATTTTTTTGTTTGGAATCCCAGATTTATTTATCCAAGATACACATTATCAAAGTTACAATACTTAATACTAATAAATCAAACTAAAGTACCTAATCAAGAGTACTTAAATCATGTAGAGATTGTAATTAGACCTAGAATTTGTTTGAAATAAACTTTTTTCACCTTGACCTATTTGTGGGTAGCAAATCCCCAAGGCTGTAACCGACGGCAGCGTTGAGGCCCTGAGGGAGAAATAACGTATCTATTTGTGGACATGTACTATAAATCCTTATTATTTCTAACGAGCAGATATGGCATCCATATCAGTTATAAGTTATGGATTTTGAGACATGATTTAACGTGTACTTAAGTATAAAGTTACACTTCTAAAATAATTGAAACTAATGACGTCGGACATTATGTTTAGTATCAAAAGAAGGTTAATCTTCTTGGTGTTGGTTCAATCATAATCATCATTCTTAACCCAATACCGGCCCAAAAGACGAGAGTGTGATTTGGCTTTAGAAGCAAAAACTTTTTGCCTTGTAAGTAGGTTGCTATTAATATATGCGAGAATATAGTTTTCTGTTTCGAACCCTCCTTAAAAGAAGAGATGTTAAGAGATGTTGCTGTGTACATCATACATTACCTTACGTTCATCTCTACGATACTAATCTATACAAATAAATAAAATTGGAGTGTCTGTTTGTAATATTGAAATAACCGTTTTTTACTACATGCATATGAATATGTATGCGGTACATACACCAAAATAATTTTTTTTACAATTTTTGTCTGTCTGTCTGTTTGTTCCGGCTAATCTCTGAAATGGCCAGACCGATTTGTACGGGACTTTTATTGGCAGGGAGCTGATGTAATAAGGAGTAACTTAAGCTCCTTTTATTTTAGAAAAAGTTCAGTACTGCGCGCAGCTCACGCGCATGCCACCGCCTGTGCCATCACGTCTCGGGCGCCTTCCACAACTTCTCCCACCAACGAATCAATATCCGATTTCACTCCTTCTTCTTTTTTTTTTTTAGAAAGGAGATACTTTATTGTTTATCCTGTAATTATTTCAAGTAATTCGGGTTATTAATCTATTGCTTCGTGATTGAAAGACAAACTAACACGCTAACTCAACGCAGACGAAGTCGCGGGCGTCAGCTAGTAGATAATAAACCTGTAACTGGACGGTTCCTGTCCATCAAATGTATTATTAGTAAACTTTTTTTACAATTTTTTTCATTCTGTCTGTATAAAATAGCTGAATTGTTATTAAAAAAGCGATCAAATCACTGAACGAATTTAAATGCAATTTAGTAGGTACCTATCGCTGATATTCTGAGTCAGGCTGTTTTGTTATTTTAGGTAGTCCCTAAAATAATATATAATAGTTTCTTGGGATAATGAATTTTTGGCAACGTACGCACTCGAAGAATACGAAGAATTGTCAAAATTTGAAAGATTTTGACAATATTTATAGGAAAGGTTGTTTAACAAAGAACTGGTTATTCGTCTATCACAGATAATTAACTACACTTACTAACAATGTAAGTTATCGTTATAGCAATAGTAGAACATCTTATTTATAGTTGTTCGTCTCGTATGTAAAAGGCTAACCATGTAAATATGAACATACGATAATATTACGCTGCTGACCTTTGAAAGTTTCGCATTAATCGGTGCATTACATTTTATACGCGCAACTAATCAAAGTTATTAATAAGTATAATAGAGATGCACGTAAGGTAAAATGAACGCTGCAAATTCACCTTGACATATTGAGACATGGTGCTAAGAATCGAGCTACACAAGTTTAAGAAGTAAACTGGAAATCTTGGAAAATGAAAGGAAATGACATGGAAATCAACATTCTATATTATATCTAACAGAACGGAAATCTTTAGCTCTCGAAACGTATACTTACTATATATCTGGTAGACCCTTTATATGAGATTAGCAGTTATGCGCGAGTGTTCCCGTGACCTAGCCACCAGACGCGACGGAGTTCTAGTAGGTATTCTGGACGCCATTCTGGCCGCCGGAGAGTCCAACATACCCCGCCGGAAGCGACGCAGTTATGCCTACATCGCTTCCGGAGGGGATGCGTAAACGCATTTCCGAGCGTAAAAAAAAGCTTTACAATCGTATGTTTTTAAGTATCGAAACTTTAAAATGAATTTTCTCTTCTTATGCATTTAATATTATAGTCATTCATTCATTTAATTAATATCGACTTATATTAATTTAAGGACATTCTTTAATACTGATTTATATCTCACAAACACTCCGCTGAGAGCTCTTAATGTAAAAATCTGACTGGACTTGGCGCAATGATGACAAAACGATAATATAATTATTAACCATTATAATATGCGGATCTCTAAAAACATGGCCGCGTTTATCATCTACCTAGCTGTAGACTAAACTATACACATAAAGATTGCGAATGATGAAAGTGGACGTATCCAAATATAAACTGAAACAATGGTTTTTTTGTAGGCAACTCGTCTCATCTTTTTTTGTTGAGAGATAGGTAACTTAAGACTTCTTTAGACCATTCAGTTTTTCCATTTACATATATCAGCTTTATCTCAAAATCTGTATTTTATTTTACTTGTATGAGTACTTTTTTTCAGAAATTCAATTCAGTCAATTTAATACGGTGCCAGAAGCCAGTTTATATTGCGCAGAATACACTAATCTAAATAAATTTGTAAATAAAATAAATAGGACAATTATAACCATGCGAATACACGATATACATGTAAATTCGATAAAGATTTCCGAATTTTCACAACTCTCATTTTTCAAAACAGAACAAAACCAGTAATTTATTAATCCTACCATTCGTTCAGTTATGTACTAGATACGCAGTCCCATAAGATTTCTAGCAGAAAGTTTCCGGTTGCAACCTTTATCTATATTAAGTCTTGGCGATAATTAATACATTTATAGATGCCTGTAAGGAGGGCCAGCCCTTTTTTAATGCTGGGAAATGCGTTTACGCATCCCCGTCGCAAGCGGCGCAGGCAGAACTGCGTGGGTTTTGGTGGGGTATTTGGGATTCGCCGGCGTCCAGAGCGACCAGAACACCCACTAAAAACCAGAGATGTCAAAACACGTCGCCTGGTGGCTGGAACATAAAGGGCGCACTTGCCTAGCATGTGTTAAACTAGGCAGAAAGTTTCTTAGTTAACCCTCTGGAAACACGTTAACCATGAATGAGATTTCGACCCTTACTTGAATATTCGTTGTAGGGAATAAATGTGAACGACAGATGCCAAATATCTCTTCAAACCTCCAAAGTTGGTCCCATCGAAATATCTTCTCTGGTAGGTATACATTATATCATATTGATTTTCACCAGTTATGGTTGAGCTATATTAATTTAGCAAAACATATATATATAGTTATTTTATAGCGATTATGCCAGCCTCTTTTAGCAGAGTTGTTGGGCTATACCTAGGCTCCAATCCTAGTAGGTAGTTATATAGGATACGTAGGATGATGACCCCAACCATACTTACACACCTATTTACTTATTAAGTTTCACTTAGAATTTTCTCATATCAAATATCGAGCAGTCGCGAAAGAAACTCTATCCGCGGGAAAAGTGCCAGATGAGACGTAACGCGGGAATGCTACGTCATCTCAAGGGTCCGCACGCAAGTTTTGCTTAAAGTCAGCTTTATACTGAGAGCTGTAGAGGAGAAATTGCGGTACATGATAATTCTCCGTATTTCTCCGTTAAAGAAATAAACCTTATTCCTTGGAATTAGAAGTAGTTTTAGATGCATTGTTTTGAGAGAAAGCACTTTACGGTCGTGCGGCGGCTTGGATGACGCAGATGTTGTCATGCTCATGGTTAACACTCAACAGCAGTCATGTATGTCTACGCGGCCCTGCTGACAGTCGAGTTTCGTACGTTCGCTGACTAGGACCTTTACGCGCTCTCCGTTTTCCTGTTCATACAACTTACGATACTTACGCGATCGCATTCCTTTTACATGTTAATAAAATAGGTGTAAACTTTAAATGACCGCAGCAAGTTTTTAATTGTTGCATACCAGTCAGGAGCCAAGAAGTTCACGGTGAGTTTTATCTTTGATAGACTGAATATATTTAAGTAATTTTCTAGGTATGTAATTATTTTAAGAATGTGGATTTAGTTAAATCTTTGTGAACGAGACGGTTTCGAGCTAGATTGGTGTTTTGATAATTAATAGCAGTTTTAGTTGAATATTCACACTTATAATATGGCCTAAGGTCATCAATAATGCTTGGGAATTTTCATTTGCGCCATCGGGCTTTAAACCTACCCTTGGTTAGTCTGCACCGTATATTTTGTAACATTCCACATACCTGTCTGTACATTTGTCGATACATTATAACTAAATGCCTAATATAATTTCTCACATATATTTTCGTTGATAAATAAATATATTGAATTTAATCTACATGCATTAACTAATATTTATTATATATGTAGTGAAAGTAATATAGATTGATTGATTAATACCTACAGAGTTCGTTTGCATTTATATTACCATTAAGTGCAATAAAAAAATATAATTTATGAATGTATGAATGAAAAGGTATTCTTCCAAATGAAAAGGTTTCTCGATTAGGTTGTTAATTTTGTAATATTTTAAGTACATAATGAAACTTACTAACTACCTATGTATTCACGAAGAAAATTAATAATTTATCTTACGAATAAAATAAATATTCTTCTGCTCAACCTATTAATGTCCCGCTGCGAAAAACTGGACTTATTGTAATTGAACGGGGCTTTAACCCTCTCTTAACCGTTGCAAGGGTTGACATGTTGGTAAAACTGGTGTAATCTCCGAAGCACTGGATGCCGGAAAACCACAGTACCTTACCCCGTACCTTACAATCAGACCAACAATGAGGTGGTTTTAAATTAAAGAACGTCTTAAATTCACGTGAGTGAATATGTAACCTGTTATCTATTTGTTTATTTTTATGATTTCATCAAAATTGCAAATAAAAACTCAGGTTTGTTATAAAGAATTTATTTAAGTGAATAAATAGCTTAATTATTATGTATTAACCGACGTTTTTAAAATACTGAACAATGGAAATGCACGATAGGTTCAAAAAAATAAAGGGTAAGAACCAATTTGTTTTTTTACGTTTAAGAAAACAGTTGTATGAAAGTGGTAAAAAATAACGTACCGTTATAAATAAAAATGCTGATGTCCTTCGAATTTGTTTTTATATTTTTAAATAATAAATGAAGTTACTAAGGCAGCTACTCTAGGAATCTAATTGTATCTAAACGCATTGGGAACCTGTTTTGTTTATATAAACGTTAATAACGACGTAAGGAAAAATAATAAATTTATAATAAACGTAAAACTGGAAAACCCCAAATACCAATAGAGGCCGGTACCGACCTACGAATAAGACACAATATTATAGTTTGTCTTTGTATACCTATATCATAAAATAAACTGAATATTTTTGTAGCTACCTATATTAAAATCTAAACTTTCACTGAACGTTAAGTGTGCTTGATAGTCACGAAGCGGAATATGAAACGCATTTTTGTAGACATTACTCTCTTTTTAATACAAAGATACCTATCAATCATCGGAAAAAATTAAAGGGTTTGAAATTGGCTCGGGCCATGCCAATAGGTACTTTTATAATTAGTATAGTAGGTAATTCTATAGTAGGGTAGGTACATTATCTCTTTGTTCCTAACTCCGGAATTACGAAATTTGGGTCCCTGGCGTGCCTGAGAGAGCACTTTAACTTTCGGCCCGGATTTATATTACGTATCCAGTGTATCATCTTCATCATCATGGCATTGCCGGCTCACTACAGAGCACGGGTCTTCACTAAGTATGAGAAGGGGTTGGCCATAATCCACCACTCTGGCCATGTGAGAATTTGCAGAATTCACATGCCTTTGAAAACATTACGGAGATCTCTTAGGCATGCAGGTTTCCTCGCTATGTTTTCCTTCAACCGGTATGGTATGGTCGTCAGAATCATTATGCTCGTCCTCAGTTCCCGTAATGAGTAATGTCCCAATGCTGAGTTTGCCTATTTATTGGGAGGCTTCGGCTTTGGCTAGTTACCACCCTACCGACAGACACGTGTCGCCAAGCGATTTAGCGTTCAGGCACGATGTCGGGTAGAAACCAATTAAGAGTGTGGGTTTAGCATACCCCTAAAAGGTTAGCCCGCTGCCATCCTAGACTGCATCATAACTTGCCACCAGGTGAGATAGCCGTCAAGGGCTAACTTGTAGTGTATAAAAAAAAAGTATAAGTGGTTATCTTTGTTATGTAACACTGTTATAAATAGAAGTATAAAGAATAGTTTCTTTTGAATACGGAAATACGTAAGAGGTGTCAGCTATATTGTCAGAATGTTTTTGTGTTTTAAAATCCCGTGGGAATCGTTGTTTTATTTGTATAAAAAGTATTCAATCTTCGCCACCTGGTTAAGAGACTCACATCGCAAAGAACGGTTTAGCTGTAAGTACATAATATGTCTTTGTCGATAGGATGGTAACTAGCCACGGCCGAAGCCTCCCAAACCTCGAACCGGGGATCGAACCCAGGCTCCAACTTTATAATGCGACAGCGCCCGCACTGCGCCACGGAGGTCGTCAAATACTTTAACATGTAAACTATTTATATGTTAGAACTTAATGCTTTCATCATCATCGTGCTCAACCCATTACCGGCTCACTACAGAGCACGGGTCTCCTCTCAATATGTGAAGGAATTGGCCATAGTCCACCACGCTGGCCATGTGCGGATTGGCAGACTTCACACGCCTTTGAGAACATTATGGAGAACTTCTCAGGCGTGCAGGTTTCCTCACGATGTTTTCCTTCACCGTTTAAGCAAGTGATATATTTATTTTTTTTAAACGCACATAACTCCGAATAGTTAGAGATGCGTGCCCGAATTTCGAACAGCCGACCTCTGATTAGGAGGCTGACGCCCTAACCACTAGGCTATCACCGCTTAATGCTTTAAGCATAACAAATTTACTGTTATCAACACGCACGTGGTTCTTGGTTTTCGTTTTGTATGGTACGTAATTGCTATTTCCTAGGAACTTTAATTTAATTATGAATACATTAAATATAATTAGTATGCAACTACGTAGGATGTTGTAGAGTACAGTTGGTATTTGATACAGACTTGCAGGAAATGTTGACCTAATTAAATTTTAATTAAATAATAATAATTAAAGTTTTTCAAATTTAAAATTGAAAACCGTTGTCACAAGATATTTGACTACATAGGTTTGTTTAAAAAAAAAACATATTCCTGCTTTAACTTCAATAAAAAAAAATGCAGCGTTTTTTTGCCGTTTTTACGTAGACGAAACTCGAAATAACAACCTTAGCTACTTGAATTTGGGATAGGAATTTACACGAACTGTCTTCAACTTTAAAGCATACGTAAAAAATATATTATGAAATGTATTAGGTATTCTGCTAGTCCATTTCTATATTAATTCTTAAGCAATTTTTTATAAGTGATTTGTAACGTTCCTGTAGTAGTGCCGAAAAAAACTTAATATAACAGATATTTATTAACAACTAAATAGTTTCAATATACGATATGTAGTATTTGAATCGTAAGTTTTCGGATTTTCGATAATGAAAGTTCATGATGCGTCACAACAAGGTTAACGTGTCAATGCCAAACAACGGAAAGAAAGTTAAAACTGCGACAGCCCGCTATAATGAATTCACCAGCGAAAATGCACTTTGTGCTACATTCACTGATATTACGTAGATAAAGAACGACTCTATTTAATACCCAACTAAGACCAGTAGAAATACTACTGGTAGGTTGCCACCTTTAATAATTGCAATAGCCTACCTACCTTTAATAATTGCAAAATTTATGACGTCAATTCGCTTGATTGCTAGTAGATATACTTACCCAATCTACCTATACTTAACTTGTTGTACCAAAGTATGTACATAATTAGAATACCTATAATGCGAAATAATGTTATCTAACAAAAATTTAGGCCCGTATTAATAAGTACCTAGTAAGACATCGTGCCAGGAAGTTACTCAAGATCGCGACGGTTGTAAGAACATTTTGATCGTTGTTTAAGGATCTGATCTTAGCTCGGTGTCGGTTTATTAAAACAGATCAGGAAAAAAAGCTTTTCCTAAGTTTTCTCAATATATCAGGGTTGTGATTTAATTAATCTAATTTATTTATTTTTTCAAATTGGGATCTATATGGAGGTTTTGTTAGTGTGTATTAAGAATTTTAAGCAGATCAAGATTAGTAGAAACGAATCCATGAAACCCATAAATCCTGATATTCATCGAAAAAAAATTACGAAGGAAACAACAATAAAATCGGGAAAAAATTTACACGTGCTTATATATATAGGTGTAAATCTATTTTAGTTATTTGGTTATTCTTTAGAATTATAATTTATTCTTTGTTAGCATCAAGGTATGGTAAAATACTGCTATATGCGGTAGTAGTAAGCCCTAGGAACCACTTTCTCACTGTCAATTTTTCCGCGCCGAAGTTTCACTTGTAAACAAACACGCTCTGGAAATTCATAATCACAAGGTAGTGACAGTGAACCGTAATAATTTCGATGTAGAGGCTGATGCACCGCGACCGCCTGCGCCATACCCACCGCTTATGGATAGTCCGGTGACCCACTGACCTTCAATAGCAGACCGGTTCGGTATCCCTACGGCTGTCTAACGAACCATCACGCTGTTAAAAAGAAAGCCTCAAGTCTATGATGATCGTGGGAAACAAAGAAGTTATTATAAACATTAATTGTTTTAACACTGCCCCCAAACAAAAAGTGTAGTTCTTTAAGAGTTGGAGTATTGATTTGAATTTACTCCACCATAATACTTACTACAAGCCTGAAAATGATTCAGATGAATATCGTTAGAATCTTTACATAAGTATCATCCCAAGCAGGGATATTGAAATGAAAGCGGCCATATTGTTTTTTTTCAAAATACAATATGGCCGTCTTGAGCCATTTTCAAACTCGATAATTCTTGCAGTGCTCGTCAGCGGGTTTTAATTTTTTTTTAATACGTTTTTTTTATAATAAAAGGTAATTATTATTTGTTGTAAAAATAACATATTATTTAAATTACAAAGCGCTCTTTCACAATATGTTGAGCAGCCTGCCTATAAGATAAATTATGGATAAATAAAGCTATTTCATAGATTTTTTTTTGTTTTGAAAATTTGTTTGTTGCGACTCTACCGCAACTCAGGTTCGGAAAGCAGATTCAACAGAGAAATAGCAAACAAGAATTGATGAGGCAAAAACTTTTTCTTCATCATCATTTTTCCTTTCAACTATCTATCTTGTAAGAGATGGGCTATTTCCAAGCAACCTTGTCATTAAGATATTAATCAATTGCAAAGTAACCTCGCTGTTGGTACGAGGTCGATATTTTGTAAAAAAGGTTCTTTGCATTTATGCTTGTACCTAAGTTTGGTAGCCAGAGTGCTAATTCATAACATTTTACACCTACCCATTTTAGTACCTAGTAAAGAAGGTACTTTAGTTGCGTAAATACCATAAAAAATGTTTGGCCCACCTCTGGAACCCAAGTCCCTTATCTGCAGTCAAGCTCCTCTATCAAGTTCCTGTTCTTTACGTGGCCGAAATACTTCGACAGTAAACCGGCCGATTTACGCAATCGGGTTATCAATTGGGATATACCCATATCAAACTAAATAGTAATGGCTTTCTCATATTTTAGATGGACCGGAACAGAAAGAATTCTTTTCGAAAAGGGTTCCTTTTTCTCGCCGTTCTTGGATTAACATATGGACAATTTGCAACTGGTGCAAGCTTTCCAACAGGTTAGTAGGAACAAATTTAAGTTTTTATTTTCTTTTCATATTTAACTTAGGTACATGTGAAAAGAATATTCATTGGTAATGAATGAAGCAAGCAAGCTTCCGCTTTATTTCAATTGTATAACATTTCCTCACGCATAACATCGCAGAGTCGGTTCCGAATATCGAAACCTTCTAGTAAATACGCTAGGACCTAGCCTAATATCTGCCCCTAGGATGTCTTCAATTCTGAACTACTGGTTTTATTTCTATGGTAGGCATTATCTATGCTGTGCCGTTAATTAATATGCAATATAAATAAGTCACGGATATACTGATGGATCGTATGTTTGTTCTTAATGCAGTGACTAAAAAAACGTTACGTGTGTACCGATGTTGATATACCATGCCGTGCCTGGAGAAACAAAACTGAAATTTTCCTTACATTTTGTATAAAGTAATAGATATTAAACCGTGCATGATCCGTGCTCGAGAACCCGTGCGACACTTTGCTATTATACGCTTGTTGCACCATTCCTCTACGTCTCGTCATATACACTCACTTTGCGCTAAGTCCGGATATTGAAAGACCGCGATCAACCCGGTTAAGACTCGGTATACTTAATATTTATGATTTTGAAGTACATACCTGCAGTACCCTCCCTGGCCCAGATACATCTGGAATATAATCTTCATTTACTCTGACTTTAGTGTTTTATTCGAAAATGACTCTTTTTTTTTTATCCTCTACAAGTTAGCCCTTGACGGTAATCTCACCTTATGGTAAGGGATGATGCAGTCTAAGATGGTAGCGGGCTAACCTGTTGTATGGTACGGTAAACCCATACTCCTAATTGGTTTCTACGCGACATCGTGCCGGAACGCTAAATCGCTTTGCGATACGTGTTTGTCGGTAGGGTGGTAACTAGCCACGGCCTCTCACCAGACCAGACTCGAGCCGGGAATCGAACCCAGGACCTCCAAATTTATGATGCGACAACGCGCGCTGCGCCACGGATGTCGTCAGAAAACTACTAACTCTAAACGATACTATAATGAACGTACGAATCTCATACCTATATCTTAGGCTTAAGATAAACTATGCTGACGTTTTTATCCGGCCCACGTCTAATCGTGAATGTTTTCACAGATGACGATGTGTCAACCGTCACAGGCGAAGTGGAGCCACGTGAAAATGGCCCGGAATTGGAATTCAAATACCACGATCATGATGAGATGACGAGATACCTCCGAGCAGTTTCTGCCAGATACCCAGCGCTCACTGCTTTGTATTCCATTGGCAAGTCTGTACAAGGTAATTATCAAAAGTGCTTATCGGCAGAATCTTGTAAGAGATGAGCCGGCAAGATAGATTGTTGAACGTTCAATTGTTAACATTGGTAAAGAGCAATTCTTAGTTACGTGTGTTCTTCTCGCCTCTCGGTAGTCTGTCCAGATAGTCACTACGAATAGATTAACTTGACATTTCAAAAGTGCTTACAAAGTAAGCCAACTTGAATTTAATCTACGTGAGTTTTCAAAACAATTAATTTTAGAGTTGAAATTTACTTTGACATTATATTATTACTTATATTATTTTTCAAACTAGTTAACGAGAAACTGTTAAAGAGCAAAGATTATAGAAGGTATATCAAATGGAATATCATAATATGCTATATGTATAGCATATGCATATACGCATGTGGATCTTCCAATTGGATAAACAGAGGTTTTGCACAAGCTGTATACTTAATTGTCTATCTACTTAGTAAAAAGTAATTCAAATGGACTATTAAAAATGTTCGGGTAGGTCTAGATTGACTAGATAAGAAAGTCTAAATTTTGATTTTACTAACAATGATCATACAAAACTATTTAAGGGCAAACCAAACCTACTGGTAGAATATTCATGTAACGTTTCTAATTAGAAGCTAGCAACCAAAGCCGGTAGGACTACGTAACCTCGGAAGTACTTATAAAGAGGCACCCGAAGACGTAAGTTATAACTAAGACTGCAAAATGGTATCAAATTAATTCACTCAGTAAATGGCTAGGCAGGTAGATACTTATAACTCAAAGATTAATAAAAATATGAAATGAAAATACATTTTATTGTACACAACACAAAAGAAGAAATTAAAGACTAATAAAACACAAAGAAAAGAAGGTTCAATAGGCGGCCTTATCGCTAAAGAACGATCTCTGCCACAGATCTCTGCAACCTACAGACCAGGATATAATATATTATATATGTAATATATAAATTTAATAAGATTAAGATATTTTATAAGCGAATTTATTTCTTTGAATTTAAATCATTAGTATGTCTGTATCGAGTCTAAAAAAATCCGAACAAGAATTTATGTCTATTATTTAAGATCGACACACTATAGCCTTTTCTATGGTAGGTAATCCAATTTGAAATTAGTCTAAAATCCAAAATTATTTCCGAAGATACCAGCGTTATGTACTTAAAATAGCTTGTTTAATGTAGTAACTAATAAGTAATTATCTTAAGTAATACCTACTGTTAAAGTAATGGAATATGTTTTAGTACGTTTTTCCTCAAATTAACGCGTTATTAATTCATTAACATGGCTATTGCGTGTATAATCAAAATTTATTACGAAAGACTAGATAATGCGATACAATTCATTATGGTCATCCTTCGAAAGCTATCAGCTGTTATCCTACGGTCAACGCCCTCGCAGCGGCGAGCCTAATTTATAAAATCAATTATAAGGATGACTGTAAGACTCATAAGAATAATAATATAATAAGTATATTAGGCTGTGATAGTCCAGTGGTTAGGACGTCCCCTTCATAATTAGATGTCGGGAATTCTAACCCGGGCACGCACCTATAACTTTCGGAGTTAAGTGCGTTTTTAAGCAATTAAAATATCACTTGCTTCAACGGTGCAGGAAAACATCGTGAGGAAATCTGCACGCCTGAGAGTTCTCCGTAATGTTCTCAAAGGCGTGGGAAGTCTGCCAATCCGCACATGCCAGTCAGCGTGGTGGACTGTGCCAAACCCTTCTCATATTGAGAGGAGATCCGTGCTCTGTAGTGAGCCGGCAATGTGTTGAACATGATAATGATGAAAAACTACTAATATACATTAGTAGTTTTTTTTATCCACTACAAGTTAGCCCATGACGTCAATCTCTCCTGGTGTAAGTAATGATGCGGTCTAAGATGGTAGCGGGCTAACTTGTTAAGGGTATGGTAGACTCATTCTCCTATAATTGGTTTTAAGCGACATCGTGCTGGAACCCTAATTGCTGGGTGAGTTGAGTAGGATACTCTGAACTGATCTCCCTGGGGATCTCCGTGAACTCATCTGTTCATCAGGATCCCCTTTAAACAAAAGTAAATTTATAAAGATGCTATCACATTGAGTTCGATTTATACTTATTAAAAACCATGAACCTTGTCAAGTTTTCTTGGTGACAAGACTTTTGTCGGTAGGGTGGTAACTAGCCACGGCCGAATCCTCCCACCAGACCAGACTAGAGCTGGGAATCAAACCCAGGACCTCCAATATTATAATGCGAAAGCGTGCACACTGCGTCAAAAATTTAAAAAGTAGTATTATTCTATAGATTTGTAATCATATTAAACCACAGGTCGTGACTTATGGGTGATGGTAGTATCCGCATCTCCGTACGAGCATATGATCGGCAAGCCGGACGTCAAATACGTAGCCAACATTCACGGCAACGAAGCTGTCGGCCGCGAGCTGTTATTACATCTGATACAGGTAAGGAGGTTCACCCGAACAGTCCCCAATATTCCACTCTGCGCTTTCATATTAGTGTCACAGCGCCACGCTTACTAAATCCTATACAGTAACATTACTACCCGCGATTCCGCGCTTCGCTTTCATTGTCGTCTTACTACGTCACGCACGCATCTCCTTCATTCCCACACTGCCGGTGCTTAAGGATTTCTCTGGAAAAAATCATTCGTGAGAGTCCACTGTCAAAGGTTACTTTTACAGAGAATTTCCAAAGTCTACGCTACATCTATGACAAAACACAATACACTATGGCAGAAATTCTCATATAGCTTGTAAAAAATAGAAGAACTGTTTACGTGAACAATATACAAATTAGCCGGCTTGTACCTAGATGAAAAATATTACCCACACTAGATAACAAATTTTGATTGTGACCATTTCACTAAAACAAAAAGAAAAATTGCTGTGTTCAGCACTACGAACCTGCAAACAAATCCTCAATTAACCACCACCAAATACACTCCGAGATATTCTACGTATTCGATCTCGTGAAGGTTAACTTCAATTTGTAGATATAACATCGAAAAAAGCAGTCAATTACACAACAGACCAGTAGAAAATCTCGCACTAGGCTGATATTGATATATTGATGATACTCCTTTTATGCTGACTTAATAATCAGCTCAAAGTACAAACAACTGCATCATAGAATTATGCAAAAGTAACGCCTAAAAAGCTTTTATACAATGTTAAAAACGCAATTTCATTTAAAAGCCAGCCTACTACGTCTACTATGGTGAGAAAATTATGAGAACGCCATTTTCGTGATACTGAAAACTCTTGCTTCTCTATATCATAAGTTGCTATATAAGTTGCTGATATTACAATTGTTTTACATAAAACTTAAACTTAGATTAACCTAAAACTAAAAATCTTAAAAAATAAAAAAATAAAAAACATCATAACTAAAATATATTATTAAAAGGAGTCCCTTTAGGCAAGGTTCCGAAGATACTGGCAGCGTTCCCCCTTTGAATTGCTAGGCTAATTCGTTGTCCGAGGTAGCTGGCAGCTCTTCGGTCCCCTGTGATGTCGACTAACCTTTTTGCTATTTCCTTAAAAAGCCTTAGTGCGCTAGGACCCCACGGACCAAGGGTCTCGACACCGAATGGGACAAAATCATATTCGGAGCCTAGACCCCTGTATTTGCATGCTTTAGCTTTTTCAGCCGCTTCACAAGCCGCACCTACTCTATTGTTGGTTCCATGCAGATGGGAAGGGGCCAGCGTGTCTGTACAGGTTGCATCCCATACCAGCACCCGGCCCATCTTCCATGGAATCAAACTCATACCGTCCGGTCTCTTGCCATCGTCTCTTGCAATACCAGTCGGCTCAAGTAGACTTGGCACGTTGACGGTGGCAAGGGACCGGCGTATGATATCGTTAAGTGCAGCATGTCTCGAGAAACGGCCTGCACTTTTTTGGCATGACAGTCCGTGATGCCCTAGCTTGTCGACATCACTGCCACAGGGACATTTATGAGGAGCGCAGACCGGAACCCCAAGCCGTAAACAGGTTGCGATTCGGAGCGTGTCAGGCTCGAGAAAAGTTCCTGTATTTGACGATGGGTACGCGTGAAGCCAGTAGCCAGCCTCATGTGCACCCACGGCCAAAAGCCTAGCACGCGCCGAACCTGTACAACAGCTCAAAAGGTTGTCATAAATAAATTTGGAGTTAATGTCGTCCCAGCTCCTTTGTGAATTTGGAGAAACTGGAAAATTTTGACCTGGGCATGCAATTAAGAAAGCTTTTCTAGCTTCTTCCAAGCCAGCAATCTCAAAGTTTGAAGGGGATGCCCTTAAAATTGTTAAATTGTTTTATAAAAATATGTTAACTTAATTTCGTTGATTCTTAACTATAATACACTAACAAAAAGCTTCCAATAAATGCGTTCAATGTAGTCACATATAGAAGGTATGTCTTTAATCGCATGATCGCATCTAACTTTTCAATGTTGCCACTTTCTATTTCAGTACTTGGTGACTGCGTATGACACGGACTCTTACATAAAATGGTTGTTAGACAATACGAGGATCCACTTGATGCCTTCAATGAACCCGGACGGCTTCCTTATCTCCCGCGAAGGACAGTGTGATACAATCCATGGCAGGTAAGCACATAAATTATATATTACTAGCGGACAGGGAAGACGAAACCCTGACAATAAAAAAATCAACGATTTTGCTTAATTTACTGTGTGTATTGAACCCTTTCATTAAAATCGCTCAAGCCGTTTAAGCGGACTTCAGAGACATACATAGAAGAATTATACAAAATATATTAGGTAAATTGAGTTTACCACGAGTCCACTACCATTATAATGGATTAATTCCACAAATATAATTCGTGATGGTTTTTCAAACAAACTTTCACCTCCTATTTTAAGTGGAATTATTTCTTAGTTAAAACAAATATCTGGACACAAACAATTCGTCTTTTTTCACTTTATCACTCGTACAAATCAAAGATTTCAGATGGAATAACGTCGGATTTTAGAACAATCTTTTACTTAACCCCTTGTGGTCGAGTCTCATAACATCTTGATTATATTATGTAATCATATTTATTAGAAATTTAAACCCATAACTAACTAAAAAAAAATGTTCCTAGTTGAAATGACAAAGCCATTTATAGTTCTTGATTACCTATTATTTCTGACAAGGCATCATTTTATTTCGCGACATAAGGGAGACGATAGTGCATACTCGTAAGTGTACCTAGACCTTCCTCATTATGGTACACTAAATTCTGCTAGAAAAACTTACAGTACCTACGTCTGTAGTCTGTACATACATCTGTGTCAAGACCTTTTTCTCCATTTTGAATATTATTGTATAATTTACTTGTTCAAGAAAATTTTAATTTCTAATCATCGCAAAAAAAGGTAGGTACACAAATTTAATTGATACTTTCATACTAAAAGCTCACTCATTGAGCTATCTCTTTATTTTTTTGATCTTTCTTGTGATATGAGATTCCTGATAAAGCTTGCGGCTAATTAATTTAAAATAGCTTTGTATTGATCATCATCATCATCATCATCATCATTATCAACCCATTACCGGCTCACTACAGAGCACGGGTCTCCTCTCAATATGAGAAGGGTTTGGCCATAGTCCACCACGCTGGCCATGTGCGGATTGGCAGACTTCACACGCCTTTGAGAACATTATGGAGGACTCTCAGGCGTGCAGTTTTCCTCACGATGTTTTCCTTCACCGTTGAAGCAAGTGATACTTTAAATTAAAAAAAAAATTGTATTGATCGTAGTAACCAAAGATTAATGTTTTCTATTTTACTACCTGTTCGACTACAGTAAAATAGGAACCATTAATGTTAATAATGGTAAAGTTGCGAAATACGTTTATTGTCACATATTATAATGGTAGGTACCCTGCCTAATGATTGTCGGAACAAATAGCGACAAGTGACACAGATCGACCTGAATACAATGGGTAACTGAAATTATCTTTTGTTTCGCAACAAAAAAATTGGTACATGCTTACAAAGCCATCTGTGCAAATAAGGCAATTATTGTATCAGGCTAGATTCTACAGATAGATTTTCGATAATTATTTTCGTGTAACAATCAGAAAGTGTAAAAGCAGAAAACAATGTAGAAAGGATTATTTAAATAGATTTTGTTTAGCCCACTTACTATTCAGCTAAAAAGTTCTGAGCTGAAATGCACCATGTCCGTCATCATCATGATCAACCTATCGCAGGCTCAATACAGAGCACCGGTCTCCTCTCAATATGAAAAGGGTTTGGCCATAGTCCACCACGCTGGTCATTTGCGTATTGGCAGACTTCACACGTCTTTTAGAACATTATGGAGAACTCTCAGCCATGCAGATTTCCTCACGATGTTTTCCTCGACCGTTGAAGCAAATTATATTTTAATTGTTTTAAATACGCACATAACTCCGAAAAGTTAGAGGTGCGTGCCCAGGATCGAACCCCCGATCGATGATTAGGAGGCGAACGTCCTAACCACTAGGCTATCACCGCTTCGTTCGTGTATTGTACACATAGAACTATTTATACAATCCACGGTGCTGGATTTAAATACGTAACTGTCAAACTAACTGTGATTAAGAGTTGAGATCATTATAAATTATCTAATAATCATATAATAATCAAGTATTAAAATAATGTACCTACATTATGCAAGATTGACTGCAATAAGTCATAAGAGCGTCAGCTATTTTCCAGTGACAATGCTGCAAATTCTTCCGTATATAAATCCAGTCTGAATGTTCTGTGGGGAACCTTATATAATGTAGTCTTATAGACCCAAGTTCTTAATGAAGTTCTCACCTTCATTTTACTCGATCATAAGATTCATTTATTCGTTCTACACAAGCGTCTGTCAGTCCAAACTTGTAGACTGAATAGGATCTCCGTGGCGCAGCGCGTGCGCTGTCGCATTATAGGTCCTGGGGTATTAGGAGGTCCTGGGTTCGATTCCCGCCTCGAGTCTGGTCTGGTGGGAGGCCTCAGCCGTGGCTAGTTACCACCCTACCGACAAAGACGTGTCGCCAAGCGATTTAGCGTTCCGGCAAGATGTCGCGTAGCAACCAATTAGGAGTATGGGTTTCCAAATTCACTTAACAAGTTAGCCCGCTACCATCGTAGACTGCATCATCACTTACCATCAGGTGAGTTTGCCGTCAAGGGCTAACTTGTGATGTATGAAAAAAAAAGTAGCTATATGTCAGAAGTGAGATACAACAGCTAATAAATTTGGATTAATTATAACACGTACCACATGTGTTTAAAAATATTTATTCATTGCTTTCATACTCAGGCACAACGCCCGGCGATACGACCTCAACCGTAACTTCCCGGACTTCTTCAAGGCGAACACAAAGCAACCCCAGCCAGAAACTGACGCAGTTAAGGAGTGGATCAGCAAGATCCAGTTCGTGGTGTCGGGATCGCTGCACGGCGGCGCCCTCGTCGCCTCTTACCCATTTGACAACACTCCAAGTGCCAGTAAATATACTAATCTATTACACTCTTGACGACCACCGTGGGGCAGCGCGTGTATTATAAGTAGGAGGCCCTGACTTCGATTCGCTCGAGTCTGACCTGATGGGAGGCTTTGGCCGTAGCTAGTTACCACCCTACCGACCAATACGTGTCGCCAAGCGATTAAGCGTTCCGGCACGATGTCGCGTAGAAACCAATTAATATACCTTTAACAGGTTAGCCCGCTACCTTCTTAAGAATGCATCATCACTAGGTGAGATTGCGGTCAACTTGTAGTGTATAAACTCCCTTCTACAAAATGGATTTTGGTAGAAACATATTAAACTGTATGTTCGTTTATTCTCTCTGTAGTTTTTATTGGAATGTCTCCTGTGTAACTGACAGGAAGGATTGCTTTACTATTCCCCCTAAATAGTGAATAACATATGGCAATATTTCTTTAAAACTGTTTCAAATCAAAAACCCTTGCTTTCTAAATTGACCTAATTTTCTGTTCCGCGTTTTTGTTATTCAATATATTAATAATACCTACTGTAGAACTTGAGTGCTGATCGCTCATTTAATCGACCTAAACAGTACTTGAGTCAGAAACTTTCAACTCGAAACTACGTTTATTGACGAATCGAGAAAGAATTCATCAAAAAACGTTTTGGAACTGTTTTATAGGATTTTAAGCTGTATATTTTTATTTCACGCTTATCAGGAATATGCCAGTCATCTGTATTGTGCTCGGGTGAAGTATAACATACTATAATATAATTATACTATATGACGAGTTAAGGGCGTCCGAGTTGTTTTTTGTTAACTTTCATTCATAGTAATTAAAACCACAACTTGCGGGATTACACTTTAATGCGACCGTAATTAAAAGGTCCGAACGGTCCGACGTCTCCGACATATATTTAATATTTCAAAAAAAGTTAGAGTTATGTGGTTACTACATTTAACAAATATTATAATTGCCTCGGTAACTACATTCTTAGAGCGACTGAAAGAGATAAAACGTCTCCTACAATTACCGACGAGGTGCAAAATCAAAATTCCTGATTTCACACCCTGTTGCCAGGTTTTATGCCGCTTACTAACAAAACATTTCCCCCACATATCCCCTCAATGCAGTATTCCAAAGCTACGCGCACACGCCGTCCATCGCGCCTGACGATGACGTGTTCCGGCATCTGGCGCTGGTCTACTCCAACAACCACGCCAAGATGTCCCGCGGCGTGTCCTGCAAGTCCGGCTCACAGCGGTTCGACAACGGCATCACTAACGGCGCAGCGTGGTACCCGCTCACAGGTACTCCTTCCTGACTTATTGTAAATCAGACAGCTTACGAATGTAGTTATCACCATCAAATCACTACTATGTAAATTATTGACGCGTCAAAAGTGCCTTTTAAAGGACTATTTGAATAAAGATTTTTTGAATTTGAATTTGAAAAGTACAAATCGCACTTAGTCTTCCTGAAATTTGCACCACTATATTATACCGCATACATTATTACCGTTTAATTTCTTAAAAAGTAGGTATGTCTAACGACTCGTTAGTTGTTGGCTAACTCAAACTGTGCGTACTATAAATAATTACGAATGAGTTATGACGTGAAATGAACCAATTCTTAATAAATTCACACGAAATAATAAATAAGAATATCAGATCAAACATCTCACTATACCGCGTACATTATCACCATAATTTCTAAAAAGCACATCACCCTAACAACTCGTTACTTGGTGGCTATCTTAAATTGCGCGTACTATAAATACAAAGTTATGACGTTATTGATTCTATAGAATTTAATCAGTTTACAACTATTGATATTATTATTAATATAATTGATGTTTAGATATGGTAGGTACCAAAGAACTGTGTAATGATGAATAAGAAATAAATATAAACTTGGTTACATAATAATAGGATTTTAATAACTAGATCTATAATCTAGGATTAAAGTAATCATACATCACATATTTTGTAGATATGATGGTGTAATTATTTATTTATCTATTCACAATTTATAGGCGGAATGCAAGACTACAACTACTTATGGCATGGATGTATGGAAATAACATTAGAGATTTCTTGTTGCAAATATCCACCGGCGCACGAACTTCCCAAATACTGGCAAGACAACAAACAGGTGAGAATTAACAAAATCAGCAAGTTATAGCAAAAGTTTAATTTAATCGGTTTAAAAACCCAAATATGATTCCAACAATAACTAAAGTAGAAGAAGAGTATGTAGCGATTCCGGAATTCCAATAACCTGAGCGGATTCCAATGACACCACACGCAATCCTAGGTCCAGCGTTACCAGAAATGGAGGATAGTTCATGATCTCCTAAACCGAGGTCGTCTTCGTGTTCATGAAATACAAGGGCACGACCCAGTATATTGTTTTGGCCACTAAATGTAATAAACTTATCTTCGAAATCAACTGTAGCAATACCCGACTGATTGTTTCCAATTCCAACAAACATTACATTTCCGAAATCACCAACATGACGCACGGCGTGTTCTCTACCGCCATGAAGTCTTCCATGGGGATCGAAATGTGGTCCTGTTGTGTCACACGTTGTCACATCTCCCAACTCATGGACATGGAAACCGTACAGTCCAGGATTCAACCCAGTCAATATTCCCTGAACGCGAATGCCATTTTCTGTCTCTATGAAATTTATACTACCGGTGACCGTTTGCGAGTTGAGTACTGCTATTGCCACTCTTGGATTAACGACTGCACCTTCCATTAATACCGCACCAAAATATAATATAACGACTAAGACGCAAGTTGAACGCAAAAACATCATTTCGTCTTTTTGTGTTTGACTCCCACGAATATGCGAAAACGTATAAGAACCTCATCGAGGGAAAATGTTTATATATACCATTCGATTAGATAGTGGTTATCTAGAGGAAATAGAAAAATATTTACACCAATTATTAGGTATGTATACCTAGATAAAAACGAAATAACGAACGAACGGTGGGTACGGTCCTCGCAAATTCATACTGTGAAAACACGGGTGAATCCACCAGGATCACCTGACCCGATCCTCCAGGAGATCCCCGTGAACTCATCTGTTCATCGGGATCCCCTTTAAATAAAAGTAAGTGAAAACAATATCACACTGGGATCACAATATCACCCGAAAACACGAGGTGTAAGAAGACTAACTAGAGACCATTCCGTTGAGTTATATTCAGGGCTTTGCTCAGGCAATGTAACGCAGGTTGGTTGACTGCAGTGCCATACGGAGTAAACCAACCTTAAAAGGTTAATCCAGGAAAACTATATGTATGGAACACGAAGTTTTTAACAAGATCTTTACTTTCTCTCTTGAGCCAAATATCTCGGAATATATTACACTCATAATAACGTGTTGTTGCAGTCGCTGATAAAGTATTTAGCCGAGGCGCATCGCGGAGCCCATGGATTCGTCATGGACGAGAACGGTAACCCGGTAGAGAGAGCGTCTGTCCGCGTTAAGGGCCGTGATGTCACCTACCATACAACGAAATACGGCGAATTTTGGCGCATTTTGCTACCAGGAACATATAGACTTGAGGTAAGATATCTTTCACGTAACGTAATAATTAAATCATACCGATATTTTCCCAACCAGTACCCAAAAGCGTTAGATAGCTGCAAAGGATTTTATGTAAAGATATGCTTTCATTTGTATTCCTCTTAAATAAGTACACATTATTATACATTATTTAAGCAGTTCCAGTACTAAAAAAAAGGAGCAGATTCGTTTAACCATCGTGTAATACGTTAAAATATTTTATACTAGTTAGATATTTAATGACTTGCTCATGCTAACAGGTTTCGGGAGAAGGTTATTTGCCGCAAGAAGTCGAGTTCTTCGTTGTAGACAGCCATCCCACATTGTTAAATGTTACATTGCATTCAGCTAAGGTGAGTTCATTACATTTTGGCATATACGTTTTGTACCAAATATTTTTGTTCTGCAATTATTAATGAGGGAAATTATGGTGGAGGACTATTAAATAGGCATAGTTATACTGTATGTATTTAATGTAAAAAGTATTTGAATGATCACGAATGCGGTTTGGCAAATGTAAATTGTAAAGTCCCTGTAAAAATGTGTAACCAGCCATAATTTATAGAGCTTTATCTTTATGTGTAATGGCATCACGCAAACACCTTTGCATACGGACGGGACCGCGAGCGATCAACTTAAATGTGAGAATATTTCATTAACTAGAATTCCATTTAAACATTATGTACCCTTTGTATATATTTAGTTTAGTACATTTAGTTGCACTTTAGGGGCACGTGCAAAATCGAGGCGACGCGCAAAAGCGAACAAAATTCATCACCACCACGGCTGCGCCACGGGAACTTAACCAGTCTATTGCTTTTCCAGAAGATTAAAAGACAATAATTTTTTATCATCTATACGATAAACTACAATGGAAACTTTTTTGTGTATTGTTAATCTTTTTAATATAAAGTACACATCTTCTAACGTGTAGGTATACTCATAGACACTAAATGTTCATACCCACCTTTACATTAAAGTTCACATTACACATTCTTTAATACTATGAATGAATAGTAAAACTTCCATATTATAATAAACAAATTTTAAATAATTTTATGTACGCATATGACTTCGAATTATACTACTTTTATCAATTAATTTTATTCAAACTATCTTATGATAATGAAAAATCAAATAATAATAATTATAGTTTAGAATTGCAAAACATAGATATACAGTATAAAAAAGTACTAAGTACTATTAAACATTCGAAAAGTGAGATTAGACTATTATATAGGTACTTTATTTTATTATATCATATAATATTGTTGCCTGATGCATGACATAGGTTTAAGAATGTATATAGAATTGTATAAAACATCAAAAATTGTATGCACATATTGCATTGTATTCAATAGTTACTAAGTATGCATATAGAGAAAATTATACGCTCGATCTTAAATTCTAATTCTTAATTAAAAATGCACCTATGTTTTTTTTGAAGTTTTTATGGCATTTCATCTAAAAATAATAATTGTCAAGAATATCAACTTAATTTAAAATGAACTTTTGGTGTAATGATAGCATGTATGGGAAGGATGTTGATAAATGCCTTGTATGATGTATCAATATACAAATTAAAGTCTATCTTTGAGACGTGACTTGATAATGCAGAGTTGAAGATTATGGAATCATCATTAAAAAAAATGCACGGCATATTGACAATTAAAACGCATAAACTATTAATTCCCATCTCTTTCCTCGGCTCCGGAACCCATGGCGGACAACTTCTACCGCGACAGATAAAACGTTTTGTACACAGATAAAAATTGGCTCGGTAAGTAGTAATCTACGAAAAAGTTTACATGCATGATATTATCTCCCGCTCATGTCGAGAAAGGTGGGAGACTTCGTATATGGCGGTCGCGGGTTTTCACGCTTTTCTTGAATTAATGTTTGTTGGCTAATTTTGAAAAGGACTGGTGTTGGTTGTTTCGTGGACAGTTTTGGTGTCGTTTGTGTAGTGGTAGTAGTTTTCTGAATGGCTAACAGGTATTAATTTGGGAAAGGTTTGAGGGAGCCGCGTCCATAGAGTGCGAAGTTTCCCGCCATGTCTCCCTTACTTTTTTTTGCTCGTTTTATGGCTTTACACTCCCTAACTTCTACATTGCTATAAACTTGACATTGGCTAATCTGTGCAAAGCCATAAAAAGAGAGAAAAAATAATAAACTTGTCATTGGCTAATCTGTGTAAAGCCAGAAAACGAAAAAAAAATAAAAAAAAACTACGAAAAAGTTTACATGTATGATACTATCTCCCATTGTGGTGTTTCTCCACTTAATCTTTAGGCTGAGATGTATTGAGCGTGCCCATGTGTCTTTTTCTTTTCTCGTTAGAACTTTGTACACCGCCATGTAAAGATAGGTGTCAAAATGCTGTGTACATCTTTTTGGTTGACATTTCGATGCGCTTCGACTCTGCTGTAGTATGTAAATGTAATGTTCGACGACTTCCGTATATTAGCTCGTGCACTGTCGCATTATAGAGTTGGAAGTCATGGGTTCGATTCCCGGCTGGAGTCTGGATTGATGGGAGGCTTAGACCGTTTATAGTTAGCGACAAAGACAGGCACGATGTCGCGTATGAAACCAAGTAGGAGTATGTATTAACCATACCCCTAACAGATTACCATCTTAGACTGCATCATGACTTACCATCAGGTAAGATTGCAGCTAACTAACTAAAATAGCTAGTGTATAAAAAAAATGTTTCGGGACTAATATCTCTTGATTAGAATTCCCGTTAATAAATTACAATTTCCGCATTTTTAAATCTAAAATTCCGCATTATTTGTTCCTTTCGGAGTTTATTACATATATTTCATTAATGAAAAAAAAACAACAATATAAAACCTATATAACTTAAGTTAATGTACCTACATGTGTTTTATTAACAAAACTACTATAGATAACTGTCCCTACTCTATACAGAGGTAAGTCATTTTGTCTAGTTATTACTGCATGCAACTGTAATATAATTTAGTACTTATAATGTGCAAAGGCATGCTTGTAGGTTTATTGTATTTTTTTTGGTCGCTTTACAAAATTGATGATGGGAAAGGTTTAGTTTTACGATGTTTAGTCTTAGGCCGAGATCTATAAAGTCGCTTAGTCGTACTGACTGAAGGAACAGTTGGAGCGAGACAAAGTTATCCATTGGCATATTTCTGTCTCATTCTAACACCTTCTTTGGCTGTAGCAAAAAGTGCGCTCTATACATCTCAGCCTAAGAATTTTTTTGGAGGTGTTTGTTTTAATTTGCTGTGTACGTAACGCTATTTTTTTAATTGTATACAAACGCAATGGATTAATTCAAATAAATAAATAAAAATATTGCTTTACTACAATGACACATAAAATCAAAGATACATAGTTATGCTACAATCGTTCGATAATGGCTTATCGCACAAGTGCCATTAAGTAAACATGTAAAATGTTTAATTCATAGATATCGTTAAATAATATCAGAGAAAAAATTTGGAATGCGCGGAAGTCACGATGTATATTTATTGTAACCTATTATGAAAATAATATAACTTAGCAATAATATGTACCTAATATTTTGAGCACCCATCATGCTAAAGGCTGAACTGATACGAAAAATCCGCAGTTCGAATAATATACTTAGATACCTTTTGGTACTTAATTGATCCATACTTATATGCTCTCCCCTTTGGTAAAATAACCCTCTTAACCCCCTTAAATAAACCTCTAAACCACATTGGAGGAACCTACAGATCTAAACAAGTAGTCACTCTCTTATAAAACAGGATGCCCTTATTTTGAGTTAATTGACAATGGGGTTTATAATGAATATAATATTAATGAAATACTATCCCCAAAATATTAAAATACTATCCCCAAATATTAAAATACTTAGATGTAATGAATCTTTGTGTAAATTTTATATTCAACCAACACTCAAAACAAAAAATACGAATAATCGAAATATCGTTTGCTATTAAAGTTTCTGATCCGAACCGCTAAGGGCATAACGTGCCGGGAGGGCGTTCCTCACCACGTCATAACTTGAGTACCTTCAAGGCAAGAGGAATTTTTAGTAATCACGTTTAACCCAAAACCTATTCATTGCTTTCCATCAAACATGACTATCGTCAAGCGCAAGCCTATAGAGATAGCGCAAGTTATAAAAAAAGAACATTACGATAAAAAGTCGCAAACATATTTTATTGCAGTGTTTCGCAGAATTGTGTATCTTTGGTTTGTGTATAAATGTTTTTTTTTGTTATATTGGACCTTCGAGCCTCAGCGCAACAAAGTCACTTATGCAAAAATAAATTTTTCAAAATTGCTGAACCATTCACTCTTAAAATTATAATATATATAGATGTTTGGGTGTAACGAAGTTGAGATCATTATCAAACCATTAACAGCATACTAACGGGTCTTCTTAAGTCATGATAATATATATATATACTCGTAGGTGTTTAGGTATGACGAAGATGAGATCATTATCAAACCATTAAAAGCCTACTAACGGGTCTTCTTTCGTTATGTTATCGTCAAAGCAAGTTATAATTTGATCAAAACTGCTGAAATTAAATGAACGAATCTAATGAGTTGATGAATTTAATTTATAAAGTTTTAATATTATATTAAGTTAGCCCCAACTTGTTTTTGCAAATTGACTTTGATGAACTGAGGAAGCGATTCTTTTTTTGAACGTGTTTGTTCATATGTTTGAATGTAACAGCGTATCGACGGCGGGCCATACTATCGGCCGGTGCAGTTGCCGCCGCGGCCGACGCCCGCGCCCGCCGGCCTCTTCTCCACGCTTACAAACTCCTTTAACAGTTTTGTCTCTAACTTACTGGGATAGTTAAACTGCGATCACGTTATAAATAAGAAAAAAATTAATTAAAGATAACCGATAAATAGGACTTGATCTTTTAGAAATGTTCGAGAATGTGAGTGGAACCTAACATCAGAATCGTTTTTAGGATTCTGTGGCACCCTTTTACTAAGCATCTGCTATTCGTCCGTCTGCCTGTCAGCGGATTGTATTTTTTAACCCTAAAAGGAGCGTGAAATGACCACACAGTATGTATTAAAGTACATGGGTGGGTACTCAATATGAGAATCGTGTTTTTGCGTGACCTTGATAATGGCAGTAAGCAGCCGGTTTTTTTTTGGCTCTAGGTGTAATTAGATCCAACAATTTTTTTTAAACCTCAGAGAAGCATCCATGAATTGGATTCCTTAGTTTTCTTAGCAATAAGTTTTGAAGCTCTTCGCTCTCTCGCGACACTTCTTTACGAAATTATAGATTAAATAGCATTACAAATCCTTTCAACTTATTAAAACACGCGATAAAAGGCGTTTCGTCAGCAATTATGAGTAGAAAGGAAGGCATAATTAGCTAATGAAAACAACCAAAGATCATCACAGAAGATCATGGTTTGTTTCCTATTGAATCGTTTTGTGCAAGACATTTGTAGTACCAATCACGCAATCAAGGTACCAGGTACAAGGTAGGTAAGTAGGACATAAAAAAAAACTAAGTTCCTTGCTTCTTTTTCTTTCTTTTTCAGTGAGACAGAGAATTTTAACATTAAAAATAAGTATTTCCGTAAAATTAAGCAAATAAATTAATTTTCCCAAGATATCAACACAATAAATGAACTAAGCACCATTATGTACCTACCGAATAGATATAAGTTCTAACTTGTCTGCATTTAATTATTATATTAGATGTGGTCAATAAAGTTATGCTGTTATTCTATTATTTTAAGTGGCGTTGATTTTTTCATCTTTCAAATCTTTTACGTATAATGAAGGCAAAGTATTAAGTAGATGATGAAAAATTGTAAATATCTCTATTTTATTTAGATGTAATATCTTAATTTATTGAATTAAACGTTATAATAAAAAGGGTAGTTTCTTTTTTATTACATTAAATTTACTATTTGCAGCAGTTGAGTTGTAAAAATAAAAATATGAAATATAGTTCAAAAGTCTTTATTAAAAAGATCAGTAAGTTATACATTTACATCCATGGAATATTAAATTAATTAGTATTACAGACATATATATCGGAAGATTGAACAATTGATGTACAAGAGAATTATTGTAATGAATTACTTTCCCATTTCAATTCCTGTATTTATTTATTTTTAATCTAACATTTACAAGTTTTATATTTTCTTAAATTTAAATGGTAGGGAATATTAAATTAATTAGTATTACAGACATATATATGTATCGAAAGATTGAACGATCGATGAACAAGAGAATTATTGAAATAAAATACTTTTCAAATTTCAATTCCTGTATTTAATTATTTTTTATCAAACGTTTTTTATTTTATTTATTTTATATAATAGTTTTATATTTTCTTAAATTTAAAGGGAATATTTAATTAATTAGTATTACAGACATATATATGTATCGAAAGATTGAACACTTTTCCCTTTACAATTCCTGTATTTAATATTTTTAATCCAACAATCTTACAAGTTTTATGTCTCCTTAAATTTAAATGTATTCTTTTCAAGTGTACAAGAACCACGCCAATAACTGACTTATTTTGTAAACTCAATTGGCAGTTCCCAAAGGAGTCATGTCATAAAATGACATATCATTTTCATTATGTAATGCCATCACAATTTTTCCACTCGAGATTTTAGGTGTGTTTACCATAAGTTGCAACATTGCAATATATTATTACCAGTTAGACAATGACTTTTACAGAATTATTCGTAACCTTTCTAAGACGAACGTAATACCTCGTTTATCTCACCTTTACACAGCTGGAAGACAGCGATCAGTGAAGCCAGTTCAATACGGTCGCTGCAGCCATTCGCCAGTCGCACCTCAGATTCCGCCATGTTGGTGACAAGCTTTATTAGCACATTCGGCGGGAATTTTACTGAAAAAATATATTTTTTTATGAAATCAATAATATATATATATATATATATATATATTATTATTATTTTTGTGCCAAATCTGTGATAATAAACACTTAAAAAAGAGACTTAGATAACACGACATAAATAATATTAATTCATTATTAAGAATGTGAAAGGAAAACCAAAAAAAATTAAGGTGGCTTTGTCGTAGGGTGGTAACTAGCCACGGCCGAAGCCTCCCACCAGACCAGACTATAGCCAGGAATCGAACCCAGAACCTCCAACTTTGTAATGCGACAGCGCGCGCTGCGTATCGGAGGTCGTCAAAAGATAAAGTTAGTGAATCGTAAGCTTTTACATATGAATAAATAAATAACATGTTTCCATCTATTTTTCTATGACTACGTGAATGACTGAATGTAATTAAAAAATTCGATAAATATTAATGTTACTAAACTGGACAAAAATTGTGACGTTTATGGACCTAATGCAGTGTCATAAGCGTTTACAATACGGGAATTTAGATAACAAACATTTACCTCGCTCTGGTCGCCCTGTTACCGATAAAACGAACGCCATGTCTCTAAAAAATAGAGCAAGATAACAAAGTACCGAGTACTGGGAATTGAACACGAAACAGTTTTAACTCATTTGAAAAGAGCCGGGGTACACAAATAAGCCCGGTATTAGAAGATATTTTGAAACGATTGATTATAATTCGATCACGTACGATAAGAATGTGGGAAAAAAGTCTTGGTCAAGAGGCCAGGCCTCTACGACTGTGTTAAAACTTGAAAATGTTGCTTGTAGGATGGAGGATACTTTTATTCCGGGAAATCTTCAAGTTTTCCGCATGCAACAGCTAATTTGGATTATTAGTATTTACGTAAGTATAAATATTGTGTAATGGTCGACGGGGTAACCCTATTTAGTTACTGATATATAATGGCTAGATACGTATAACCATATCCTTAAAGATTGGCGCAGAAGGCGCACTTACAAGAATATTGTAAAAAAAAGGTTGACAGTATAACAGGATAGATAGTAAACTTCACACAATGCTCAATTACTTTACTGCATTCGAAACTAAGAAAAAGAAAATGAATTTTACACAGTACTAAAGAATTCTTTATTGAAGAAGTGTTGTTACACAGTAAATGATTTTTAAAACGATGATAAGTAAAAATGAATGAAATCGGTCTGTCTACTGCGGTCGATTCCAGACCAAGTTGCAACACCCAAACTGGGTATGTGTACACAATATGCAACGAAAATAAATAAATAAATTTGCATTAATATTACGTATTTCTTGTTGTTCTCTTTTTCCTTTCTTATGTATGCAATAAAACTGTATAAATAAAAATAAATAAATAAATCGACAGATACCTTGTTATTCAAAAAAACAATTTATTTTCTTACCTCTTTGTATGATTGTGTGGATCTCAGTCAGTATGTCCGCGAGCGCTAAACCTTTTGCTATCTTGAGATCGTGAATTTCTGTTACGAATATCTTAAAGAAATATTTTAAAAATTATTGTTTGTGTATTCAAACTAAAAATCATCTGGAGTAAATATCATCATCATCATCATGATCAACCCATTACCGGCTCCGGCGGCACACGCCTTTGAGAACATTATGGAGAACTCTCAGGCGTGCAGGTTTCCTCACGATGTTATCCTTCACCGTTGAAGCAAGTGATATTTTAATTGCTTTTTTTAAAAAACACACATAACTTCGGAAAGTTAGAGGTGCGTGCCCGAATTCGAACCGCCGACCTCTGATTAGGAGGCTGAGGCCCTAACCACTAGGCTATCACCGCCGCTGGAGTAAATATATTAATGTCAAAATAAGGACTTGTTTTGCTATGAAAATATTTGAACCATTAAATGTAATTAATAAAATTCTTTACTTCTTAGTATACAACTTTCGAAGGCCTATTTTCCATCAAATCAAATTAAAAAATAGCTTTATTTATATAAACCTATTACAGGCATCTATGAGTCGTTCATATCACATTTTTGATTATTTCTATTCTGGTGATACTCGCCAACTTAAAACTAAAGCTAAGAGAGTTCAAATCGCGTCCAGGTCTAAGAAACCCACAACAAACTTAGCCGGTTTTTTTTGTTATTACCATCTCACATAATCAATAATCATCTCTTTCCTAACTATTTTAACTAAAACTAAAATAATTTATGTTCTAATATTTAAGGCTAATTTCCAATATCTCTCTTCGTAAACACCTTTCTTGCACTTTTTCAACATTTGCGAAAAATGGAATCGACTTATTTTCTCCGACCCTTGTTAAGTTTTACAGCTTAGCAGCACGTTTTTTTTATGGCTTTACACAGATTAGCCAATGTCAAGTTTATTATTTTATTAGTTCTCTCTTTTTTTTTTTTTTTCTTCGTTTTATGGCTTTACACAGATTAGCCAATGTCAAGTATATTATTTTATTAGTTCTCTCTCTATGGCTTTGCACAGACCAGCCAATGTCAAGTTTATAGCAATGTAGAAGCTAGGGAGAAATGGCGGGAAACTTCGCAGTCTGCGAACGCGGCTTCCTCAAACCTTTCCCAAATCAATACCTGTTAACCATTCAGAAAACTAGCTAATACACAAACAACACCAACACTGTCCACGACACAACCAACACCAGTCCTTTTCAAAACCAGCCAACAAACATTAATTCAAGAAAAGCGTGAAAAAACCGCGTCCGCCATATACGAAGTCTCCCGCCTTTCTCCCTAGTTCTCTCTTTTAATGGCTTTGCACAGATTAGCCAATGTCAAGTTTATAGCAATGTAGAAGTTAGGGAGAAATGGCGGGAAACTTCGCACTGTACCTATTAACCATTCAGAAAACTAGCCACTACACAAACGACACCAAAACTGTCCACGACACAACCAACACCAGTCCTTTTCAAAATTAGCCAACAAATATTAATTCAAGAAAAGCGTGAAAAAACCGCGCCCGCCATATATGAAGTCTCCCGCCTTTCTCCTAGCAGCACGTTTAACAATTAATGTTTAATTTATACAGATAATTTACAGGGGTATTTCTAATGTGTTTAACACAGACTAAAATCTATAGAGCGTAATTTGACTGAAAGTGTTAAAAAGTGACAGAAAATAACGTTTCTATTTTATCTGTGTATATAACCTTATATAGTCTGTTAGAGGCGAAGCTCGATTTATAGATGTCGGCCTCAGTATCGTGGATAAGATTTATCTTTTCAACTGTTGTCTTAATAAAAGTGTTTGGGTAATTAATGATGCAAAGGATACTTTTGAAGCACAAACCGAAGTCAGGCTCGTTCAGAAGGCAATTCAGTATGTAGTTGACGTCCAAACGCAGTGGGTGTCCCACGCAAGTGTAGACGTGGTCCTCCGTGACGTCACGGTACGCGAGCCACGTGCTCTGCAGCGTGTTGAGCACTTTGCGCATGTCGCCCCCGGACAGCGCGAGGAGTGCTTTGATGCCATCCTCGGAGATTTTTACGCTATTGAAATAAATGTACACTTGAGTTGAACATGTTAACGTTCCAGATGGCACACAAACTACGCGTTAAGTACATTTATAACGCATCATTATGATCAACCCCTTCCCGGCTCACTACAGAGCACGGCTCTCCGAATGGTCACATATTCTTCAAGTTCAATTCAAAAAGGAATTAAAAAAGATTCTCAGCTTAAAAAGTATATGTACATATCAGTACGAATATATACATATTTTTTTTTTGTTATTGGATCATTAAACTGCATCAATCGAGATAACCTTTGACGTGACCATTTCATCCATCATCATGATCAACCCATTGCCGGCTCACTACAGAGCACGGGTCGCCTGCCAATATGAGAAGGGTTAGGCCATAGTCCACCACGCAGGCCATGTGCGGATTGGCAGACTTCACACGCCTTTGAGAACATTACGTAGAATTCCAGACGTGCAGGTTTCCTCACGATGTTTTCCTTCACCGTTGAAGCAAGTGATATTTTAATTCTTTAAAAACGAACATTAATCCGAAAAGTTAGAAAAAATCTTTTTAATACAAAGATACCTATTCGGACATCGGGAAAAATGAAAGGGTTTTGAAATTGGCTCGGGCCATGCCAAGAGGTACTGAGAATTTATAGTAGAGTAGGTTATCAATCTGTTCCAAACTGCGGGATTATGAATTTTGGGAACTAGAAGCCCGATAGACTGCTAAATTTAGGACGCTACTTCGCTCCCAAACTTTTAAGTTCATTTGAATACCTCTTCCATGAATCTTCCTCTCTTATTTGACATGGAACTATGTAACAGAAGTAACTCGTAAAGCACTCACTTCTCCTTTGCGACGATCTCCTTCAACCGCGGTATTATCTGGTTTTTGTGGAGTGGCGCGAACCTGAAGCGAGTGCACCGCGACTGCAGCGCCGGAATTATCTTCCCCAGGTAGTTGCATATGATACAGAAGCGAACGTTCTCCGTGTACTTTTCTATGACTAAAAACATAAAATTTTCCTATTAAAACATAACAATATATTATTTTTATCGTGTTCCCATTGCCGGCTCACTACAGAGCACGGGTCTCCTCTCAATATGATAAGGGTTTGGTCATAAACCACGCCGGCCATGTGCGGATTGTCTGACTTCACAGGCTTTAAGAACATTATGGAGAACTCCCAGGCGTGCAGGTTTCCTCACGATGTTTGCCTTCACCGTTGAAGCAAGTGATATTTTAATTGATTAAAAACGCACATTACTCCGAAAAGTTATAGGTGCCCGGGTTCGATCCTCCGACCTCTGATTTGGAGGCTGACGTCCTAACCACTAGGCTATCACAGGTTATATACTATAGCATATTCTTTTATCAAGCATTACTATGATAATGAAATACAATAGCGGTATGAATATCGTCATCTACCAACTACAGATTTCTTCTCAGCATAAGTTTTGTAGACATGGTCTACCACGCTGGCTAAGTGCGGATTCGTAGACTTCAATTCAAAGGCCATTCCGAAAATATTGGAAAAACTCTTAGGCATGCAGGTGTCCTCATATTCATTACCAAATTGCTAATAATAAATAACTTATCATAATAATTAAAACCAGACTAAATAAAACAATGATAAGTTCTTCGATAACACTTCCGCGAATCAGTGCAAATGATTCTTCCTTTTTTTCGAAGCAAATAAGACTTTCGATATTACCTGAGTTAAGAAATGAGGCCCCAGACAACATATTTGTTTTTCCTTAATTAATATTATTTATTTTATTAGTATTTATTAAACTTATATAATATACCTTATTTTTACTACTTTCAGTGCCACAAAAACTACAGTCTGTTTTACCGGGCACTGCGAAAACAATTTAACAAATATATATTCAAAAAGAAAATGCTATAACTTTTTAAATGTGTATTTTTTAAACAATCTCTCTATTTTAAATATCTATTTGACCGTTGGGATATAAAATTACTTATTCAAATGCTTATTTATAATTTTATTTAAAAAAAATTGTGTATGATTTTTATCTCAACATGTTATTTGTATCTACCATATCTGATTTCAATATCAATTGATAGTTTGTGACGCGTAAAATTTTAAGAAGAATCTAATAACATAAAATTACTATTATATATTTATAGTAATTTTTATGTTATTAGAGTCTTCTTAAAATGTAACATTAAGTATAACAAGGTTAAATAATTGCAATAAAGGTTTTTATTGCAAAAGTAAATAAAGAGCCATTAATTAGAATGGTACAAATAATTATTAAAACATGTTTAATCATTGAACACAACAAACGGACGATGAAGCTTTTTTCTGCATCTTCCTTAACATTTTTCTGTTCATAATCAAACTGTCAGCGGAGTCCTCTGCTGGCAAAATAGGATGGCCAGTTATTTGATCCGACACTAGAGTGTCTGTTGATTTCCTGTGAGCGTCGACCTCGACCGGCATTTGGACGCCCAACACTCGAGCAATTAATTTTGAAAAGGCTGTGTTTACCTAAAAAATATAAGCCACAATTTATCTATGCAAATAATTGGCTAAAACAGCAAGCACCCATGCTTTAAGACTTTCACACTCGCAATGGTGAAACCGCTTTCGAGTATCGAACGTCAGAGTAAAATGGACCTAACACTGCTTGTTTCAGAGTTGAATATTCACTAATTCCTATTTTACAATTTCTCCACCAAAAGTTCTGTTTGTAGAGAGAAAGAATTCGAGCCTTTCAACCAAACAGATAAGTTCCATTTTACTGTGACAGTACCATTCCTTTACTCATAATTCATAAACGACTAATTAAAACAATTTTTTCCATTTTATAAGGGCAGGGGTAAGTAGGTACGTAAATACGGACAGCGAAGACTTAGTAATAAGGTCCTATTGGTACCTTACAGATGCGGTATCCTAAAAACACTACTATTGCAAACGTCCAAATCTTATACTAGAGGCAAATATAACCAAAGGTGTAACATATTGCAGCCTAAGAGGGTAACGGGGTAACCTGTTAGAGATATGGTAAACCCATACACCTAATGGGTTTCTACGCTACATCGTGTTAGAACGCTAAACCGCTTAGCGACACGTCTTTGGCGGTAGGGTGGTAACTAGCCACGGCGGAAGACTTCCACCAGACCCAAATGAAATTCAACATTTCTTTGACATGAAGATGGCCCGTGGCTAGTCTTTAGTTTAATTTTTAGTTAATTAGTTTTAAAGTACGTACAAGAACGTGCTGTTAAGGGAATTAGCTTTCTGGTAGGAAAGCCGCATAGAAACTGATTATTGGAATACATGAAATCCAACAGCCGTGCTCCTAATATTATAACCCGCTACCATATTAGACTGCATCAATCACTTATACTAGACTCCTAAGCCCTAATGAAATTCTTAAAAATCATCATCATCATCATTTCAACCGATAGACGTCCATTGCTGGACATAGGTCTTTTGTAGGGAGTTCCAATGGCCACGATCTTGGGCCGCTTGTATCCAGCGGCTTCCTGCGACTCGTTTGATGTCGTCTGTCCACCTTGTTGGGGGTCGACCAACGCTACGTTTACCGGTTCTTAAAAATAATCCTATGCATAAACAACTACTATGTATGGCATTCAAATTACAAGTTATAAATGTACTTTAAAATATGAGGGTACCATTTCCCCAGTTCTCGCCGATCCTTTGAAGTTTTCCAACAGATGTTCCGATGAGAACTTCTGAACGCAGGACAACCTGACTGCCCTTTGGTGCTCTAAATCTGATTTGTTACCAAATAAGGCCATCAGAGGTTTCTTCGGTTCCGGTTCGAATATATCTTTAACCGATTTCATCCAGATATCCAATTTGTCGAAACTTTGCAAGTTCGTCAAATCGTAAACGAATATTACAATCTGAAATTAAATGTTCAATTGAGATCGATGAAGCGTATCAGTGAGAGAAACAAAAGATCTTGATGTGTACAAACATCATGGTTATGATCAACCCATTCTCGGCTCACTCTCAATACGAGAAGAGTTTGGCCATAGTCTACCTCGGGTAACTACTGCATAAGAATTAAATGATCCAATTTATGCATATGAGACATTGTTTTAGTCATATTGGTTTTTGTGAAATCTCTGCCCCAAATAATATTTTTATCTATATATAAATCATACGTTAATTTGATTTTCGTCTTAGGCCTAAACATGTTTAATAGTAGGCAATTTTCCATTCACGAAATAAGTGAGTACAGGCATTAGACGTGCGTTTTTGTGAAATGTTCATTTTGGTCGAAAATACAAGGCAAATAAAAAAATACGGTTCGGTTTGTTTATAACTCACATCAGAAGCATATAAGTAGTTAGGCAGCATATTTGTGGTCCGTGCAGTGCCCGCCACGTCACATATTTGCAGAGGGGTGGGAGGACGCGCTCCAACCCACTGAGCCGCGCTCACCTCTGCGCCCTGAGTGCTGCCGCATGAAACGCCGCACCCGCCCAAATACCGATTGCATATACTACTCTATAAAAAAAACGCTTACTTAACCGATTAGTTAGATATAAATTGATAATATGTATTATATTCGTTAAAAAAAAATCTGATAATCAAATAAGTTCGTTAAACAAAACGCAATAAGTAAAAATTACAAATTAATAATAATAAATCTTACTATGATCTTATTATCATCATGATGATGATGATGAAATCTTATTAATTTAATATTCACTAAGTACAACAAGGCCGCTACACATAGGGTGCCAAAAAAAAACAAAAAGACGTCGAGGCAGACCGAGGCCTCGTTGGCGTGACGAACTCGATGCCTATATGTCGGATTGGCCCCAAATATCCCTAGATAGAGACAAATGGAAGGAAGAAAGGGAGGCCTTTGTCCAACATTGGGACAGTACGGGTAAAATAATAAGTACAACAGCTTTAAAACCATTAATTCCACAGTAATTTGATAAGTTAGGTTAAATTTCCTATCATAACATCGCTTTTAAATTTTTAACCAGAGCCTTCATCAGTTCTTAAGAAGCACTTAAGCATTATCAAATCTTGGCACTTGACAGACCAAATTTTTTAGAGCAGTTTTAATAAAAAAAAAAGAAGACATATTAAAATACGCTTCGAGTAATAAATGTTGTTACTAAAAATTTTGATGTTTTAAGATATAAACGATAGGTGAGCATTTATCCAATAAGATTAAGATATAATTTGTTATAAATAAAAGATCAGACCTGACCTGCATCATATGTCAAATAACATACAATAAAAACGTTAATTACGCGTTGTTTATATATATTTACTACGTACTTATTTCAACTGATATTAATCACGCTTTTCAAAAGTTAAGTATTAAGATTTGAGATTTATATCAATATAAACTTAACTGTAATCAGTTCACGCTAGTATAATATAAAATATTACTTACCTTTCCAATCAAAGGTTCCCCAACAAGTGTAAGTTTAACCAATTTTCCCGTGTATTCTTCATCTTCAGTGTCCGACATTGTTCACATATTCAAAGTAATTAATATACTCACAAAATAATCGTAAAGCAAAAAACAACCGTATCTGTTTTGCAGTTACCTACATTATTAAACTTTGTGTGTATTTTTGGTTACCATAGTCACAGCAAGTAGTTTGAATGCCGTCTTAGCTTTTTACGAGCATTAAAAAATGAAAATATAATACCCTATATTTAGATTTTTTGTGAAGCTACTTAACACCTTGTAGTGTGGAAACTGTTGGTAAGTCCAACAGTTCCCATCCTTCATAAGAACAACAGTTTCAGCGTTTATTTTTCATTCGGGATATATGGAAAAAAAGAATGGACTGAATTCGAAGTGTAGGATAAAGTTTTTTTACAGAAAAATATTACTGAAAATAGGAGCGCAGCGGTAAAATCGTAACATAATACTAATATTAACAGAATTTGAGCCTCGTACCTGCCCAAAAAGACGTATATTTTATATAATGATTACAATTTTGCCTTATATCCGAATAACATTATGTTAAGCATAATGCTTATCTATATACAATTGAATTCATAATAAAATAACTTCTTTTTAATGTATTAATACCTAAATAATCCTTAATTATAATAATAACTATTAAATATCAGTTTTTAATTTTTGTATTATTATCAACGTAAAATGCGTTATAGTGGCTAATTAATGGGAATAAATAAAATAAACATACATAAATAAAATAAACAATAATTATACCATTGATACTTTTTTTTACAATGTACTGTAATAACTTACTTCGCCTCAATGCATTCTGTGCATCATTTGTCATAGCATCAGCTTCATCCAGAATAATTAGCTTTGGCCCTGCTTTGAATATTGTTCTAGTTGAAGCAAAACTTAAGATCTGTCCTCTTACAATCCCTATTCCTCTGTCATCTGACGCATTTAATTCTAGTACCTAAAATTTATATAACAATTAGCATTTATAAACCACAAAATAAAAATTAATTAACCATTAAAGCATATGTAGTGCAATAGGCCTCCTATTTTATAATAGGGTTGGAAGACTTAAAAAAATAGGAATAATATGCACTCCAGCTATTAAATTATTTTTCTTTTGTTATTCTTTGAAAATTTTTACTACAATTATAAGAGCAAATAGTTCTGTAATATTTAATACATATTATCTTCTACTCTCTTTTAAGCAATTAAAATATCACTTGCTTCAACGGTAAAGGAAAACATTGTGAGGAAACCTTCGAGTTCTCCATAATGTTCTCAAAGGCATGTGAAGTCTGCCAATCCGCACATGGCCAGCATGGTGGACTATGGCCAAACCCTTCTTATATTGAGAGGAGACCCTTGCTCTGTAGTGAGCTGAGAATGGGTTGATCATGATGATGATGATGATCTTCTACTGCCACTTCTTTTTTTGAGATCTCAGTATGGTGGGATGAGCAGTGTTCTGGTCAGAGCAATCTGGCAGTTTAAATAACCAATTTCCAAAGTAATAGGTTTGCCTTTGATATCTAGTAGGGTGCTTCTTTTAGACACTACAAGATAGCACTTGACGGCAATCTCACCTGGTGGTAAGTGATGATGCTGTCTAGGATGGTAGCTTACCTGTTAGAGGTATGGTAAGCCCACTCTCCTAATTGGTTTCTACATGACATCATGCCAGAAGGCTAAAAGTAATCTAGTAACTAGCCACAGCTGAAGCCTAGAATCGAACACAGGAACTCCAACTTTATAATGTGACAACGCACACACTGCTCCAAGATGTTCGTCAAAATAAATAGTGAAGTATAAATTTAGCCAACTAATCCATCTCTTACCATTGAATTAAACTGCTGAGGTGTGTACATTTGTTTGGCGCATGCAAGAATAGTTGATGTTTTGCCAGTACCCGGCGGTCCATAGAACAATAAATGGGGCAGTTGATTTTCTTTCATGAACTTGTTAACTACAAGCAATAACAACAAAACATTTTAATTTTATAATTTAAAAAGTAATTATTAATATTGAACCAGATTTTTAAATAGTATGAGGTTCCAAACTTGAACCTAATCTTTATTAAAACTTGGTTTAATTTTGGTTTCTTATGATCGTCTTCTTTACTCTTTAGTCACTTTCGCCTCAGCCATTTTTTTTGCACATTTAACCATAACAAGAATCTAAATCATAGAAAATTACTGCTTATAAAATAGACCACTGTGTGAGTCTATAAAGATAATTTTGATTTTGATAATTGAATTTATAATTCAATCTTTTTCTCTGATAATCAGGTAATATAAGTGAGATATTAGATAAAACAATTTTTAAACAATTAAAATATCACTTGCTTCAATTGTGAAGGAAAACATCGCGAGGAAACCTGCACACCTGAGAATTGTCCATAATGTTCTCAAAGGTGTGTGAAGTCTGCCAATCCGCATATGGCCAGCATGGTGGACTATTGCCAAGCCCTTCTTATATTTAGAGGAGACCCGTGCTCTTTAGTGGACTGGTAATGGGTTGATCATGATGATAATGAATAGTTTATATAATAAATACATATTATACATATTTTTATACATAAATCACAAAAGTTACTTCAACCTATTGCTGTTATAGACTTACAAAACCAATCAACTGATGTGGTCCGTGGTTCTGGACCAGTTAGAAACTAAAAGGCTATAATGCAAAGATGGTTTTAGACTCCAAGTTACCTATCCATTTATCAACAATTCAACATTGCTTATTGCATGCACGGGCATCAGCTAGTAATAAATGAAGGTAAGTCTTAAGTTGTTTGATGAAAAAGGGTTATTAATATACATATATGGTCAATTGATAGGTAATGATTTGTTAATATCCCTAAATAAATAAGTTGTTACACAAACTTACTTGTTTCAATGATATCATCCTGAGACACTAAATCTTCTAACTTTGATGGTCGATATTTTTCTACCCTGAAGACAGAGTTTTACATTAGACACTGGACAATTTTTAAGTATGTAGAATAAAGAAATTCCAAAAAAAATCTCACCATGGCAAATTTTTACTAACTTCTCCAAAGGTCATGTTTCCGTGATAATAATACTACCACCTAAACCAAAAATATTTAATATTGATCTCAAATGAATTAATTTAACTGTATCCAATGAAATAAGCGCCAAAACCAAAAGCCAATACCGAAACATTCGATTGGTAGATTTCCACAGATCAATTATTTCATATATTAAACGTCACATTTCGTTAAATTGCTTTACGACTATGGTTTCTAGCCCTTTAAAATACTTTCAAATCATGTATTTCGTAGTTTACAATTCGTTAATTTACTTTAACTGGCATTATTCTTAATTAAACATGTAATTTTGACTAAGATATACGTTAATCTGTTTTATTTACATTGGAAGGTGTGTAAATTGTTTTGATTTAATCTTAATAAAAATTTAAAACTATAAATCAGGATTTCTCAAATTTGGAATTTGATTTGTATTCATTTTTAACTAATTTATTAAATTCATCAGGATGAATTTTGTTAGGCCAAAGTGACTTCATTGAAAATAATATATAGGGCTAGTAATCAAACTATTTCTTTTCGTTCATGAGTTTCTTGAAAATGATAACTGAAATAACAAGTTTATTTTTAACTATAGCACAAGCTTTTCCCCGAGTTATCATCTCAACCAGCATTTTATAGCCATGCAAAAAGAGTAGATATCAATAAGAACGCCACGACATCAAACTTGTACTACCCAATAATAAAAATATTTTGTTTAGGTACCCCTTTTGTCTTTTCATTTTTGTATCTTACTATATTATATAGTTCAATTTTTCCGCCAGGTTAGGGACAGAAACGGTGTCGAATACTTTTTTCAGGTTCAAATTCAAACACACTTCTTTCCTTGGTCAACTTGTTGTGTTTGTAATTAAATTAGGTACAGCGTACCTGTGTCTTAGCCAGTATAGTGGTAACTAGCGGAGGCCGAAACCTCTTATCACACCAGACTCAAGTATCGAACTGGTCATACCAAAGTTTTAAAAAGAATAGGTGCCTGAATAATATAAAAAGACATATCATTATCAAACGGCATTCTACCTTTTAAAAATGGATAGGAGGGCTGGGGATCCCCTAAATAAGGCTTACTATAGCTTTTTCTATTAGTAAAATGTGATTTTAAGTTAAGTCTAAATACCATAAATAGACATTTTTTCTAGAGCTTTTTTAAAAAGGGATCACACCTACTCACAATTCCCTCGTGATTAACATATTAGTTTTCAAGATCTATGATTGTACATTTTTAAATCATACTTTCTTTATCTCACCTTTTATTTCATCGTGTGCGTTAAGAAATAGGTAGGTACAACTCACTGTGAAGCTGTGACAGCTATGGTTAGGAAGTCCTCCTCCTAATCAGAGGTCAGGCGTTCGTGCCCCAAGCACGCACATTTTTAAGCAATTAAAATATCACTTGCTTTAACTGTGAAGGAAAACATCTGCAATGCAATGCATGCAAACCTGCATGCCTGAAAGTTCTACGTAATGTTCTCAAAGGCGTGTGAAGTCTGCCAATCCGCAAATGGCCCGCGTGATGGACTATGGCCAAACCCTTCTCATATTGAGAGAAGACCCGTACTCTGTAGTGAGCCGGAGCTGGGTTGATCAATAGGTGATGGCAACTCACTCGTACACAGTTCAGGTTCTTGTCATATCAGCAATGTCTTTAAAACATGAACTAGTACACAATAAATACATACACAGATATTTATTCTTTATACATATACCGGTTCATTGTATAAAAGTACCCTCTGATGAGGCAGCTGAATAAAAATGTCTAATTGAACATCATTATAAAAAAAAAAAAACATTTGGTCTTTTTTGAACATTTACAGTTTACTTTTTACATATTGTTCCATATCTATCCTCGTTACAGCTTCCTGTGTTTGTCCTTCAAAGATTACAGATGCTGGCTCCCAATTCCACATTATTCTACTGCTATAAGCACTGATCATATCTAAACTTGCTGATTCGGGAAAATTGTAGTCACTGATAATCTTCCGGTCTGGTCCCATGCAGTGGTAATATCTCTGTCCGAACTTCTTTGAAACGTGTGCTCTCCATGGTTCTATTAAAAAGAAAGATTGATCATTTAAATATGCCGAATGAACACCCTATGTAGGGTGCATTGGGTGGTATAGCATTTTACTGACCTTTAATTTCCTTTATAAAGAGTAGGGAGCCGACAGTGGTGAACATGTTGTCTTGTCTGTAGCCGCGTTTGGGTATGTCGACCGTGAGCGCCTGCTTGGTCACCTTCATGGCACGATACTCAAGGTTAGCTACAGCAGAGGGAAACGTTTCCAGAGTGAAGAACCTCTTGCATCGTATTGGTATCACTTCATTGTTGCCCAGTTTCTCCAAAGAGTTGCAGAACAGGTTACATTGATTAATACTGCAAAATTCCAAATATGCATAGCAGTTAGTGACAAATTAATCGCACATGTAAGCAAGCCTGCACTATGTACCAATATACGTAACTCAGAGAAAATGGAGCATATCATTCATGTTTAATAACCCAAAACTAAAATGAAGCAAATTAAATGAATGGACGACCTCCGTGGCGCATTGAGTACTCTACAGAATAATAAATGGAAGTGGCCGCTTCGTTCTCGGCTAGACTCCGGTCTGGGCTGGATTCGGCCACGACTTATTTTGGTATGATTTAGCATTTTGGTATGATGCCACGTAGAAGCCGATTACCCATCCTGAGTTTAGTCGGCTATCAATCGGTGGTTCTTTCGATGCTGCAGATGTCGGCGACGTCATTCACTGAACATCAAGTGATACGTCTGCTCGTTTGCCCGCGATGTAAATATAAATAAGGACGTACGTTTAAACCAGCACGGGTGCACACGCCCGTGGCCTTATTGAAAAATATTGTACGTGGCACTAACTGGCACAAAATGGCGGGCAGGATTGTACGTTGGATTATTTTCTTTTGAGTTTTTCTTTATACCAGCACTGGGCTGATGTAAATCGCCTCCGCGCGAGTTTTAGAGTACATCCTAAAAGTTCAGTTTTACTTTCCATAGCTACGGTCACTGTCTCACATTAAGGGTCTTCAGGTATTTTAACCTACTTACGCTTAATATGTATAAGTTTAATAAATAACTGAATATCGTCCTCGGGACCTATTCTGAATGTTAATAATAAATAAATTTACTGATAGCGGGTTGGGTTGGTAAGAATGTATGGTTCTGCTTAAACATGGGGTTAATTTTGGAGTCGTTGGCGTTATCCAGAAACGTGGAAGGCAGCGAGTCGTCCAGGTGACAATTGTGCTGGGTGTGCTTTAAAATGAGTTTGTATTTAGAGGTAACACACATGAGTATATAAACTTTAGTGTATATTTCGGAATGAGGTGCAAACTTACCGCTCCGTGAGCGAGTATGAAGATATATCAATCCCGCCGAGCATCATGGCGTCGATAACATGCAGTGCTTTACTGTACCTCTGTTTGAGGCCCTGGCCGCAATACTCGCGAACTAACTACGATAGAATATAACAGAAACACATGTTTATTGGAAAAAACAAAAACTCAACAAAACAGGGGTTGTACTGTATTGCATAGTACATGACATACATGCGATTGTTATGAATATTAGATGTGTTTCCAAGTAGTAAAATTTTTAAGAGAAGTATATCTTTCACATCTATAAATATAAGACCATAGTTCACAGTAATTTCTAGACAGCTTACAACGTCTAAATTAGAAAGTACTACAACTATCTTAATATTGTATAAATAGACTTTATACACAATTTCACTACTTAATCGAAGAGACGGAAGATTAAAAATTAGGAAAGCCTTTAGTGAGAACGGAACAAACCATCTGCCAGAGTTTTGGAGAATTAAAGGGAAGGAAGAGATTTTATTTATTTATTGCTCAAAATAATATCATAAATTTAGAATAAAATATTTTGAAATTAAAAAAAATTGATTATTAAACATGGCTGACTGGTTAAAATTATATGGTAAAAGCGAATTTTATGAAGACTATAAATAACAAAAGAAAATAAGGATTTGAATTGAAAAAAAATTGTATGCAAAATTAAAGTTAAAATAAAGTTTCTAGAGTAGTGAACCTTAATACCACTCCCAAAATCCTTAAAATATTACTTGATGAGAATATAATATTAATTGTTACTATTTAAAGATATAGTTCAACCATACCTCTCCGTATAACAACGTGTTCGCCGGTAAAATTATCTGTGAATTAGCTGCGTTTTTCCAAGATGAATCTTTAAGTTGAAATACATTTTTTCCTCCACAAGCTAGAACAGAAAATGCTTATTTAGTTTTTTATTTACAAACATGTTTTTGAGATTACACAATTATTTTATATGCAAATCTTAAGACAAAAATGAACTGGCAAGAGATAACACAATTTAAAGACTTAATATTTTAATAAGCTTATTTTCGATTTAGTTAGTAAGCCTTAAAAACCTTTGTTACCCATGTAAAAAGGTTTTTTTTAAATCTAGTGGTAAATTGGTAGTGTTTCCATGTACTATTCTAAGATAACCGCATTGTTATTTACAAGCTACAATATGAGCTATTTTGTGCCAAATCTCTTCAAGACGTAGCATACTAATCAAAGAGAAACATTTCCGCATCTATAAAATAGAATGGATAAACCAAAATAAACCAAGATGTGTCAAAAGCAAGTTTGGGTTTTAAGTTGCAAAGATTCAAGAATAGTAATAGTTCTCTCTTATCTAACTTAACAAATGAGGCAGACAACGAGTCCAGCATCATCATAATCATTTTGAGCCAAAGACCCCGTCTTGTCACAAGTCTCCACTCTTTTCAAGCCGCAGTCTACCACGCTGTAAACTAGACTAGGGTAGACCACATGCCTTTGAACATTCCGGAGATTCCTCTGATATGTACAAGTAGATTTCCTAGCGATGTTTTCCAACACCGACAGAGGGAGTGTTATGAAAACTCAGAAAGTTAAAGGTGCCGGGTACCAAATACAGCCCCCAGAAAGGGACGCGATTTTATTCAACAATGTCAGATATAATCAAAAATTATTATTAATAATACACATACCTATAAATATTCTTAAATCCGGGCTGTTCTTCTTGCTGGTCAAGAAAGTAAAGTGCCAGTCGTACACGTTGCTAAACATGTCCTTCAAGTCAGTTTTTTTTTCCAAATAAAGCGGCTGTTTGTTTAAAACGTTTGATTTAAAGGAGTTATTTGAGTGCGAGCGTGTATTTCTCGACGTACTCAAGATATGTGATAAGATATCCTCAGGAAAACGCTTTTCTGGTTTCGTACGCACTTTGTCCGGAAGCTGTAGACAAAGTATTTAAATAAAGATATGACGTTCCATACGACGCTCGCGTACTTATGATAAATAAGTTAACGTGTTCCCATACAAACTTTCATTCATCATGGGTATATATATGCGTAGCATGTTGTTATAACTTGTCTATAAGAAAAAAATATTTTAATTAAAAATATTTAAATATTAGGATAACAATTATCACAATATGTTAGCATATTGTGACAATTCTTTGTTGACAATTTCCTACCAACTTTAATTTATTACGAAACGTATATCTGCTGCAATAGTGGGGTCGTTCAACGTCTGCAATCTTCTTAGGGCTGCCATATGTAATTCCTCCACCCCTAGAACTACCCCGGCGACTATTTTAGAACGCTTACTGAAAATGTTGCCGGGATGCTTCCAAGTTCTTCGATTTTCTCCTCCTTTATCGTCATACGATAACTCTCATTCTCCTTTCTTACTTCCTTGTTACATTTCCGTAGTGAACGTCGAGCTGTCCACATGCTCAGAAGTATAAATGTACCCGATAGCACAATGTAAAAGGGTATTGTGGTGTGATAACGCGCGTCTAGTAACTCGTTTTGAATTCGTAAAGGGGCCTGCGTCATGCTTCGTTCCTGGATTTGATGGTGTCCTTGAAGATCAATGGAGCTCAAATTGATATGCGGTGATATGATGGCCTGTTTTTCTACGTCGTAGGACGTCAAATTATCTTTGATAACTTGAGAGCCTTGGCCCTTAATTCAATCGTTATCATTTACAATGATAAGCTTTCCGTTTTAATGCGGAATCGTATGGAATTGTTGCAAGGTAGCTTCTTGGTTACAGGAGACTTGTAGGTGTAGTTGTTGGTGTTCTTTGGGAAAGTATGTAGTGTTTTTCGTCCAGTTTTTCCACGGCTCCTTTATCTGGGTTATGGTTGTAAATTGACAGAATTCCTGCAAAACTTGATTAATGATTAGACCATGGAAGCAGTCTGTTTTGGTGTGGACCTGATGATTTAGTTCTCATATAGGAACCTATGCTTAACTTCAGACATTCAGTCGCTATGTACACGAACGCTTTCTCGTTAGTTGCCGTGAAAGGATAGGATGGGATGAGGGCATGAGCGTTCCTATTTGGAATTATCGATAACCTATATAAATCGAACTTGTCCTTAGAGATAATAGGGAAATAAAATACCAAACCTATTTGGCTTTGCGTATAGTATGATGCTGGTTTTATAATGTTATAATATTCCCTTAATTCTAATTTTATTATTTGATCTAACCCGTAGATACTCTGAAGCCTAATAATTAATTCGTCTATCATGGAATAGTGCGTACTTGATGCGCGAACAAACGCCAAGTTGTTTTCTATCCTAAACAACTCCTGTGTCAACTAAGAGCTGGGCAATTGGTCCATATTTAATCAACCTGTCGTCTTTATTTAGGATGGTTTCGTCTGTTAAATTAATTTTATTCTGATTTTCTAATTTTTTTTCTAATATACTATTTTGTTTGACCATACAGTCCTACTACCTACCTACCTAGGCTAAAATGGTTATTGAATTGGGTTAAAACTTTGTCCAGAGTATCCTGTAAAGATTTTATTGCTTTGTTATATTTCAGTGCGTCGCTATAGGCCAAGTTCCCACCTATGGTTTTTATAATTGACCCTGTGAGATCTAGTAAATTAATAGATATTGGACCTCTTCGAACTAGATTGGGTTCTAGTGACTCACTACTACTTGTTAAGTAGAAATTGTATCTGAACTTCGTATAATAAGTAAGTGTTGTTAGACATTCGGTCGTGGTAGTTCAGTAGCTGGTTCTTTAAGGATTGTAAATAACCCTCGATTTTATCCAACTGTATGTACTGTAAAAAATGTGTTATGGTAAGAAGTCAGTCTCATAGGTCCAAGTTTAAATGGTAAGAGTCCCGGACGTTCGACTAAATTTTCAAATTGTATCTCTTCTTGTCGAGTCATGTATATATTGTCGTCAGTAGAAGTATTCTGTAATAATTTTACCGATCTAGACACACGTTTTACTGGCTTGGTGGTTAATTTTATAGAGTCTTGTAAATTCCATTTACGGAATGTCCTGCATTGCCATACTTTGTGAATACGTCTATAAAGGAACTAGTTACTACACTGTAGAAGAAAACGCGTCAATATGCTTGGGTTGCCATCAAAGTCCGGAGTAAGGCGTGTAAGTGCGTTAAGGATCTGCTTGAACCTGGTTATTCAATTTGGTTTCGATATACGTATCTAATTTTAAAATGTTTTCTACGTCGAAATATCTTTCACTATCTACTTCTCTCTTCGTCGGCCTGTCCTGATTTAGGGTCCCGAGAACTAGAGGCCTAAATTTTGGAAATAAAAATGACTTAGGGATAAGGAGAGCAACACGAGAACTATTCTAGTGTACTCACATATACAGCACATTATTGTCTTCTGAATCGATGTCTGGATTCCTTCCCAATTTTCCTCTTTTTACATCGTAGGTCCGTAGATTCTTTAGTTTAAAAAATATTTTGAAGTGAAAATCCTACCGACTGCGCCAAATACGTACGCAGAGCTTGGAAGACTTAAAAAATATATTTTAATTACATAAGTACAAATAACTTCTTATACGATATTATTATGAACGTTAAAAAACAATGAAAAAGGTAGGTTACAAAAAGGCCGCCTTATCGCTTGGTAGTGATCTCTTCGAGGTAACCTTAAAATCGGGAAAGTATGAGAAACTTTAGCTTTACTAAAGAATCCAATGAGACCATTGGGTATTATCAGCGATTAGCGCGTTCAAACAAACAAAAAACTCATCAACTCTATTATATACCTCCATTTTGTACCTGTGTTTGTTAGGGCTGACTGGAAGAGATCGCTATGTTGCGAAAATGTCGCCAAACTGTATATTGTATTAGTTTTTCACCTTTGTGTGGTTCCAATAAACGTGTATTCATTCAATCAATCAATCAATCGTTCATCCTTGTCAGTGAAAAGTAGTATGTAGGTGTCTTTTATATAATAAATAGAGTATTTTATATAACTGTAACACTTTTGTCGTAATAAAGGCACTAGTTTCAAATAAGCTACATTATATTGAATTTTAGTGTCCCCAAAGGGCTTGGTAACAAAGACCTATTTATTCTGCCATTTTTTATGTGTAAGTAGCCAGTACTTTAAAATGGGGTTCTCTGGTTTCTTCGAGCATACATTAGGCATTAAGTTCTGATAACCGCGAATGCAATCCTAAAAACTATAAATACATATACGCACTTATTGCAATAATTATCCTAAAATTATTACCTTCCATAACTTTAAGCATTGTTCTCTCATTTCGGTTTGGCTTTCTTCCTTCAAAGTTTTGTCTTTACAAAATGCAGCTATTTTCAATAAATTCTTTATTTGCTTTTCACCAATTCTACGAATAGAAAGAACTTAAGCATAAAACACCGTCGCTATGTGATAGCCTAGTGGTTAGGACGTCAGCCTCCTAATCAGTGGTCGAGGATTCAAACCCGGGCACGCACCTATAACTTTTCGGAGTTATGTGCGTTTTTAAGCAGTTTTAAGAAAACATCGTGCGGAAACCGGCATGCCTGAGAGTTCTCCATAATGTTCTCAAAAGACGTGTGAAGTCTGCCAATCCGCACATGGGCGCACAGCGCGGTGGACTATGGCCAAACCCTTCTCCTATTGAGAGACCCGTGCTCCGTAGTGAGCTGGCAATGGGTTGATCGTGATAATGATGATGTCACATATTTTTTACATCATATAGTACCATCACTAGATTATAGTGATATAATATTATAATCATTTAATTAGTGTTATTGGATATTGTCCGTTCTAATTAAATTAAAAATTAAATAAATAAATAAATAAAATAGTGCATCAAGCTTAATGGTCAATGTATTTTATCTTCTTTTTAAGCACAGCAAAGTGTTAAACAATATTTCTAGGCATTCAATTCCTTTTTCGCACGTCCCATCAAAAACGGTTCGGTTTGCGTCTCCATAAAAACACATGAGTACACAATTCATAAGGATGCTTTAAGTGGTAGCATTACTTTTTATCACGCATGAGATCTGTAAAGCGCAGGCCTATAATCCCGTATACTTAATACTTTATATCAAAATTCATAACGATTGAAAAACTTAGAATACTTACAAACAATTACTCTTATATATGTATTCGTAGAATTCCTGATTCTCTTGAATAACCGACAAGGGCACAAGTTCTGAAACGTCGTCATTTTTCGTGCGGTTGTTCCACAGTATGGAATTTACGGAGAACAGGTGCTTTTCAGCTGCATCTGTGTCGGATTTCTTCCACTTGCAAATCAAGTAACGCTCGGAATTAGCTGGCCGAGATGTTACAGGTTTATGTATGGCGACTAAAAACAAAAATATTATCCTTAACCAAATTATATGTGACGAAGCACTTTAACATGTTCTGTCTGGTGGGAGGCTGCGGCCGTGGCTAGTTACCACCCTACCGACAAAGGCGTGTCGCCAAACGATTTAGCGTTCCGGCACGATGTCGTGTAGAAACCAATTAGGAGTATGGCTTTACCATACGCCTAACAGGTTAGCTCGCTACCATCTTAGACTGCATCATCACTTACCATCAGGGGAGTTTGCCGTCAAGGGCTAACTTGTAGTGGATATAAAAAAAAAAAAAAGTATTATAAAAAATACACAGATTTACATAATTCAGCCTTTTAACGTCGTGCAATAATCAAATCAAGATAGCTTTATTCATGTAAACCTATTACAGGCATCTATGAATCGTTCATATCACATTTTCCATTATTTTTATTCGTGAAGTTATGGTGATAACTACACTCGCCAACTTTTTAACTCCGGAGTAGTAATGAAAATTATTTAACAGAAAAACAATTATGGCAGACTTTTGAAGAAGCTCTCAGTATTCAGAATGATACAGATAATGATTCAGAACCGTTTGAAACAAAATGTTGACGAAATTAGCTTTGTATGGCCCATGTAAACCTTTGCTTGGTGTCATTGCAAAATTCAATTAATTAGGGAAATTAGGGATCTACATTTGGATAGTTTGGTGGACTTCTGCCTGTTAGACACTGGTAACAATAGTCTATTACTCTGAATGACAAAGTTTCTAGTAGCCTCTGGCCTCGTTATTATTCGTATTTCAACGATCCACATATCAACACAGAAGAGCATTTTCGTAGTAGTTACTGATTTTCGAAAATCAGTAACTCCTTGTTGCATGTATCTTGTGTTTTACATATTTCTGAATGAAATAATGATAAAATCTGTTATTAGACAGGGTTTTTAATATTCAGCAAATAAAAAAATCAGAACACAGGAGTCAGTATCATGAAGAAACATTATTTTAGTTCACGTTACCATGTCCCTACCTCTATACATGTAATTCCTACCTTTCTCGAAACACCTATACATGATGTAGACAAGTCCCACGCTAAAAGTTGTGAACACGTCAAACAGTTTCACAACAAAATGGCCGTTTGTCCTCACAAGCATGAGTGCAGCGAGGCACTGGCAGAGGTAAAGCTGCTTTGACAGTATCTCCTGAATGTTCTCTTGGCCCTCAACTGAAAATCCCTGAAAAGCAAATTTACTATATGTACTAATTCTGTATGCAGAGCAAACCCCTTTTAATTGGTGTTCAACATTAAATAGTTTCATACGATAATAGCCTAGTAGTTAGGGCGTCGGCCTACTAATCAGAGGTCGGCGGTTCGAATCCGGGCAAGCACCTATAACTTTTCGGAGTTATGTGCGTTTTTTAAACAATTAAAATATCACGTGCTTCAACGGTGAAGGAAAACATCGTGAGGAAACCTGCACGCCTGAGAGTTCTCCACAATGTTCTCAAAGGCGTGTGAAGTCTGCCAATCCGCACATGGCCAGCGTGGTGGACTATGGCCAAACCCTTCTCAAATTGAGAGGAGACCCGCGCTCTGTAGTGAACCGATAATGGGTTGATCATGATGATTAAATAGTTTAGATTATAACTCACACCATCAGCCATAAGAAAATGGACACCAACATCATCAGTTTGCTTTAAAACAAAATCCTTTAGTGAAGACAAGTTGGCTGGGTCGAAAATGTTTCCATCTTCTTTCACGCCATAGTATGGATTGAATGTTTCTGGCGCACCAGCATAAAAATCGGATAGCTTAAAATCATTCAATCCTTTAAGTGTAAACCCAAACCCTATAAAAATAACAGAAAAAACTTAACAAATCTCGTTTACAAAAATAATGTAATCCTTTTTTTTTTAAAGAAATATTACACATATTTAAAAAAAACTGTAATAGCCTAATGTTTAGGACATAGGGTTCCATCGTGGGCACGCGTCTTTAACTTTTCGGAGATAAGTGCGATTGTAAGCACGCATAACTTGCTTCAACGGTGAAGGAAAACGTCGCGAGGAAACCTGCATGTCTGAGAGCTCTCCATAATGTTCTCAAAGGCGTGTGAAGTCTGCCAATCCGCACATAGCCAGCGTGGTCGGCTATGACCAAACCCTTCTCCGTAGTGAGCTGGCAATGGGATGATCGTGTTAATCATGATGATACATATTTTTACATTACATAGTACCATCACTAGATTATAATAGTGCATCAAGCTCAATGGTCAATGTATTTTATCTTCGATTTAAGCACATCAACCAATATTTCAAATTCAAATTCAAAATAATCTTTATTCAAATAGTCCTTAAAAAGGCACTTTTGACGCGTCAATAATTTACACAGTAGTTATTTCATGGTGATAACTATATTCGTAAACTTAAAACTAAAGCTATGAGGGTTCCAAACGCGCCCCGGTCTAAGAAGAAGCCCACAACAAACTTAGCCGGGGTTTTTCTTTTTTTTCGTTATCACCATCTCACATAATGAATAAAATTAATAATAAACTATAGTACCTATGGAGATAGAGCAATTCACACCCAAGCTTTTTTATCGTTTATATAATCCTTAATATCATAATATGATTTTTCTACAAGCTTTCGTTTTATAAAAACTTTGAACTTATTGATAGACATCTCCAAGATATCAATAGGTAATTTATTATAGAATAAAATACAATTTCCTTTGAATGAGTTACTAATTTTGTGCAGCCTACTAAACGGTACTACAAGCTTACTTTTACTTCTAATGTTCAGTGCGTTACAGTCCATTTTTTTCTTGAATTTATCAATATTTTTATGAACATACATTAAATTTTCATATATATATTGGCTATGCACTGTCATTATTTTATAATCTTTAAATTTATCTCTTAATGACTCTCTGGGACCTAATTTATATATCGCACGAACAGCCCTCTTCTGCAAAACGAATATAGTGTCTATATCAGCAGCATTACCCCATAATAAAATACCATATGACATAATGCTGTGAAAGTAGCTAAAATATACAAGTCTGGCAGTCTTTATATCCGTCAAATGACGGATCTTTTTTACCGCGTAAGCAGCAGAGCTAAGTCTGTGCGATAAATTATTTATATGTGGACCCCATTGAAGTTTAGCGTCTAACGTTATGCCTAAGAATGTAGCCGTATTTACCAGATCCAATTCCTCATTATTAAGTAGTACACTGGTTTTCACCTGTTTAACATTGGGCAACGTGAATTTAATACACTTTGTTTTCTTCCCATTAAGTGCTAAGTTATTAGCCTCAAACCAATGTACTACTTTCGCGAGAGAGTTGTTTACCTCGTCAACATTTGTTTCACGTCGTTTAATTTTAAAAACGAGTGATGTATCATCAGCAAACAATACTATCCCGCTATTGTCCTTAGTAAGGTAAGGAAGGTCATTTATGTAAATGAGGAACAGAAAAGGTCCTAATATAGATCCCTGGAATTTCTAGGCATTCATTTAGTGTTTACCTTTTGCTCTCCATCCCCTCCTAAACAATACATATTCTGAGAACCCCCCTGGACCTGCACAGACATCTGCAAAGTATAGTAAATCCTGTACAGCATTCTCGCCATTTTGTTTTTTAGGTTGTGTGAACATGAACTCAAATACTGAATCCATATTTGCCATTTTAACAGCTGCTCGGTTTAAGAATATAACAGAACCAATTGTTTCATAGGGATTGCTGCGAAACCTGGCATTTCTCATATCTTCACCATCCAGGTTGTCAAACATATTCTGCAAAATACATTTTTAATAAATATACAAATTAATTGTCCTAGCTAATTCAATAAGTGTTATGTTATCCCTATTTGGCATAAAAAATAACTAAATATTTAGTAATTTACAGACTTATTAATTTAAACAGACTTTAAATAACGATTAATTATAATAATTAGTATTTTGTCATATGTTGTTAATTATGAAATTTTATTCTTAGTTTTTAAACTAGGTGTTTGTCTGTGGTGCAGGATAGATCAAGATAGTTTTATTAAAGATAAGATGATGATGTAATTGACTTATCAAATGTGCTTTTTAAAGGATTATTTGAATAAAGTTTATGATTTATTGAATGGTTGATTATTGCGACGAATTTAATTTAATACAAGTGGGACGCATGCATTAAACTCGTTGTAAGGAATGTATAGTAAATGCATGTTTACTAATATTTAAAGCGAAGCTAATACTTGCTTACATAATATCCTATATTATAGAAATGTGTGTATGTCGGTGTTACCTTAGAATTTAAAATTCCTTTTAATACTTGATGATCTACAAAAGCAGACTCATCATCAATAGTTAATTTCTTGGGTCCTTTTTTTAACCATTTTTCCAAAATATCGCCTGATAAGGTCTCCTCTGGCGGTGGTGGCATCCAGGACTGTGAATGAAATATGAAACTTAGACTGAATTCTATAAAGCATACTTTGCTCGATCAAAGATAGTTTTAAAACAAGTCAGATTTATACTATCCACCTTGGTCTCGATTTACTTAATTCTTAAGTTAAAGGTAAGAGCACTACTCAGATCTATTCCAAAAATATAACAAATTATAAGTAGCTTTTATAGGTAACATTTAAATTAAGTTCCAAAAATAATTACCACTTCTTCTTTAGCCTCTGCGACTTCGTCATCAGGTGTCCATTTGAAATCTCTTGGTGCCTCTCCAACAACTGACGCCTTTAAACCTAAACCTCTTCTACCCTTCTGAGTGGAGGCCTGAACTGGTTCTACTCTTCCAGATTCAAATTTACCCAAACCTTTACCAGGCTTGTGCCCCATATTACTCATCATCCTTTTAGATATTTCTGAATAACCACTGGTATATATTTCCGAGTCCCTTTGGTTGTCAGATTTGTTATAAAAGGCATTATCGTTAGATGTTTGGAAACTTCCATTTCCAGGGTTCTCTTCCGCATCATCTTTGAAACCAGGGCGATCATACTGTTCATTTGGTGATGAACAAGGCTCACTGAGACTACTTCTGCTTAATCTGTTAGATGTTTCGGGACTCTGCTCAGTATAACTAAGCCTAATTTTTCTTGGCCGTTCAGCCTCTTTTTCTGTATATTGTAGTCCTAAAATGAAAATTATAGTGCACAAAAAATAAAAATAAATTCATAGAATAAGAATTCACTAATAAGTTCTTGTTCTTGCTCATAATTCTATTAGTAAAAAAAAAATATTTTCAGTAATATATTCATATGTAGTAGAAGTTAGCCAAACAAACAATAAAAGGCTATTTTTCCTTACTATACAAAGCTTATAAAGACAGTTCATATTATAAGAACTTAAGCAATATGCTTTTCATAGTGCATTCCAATTAATATTTAAGAAAAAAAAAACTTTTAAAAATAAAACATTTGTCACAATAGGTGTTCATCATATCATCATCTCCCTAATACCATCCAACTATAAGGCGCAGTATGAGAACAGGACAACCAAGCTATGCTGCTGGCCAAATGGTAGACTTTGCAACAACAACTTTGGGAAACATTATGGAGAACTCTTAGGCATGTAAGTTTCCTAACGATTCCTTTTTTGTTTCCTTACCTTATCGTTAAAGCAAGTAATATTTATTTTAAATTATACTATACAGAATAGTTAAGAGGTGTGTGTGGGGCTCTGGCTCTCTGTGAGAGAGGCCAAGTCACACTAGGCTATCAACATTGCTATTTGTAATAAAGATACTATGTTTTATTGTTTGCTTGCAACAGATGTGAAAAGTTGAATAAACATAACAATTGGCTAGGCAATTCTATTTTATATTGGTATCTATCCTAAACTCACTTGAGTATCCTTCATAATCTGTTTGGTTGTTGGTTGTTTTACTGTAAAATGTGTTATCAGCAGATTCCTGGAAGCTGGCACGTCTAGATGTTTCTTCTCCATCATTATCAATAAAGTCTGGTCGAAAGTCTTCACGTTCATTAGGAGAGGAACAGTTTTCACTCAAACTACTCCTACTAAGTCTGTTTGTCCGCACTGGACTCTGATCAGTATAACTAAGCCTTTTTTTACTTGGCTTAGCATCAGTAGAATACTTTTCTGAATACTGTGGGCCTGGAGAGTCTTCATCTGATTCTTGGAGTACTGAAAATATTTATATTTCAATATTGAGATTTTTAAACTGATATAAAAAATTCTTACTATATCACCAACTTGAATGAATATTATATTTCTTATTATTTATATCATGTATCTGTATCATCAGGTTTGCCTTTGCTCTTCACAAAACCTTATAAAGGATTTCACAAAACCTAATAAATAAAATGGGTTCTGTTGGACTGCTGTTTGGTATGCTGATAGGCAGGTTAGTATGCCATGAAAATAGGTCTCTTTTAAAAATTAACAATGAATATAGAGTCCATCTTTGCCTTTGCAGACAACCTTGCAACACTGATACTGTAATTTACATTATGGTATCAGTATCAGAATTATAATTGTCACTGTGTTAATTGATGTTCAATAAAGAATTTGCCTGATTGTTCAATAAAAAATTATAAAACCATAGTCCAAAACAGTGTCTGGAATTTGTAAGTGAAGTAGATGAATTCCATTCACGGATAGATGGACTGAGGACAAAGCCAAGTAAAACACTGTCTTTGTCAGGATAGAGAGAATACTAAGTATACTTTTCATGACCCGGAAACTCAAAATAGGTAGACAATGTGTTACCAGGTTTACTGAAGCAGTTTCTTTCATCATGGTAAAAAGGACATGGTACCAGCCTGGAGGCTGCTATAATTATAGGTACTTTCATAAATGACCTCAATAAAGTACACCAACAACCAATAAGCAATAATTTTACTAATATTTATTCTATTACTTTTAGGGGTCACAATAGTTTACGGATGAAATTAAAAAGCCTATGGAACTCTAGAAACACAGAGTTACCAAAATGCATGTATTAGGATAATCCCAGGATGAAATAAGTAAAGCTGAAATCTTTCAGCTTTACTCATTTCTTCCTGTTTACCTTAGTTTTACTTATTTCTTCCTGTTTACCAAGTTTTGTAGCACAATCATCTGATTGTGCTATAAAACTTGAGTCTGTACTTCAATTCCATAAACAATTTATGATGGGTGCACAGGCAAAAGTCTAATTGGGTATGTTAATTAAAATGGAAAGCTCACAAGTCATATTAAAAGCCTTTCTGCAACAAGTGAATATATTAGTGGATAACCATAGGTAATTTCTGCATCTTGCTAGTCCTGAAGTTGTGCACTTTGCCATTTACACTTTTAAATGACCTTCCCAGATCAGAGTATTCTTGTAAGAGGGGAAAAGCTGCAGAGAAATCATGCTATATCTCTGGTGAGGCAAAAGGTACATCCAGGCAAGTATTAGTCTTTTGTAAGGTGCTCCTTGATAAGGGTCACTACTTACATCACCATGATAGAGTATTTGTCTGATAGACTTACTGCTTCACATGTGATTTATACAGATTTGTTTTGAATAGTTGATAATGTAGTCAACAAATGGAGTATTGATATTACATAACTTAACTAACCAGATCCATGGGAGGTTGTGGAAGAAGCACCATAGGTATCAGCACGTGGCCGCTTTGCTGCGACAGGACTTTCATCACTGCTTGAATCTGAGGGATCTATTATTAAAATATGATGAAAAGAACATTATTATTACATTACAGTCTAAATATCTTAGCATATAATATGTATGCATTGAAAACATCTGTGCTTTCGTCAGGTTTCAAAGCTTATGAACTGTATTTTGCTTCTCCATCATATTTATATAAATTGGTTTTATGGGAACCCAGGGTACTGGGTTGCAAAATCTATTTTATATAGGTCTGGTCTGTTTTTATTGATTTAACAAACAAACAATCAAGTTAAGTCATCAGTACTGGTTCATCATCATCATCATAATCAACCCATTGCCGGCTCACTTTAGAGCATGGGTCTCTTCTAAATACGAGAAGGGTTTGACTATAGTCTACCACGCTGGCCATATTTGGCAGACCTGAACTGTGTACAGGTGAGTTGCCATAACCTATTGATCAACCCATCGCCGGCTCACGACAGAGCACGGGTCTCCTCTCAATATGAAAAGGGTTTGGCCATAGTCCATCACGCGGGCCATTTGCGGATTGGCAGGCTTCACAAGCCTTTGAGAACATTACGTAGAACTTTCAGCCTCAGGCATGCAGGTTTCCTCACGATGTTTTCCTTCACCGTTGAAACAAGTGGTATTTTAATTGCTTAAAAACGCACATAACTCAGAAAAATTAGAAATGCGTGACCGGGATCGAACCCCCGATGTTAGAAGACGGACGTCCTAACCACTAGGCTAACACACTCTACTAACATTAAAATCAATCTACAGTCAATTATATTTCCTAATTATTTTGTTAAATGGGCCGTTTAATGATAAAATACCGTAAACGATAAATAAACGCCAAACCACACAAATTTCGACAAGTAAACATACCTGATAGATTCATATTTGCCTTCTCCCTCAACTACATAAAAAATAAATAATTATCGAAGTAGTTTTGCAAGTACGAAATATTGATATTTTGATCAAGAACTCTTACTTTACTTTAGAAATTCACTGCCACCTTTATCATTGAGTCCTAATTATTAGTGGTTTTAAATCTATAAACATATAATATTCAAAACATAAGACTGTGCATAAGACCAAAGAGAATATAATCACTATTCACTACGTTTAAAAGACCACAGTGACATATACAATATATATCCTACTCTATGGACATACTACTACACCAAAGACTACAAAACTAATAATTCTAAGACTTCACAGGTAATAAACCAAACCAGCTACTATAAAAAATAATACAAAAGAGAGTATAAGCCAACATCATCCCACACGAGGTCCCACATAATATTTGAGATCGACAATCATAGAACAATATTATATATATTTTTTTTGATCACAGAACTATAGTATAATAATAACATGAACATTCAAGCAAAATAAAAACATAAGCTAAGATTGAGAAAATAATAGGAAAGACAAAATATCTAAGACATTTTTGTGGTATCATACAATTATTTTACACAATTAATATTTTTAAAATAATAAGGTTTAAGTGTACAATTAAATGTTTTAATTTCAATATATCTTATATTTTTATCTTCATTCCCAACGAAACGCGGTCCTATTGGTGTGACGTAATTTGTGTGTAAACTGCTTGTAGGCTCAAAGTAAACAACTAAAAGCGAACCTACTTTGCATTATTTTTTTCTTATATAAATAAATAAAAGATAATAGAATTTCTAACCTATGCACGGCTTCCCAGTTATACGAGCAATTACGAAAATTAGAAAACTACTGAATTGATTGAAATGCATCTTGGCACGATTCCAGTTAATACAGAGAGGATCTTAGAACTTCTATCCCGAAAATCCTGTACTAATTAGCTATCGTTCCAAGTAACTTGAAACAGGTAATTTATGGGAACCTTTGAACGTACGGGCTCATCTTTCTTCCCGTATTCACTTAGTAAGATGCTTGATAGCAAAACTTTCGTGATTTAATTAGTAGTCCATGTTTTACCACAGTTAAGCTAAGCTAAGCGCTGCAGTACAGTGGGCAAATACAGACTGAAACATTTATAAATGTGACACAAATATGTTAAATAACAAATTAATTATAGAGTAATCTTAATTACTTCATCCAATTTGTCTACCTTCCATTACAATTTGTCTTATCTTTTTTTTTTACTTTAGTACTCAGTTAAAGTAAGTGTTAAGTTTACTTTATAGATAATATATTGGCCTAAGAGGATATAGGAGCCCATTTGTTAGAACAGTTTGACTACAACAGTAATCAGTAATTCTACAAAAATGGCATCATAGCAAATACTGCATACAATATATAAATTAAAACAAAGTCCATGATGTCAATATTTTATTAAAAAATATTATTTTGAACAATACAGCCATTCTTCATTGATGTTGTCAATATGCTGGCAAAACAGCATAACCAAACAAAATATCTCACAGAAAGATTCTCTTATATCTTGTAGCTTAATATTAGGTATACAATTAGTCTAAGTTTAGTAAAGCTCCCATCACTTAATTTCTTTAACATATGCGTCTAGTTCAGCGTCTAGTTGTTCAGCTGTTGGTACGGGCCGTCGACCACGCGCAGCTCCTCCTCGTCCCCCACGCCGCGCTCCTCCGCGGCCACCACCACCAGCCGCTACTTGTGGTCTGTTTCCTCCACCTATTAGAAGTTGGTAAAAATTAACTTTATTTTAATTTATACTTAGAAACAAGTCAACTGGCTCCATTGGTGCCCCCACAATAGGCAAATGTAAATTGCTTGAAGAAGCAACATGTCGACTTATCTTTATATTTTAAATAAATTTCAAATCACGTTTTGTCAAAATAAAATTCAAAATTTTTAATTTGATATAGTTTTCCAAACAGTCCTTAAGTCTTTTTGGTTTGAAACTGATCCCTTTAGCCACATCTACCATTCAACTATGTAGGAAGATCTTCTTAACAAGATGAAAGTATCATTATGCATAGTATTAAAAAGAATATTTTAAAATATGTACTCACCTCTACTTGAATTTCTTCTGACAGGTCGTCCTCCAACAGGTCTACTTCTTTCTTCAGTCCTAAAGGTGCTTATTTCTGAAGTGGCTAGCTGAATGTTCATGGCACGCCCATCAAGTGGAACTCCATTATATTGTTTCATAGCTTTCAAAGCATCTGCCCGTCTTTCAAAAAGAACATCAGCTGTACCTATTAACAATAAAATATAAGGATTGTTAAACATATCATGACTCGTAAGAAAACATTCATTTTTATATCATTCATAAATAAAGTGTTTAATAAAAAAATTAATTTCAATAAACACAATAGAAGTAATTGAATACAAACCTAATGAACGTCCAGATCTGTCATAATGAACAGCAGCACTTTTAAGCATGCCAAACTCTGAAAATAACTCCTGGATGTCAGAGTCTGAAACTCCAAAATCCAAGTTGGAGACAAGGAGTTTAGTGGGCCCAGTAGTGATGGGTGCACTCCTTTGTATCTTCCTATCATTGAAGTCACTGAACATATCATGTTTCCATGTGCTGTTTACATCACCCTGAAATAGGTTGCCCTTCATAGATCATGCCAACTGCCCCTGCCAGCTTCTTTGAGCTTACACTCAAAATACTAAGCAAACATTAGTTGTACATGTTCTATTGCCATCCACAAGTTGTTTTAACATTAATTACAGGATATTTTTAGCTATACATTGGGTAGCAAACAATTACAATTTTTAAACATGTTGAAGTAATCAATCAATTTCAATACAATCCATGTTTACACCACTGACACTGCACTTTTTAATAACTGAAGTCTATTAGAAACCATCCACATTTGCACAACAGGCCTCAACATGGGTCCACCAAGTTGACATTAATGCTGGATTTCCCAGGCTACTCCATAATCACCCGTTGATGGAGCCACTGTGACAAAAAGGCGGCTGCTACTTGAAGAAACTGCTGATATACCAGCCTGTCCCCGTCCACAATATACATATAACTGTGATTATCTCCAGATACTTTGTTGTTGGTGGTTATACATGCTCAGCAGTGGATTTTAAAATCCAAATGCCATAAAATGGATCTAATCCAGAAAAATACACGTAAAAGCAGGCAGCTTGGACCTGAGAGCAAATAGGAGCGCAAAATTCCTACAAAATATTTGAAACAGACTACTTCTCCGTAGATAATAAAACTTAATTTATGTGCGAGCTGTACCAGGCGTGAGCAACGCTCTTGACGCGTCATTTCATCACGTTGGTCCGCCATTTTGAAATTGTATAATCAACTATTCGAATTACCCTTGTGTAATTAGAAGCAGGTTTAGAAACCCCGCCACGATTTCGACCACGTAGAAGTACACCACCAGTACGGCCGTTCCGAAAGCCACTACCACCTCCACGGCCCGGCTTTTTGACATCAAATTTTCTTCCAGCTCCGCCTCCGGTTCTTCCTTTCTTGCTAGCCTTTATAATGTCGTCTAAAGCCATATCGATTTTGTCAACCATTTTATATTTCTTATTAAAACCTTTCGAGTATTGAAATAACGTAAATTCAACTAAAACTATTACTTTTTATTGTGAAATATGATTAATCGGTTTTTGACTTGAAATAAACATGCGACCCGTGCGCGTAAACTTGCGTAAAGATATAAACCACAGATAACTACAGATTGGTATTATAAACTAAAATTAAAAAATGAATTTGTCGGCAAAGAATGCACAGTCAGAAGAACACAGATGAATGATAAAAAAGGAGTCACAGAGATAACATTTAAAACGTAGTGTCCACATTGTGATCTTTCATCTCTGTGTTATGACATATACTAGTTCTAGGGCCTGTCATGTTAAACAAGAATCCGGATCCGTAAACCTAGTAAAAAAAGTAGTTTAGGTACCTATTATAATTAAAATTATATATGAACTAGTGATGTGAACAGATTACAAATTTGAGAACTTTTTAAGGGCCGATTTCAACAACTTAAAATAAGTAAATTCAATTGGAGTTTGCATATTGACTATGTGTGCAATAAACTGAGACAATTAATATAACTATCCTGAATCGTCGGATTCCATTTAAAGTCAAACTACTGCTATATAACTCGTTCGCTTATACTTACGTACAATATGGTCTCAGTAGCTACGGTCGTACATATACAACATACCTTAATAATATATTCAAATTGCAATTAAGAATTTTAAAATCTATGGTCTCTAATTCCATTAAAAGTAAGTACGATGGTAACGAACTGGGGCTATTTAAACATTGCCAAACACTACCTGTTCAGAAGCTGTTTAAATACACAATATTAAAAGAAGAGTTCTTCAATGAGAAGATACTCATTAAAAAAGGACACTCTGTACAGACGCGGGCGATGGCGGCCAACCGCTTTAACATTACGCGCGCTAACAATACGTACGGCGAGCGAACGACCGCGTATTTGGTTCCACGTTTTATGAACGAACTACCTCCAGCGTTCCAAAAATTACATTTTAAAAATGTTAAACAGAAATTAAAAGAATGTTTTTTGGCTGAGTTGGACTCATTTGTGTCGACCGTCTAACTCAGCTAGGAAATGTTCTTTTCATGCTTAATATGCTTACTCAGTCCCTCCTACTAAAATCAGATCTTAATATTGGATGTATTTTCAAATTTGCTGTTCCATTGTGTAGAAACTTCTTGTATGAACTTTAAAGGAGTGGTATGGGGACTTCTTTCTTGCTTTTCTGCTTTAAGCGCTCGCCACCCTACAGACGACTTTTTAAAAAACTTAACAATAAACTTACATTTGTTTCCGCTATTAAAGACAATATAAACTTGGTCCGACTTTGGTGTTTGGATACATTATTGATGAAACATTAGTGAATCCAAAAATAATCGGTTTTTATCGGTTTTTACAAAACCGTTTTTTTTACGTTTTTTAAAAAACCGGTTCGCATCACTAATCTGTACCTATATATATAGTTTTAAGTTTATTTTTCGAAGTTTTCAAATTGTATCCAGGTACATAATTATAATGGCATTAAACAAGTTTATGCATCCTCGCAATATTTATAGGACACCTCCGGACTTTGTAAAGCTGGCAAAAACATACGATGAATTTTCCGCTATAGCAAAAATGGTAAGTAAAACCTCAGTTGCTTATTTCATAAATAATTTAATCCTAAACAGACAGTTTTGTTTTAGGATATCAGTGGTAAAGTCAGCATTGATTTTAAGAATCCCGATGCATTAAGAGTCTTAACAAAATGTTTGTTGAAGTCTGACTTTAATCTGGATGTTGTTATACCTGAAGATCGTCTTGTACCAACACTGCCTCTCAGGCTGAATTATGTACTTTGGATTGAGGATTTAATTAGTACTATCAAAAAAAGGGAACCAGTTGTAGGACTCGATATAGGTAAGTAATATTGTTGTTTAATTAATATTGGTGAATAACAAAAACAATGTTGGTGTATCAATTTTATTAAATTGTATGGCACATCATCGAATAAGGGATTTGTAATAATAGGTCAATATTGGTTTTGTCAATTATCAAATAGTAATGATAATTATGTGTCAATGTTCAGATATTGACCATTCATAGTTGACCACGGGCAGTTCCCGATATGAGCACATAGGGCAATTGTTGTTCAAATATTTCATCTATCTATCATCATTTGGCCATAATAGAAAATTTAAAACAAAAAAAAAACTTGGGCTTGTCTATGTTAATATGATGTGTTGGTTTATTGACCCCAAATTATGCCATGACAAAATGACATATGTAACAAAACCTCCGCTAGTGGATTATATCTTAGATTGGTGTTCTAAATATTGAGTGGTAGATGTGTCTCGTGGGATTGGTTCCAAACCAAAAAAGACACTCAAGGAGTGACGAGAAAACGAGATGAGAAATTTATTTCATCTTAAACATTTTGAATTTATTGTACACGAAACAATCATTTTGAAATTTATTCAGACATGTTGCTTGACAAGCAAAAGTCACGGAATCTTCAAATTTCACAAAATTCAATCTAAAGAAATAAATCTAATATTCCAAATTTAAAGTAATTCAAACATAATACATAAACCAACCAGATCAGAGTTGACATCAAAAGAGTATGTATAATCTGAGATTACCACCAATCAACACTAAATGCTTTCAGAACACCAATAATACAACATCTCACACTTAATCAAACAGAATCTATGGTGGGTGCTCTGCAATTTGCTTTTACTGTGTTTTATCATTTTGTGTTAAAAGGGATGTTGGATTAGTGGTTCAACTATAAAATTGTATGGTCCTAGGTACTGGAGCATGTGCAATATATCCCTTATTAGTCGCAGTGAAGAACAAGTGGCATATGGTGGGAACAGAAACAGATATTTTAAGCTTACAGCAAGCCAGAGATAACATAAGTAGGAATAATTTACAAGATTTTATTGAGGGTATGCATAATTTTTTTTATGATTTTTATTTTTTATATATACATGCAAAAATCACTTGAATTACTGACTATGCTTTGGCTAAACAACAGATATTGTCAGAGTGTAATTGGTACTTAGAATAAAGGTAGAGTAATATTTATATAGTTTTTAAATATATGTGGTAAAAAGAATATCTCATTTATTATTAGTTATTTTCCCTAATTTTTGTAATAATATAACAATGAAAATTAACATGGGGTTCCAAGATGCTGGAATGGAGACACTGCAATGTTATACATAGCATTATTTAACCCCCAACTAGAAGGGTAAGTAACATTAAACAAGGCACTTTGGAACACCCTACAAAAGACCTATGTCCAGCAGTCAATGTCAATTAGTTGATACGATGATGCAATATACTATTTATTTAATATACATAATCATGAAGCATTTATCAATTTGTTAAATCAATGTGAGAGCTAAATTGTGAGAAAATTAGCATGAATATCTATATTGTTTAGTTCACCAATTACTATGTGATTTAAGTATAATTTTTCATTGTCAGACAATGTACTTACAGAATAATTATTGCAGTGAGGGAGAATACTACTAAATCTGTAATTGAAAATGTGTTTTTGGATGAAAATAGTCAAACTTTTGACTTTTGCATGTGTAATCCACCATTTTACACAAACATACAGGAACTTTGGGAATCTCGCAGCCCAGCAAGGTATGTTGTATTTATTTCCTTTGATTAGTGACTCTTGGTGTCTTATTGATTAAGAAATAAAATTTAATAGTATATTTTATATTATAATATTCTAACCACTATTCATTTTGGATAAATATTAACCAATTTAATGGCGAAGAGAAGCAACATGAGACCTCCATGTCATAATATGCCTGCTCTTCATAATATTCTCAAAGGCATGTGAAGATTACCAGCACACTTCTTCTTCTTCTCCTTCTGACATGAAAGTAATTGGTTGATAATTAGGATGATGGACCTGGATGTGGGCAAAATGGGCAATGTGGTTTTGTTCATGCAGAAATGCTCCATGCCAACCTATAGTCAAGTAATTGGTGGTGTCAATTTGGAGCAGTTAGTTCTGTTATTATCACATCTATAACACTGGAAATTATTAAGAAATTATAATTAACACACACAGTAATTGCTTACTTATAGACCTGAACCTAAAAATGGTTTTACTGGTTCACCGCACGAGCTCATAACTGAAGGTGGAGAATTGCAGTTTTGTAGAAAAATTATAGAGGAAAGCAAATCGCATAAAGACAAAATTCTGTAAGTAATTTATTTCTGTAGTTAATATATACACAATTTACATTTACAGTTTTATTTATGCTGACTGATTATTTGTCAGTTACCAAATGTCTGACATAGACTGTCTCATAGGAAAAGACGTAACGTTTCACAATGTTGTGACATCAAGTAAATTCAAGGAATGTCCAACCACGTCTTAATAGGTTCACTCAAAAATGTATGTTCAGGCAAAATTTAAACGGCTTAAATATGAAAGCCCCCTTTGCACTGGGCCCGTATTTATTGTTACATTTGCTTCGGGGGGTATTCAGGCCCTTGTAAACTGTAAAATGTATCTGTATAATACTTTAACAGATCTTCATGAATTCTGGGAAAAATTATTTATCTTTTAAGTAGAGAAGATATTCAAAACAATGCAGGTCCTTCTGTGATATTTTATCACAGAATTATGAATAAAACTGATTATAACTTTCAGCCCCTGTTCCGAACTACCTCTTTTTTCCGGCATAGCCAAAATTATATATTTTAATCCAGAGTATAAGCTATAAACGCACCTATTTGCATTCAAATCTGTTCAGTATTATATTAATTTTTATTCGGTTTTCCCTTACGCAGCGCACCAGCGCATGCCCTGCCCAACGGATCAAATTTATATAGTTTTTTTTAAATAATATCTCTAATGATCAGGCACAGCAAGTCTACATTTTATTATACATTTGAATAATGCCTTATTAATATGTTATGCTTTTACAGAATATATACAAGTATGATTGGCCATAAATTTAATTTAAAAGAACTAGTTATGGATTTAAAGGCAGATGGTATTAAATATACTACGACAGAATTCTGCCAAGGTCGGGTTACGAGATGGGGACTAGCCTGGACTTATCAAAACTACGACTTCTCTCAAATTTGTAAGAATCTCTATATGAATGCCTTATTTTTTGCACATACCGCAAATTTTAAGTTTAATAATACCTATTATTATTTTTAGTTTCACCAAAAGACAAGTTGCCAAAGAAAAGAGTTCCAATTTTATTTTCCTTACCGGAATTAAAACAATGTGATAATAATATCGAGAAGTTAATGAGTATACTACAAGATCTTCAAATTTGTCATAAGGTTATGACAAAACGAAAAAATGAGTTAATTCTTGATGTTGTGGCTTTTTCCAATACATGGTCAAATCAACGTCGTAAAAGAAGAATTCTGAAACGCTTGTCAGATGATCAAGTTAAAAAACCAAAAAATAATTTAGAAGATCCATCCAATCACTCATCAGAGAAAGAACAGGGGACTAGTGAATCAAATGAAACCAAGATTGATACTTGTATAGAACCTGTAGAAGGCACAAGTAATAATCCATCTAATAAAAATTCATTAGAAAATCATAAAGAAGCTGTGGTCCATGGATTAATGAAAATAGTTAGAAAAGATGAGCTTCTATATATTGAAATGGAATCGATAAATGGTAGTGCTGGTAAAGAAGGATTACATCAAATAGTTCAGTACATTAAAAACAATTGGAAATGATTACTTTTTTTAATTCCTTAGATTCGTTTCAAATAAAATGTTGCCTCTTTCCCACATAAAGAAATATAACCTATTATAAACAGCAAAAAAACTGCAAATAAGAATGTCTAAATAATTTGACATAGACAAGAAGGCCTGCATGATATTTGCTATCTATCTTACTAATTGGCCGATTTTTTTATTAGTTTGATGTTGTTGGTTACAACTTCTTTTTTTATTATGGAGCCCACAATGATCTGGAAAACTTAAATTGTTTCTATTTGTTCCTGATATGTTACATTTAAATATAATATAATCTTCTATTCATTGGAAATTCAATATAAAATATTGTTACATTTCAAGACAAGCAAGAAATAAACATAATAAACAACCTACTAAGTGCGAGTTGGAACCGCGTGCGATGGGCACTAGGGTGCGATATAAAAACAACAAAATATTATTATTAGAAAAGGAATGATGCGGGTCGTTTGTTCTATTTCGTACCTATATAAAAAAATTAAATGTTTGGATATTTATACTCTATGCGTTCCATTCTATAGACTTAAATGACCTGCCCATCTAATCAATTTCATTTTGTTAAAGTTACATGGCACATCATCAAGCCTGCCGGCTTAACTGTATTTTTAACAACCATTAATTTAATACAAATAGATAAAGCCAACGTGTGGCTGCACTGTGCACATGTAACAGCGATATATAAGTTTACTGTTAATATTATGCAGTTTTTCCCCAAAAATTGCCTTTCAAACAAAAATAACGGAAGGCTGGAACTACTTAAAAAACAACGGACAACAGTGGTAGTATGTGGAAACACAGAATAAAGACTCCGATTTTTGTAGAATTACTTCGGAACTCATTTTGGGCCCAATCAAAACAGCTCATGACTAACAAGAGCTGTTTTGATTCGACAAAATCCTCATGAGTCCAGCTAATCTTTATTTACATCATTTATATCATACTTGCTATATGAGCCTATATATTCTTATACTCATAATAATATTATAAATAATTCTTACACGAATTCAAAGCTATTTTATTTCAAAGTAACAAAGGCTACGTTTATTTTAGCAATAATAAGATTTCAGATAAATTTGTAGATATTTGTCATGCTGAAAGCGCTATTTTTTTTTCGGACTATTAGCTGTGATAACCCTATTGGTTTATACAGCGTAACCGTGCTGTTTGGCGAGCTTCGGAGAGAAGCTCTGCCTGAAAATAAACTCGAAAAAACTAACGTATGCCTAAAGGCTCCTTCTGTAAGGCCGTACCTCGGTTTAGGCGACGTTTGGAATAACGGGGGGTCGGACGGTGAAAGCGCTACTGCTACCCAGTTGCAGTAGCAACATAACATTACAATGACTAAATGGTACCTTTTTACATAAATACTGGTCTATAGTAGGATTAAATAAACCCTTGGAAACGAATACAACTGGTACATATTATCTTAGGGACCTAAAATACGGGAGCCCTGTCTCAATTTTATACGCTTCTCACTTCCTCTTTCTTCACGGTTTCATGGCTTCAAGTACTTAATCTGTGATCTGAGCCATACTATCGTATGCAAAACACTACGAGGGTTTAACATAGATTTAATAAATTCTAATAAATAAGTAAACGTAGCGATGGTATCTTCAATGATAAGTCCAGAATACATCGAATTGGAGTTATTGTATTCTGTTACATCGATCGTACCTAGTCATAGTCAATTTGTTTTGTCGGTTGTCAATTGTCACCACAGAGTACTTCACTACTTTATACTGTACCTAATGCTTAGTGATAACTGATGCCGGTGACCGGTGTCAATTTTCGCGCTTTGATCGGCATCTTGTTGATTGTTCACTGTTCAATCATAAAAATTAAAAGTTTATTTGGATAAGATTATTGTTGTATTGTTATGAAGTTTTATTGCCACTAAATACTGTAGAAAGCTGCATGTAGATAGAGTTGATCAGTGAATAATTTTCTAACTCAACCCATTGTTTATGTCCTTTGATGTTTGATTAGAATCAAAATTTCTGAAAGTGCACACTGCTCAGCTTTCAAATTATTCGTATTCCATAACAGTATAAGGTTCGCAATGAGTTTAAATGATTATATAAATGAGAGACTGAGTGAAATCGTTGAAGATGCACCAGAAAAAGAAACTACACCAAGTAAGGCTGGTGCACTGCTTGTTCATTTTAATGTTTATTTTGTCATTTGCTATTCATGGTAGACAGTTTTATGAATCTGCAATATATTTTTAGTTCGTAGGGCGACAAAAGAAAAAATAAAAAGTGACAGTAGAGAAAGCTCCAGCAGTCGAAAAAAATCAAAGCCTAATGCCAAAAGTGATACTGAGAGAAACAGGTAAAATTATCTAAATTAATTTAGTTATTATTCAGTATAGATAACCAATACCTGTTACATGAGTTTTGGCAAACCCTAATTTTTACAAATATAATTCCATTTAATAACCATATCTTATAATAAATTTATCAGAATGTGGGGATGTGGAGAAAGTAATTTCTAAATAGAAAATAAATGTTGTACTAGAAATATTAGAAAGAGAAAATGAGAGCTTGCTTTGTCAATGGAACATACAAGTTTTTTACTAAGGCAACTTGAATTCCATTAAAAGGGGGAAAAAACCCAACCTATATGCAGCAACACAATACTGATGAGTTTAGGGAGTACCTATAATTGTTTTTCAGGAATTTTGAACCTGTTTGCATCTTTGCTAAGGGAAAATTAAAATGAAGTAGTAATGAAATCAAAACTACTTTTAATGATAAATAAAAAAAACAGGTTACGTGAGTTGATAAGTGTTAACTTGAAAGCACTTTCCATTATGTGGTTAAAATTAAAAACTGCCCAGATTTGTGGTTCTAAAGTTTCAGTAGCTATTTAGATAAGAATTGTATATTTTGTTATTCAACTATTGAAAGTATTCACTTGTTTGCAGTAAACCTCTAAAAAAGGCACTCGAGTTAGAAACAGATCCAGAAGTACTGCAACGGCGTCAAAAACAGATAGACTATGGCAAAAACACTGTTGGCTATTACAATTACACTCAAAAAGTGCCCATGTAAGTAACTGACCTAAAGAATGACAACTTCATGGTTTTTTTTATAGAAAAAAAAAAAGAAGATGATTAAGATAATGCATTAGTTATAGAAACCCGCAGACAGTGCATAATGGAGGAGATCTTTCTAGTCTAGATCTTACTTTATAAGTTGATATTTTTATCACCCTACTAAACTTGTCAACAGAAGTCATTACTGCTGTTTATAAGTTTGTACTTAAATTGTCAATACTCAATTGTACATTGTTAAATTAGAATTCATTATCTATTTGCAGTGGCACATTCCTTTTTACAACTTAAAATCTGTTGAAGATGACATTCACACTTGAGCAGCCAGTTTGCTTTTAATATTATGTTTTTTTAGGGATAAACGCCAGAAAGATCACCCCAAAACTCCTGACAAGTTTGCAAAATATAGTCGAAGATCTTGGGATATGTTAATCAAAATGTGGAGAAAAAAACTACATGAATATGATGGTGGAGACAAAGAATGTGAGGATGAATTGTGCGAAAATCTCTCCGAACCTGATTGCTAGATTTAAATGACTCATATGATGTACCAATGTGAAAATATTTCACATTGTATTAGCTTAGAATTACATTTATGTATTATTATTTATGGGTTTGCTGCCAATAGATATAATAATAATAAATAATATAGATTTTGTCTTTTGGATGTATCATTAAGCAATATAAATAAAAAATTACTTTAAGGATAAACTTTTTTATTTCCTCCCTTTAAATTGACGGCAGTTCTATTCTGTTCAAAATTTCCTTAGCCTGTTTGACTAAAGGATTGTTCTTTGTTTCTAATGCAAAACTTTGTAATTTCTCCATGTATTCTTCAATATTACTATCCGACGCACCAGTGGATCCCCCTGAGAAAAAAAAATCATAATCAATATTTTGCAGTTGTGTTAAAAAAAATACACTGTAACACACTAAACATTAGTAAACGTAAACTTGTAGTACCACTTAGGAGCCTGCATAAAAAAGTAACTCTGAAATTGCATTTTAATTAATAATAAGTTAGTGACCCATTGATATTTTGGAGATGTCTATCAATAAGTTCACAAGTTTTTATAAAGCGAAAGCATTTAGATAGGTCTTATTAAGAAATTTAGGATTATATAAACAATAAAAAGCTTAGATGTGAATGACTCTAACTACAAATTATAATTTATTATTATGTCAGATGGTGATTAAAAAACGCGGGCTACCTTGTGGGCTTCTAGACCTGGGCGCGATTGGAACCTCTTAGCTTTAGCTTTTGTTTTAAATTGGCGAGTGTAGTTATCATTTTCACTTCACGAATAAAAATAATCCAAAATATGATATGAATATCACATTTTCGGTTTGATTCATTTAGATGTCTTTAATAGGTTTACATGAATAACACTATTTTGATTTGAGTTACTTGGATGATTATGCATTTGGTCACTGAAGACTGCTACAAACCTGTTAATACCTTATCAGACATATTATATACACATATTTATATATATATGTGTGGATAATATATATATATATATAATGATACTTTAATTTTTAAAAGCGCATGTAACTCCGAAAAGTTAGAGGTGCGTGCCCGGATTAGAACCGTCGACCTCTGATTAGGAGGCTGACCTAACCTATAAGGCTATCACCGCTTCAAAATTAAAATATATATATATATATAGCAAATGGTCAACAGTGAAGGAAAACATCGTGAGGAAACCTGCACGCCTAAGAGTTCTCCATAATGTTCTCAAAGGCGTGTAAAGTCTGCCAATCTGCACATGGCCAACGTGGTGGACTATGGCCAAACCCTTCTCATATTGAGAGGAGACCCCGGTAATGGGTTGATCATGATGATAATATATATAATTATGACTACAGCCCAAAAATTTTAATTTTGAGGCATGAAAGGTACTTTAAACACTTAGCATTTTAAACTTAAAGTAAGAAGTACATTAAGAAGATAACTGAGAAGGGGTTATTATTATGTTTCACCTTGCAATGGCAATGCAATCGATTGTAACGCCTGTACTAGGGTGCTGACAAGCGCCCTGCGATGCGTCATGAGTGCAGCTGTGCGCTCGGCAGCAGCCGCCGTTTCAGCGCGGAGTCTCGACGTAGCCGCACTAACTTCCTCCGCGTGGCGTTGCAGGATAGCATTCTAATAAAAAACATTGCGGCATTAGTATATGTCAAACATTTAGATAATGTAACAAGCATACTGATTAGAGTAATATAATATAATAAATAATACTTTGTTCTAAGATCTAAGCTTATAGTAAAATCATATTACGATATTAACGATTATATAAATGATAAAAAAGCTTGGGTGTGAATTGCTTTATCTCCATAGGTGCCATTATTTATTATTGATTATGTGAGATGGTGATAATAAAAAAAAGCCGGCTAAGTTTGTTGTGGGTTTCTTCTTAGACCTGGGCGCGATTTGAACCCTCTTAGCTTTAGTTTTAAGTTGGCGTAGTTATCACCATCACTAGTCGAAATAATGAAAACTATGATATATAATATTGTAGGGTATCAGTCCTTGGCCTTACCAAGGTATTGTAACAAGGACCTTATATTTTTTTTAATGCACTTTGCCAGGCTGGAGTCTAAGAAAAAATGCTGAGAAAATCTTAAGCAGATTTGTGCTTACTATTTTGACATAGGAACCTTAAAAGGGATGCTACAAGGGTTCTTAGATCAAGAAAGATCTGAGTTTTAACCCCTAAAATATACAGCAGTAATTGTTTTTTGCCACAAATTGATCATATTACATACGTTTAATCGATTATGAGAAAAAAAAAACCAAATTTAATCCAATTTCATAATTTACATACATTTAAATCTCAATCAAAAATTTTGCAGTATTTCCTAAGACTGTATTTTAATGAAAAAGTTTACGCCTTATAGTTTTATCTTGCTTGAGAATCACTAAATGAACATTTTTTTCACACTTCCCTAGCGAAAAATGCCGGTCGCCAAGCGATTTGTCGTAGAAACCAACTATAATTATGGGTTTACCATACCCCTAACAGGTAAGCCCGCTACCATCTTAGACTGCATCATCTCTTACCATCAGGTGAGATTGTCGTCAAGGGCCAACATGTAGAGGAAAAAAAAAAGCTGTTTAGATCAAGGATGCAAATTTTCCGAAGAATAGATATGAAATGTCAATTACCTGTTGTTCATAATCAGAATTGGCTTTACGTAATTGCCGTAGTTCAGATTCTCTAAGTTTGTTGTGTTGAAGAAACTGATCTGTAAATATGGGGATATCTGTGTCACCTGACAATTCTTCACCCTGAAAAATTAAAAAAATTAAATTTTAATTAACGTTAAATTAACTGATTTTTATCGACAAAAGATTAATTTTGAAAGAAATACAATGTAGTGCAGATTGTTGTGGAACATCAAAGTTTTTTTTTTTAACAATAAAGAGGTTTGAATATTTTTAATATGAATCCTATCTTAGCAATTTTTGGAACGAAGTTCCTTACGGCAGGCTTGGAGGAGATAGGGATTTTGCTGCGCGACCGAACTGAAAAAAAAGTGATAGTAAAACCGTAAGAAAAAGTCCGCGGAATAAAACCGTTAAATGAGACGTGCGAGAATACCTTTCTCTTTTTTAATTATTTCTATTTCTATGTAATTTTATGTTGTCAAACAAAAATAAAGAGACATATTTTGTTATTTTAGTTGATAATTTGAATTACGATTTTTTTTTTGTTTTACGTAATTTATTATTTCCTGAATTTCCTAAATACTTTCCTGTACTTAAATAAAAACTAATCAGCAAAATTTAAGAGAAAAATCAAGAAAACCTACATAAAATTGAGCACGATTTTTTTTGCAAATTGTGTCGATTCTACATTAGCCGAAGAACTTCGTTCCTATCTGGTGTCCCACGACACCACATCTTAGTTTTTTTTACTAAATATGAGAGCGGCCACGGGTAAAAAATTGTACTAATTAATAACTGTCATCAATACAAATGAACATAACAGATGAGTGCAAGTTCGGCTTCATATATAGCATTGCTCACAACTCCGAGTTGGAGTATCTCAATATTAGCATTACTATCTACGCATTACCAGCCCATTACGGGGCGTAAATTTATCTAGCATCAGAAGGGTTTTGATCAGAGTCTAGCACGTTGGTCCAGTGCGGATTTTCAGACTTTACACGCCTCTGAGCATTGTCAGGCATGATGGTAAATGGTTACCTCAATATTAACATCTTACGAATATCGAACACACAATAACGTCATAGTCAAATTTAAATTTATGCAATTGGTTTTAAAATTCAAATTCGTCCACACTTCCATACCAGCACATGTTTGTAGTACATAAATAAGCATTACGTAAATTTCGACTCTATTCCGAAAACGTAAGATCCATATTGATGTGACGTTACAGTGTTTCGATAACCGAAAGCGAATCTACGTTTACGAGTGTGCAAATCACATACAAGGGTTTTTTCAAAGCGTCTTTACGAAAGCATCGCAGGTAGAGTTGGGGTATGTAGGACTCGCAGTATAGCCTCCTGATTGGCAACCAGAATATCCACTCGCTGAACGCTCGCGAACGCGTTCGCAACAATTCTTATACAAGGCCAATTGTAGCGTTGTCGTACTGACGAATTGTTGACAACCCCAAAATTTACTTGCAAATTGGAGTCTGGCGCGTCATAGATACTATGTTGGCTACTATGCGATTTCTACCATCTTTATACAAGGGAGTGCTCTGAAGAGTTGTTTTAACGGATAACACTAGAGTAGGAGTTCAATAATTTTATCATGTTAAAAATGTTATCCCCACTTACTGGATACTTGTTTTACTTACTAAGTTTCACTATTCAAGATCAGGATTATCTTAAATAAATAACAAAAAATAGTGGTGTATTAACAAAATACATCTCAAAAGCTGAAAACATACGGGCGGCTCCTTAAACGATTTCTTTGCTAGCTATTTATACTGTATATAAAATAAAATTATGTCCAGAAGTGGGGCATTCATAGGCTAAGGGAACTTAAAAAGTTACCGAAGCTGGTGTGATGCAAGGTCTTGGACGAGGTGGTGTCGGCTGTCGTGCGGCATTATTCACTGAGGCAGTGGCAGCCACATTTGCGTTGGTTACATTCTGTTCCGCAATATGCGTAGCTGCTGTTAAAAAACACATTCATGTATATATAAACTCAAATGAAAATAAAAAGTTACTTTTAATTGGGATTATAAAGCGTAATATGTTATTTCCTTACAGAAAAATTATACAAATAAGCCTTGCCCTTCAGCATGTTATTTGGACATATAGTTTAGAAGAGCTTTTTTTTTTAAATAATGAATAGAAGCAGGTGTTACTTTGCGGAATTCCATGATAAACAATAAACAGCAAGTATAATTTGCTATATACTTTACTTTTCGCGCTTGTGAAGTCAACATCTCATGAGGAGGATCCGGTGTCGGGTCGATTTTGTATGGTGTTATATTATACAAGTCTTCCGGTTGTCGGCGGTATATAGCAAATAATACTTGCTGTTTATTGTTTTTTTTTTAAATTAATAAACATATGGGATGTAATGTATTCCACATTGATGTAACTATTTAAAACAAATGCATTGTGCTGCACATTATATAAAATAAAATTACATTACATTTAGTAAATGTGGGTTTAGCTAAGCTAATTATTTACCATCACATTATTGATATTGTGATGGATTGACTGTCTAGTATTACATCTTACCTGATTGTGCTTTACTTTTACCTGTGTCTACCACAGCATTGTTGACATTTGCATTCTGTTTAATTTTTTTAGATGAACTAGCTGTGTCTTTTTGTGTTTCTTTTTGTTCAATTTGTTGCTTCCTGAACTCTTTATAGGCATCAGTTTTTTTATATTCAGCCCATTCTTTTATGTACCTAAAATTGTAGAAATTTTTATTAATATATACTCTGCAAACAGATCTATGTTGTTATAGTTATATTGAAACAAAATTATTTTAATCACATTCTTAACCCTAGAGTGGGCGCGTCTTTCTGCGTAACGTCAGTGGGCGCGTGGGGAGCATTTTGCCGCTCCTAATCATTAACTATTTTAAGTATGAATACTACATTAGATTTAATTTATTTTTTCAGGATATTTAGTAAAACACAAATAAGTAATGTAAAATCAACATATTTATTGTACTCTGTTCTAGGAACATTGGTTTATAAAAGTTTTTAGGAAATTTAACATTTTATTTCACTTCTTTTACTTATTCTATATTAAGCTACATAACACTAATTAAAATGGACAAATAATAACAAAATTATTTATTTTCTACATCTTCAGGATATGCTTTAATAAAACAGTCTTCACATAAGTATGTGCAATGTTCATTGCACAGTAATTAGGAGAATCTGCAACACCCTTTTTTCGATTTTTTTTGATGGGCATAAACTGCATTTGCCCTCCGTATTTGAAGATAAGGGTTGTTCTGAAGGTACAAACTATTTGGTTCCTCAAGGGAATATTCAATGTTGCAACGGAAGAACTTATGGTCATATAATGCTTAACTAGGTTCATTGCTATCTATTTCAAATAATGTCGGCGTAACATCATTGTTCCAGTATTGGCTTTTGTAAATTATTTGGCTATTTATGCCGACAATATTCATAATTGAAAAAATAACCTCATTGGCCATCTCCGAGTCATTCTTCCAACAAAATATTCTTCTTTCATTTCATTTGGTTTCATGCGATCTTTAGTATTTAAAAAATTAGGGGGATTACTTTTTTAATTTTACGTTATGTCCCAACGATGGTCGTCTAATGTTCAGTTAGCAAATGGTCTGCAAGAGGTAAAAAAGTTATCAATAGCGATGTTGCGACCAGTGTTGAGTACATTTTTATAATCTTTGTACCAAAGCATATGCAGAGTTATCAATATTGAACTGTCCTGGAGGTTGTCTCCCAGCATACACCTCTGATATTTCCTCTAACCAAGATATTATTCGATCATCCATATTTTATATCACGTGGCACCTAAAATCCTGAAACAATATATAGGTTATTATAGTTTTTATTATAAATACATAATAAATATAGAGTAAATATAAATTTTGCAAAAAATAGTTGTCACAATTTTTACTTACGTGAATAGGCGCGCGATGAGCAAATTGCCGCCTCGCGACGACCGATGGTAACAATCTCGTCCTGTAGCGGCTCCCCGCGCACTTATGGTGTCCTGCTTTTCCGCACGAGAAGTCAACGAAAGTAGGGACAGCTACTAAAACGCGCGTACTTGGCGAGCAACTATTTTACCAATTATCAAAGTTTTCTTAGTGAGGGCGGCAAAATGCTCATAGCGCGCCCACTCTAGGGTTAAGGCAAATAATTACTTATATATATATATTTTTTTTTATTAATATGGATTAAGTTGCAGAGGAAAGAAAGCAATATTGGTAGAGCTCAATCCTGGCTTTGGCCTTGTATCATGCTGCTACAGTACATAATCTTCCAAATACAAATCCAATCAAATAATATTACTGTTAATGTTTTATTACAAGTTCTAAATTGCAGATATAGCAAAATGGATATTATTATGATAACTATCTTTATTCCTTAACAAAGAATCTATACAAAAAAATTAAAGTGATAATTTAAAATGCAATACATTGAATTGAATGAAAAATTCAAATATAATTCATATAAACATAACACAAACTCTGCAATACACAATCCCATTGGTGCCAAGTTAGCATCAAGTCAATATGTAAAATGATAGTTTGTTATGCGTGCTACAATTATTCACACATCAATTGTTATGTAATTTAGATAGTCATCATGATCAACCCATTATCAGCTCACTACAGAGCATGGGTCTCCTCTCAATATAAGAAGGGTTTGGTTTGATAGTCCACCACACTGGCCATGTGCGGATTGGCAGATTTCACACACCTACTCCATAACATTGTCTCTTATGCATGGGTGGTTTCCTCGCAATGTTTTCCTTCACTGTTATTGCAAGTGATATTTTAATTGCTTAAAAATGCACGTAACTCCAAAAAGTTAGAGGTGCATGCCCAGATTCGAACAATCAACCTCTGATTAAGAGGCGGACATCCTAACCACTAGGCTATCACAGCTAGACAATTTAGATAGTAATAACAGATTTATGTAATGATATGTTTCTTGTAGATTGAAACCAAAGTTATCATAACACTCTATTTGAATATCAGTAAAATTAATAAGTAAACTTGTCATCAAATAATTAAATTATTCATATATTACCGTTCCTTATCCTGGTCAGCTGCATTCAAATATAGTTGTTTCTCTTCAACAGGTAGTTTACTCCATTCACTAGCTAGCTGTCTTGTCAACTCTGCAAACCCAAGTTCTGGTTGTTCAGCACGTAACTGATCACGCCTTTCATTGAGAAACCGTACGTAACCTATTGGCAAATTATTTCAGAGCACTAAATAGAACAGTTTAAAATATGGAAATATATAAGTTAACGCTATTTTATTCTTAGTTTTGATATAAAGTACCTATTGTTATTGAAAAAAAATAAAAATAGTATTAATACAGTCAAACTATTTCAGATTATTTTAGACTGCATCATCACTAACAATCAGGTGCGGGCAAATTTCAGTATTTTTCTTAATCATTGTCCATCATCATATTAAATAGGTGCCTACCAGTAAGTGGTTGTCGTGGAGCAGTTACATCACGCGGTGTTTTAGGTTTCCGTTTCTTAGGCTTTTTCGGAGAAGGTTTATTAATACCCTTTGAGTTGGGAGGCTGAATACCGGCTTCAGCTTCGTTTCCATTTACTGTACAGGCCGGCGCTGTTATATTCGCTTCTTGATCTGGATTTGCAGACTTCGTAGGTTCTTCAGTTGGCGCTGTGTGTGCTTCATTAGTTTGTGCATTTTCTACTTCCATTTTCCATTACCAAACGGGAACTAAGAAATCTAAAATCTTTATTGTTTATCTCTATTACAGTAGAACCTAGAAGTCCTAGAACTTAGTCACAGAATACAATTACTTCACAAGTAGGTACATAAAGTCTTTGGAATTTGGAATAAAATCACAGATTATAATTCGTATTTCGTAAAAAACACATACCAGCGAGTATATAAACATTACCTATGGTACAGGTTTAGTTATTATGATGAACCCCTTGAATTAAACATAGAAATAACTTCAAATATGTGTGGGTTAAAAATTGTTAATGAGCGAAGCTTTAGACCCAATTCTGAAGACCACGCAGACGTAGGCGCGGGCAAAAGCTAGTAGGTAAGTAGTTTATTAATCTGAGACTATTGTGACATAACTGCAAGAAGCTGCAATTAAAGCCCTGACTCCTCAGCTATAAAGCTAGTTAAAAATCAAATTAAATGTCAACCTGACATTGACGTTTTATCAGGTGTTGATTAGAATTGAATTCTAAAGTTTCTCTAAAAAACTGATGAAAAATTTCTCTGATAATGTGGGTGTAATTCATAATCAATTAATATAATATATAACATTTACACACTGCGATAGCATTAAATTTAGATTTTGTGTCATTATGTAAATTATCTCATATAAATAGTCGTTGAACGTTATAGACATGGTAAGTGTGAATCTTCTGTAAAATACTTTAATGAAATTTTAATTATATTTATATCAGTTTTAGAATTATGCTGGTATGCATACTGTTTAATATTGGGTATTTAGTTTTATATAAAATTTTGCATTTTTTGCAGTCTGTATTCGAGATAAATGAGGCGTTGGCCTCTTTAGAGATGCTAATGTCGGAGTTCTTTGCTCCAACTACTAATAATTTTAGAAAAAGAGAAATTGAGAGTATGCTCGAAAATTTTTCAAATAATCGTGATTCATGGAAGCATTGTTTGTTATTTCTACAAAAATCACAAAATCAATATGTCTTAATGTTCATACTCACTACATTAGAGGTAAGTTAATACTTATTTAAAATGACTGAACCTTAGCACTAGATATGAGCCAGCCTATGAGGCAGTTGAACCATAGTGAAGTAGCCATTATATATATCATAAAGTTATTATGCACAGCAACTTCATGGGTCTATATAGTATTAAGTAAATAAATATGTAAATTATAATCTAAAGAAACATCAAATGCAGTGGTATATTTTGAAATGGTAACTAAACAAGAAATTATTTTTATTTCAGAAAATAATAAATAGGCAGTGGCTGAGTCTATCGGATAATGAAAAAACTGAAATAAGGTTGAATTTGATGAATGAACTCATGACTAAACATAAAACATTGTTGTATTTTATTAGAAATAAATTAGCTGCACTTCTAGTCTCGATTGCTCGCTATGACTGGCCACATTTGTATCCTGATTTTTTTAGCAATATTGTTGAGGTAAGTAATAATAATATTAATGTAATATATAAAAAATAATAATATATTCATATTTATTTCAATTTAATACAAATTTTTCTTAAACTAATTACTCCCTCCTCCCCAAACTAGAATAGCCCACATCTTAGGGGACAGTCTCTTCCAATTGTGCAATAAAAAATAAACTCTTATGCCTTAAGTTAGGACTTAAAGTAAAAGACTTCAACTTTATTAAGGTTTTCTATATAATACAAGTTTTAAGTATCTATAAAAAAATATATAAATGCTATGCTGTGAATACATTTAGATGTAGATGTATTTTAAGTAAATACATTTAATATAATACATATAAGAGCCCAAGATTTTTTTATTGTTTCAACAGTTACTTAAGTGTGAGGGTCACCAGTGCATAGTAGGATTAGTGTTGGCACAAGCAGCCAGTGAAGAGTTGGGTGCAGCTCGTGACACAGGTGTGCTACTTCTGTCCACAAGACGGAGCCAACTTGAAAGACTAATGTTGAAAGGCATGCCTCAAATGCTGTCAGCACTGAGTGGTGAGTGTTTCTTTTAATATTCTTTTAACTATCATCATGATCAACCCATTACCGGCTCACTACAGAGCACGGGTCTCCTCTCAATATGAGAAGGGTTTGGCCATAGTCCACCAAGCTGGCCATGTGCGGATTGGCAGACTTCACACGCCTTTGAGAGCATTATCGAGAACTCTCAGGCGTGCAGGTTTCCTCACGATGTTTTCCTTCACAGTTGAAACAAGTGATATTTTATTTTTTTTTAAAACGCACATAACTCCGAAAAGTTAGAGGTGCATGCCCGGATTCGAACCGCCGACCTCTGATTAGGAGGCTGACGCCCTTTTAACTATGCAGACATGTAAAGCTCATTTAATCTTTGAGATTTAAAGGTTCAAAAAGAGAATTGACCAAACTATCTATCTTAGATAGACAGATAGATTGTTACTCTTTATTGCACACAAATTAGTATTCAACAATATCATGGGATAATTTTTACACAGGTATACTAAGACAGTCTTATCGCTTTAGCAACCTCTTTCAAATAACACATTGAGAAAGTAGTCATTTAAAGAAGAGGGATATACTGGATGAAATAAATATTACTAATAAATTTTTAATGTATGTGTTATAATTATGGTATGTATGGTATGTTTTTTTAAGTATATCTGAGTTTAAGAACTAATATTTCAGCAATATTAGAGCGGAATGCCCAGAAAGAAGGCCAGTCAAATCCTCCTCCATCGCCTACCAGTGGATTGCCACAAACATCAGCATTGCCTGATTTACTGGCTAATGCACATGATATACATTCTGCAGATAAGTAAGTACATAACAAGCAAAAATATATTGAATATGTCTAAAACTGTTGTATAGAATGCAATTTCTTGCAAATTATTACAGAGATTCTGTAGATATCTTCTGTTATAATATACATAGCATTAAGAGGAAATTATGTACACTTGGGTGAATAAAATTACTGACTAACTTATTAGTAAGTAATTTTATTAACCTTTTGTTTTGTTTTATTTTGTTTTTGGTTTTAACTAACTGTAATCTTAGTTTAATGTTGTACGGTTATTTTGTGCCTTCCCCTTAAACATGCCAGGTCCACATCCAGGAGACTCAAGTGTAAATCAATTAATCTCACTACTGCATTAAGGCTATTTTATACACTTGTAGTCAGTTTTGTGGACTAATAATAATAAATAAAAAAAAACTAAAATACGACTCTGATTTTTAATAGAGTTACTAACACTAGGTGACTTATTTATAGACTTCTATTAGCCTTACTTGATGAACATAATATTCTGAGGCATAAATATTTTTCGTTGTCACTGGACTCTGAACATACAAATGTTGAATAATATAAAACTGCATTATAACAAAAATATATTTAAAAGAATTACTTTTTAATTTCACAATTGGTGTTTTTTAATTATGCACTTTATTTTCAGAGCACTTAATATGGAAATTGTAGTAAAGTGCCTCACTACACTCCAGCACTTGTTTCTGTGGTTGCCACTTTCATCACACGTCCCACCCTCACTGGTCACCACTGTGTTTTACTGGGGTAGTGTTGCTACACAATCACAGGTGACTACTTATAAATCATTAGCAAAGTGTAGTACAGTATAAAAATACATGTATGTTATAGTTTATACAGTCATCATCATCATGATCAAACCATAGCCGGCTCACTACAGAGCACAAGTCTCCTCTCAATATGAGAAGGGTTCGGCCATAGTCCGCTACGCTGGCCGTGTGCGGATTGGCAGGCTTCACACGCCTTTGAGGACTTTATGGAGAATTCCCAGGCGTGCAGGTTTCCTCACGATGTTTTCTTTCACAGTTAAAGCGAGTGATATTTTTAATTGCTTAAAAACGCACATAACTCCGAAAAGTTAAAGGTGCGTGCCCGGGCTCGAACCCCCGACCTCTGATTAGGAGGCGGACGTCCTAACCACTAGGCTGTCACAGCTTACTTCAGAATAAATATTTCTCATGGATAAATTTGTATTTCAAAACATTTTTATCATTGTTTGTGATTAAGCTGTAATTAATAAGGCTACGAAATTAGTTTCATCCATTTGTTTCAAAATATACAATAAATTTTTTTTTCATCCATCACAAGTTAGCCCTTGACGGCAATCTCACCTGGTGTATGTGATGATGAAGTCTAAGATGGTAGCGGGCTAATCTGTTAGAGACATAGTAAACCCATACTTCTAATTGGTATCTACGAGACTCGTTCCGGAACGCTAAATCGCTTGGCGAGACGTCTTTGTCGCTTCTATTAGGGTGGTAACTAGCCACGGCCCAGGTCCTTCAACTTCATAATGCAACAGAGCACGCGTTGCGTCACTGTGGTCGTCAAAAAAACAGTTCAGATTTTTGCGAATTAAAAATATTTCAACTGAAGTATTAGTTTATATGTTCTATGCTCATACCAGCGGCCTTAATGTTGTTATATAACCTTTCTCAATAAACAGGCTATTTAATGGAAAAAAACACAAAACAAATTGTCTTCAAAATCAAAATCAAAATTGCGTTTATTCAACCTGTAAAAAAAAATACATCTGATCTAAAAACGTATGTGTCTAGACATTGGCTGAACAGGGCGCTGCCTCAGCTTGATGCTGCGTTGAAAAATGAAAATATCACTTGCTTCAATGGTGAAGGAAAACATCGTGAGGACACCTGCACGCACTAGAGTTCTCCATAATATTCTCAAAGGCGTGTGAAGTCTGCCAATCCGCACATGGCCAGCGTGGTGGACAATGGCCAAAACCTTCTCATATTGAGAGAGACCCGTTCTCTGTAGTGAGCCGGTAATGGGTTGATCATGATGATGAGTTGTCAGACATATGTGATTGAGTGATGAGGGTGCATTTGTCACAGAGCGTGGAAGCAGCATTAGCAGGCTTGGGCGGTGTCTGCGAGCTTTTATACCGGCGGTACGCACCGCCGTCTTCGGCCGCTACGGCCTTGCGTCTGCACCATTGCGCGCTGCGCCTGCTGAGACATCTTACGCAGCATTCGCACCACATGCATCGTGCACATGTTGAGTGAGTGTGATTTTAGTGTAGTACTATTAATCAACTTCAAAGTTTAGTTGACCTAATTTTTTTGTTCTTTTATTGATATTTATTTTATCATTACCAAGCTGGCCGAATTAGAACTTTAAAACGTGCGGGATAAGTCGCATTTTATTTTACATCCTTTCTATACAAGTTTAATGTACATTGTATACAATTGACTCCCACAAAGTAACGTGCTCCTATTCAATGTCATTTCGATACTCGATAGCTAATTGCACGAGTTTGAAAAACTTTTACTGAAAATCCGTGTGGTGACATCAGATTTTTTTTGTCGAATTATAAATCTGGGTGACATTCCAAATATAATTTTAAAATTGCCTTGGTTTTATAGAGCCGAACAAAATGAAAATAAAAAAAACATGACATTTTAACTGAATATATTTTTAAAATATATGATACAACAGAAATCTATTCATTTTGGCTGAGTTTACATTACGTTTTACATTACTAGTAATAAAACTGGAATTGTCTGTAAATTTAGGTCTAGATATTTTTTTAGAGATTTGACCTGAATGACCATTGAAATGCTTTCGTGTAGCTCAAAATATTGCAATTGAAAACGTTATGACCCAAAAAACTATATATTGCTGGCCTAATATACGTTAGATGACACATTCAACAGATGAGAAAAGTTGCAGAGATCCTCACTACAGATTGCTTGCTTTAAAAAAAATAACTAAATGTCTAGAATGTCTATTGTTCTATTGCATAAGCATACTGTAAAATTAGTATTTATTTTCAGTTACCTAAATAAGCTGTCAGAGTTCCTTAAGTTGTTTGTTTCCCTGCACTTTAAGAGGCTAGAGGCTGAACCCGAGTTTGATGCGATAGACTTCCTATCATATTTATTCCAGTACACATTCCAGGTATTTATTGTGATCATGATTACCATAAATATTGATGTATTTGAAACGATAAAAATACATATATATTATAACTTTAATTTCAGGTGCCGACATGTTCTACATTTATAAGTTGCTTAGATGTATGGATACAATTTATTGACGTCTTAAAGCCTGAAGACACTTCCAAGTAAGTGTTTTTTGAATGGTCTTTCATATTTTAAATGTTTTGTTGTTTATTGCTTGCTTGTAAATCAAGTCGCTTAGCGAGAAATTTACTAGTTTTAACGAGTAAAACTGGCGACTGATTAGCTGTAAAAGATTTTTACAAACATTGGATCATATACTTGGTTCTGTGAAATTAAAATAACTTCCAAGTATCTATTAATAATGAATCTACCCCAACCGTAGACCAATTTCTAAAAGTTCCATATTTAAAAACTGGTCTATGTTTGGGGTACCTAATTAATATTTGCACCTGTAATTACTACTTTGCACTGATATATGTATAGTAATAATAATTAATTATACGCCGATTACAGCAAATAATGCTTAATATACGTTTTATTAATTAATATTGTAATGAATATTTGATTACAATATAAATGAACTATGAAAGATCAGCTTGCATGCACGCATTTGTTAAGTTCGTTACGAGTATCGGAAAAACCAGGCTAAAATTAATCTAATTTACTGGACGAATGTAAGCTTGTAGCTTTAATAGCTTAAGTTCGTCCAGCATCAGTAAACGCATCTGCTGGAACGTTTGTATAATATGAACAGGTAGTACCGAATGTTCGATTTCAAAATGACAAATATTATTATAGTCATATTAATTTGACGTCATAGCGTTGCACCCGTCACTTGCATACTCGGTGCGTACTCGGATTCGAACCCACGACCTCTGATTAGACTGACGTCCTAACCTGTCACGCTTCATAGGAAGCTGTGATAGCCTAGTGAAGCTTTATAATAAGTTTATATATTTTGTAGATATTGGGAAGCCCTACAAGCTCTGGTGAATGGAGTTTTGAACAAAATACAGTTTCAACACAATAAAGCTCAATTGCAGCATCTGGACAACGACGTGTGCGATGATGATGTAAGAATCAAGAATTACTATGATTAAGATTAAGGTTGTATATTATAATTAAAAAATTACAGGCACACATTATATGTGTAAATGTGATTTCAAATTAGGGTACCTAGTGTTATTCTTTTAGGTTACTCGTATTAGAAACCTGCAAAGTACGTGTCCCAAAATTATAATCATTTCTCTAATTCGTGTATTTATATTTATTTGGAGTGTCTGAACTTGTGAAATTGTTGCTTGTTTTTTTGTATTTTTTAAATTGGCTTTCCCTTGGGGATTATTGCCTAATAAGCAAATTAAAATATGCTTAAAAGCAACTCTGAAAAGTCAGAAGTGCGTGCCCGGGTTCGAACCCCCGACCTCTGATTAGGAGGCTGACGACCTAACCACTAGGCTATCAATGCTTATATTATATTTATAAATTCCTATAGTTAAGATTTTAATCTTTCTATTATTTCAGGGAGAAACGGAGTGGCAAAAATTCCTAAAACACTGTATAGAATGCATCGCGCGAGTGGCAGATTTGGCGCCATTAGATGTATTTAATGCAGTGGTGAGTGGTCAAAAATATAACGTATTCAGGTCTCAAATATGGCAATTGTTCCAAATAGATTTTTTAAAATTATATAATAAAAAAGATTATTTCACTATACGAGGCGTGAGTCAGCCGACGGTATCCGGCTTATGACTGAACAGTGATCGATTGTAAAGCTTATGGTTAGAAGGATGGGTCAAGGAACGCACCAGTGGTTCCTCTGGTGTTGCAAATGTGGCTTGAAGACGGTAATCAATTCACGTCAACGAAATAAGCTGTAAGAAATGTACACCGCTACGGTACATATGGCCAAGAACAGCGGACCACGTTATGACAACATTTTGCCAAACATTTATTGGACAGTGGACATAACGTGGGAATTGCCCATACTGACAGTATATTACATACGTGCGATAGCGGCTATCGTCTTAGCTTGTGGGAGCAAACAAAAATTATTAAACTTCATAATGTTCACTTAAATTTGTTAAATGAACAAGTCAATTTATCGAATTCACCCATACTTCATTTGTGGAGTACTAATACAAGCATGAGGGGCGGAGCTGTATAGAAGGGGAGGGGCTAGTGGAAGATATAGTGGGGGTAGTGGGTTAAATTGTATATAAGGACCTGCATTCAACACGATTGTCACGCAGCCCGACACCCCAACTCTCTAGTGGTTGAGGCATGCAATTATACCCCCGACCCTAACGCTCCTCTCATAAAGAGGAGACCGAAGAACATCCTTGACGAACCAGACGACCAACTGACATTGGACAAGGCCTCCCACGTAGGTCATACACACACTCACAACAATACACAGCATCTTCGCCGGCGAAGATGAGGGTCCCCGATATCTGACGTCATCCGGACGTGGGTCTCATCCATGGTCACGGGGGCGCTCGGACTGAGACACCAGTCCAAAAAACCCAACAAGTCCCAATGTCACCCTAAGTCGAGGTCCGAGTTTCACAGGAGACGCCCTTAGGGGGACTTTCCCCAGATGTCATCGAGCCCAAGTGCTCTTCTCTCAGGCTGAGCTTCATGCTCGCCAAAACTCCCGGTGACGCAGTAATAACCATTATGGTTATCTGCAACTGAAAATTCGAAATAATATAAATAATGCGATTGTCACTTTACTTTTCTCGCTTGTGAAGACAACATCTCCTGAGGATGATCAGGTGTCGGGTCGAAACGTGTGTTGAGGTTCTAGTGGAAGATTTTGTGTGGTGTTATATTATACAAATCTCCCGGTTGTCGGCGGAATATAACAGATTATACTTGCTGTTTATTGTTTATCATGGACTTCCGCAAAGTAACGCCTGCTTCTATTCATTATAAGAAGCTACGTGTAATATGTCTTTATTAATTTTATTACACTTAAATTGAATTTGTTATATCCCATTATATAGACGACACATTCTTTTATAGTAGGAAGTATTGTTTTTACAAACTTCAAGAATAAATGTCTCGATTTATTGATTGAAGATCATTACTTTTGTGCAGATGGATCGCTGGCAGTGCTTGGCAGGCGTGCACGCGCGCGCTTCTGGTCGAGGCGGGCCCGTGGTGGAGGCAGAAGCGGACCGCCTGCTCGCCGCGCTACTGGACCTGGCCACTTTGACACGCGTTCTGGGTCGCCTTGCACCCGCCTTGCTTGCAGGTGCGCTCTCTACATCTATAATGAACCTGCTTTTCCATTTATTTATACACTCCAAGATAGCCCTTGACGGCTCTCTCACTTGGTGATAAGTGACGATGCAGTCTAGGATGGTAGAGGGCTAACCTGTTAGGGGTATGGTAAAACCACACTCCTAATTGGTTTCTACGCGACATTGTGCCGGAACGCTAAATCGCTTTGCGACACGTCTTTGTCGGTAGGGTGGTAACTAGCCACGGCCGAAGCCTTCCACCAGACCAGACTCGAGCCGGGAATCGAACCCATGACCTCCAATTTTAAAATGCGTCAATTTTTTACAATTAGATGATTTAAAATCATTTGTTCCATCATGTAAAACCATACCTAACAAAACAAGACACGTGCAACCCCATTGCTGTCTAAGCGAAGACTGACATCAGACCGATAGCTATTATACACACGTTCAGTCTGGCGTCAGTCTGATCAGACCATCGAACCATCAGTCTACGCCTATATTATCAGTTTCCCGTCGTTCTGACATCAATCACGGACTGAACTGACGCCAGAATGACAGTGTAACCTCCGTCTAACGATCGATGCGTCTTTAATGAAACATTAAAAAAAAAAAAAAGATATTCGAAGATTAATTCCCTTATTCCGACGATTTTCGACGATGTCGCGTAGAACCCAATCCCACCAAAAACATTCTGTGAAAAACTAGCCAAGTCTCGATAGAGCTGCTTGTTTATCTCTAAAAAGTAATGAAATCTAGACAAAGTCGTGCCAAGTCTAAGGTTCCTTAATGCGATTTCTTAATTATTATTATAGTTAATGTTGTGTGACTTGGCCGTTGAAGGGTACACTAGGTTACAAAACTAGGTGCTCCATGACACCATTGCACCAATCTGTCGCAAGAACCGCTACCCATTGACGATGGAAAATTGCCACTTGGAAAACGTTGATTCCAGTCCACTGTAGTCAATCAGTCAGTCATGGAATAAAAAAAGCCCCTTACTCTGTGGCAGAGCCTGAACACAATCCGGGCGCGGGGACTGCGGTGGATGCGAGCGCCGTTAACCGCGGCTGTGCGGCCGGCGCGGCGTTAATTGAGCGATGTGCGAGCTCGCTGGCGGGCGCGGCGTTGACGCGTCCGCACCGCACGCACCCATCGCCTGCGCTGGCACGGGCCCATGTTATCCTGTAAGTAAGCTAGCCTTTGTATCTCCGATAGCATTAGTTTTAGGTCAACGAATGTAACTATAATCTCATTACAGTACAAAAAATTGTACGTAACAAAAGGGACAAAATATATATTTTTTATCATCTACCATAAAACATCTATACGATGCTTTTTTGTCTACTAGCTGTTGCCAATGACTTCCACTGCATTTGTTTGGTGTTTTTTTTTTCAAATCCCGCAGGAACCATTATGATGCCTCTTGGTGAAAGGTTGACAGTATAATATTATTAAAGAAATGCATTCCATTAATGGGTCTATATTTATTTATTTAATACTATACTATAGGATGCAGTTATCCTCCTTTTATAAAAACCAGGGCAGCCAAATAAAAAAGCAAAAAACAAAACAAATTTTGCATCTTTATTAGTATGCCTCTGGATAAGATAAAAACATTTTTTACTTACTTATTATTATTATTAGCCCGTACTATCCCAATGTTGGGCAAAGGCCTCCCTTTCTTCCTTCCATTTGTCTCTATCTAGGGATATTCGGGGCCAAGCCATTATTTACTTACTTACTTTTTTTTAAATTTATTTTTGACTGAATATGTCTTACGTTATTGATCCAATATATTGAATCCAAGCATATTATTCACGTCAGTCGAAATTAACAGGCACGCGGAGATGTTCGCGTGCATGGGTGCGTGGTGTTGCTACGCGAACGAGTGTAACGTGCCCCTTCACACTATGGAGAGTTTGTTCAGTTCAGCGCTGCCGTTCCTGGTACCCCATGAAGTTCCGGTAATACTTACCTACCTTTACCTTTAAGCACTGGCGCGTATAGAGGGATTGTTAAATGTATAGAGTTCGAACGGATTGTTTGTTTGACATTTTGGATAGAAACACCGATTTAAATGCCGGCTCTTTTATTGGAGAAATATTTAACAAACTTCTAATCTCGTGGCGCTTATATCTTGATAGTACCTTAAACTCGTTTTATATCTTATGTTCACTTTGTAGGACTCCCAATGTTTCTATTCCGGCGTGAAGTTGCCTATCTAGAACCTTCCGAGTTGGGACATCTATCGGTTATCTACCCAGCTCATTATCACACCTGTTGATCTATATGAATATCTCTCGTTCACCTACGGATCTCTTTTATTTCTGATTTGATCAAGTTCTTTGAGAAGAGCTCTCTAATTACGCTTCTATAGCGTACGTATAATGAGTATATAATCGACTTGGCCAAATGAATGAATGGATGCGATGCGGACGAATAAGTATTTCCCTCTAGTCGGTCATGGTTAGTGGGCTACAAGAGAACTACATAAAAATAGGTAAACGTCATACGAACTGTATGCGGAACGAGAATAGAATACTAGTGATGAGTTTAAAAAAGATGTAAAATTATTTTCCAAGAATTTTTAAACGCGATTGCATTCTGGCGGAATCGCAGTTTTACAATCGCAATAATACATACACAATAAAATAATAAATATCAGTAATGTAATAAATATAACCTTTTTTGTTGTACGCATTTGTCTATCTGAGATCAGTCTTTCAGATTATTAGGCTATGATGATATGAGGAGAGATTATGATATAAAATCAGATTTGGATGGTATTTTTGGCTAAATATATATAAAAAAAACAACCTGGATAATAATTAATGAGGAAACAGGAAGAATAATACTGGAGCTAATTATATTATTAAATAAATATCCGCGACAGTAGACCGGCTCCACATTTCTTGAGCGCAGGAACTCTCAATGAGTATGCAAACTTGTTAAGTTACTATATTCTCATTACACATAATATGCTATTGTTGAATGTTATTGTTTCAGGAGCCACCTCTACTTTGCCACGCGGCAGCACACTTGCTTCTCAGCTTGTCGAAGAATGTCAAGTTCACAAACGACCTGATGGTTATGTTGGGCGACTTGTACAATCACGCACAGCGCTCTCTACACTATTTGGAACCAAAGGTATAAATTCATTAACTATTCGTAAAACATTTGGGGCATGTTATTTTATTTACTGTGTATAGTATATGGTTCGGCATGGATTGGAAAGTTGTTTTGGGTCTTTTGGCAGTACAAAATATAAGGGTCTCATTATATGATTGGCTCATCATATGATACATTAATGCTGCTCGGGGTTTGCTTGAGTACAATATCCTAAACATCTTTTGCTTTTTATGCCGGGCGCTAAAATTCTGCCCAGACTGTTATGCGTGAGCGAACGTCACAAAGAGCCTATTCCAGCCCGCAAAGTAAGATTGTCACAGCTGCACTTGACCTATGCTTTAATACTAGTGTGTTAGTAGTAAGTTTGGAATGAATTCGTTTTTTGACAATTGCTTTTCTTTTTATACTATGTTTTAAGCTTCATGATCGACGACCCATTGCCGGCTGACTACAGAGCACGGGTCTCCTCTCAATATGAGAACGGTTAGGCCATAGTTGAGTACGGATTGGCAGACTTCACACGCCTTCGAGATAGAACGGTTAGGCCATAGTCGAGTACGGATTGGCAGACTTCACACTCCATGGAGAACACTCTCCATCAGACTCTCCACAGAACATTATGGGGAACTCTCAGACGTGAGAGTTTTCCTCACGATGTTTTCCTTCACCGTTGAAGCAAGTGATATTTTAATTGCTTCAAAACTTACATAACTCGTTAGAGGTGCGTGCCCAGGATTAAACCCCCGACCTCTGATTAGGAGGCGGACGTCCTAACCATCACCTATCATGATACGGCTATCACCGTTTCTTGTTTTAGCATATAAACACAAAAATACTATAGTCAGTTAAAGGAAGAAAGATATAATAGTGAGTATCTGGTTAATACTAGATACTCACTATCTTTATCATTATAGGTGGCAGAAATCCCTAACCCTTCGTACTGTTGTAACCTACGTATTGTTGTGTACGCAGACGGGGGGCGTGGTGCGCGAGGCGCTCGTGTCGTTGGCATTGGCGCGCGGCCCGGGGCTGGCGGGGGGCGGAGGCGGCGGGCAGGACGCTGCGCGCGCGCTGCTCGCCGCATGGTCGGCCGCGCTGCCGGCCGCGGGGCCCGCCGCAGCTCTGCCACCCCTGACCGCACTGCTGCACGCTTTTGCTGCCGCTCCCACTGCCGCTAAGAAGGTAACAAATTACTCGCGGATCTACAGTATACATACAAGTTTAAACTCAATAATGTTTTCCTTTGTAGATTTTAAAATGTCTTGAATACATTTTTGATTTAGTTGACCACGGCTGGACTTACGTGCATTTTTGTCCGGGAATACCCGACTAGTTTTCAAGGAATCCGGGGCAATTGCAAAAAGATTATCGTTGTATACTCGAGATTAGTTAACACTCGTTTTTCCTATGAATTTGTTTTCCAAATGCGTTGAATAACTTTTTTTTCTATATTCTTTCTTTCTTTCTTAATTTGATGGTTAGTTATCTCCATTTTTAGATTATAGCTGAAGGCATATGCAGCGCGGCAGAGAGCGCCTTGCGTATGCTGTGCGAGCCGGCTTGTACCGCAGAGGCGGAGATCACAGACTTCTTCTTGGCTCTCTTCACAGCACTCCTGCCACAGCTCGGCAACTTCGCCTATACTGCTATTGACGTCTTCCTTGAGGTAGCACAAAGGTGAGGCTATAATTTCTAAAGTCAACTCAGTAATTAAATAATTACTTTGACTTATCAACGATAAAGACTAGAATGTAATTTAAAAAAAACATGTATTTATCCCTCCAAAGAGATTTATAATCTAAATACAATTGCTATTCTGTAATCGATTGCAAGAAACTCTATATCCGATTAATATAAATGAATTTTTCGGCTGATCGACATGATATAATAAAACATTTACAGTCATTTAAATAAAACGAAAAATGAACAAAACAAGCTTCTTTTATTTGTTTGATTTAATAAAGAATATATTTTCCTTGTTTTAGTTCATTATTTATTCACATTATGTTATCTTAGTGTCATTAAAAGTAAAATTTGCTTATTAATTATTCACTGCATTCCAGAAATCTTACAAATGAAAATATATTTGAAATAATCGCTTTTATGTATCGAGAACACATGCCCGCCCTATCGACACCTTGTCAGTAATGTAAGAGGGAGAGTTCTGATTGGGGTGTTCGGCGTGCGCAGGGGATCGGGCGATGGCGGTGGCAGCCTGGAGCGGCTAGTGGAGTGCGTGCGGCTGGGCGTGGAGGCGGGCGGCGGAGGCGTGCGGGTACACGCGGTGTTGGACTTGCTGCACTCGCACGTGCTGCCGCGCGCAGACGCGGCCGCGCCTATGCTCGCGCGCTCTGCGCATCGCCTACTAGCAAGGTTCTTATATATATTTGATGATTTGACTATATATATAGATGATTTTATAAAGTGGAATAGGTCTATACATATTCCACTATATAAAATCATCTTACATCTGAGAGTAGCACGAAGAGATCTTTTATAGATATAAGCTTTCCTTTGTATACGTCTTGTATAAGTGTTTGTTATCACAAATTTGGTACAAAAGTAATACAAAAAAAAAATACGATTTCCGTTGAAAATATTCAAGAAGTCCAGGATAAAAATTAATGCATGAATAACCCGGTGTACATCCATCACTCATATGTAAACTGTCTATCCAAAATTTATGGGTACTTTCAACTCACTTCACAATTCCCAGATGCTTTTTCGGGAGAAATGCTATGTTTTCTCCATAAATAAAACAGATACGCTTAATATGAATCTAATCATAAGTGCTGGTTTATACGGAGTTCTCGTTCGTGCAGCGTCCTAGTGCACCGCTGGCGATACTTCTTCCCCCACAAGTGTGAAGGCGAGGAGGCTTTGCGTCGCACCGCGGAGCTGCGCGGCGCGCTGACGGCGCTCGGGCGGGCGCTCTTGCAGCCCGACATCGAGTTGTTACGTATCAACTTGAACACCCTCGACACACTCAATACTAAGTGGAAATTATATCATAAGGTATCCGACTAATACTTCTAACGTACAACATTAATAATGTAAAGTTCGAAAATTAAGACTCCTATATAGTCTTCGGAGTATATCGAAGATTTAGGCTGTGTCTCCAGTAGGCAAACTGTTAGCGGCCGACTGAGTTTGCGGCGTATAGGTTTATTTGAAATAGAGTGTCCACAGTTTGCTAGTTTTGCACTCTAAAGAGAGCACGTAAAGACGCAGTTTGCAGCGTTTCGTGCGCCGACCGTCTCAGTTAGTGGTCGACTCTCATAACAGTCTGCTTACGACGCACGAATATTGATCTGAGTCAGCAGCTAACTCGAATTTCAATTTGCCAAAAATTTGCGGCTCACTCAGTCGGCCGCTACCAGTTTGCCTACTGGGGACACAGCATTATTTTGAATTGTACAAACTGGACTTCATAATTAAGTTTTCTATTATACGTATAAACTTGGCCACCATATCATATGTAACAATATAAAATTTAAAGGCACATGTGATTTTGCGCTTAGCAAAAAAAATGCTTAGCCACTCATGACCTTGAAAGTAGAATGTAGAAGGAACAAGATTGGGAAGTCTTAAGAGTGACCAATTTACTTCGGAATCCTTGCATAAAGTCCATGTCGAGCTGTGGACGTTAAATTTTTCATGATGAAACTTAATTTTGAACAGGCGATCTTCCGTAGCGAGTTTATGTGTTCGGTGCTCACGGTGCTGTTATCGGGGCTCACCGAGGGCGGTGCCCGAGCGCTTTTACTGGACGAAGCTCTAGCGGCCGTGCACGCGATGGCAGCTGTAGACTTCGTGGCCTTCCGACGCGCTTTCCTGCCGCACTTTATACAGACGTTGCCTGGTTTGGAGCCGCATCACGTGCCCTTGCTCGCAGACTTCCCTCCTGATACTGTAAGTAGCACTGTTTATAATAAACACAAATTACGGTTCATTAATTCTTTATTCCTATCGCTACAACAATTTGGGCCAAATGTCTTGAAACATGAAGGTCAACATGTTTTACCACGTTGCAAAGTAGTGCATTTTGTCAAATAACGCGCAATTAGACGCGTCTTTTTTCGTCGTATATTCATCATGTTAAACTAAAGTTCAACATCTTAGCTCAACATAAGAAGCAGTATTTATTATTATTCGAGGCAAATGTTGGCTAGTGTTGTATGTCAAAGCATGCATAAAGGTGAAATCGTGCGTTCAGAACGCATTTAGGAAGATATGTATAGTATGATGTATAAGGATTAAAGAAATTGTAAATTATTGCATCGCGCAGATATGTCTATTTTACGTGTACTATAAGTGCATCCAAGCAAGCTGTGATAGCCTAGGCTAGGGCGTCAGACTCCTAATCGGCGGTTCGAATCCGGGCACGCACCTCTAACTTTTCGGAGTTATGTGCGTTTTTAAATAATTAAAATACCACTTGCTTCAACGGTGAAGGAAAACATCGTGAGGAAACCTGCACACCTGAGAGTTCCCTATAATGTTCACAGGCGTGTGAAGTCTGCCAATCCGCACATGGCCAGCGTGGTGGACTATGGCCAAACCCTTCTCATATTGAGAGGAGACCCGTGCTCTGTAGTGAGCCGGTTGAAGCCGGAGCCGGAGAATGGGTTGATCATGATGATGATGATGATGATGAAACTTTTCAAGTTGTGCAGGGTTTGCGCAGGTTACATAAAAAGAGCATTTTATACAGCAAATGGTATAGGTAATCATATTTAAATATTTTTTTCAGGATTTACCAACGTTTACACAAAACATCCAGCGGTTGATGAACGACGTGAACTTTTACCGAACATATCAATCGCTTGCTTGCAACACAATGGGTTCCTAGTATTTATAAGTGACCCTCCTGAAGGACGCCGGTGCTGTGATTTCAAGTCACCATATAGATTAGTTGTTTGATCATAATGATCATTGTTGTGCTAATGAAGTGTTCGTGATTAGGCCACTATACAAAGTATTAATATATTTAATATTTAGTATGGTGGAAAATGTACACAATTCTGAAGCAACAACATTAAAGATGCGATAAGATTATTCATTTATTGTAAGCTCTGTGAAAGTTGATGAAGTGATTTCAGTAGTCAGAAAACCTTATAACATAGTAACTTCAATGTTTGAGTTAGTTCTATGATAGTTATAGGACTAACTGTTTATCATTTGTGCCACGAAAGTTGGTGGTGGTTATTTTTTTTAGGGCCTTTCTGGAAATATTGTTTTAGCAATAAGACTGCCCTTGCATAGCTATGCTTGTGAACATAGTATTTTACTTTGTATTTTTTGTTTTTGTTTGTTTGTATCTATCAAACATTCACATTTAAATGTGATCTCAAATTATTATATTTAGTTACTTTCATATCATAAATGAAATATATTGATTGAAACTTATAATCTCTTAATGGAGGATTTTATTTCATAGACAGTGTCCTTTTGAAATAATATTGTATATTTTGCATCAACTTTCCTGGCGCGCCTATTTTAGTGCACTTAGAGATTTAAATGTTTGTTTTTTTACATTTTTTATAAAAATATTGTTATTTCTGTAAAGAAATACAAAGAATAAGGTGCATTAAACTAGTGATTATTGAATGCATGAAATAGTTAGTTCTACTAGTCAAATAGAAAAAAATATATCCAAATTTTTTTTGTATAATAAAGTGTGACGTAAACGTATGTACTTACATTAAAAATAATCGAATTTAAACCCCATAACTTAGCAAGAGTAAAGAAAATACAAATTGGAATAGTTGGAATCTCAACATGTCGGAATTTTGTAAATTCATTTTAGTATAAGATTTAATGCAATTGTTGTAACTCAATATGGAATATTTACGTGTAAAACATTCCTAATATTAGAAGGAAACTATGTACTTGTACAGAATCATATGCTAGATATGCAATTAATTGTCAATTATTACTGTAAAATGGAATATTAAGATAAATCTCGGGTTTCGTGGCTACATAGATTTTACTATTTAAATATATTGTCTTTCGGACGCTGTAACGCAAAAAGCTTTCGTTAAATTGTATGTAAGATAAAGTCTAACCGTGTGGAATAGTCTACCAAACAATACTAGAAGAAATTTGCTTAATATTGGGTAATTGGGCTTTCCAGAGTTAGAGGGTGTGTATTTTTAGTTAGCAGCTGTGCAGACGTCTCCCACATTGATATATACCACTAAATGCGTTGGTTAAATAAATACTTTGATAGTAATATAGAACTAGAAATTCCATAGCAATTTTAAGAAGTAATATTTTACATAAACTACAGGGGTTGCACTTTGAAAAAAGTATTAAAGATATTAAAATTAAAGTGACCTTGAACATCAGTTCATTACAAACTACTGTGCGTATTCATTATGACTAGACTTACTTATGGATAATGTTACAACAAATAGTTTATACAGATGGAGCCTATAAGGTGAAGACGCGTTTGCCTAGAAGATGCTCCTGTAGCAAACGTGACCCACAAAACCCTATTTATATATAACGTTTTACAGTAAAAATTAGACACATCAAGATATTGCGACACACGTGTCTTATCTGTATTTAATTCCGAATGCCTTAGTTGCTAGTGCAGTGCTCTTTGATTTTATAGCAGATTTATAAAGCGCACTTAGCGTTTCCTCTGGATTGAGACACAGTTAAAACGAGAGTTATTTATAGACCCACATAAATCTGGTTTTAACACTAAAATTGGCTGAGCAAAGTACAAAGTACGATCCATAGATCTCACTCTCCATTGTTGCTAGTAGCTAATCTATCGATATTTGCGATGAGTATTCAACTGGAGTTTGTGAAATAATAAGTTTTCTATGGAGACGAGTAGTTTACAACTCGTTGGAAAAGTTGTTGAATCGGCTTGTAGGTATACCCAAAACATTTGGGGGCATTTCTGATGGATCATTAAGATTGACGGACACTGCTACAGTTGAATAACAATGTTCTGCTAAATAAGTTTTTACAAGCATGGGACCAAGTACTGATAAAATCTGTTTCATTTGGTGTCTTAGGAGTACGTGTGCAAGGAAAAAGATAGGATTGTCAATAATTAAGTTCTAAGTATTTATTAAAAGATTCAGAGATAACATCTGATCGCATAGTGTTGTTTCATCACCAGTAATTTTATCACGTTTTGGAGGAAAAATGGAATTTTATTTATCTACTTCATGGAATTTGCTATGTTTGTATGAATATGTAGTAGGTAATGATTGGTTATCTTTTGAGGTGATTGCAGATTGGAGCCCAAACAGTTTGCTGGACTAAAAAATCGAACCTGTGTCAGGCATTGGGAGGTCCATCCGATACTGCATTCCTTTCCTAAACTGTTAACAAGGTACTAAAAGCTAAATTGTTAAGGTTTAAACTTTAATTGTTAATAGTTTAGGAAACTAAAGAGGTATACATGTTAATTCTGTTTAAATGTCACGTGGTTACTTTTACAAAAAATTTTACTTACAAGCTAAGTTTCTTATTTCACAGTAAATATTTTCGTTCCTAAAATGCATTTCGTGCGTAATTAAAATTTCCCTGCCTTGAAGTAAATATCAACATTTACTTTATAGCTCAGTTTCCAGTCCTTTCTTTTTCCTCGAGTGGTATTTTATAATATTGGATAGGTGGATGTACTCTAGAACGAGTTACGCCATATTAAACTAATATGTTATTTATATTTTAGGTAGTGTTTTATTTTATTCTTCGCTAAACTATAATAATAGCTTATAAAAAGATAAAAATAAACAGTTTATAAAAAATAGCGCATGTTTTATTTTTTCTTAAAAATACAATTACAAATATCAAATAGTTATTAACAGTTCGTTATTATTTGAGAAGACCTCCAATTGCAGTGCTGTGGTGTGGATAGCCCTGTGTTGATTTCCCAGTGGAGAATACTATTAAAATTTCTAAATTTTCTCTGGTCTAATCTGTTCGTGTGGGAGGTACGATGTCGTTAAAACCTATTAGTATGGATTACTTTCGGATCCGGACCCCTTTAATATCCTAGACTACATCACTTGCCATCAGGTGAGATCAACACAAAATCACAGTTGATGACTTTTACTTTGATAAAAATATATTAAGTATAGGCACAATGCTTGTAAATTATAAATAATGTTTTAGGATTCAATGAGTCATCACTTTCCTGAATGTTTCTTTAGTACTGCGTCGACAATGTCTTTGTGGCTTGCATACAGGTTTAAATCTTTGGTAACGTCAACCCAGCGTACACCAACAGCGTCATCGCCAGCTTGAAGTTTTAACTCTCCCACTAATGAACCAGTTTCATCGTGGAAGTTGTAAGCTACCGTTTCCATCCAAGCATTGTCAGTGTTGCGTGGATCATCTACATATCCACTGTAAATCTCAATGCCACCACTGAAGAACTTATCGAATTTATTCATCCATTGACGTTTTTCATCTGAAAAACAAAATTAAAATTATAATGAAACCATTAAACAATATACAATGTTAGTTAGTATGAAGGTGCAAGAACATCATGATCAACCCATTCTCGGCTCACTACAGGGCACGGGTCTCCTGTCAATGTGAGAAGGGTTTGGCCATTGTCCACCACCCTGGCCATGTGCTGATTGGCAGACTTCACACAACTTTGAGAACATTATGGAGAACTTTCAGGCATGCAGGGAAAACAAACGGTTCAAGGAAGTGATTTTTAATTGCTTAAAAACACAACTCTGAAAAGTTATAGGTGCGTGCCCAGGTTTGAACCCCTAACCTCTGATTAGGAGGCTGACATCCTAACAAGTAGGGCGTAGGCCATCACAGCTTCTAGGTAGTTATAATATCATGTAACTTTGTGTGTGCTTTGTGAAAGATAATGTTCTTGCAAATGTCAAAAATAAGCTGTGCTAATCAACTTAGCAATGATGATGAGAAAAATTAAGGCATCCATTAAGTTTAATATTGTATGTAGTGCGATAAGTTCTTTATTTGACCATGATTTTTGATGTATTGCATTGAGATTTGAATGAAACAGAGATAGGGCAAGGAAATGGGCATCTATTCATGTTTCTGTTAATAGTATGATTTTTCTTAACTGGCCTGAAGTTGGATTAGAGAAATATTTGCAAGCAAAAGTAAGTAGCCAGAATAGGAATTCAATGGTTACAACCATGGTTGTGTCACCATTGAATTCCTAAAAAAATGTCTGTGCAGCCACTTGTCTTTTTTATATACTGCCAGTATTAGTTGTGTGTTCTGTTATATGACAACACCATCTAACTATTACATCCCTACTTCTGTACATCTGACATATTTGTTTTTTTTAAAGCGAGGACAAAACCTTCATTTGCTTCAAAAGAATTCATGGCTTCTTCCTGGAATTCCCTGATGGCTGTGGCTGCAACTTTTTCACCAGGGTCCACCATACCACCAGGTAGTGCCCATTCTCTTGTATCTCGTCTTTTGATGGCTATGAATTGCAGAATAGTTCTAAAATTAAGATGATGAGGTTAAAATAGTCATAATTTAAATATAGTTGTAATACATTTATGTTGTCAGAGAGACTTTTTAGGTTCTGTAAGTTTTAGTATAACCTGAATAGTCAAATAAGTACTGATTAGTTATAAATATTTTAAAGTCAAAGATAACCTTAATATATTTTACCTACTCATTGTTATCTAATTTCTTCCATCTTGTAACAACAGGGTCAGCTGCATGGTTTGGTCCCCAACGGCCAAGAACTCCTCTTCCTTGAATACCTGTCCTCCCAACTGGATTTAAGGGATAGCTATCTTTGACTTGATATATACCCATATAACTTTTTCTATTGACGTTTCCATCTACATCATTCCATTTCGGTCTAAAAGCGGGATTACCTGTAAGTTTTTGGTACCAAGATGATACACTTTCATACAAGGACTGTAATAGGAGGTGAGCAGTAGCAAACATAAGTAAACCATCAGGGAGCACTGCAATTTGAATATATAAAAATGAATATTTTTTTTTTTAATTCAAAGTTCTGTATGAAGAACAGCAGTTTTAACTGTCTTCCTATTTTATTACTAATATACAGATAGGTACTTCAAAACTTTACCTTACCTATTTCACTATCTGCCCATGGTTTGCCTTCAATGGTTGGTGAGGTATAAGTAGATGGTTTATAATCATTAAATTCTACAGACCAAGGCACTTTATTATCAGGCACAGGAAATCTTTCAACGTTAGACCGAGGATATATGCCGGAGCGACATTTAAAGTGAATGGACATAGCGGAAATAATGGGCCGAATCATAAATAAAATGCAAATATAGTGCTGTCCTAACATTAAAGACCGATATAACTCTATACATTCAAAAGCTTCTAATTATTTTGTTTGTTTATATTTAATATATCCTAAATATATTACTTTTCTGTCATATGTCAACCAAAGATTGCTGGTGTCAAATTTGCAGTATATTACTTTTTTTTTTTTTTTTTTTCCTTTTATGGCTTTACACAGATTAGCCAATGTCAAGTTTATAGCAATGTAGAAGTTAGGGAGAAATGGCGGGAAACTTCGCACTCCGCGGACGCGGCTCCTTCAAACCTTTCCCAAATTAATACCTGTAAACCATTCAGAAAACCAGCCACTACACAAACGACACCAAAACTGTCCACGACACAACCAACACCAGTCCTTTTCAAAATTAGCCAACAAACATTAATTCAAGAAAAGCGTGAAAAAACTGCGCCCGCCATATACGAAGTCTCCCGCCTTTCTCCGTATATTACTTTACTCTATTGTGTCAAAAACAAAACAATCCTTACAGACAGATAACCTCTAGCTTTAATGTTGTCTAGCATGATCTCTGTTTGGTTTAACGATTTCAATGTTCGAAATATAAAATGATTTAAATTGAACTAACACATAAGTTCAATGTTTGCGCAGTCGTTTTGTAATAATGTAGATATATAATTTTGTTTTAACTTATATTTTACAAGCTATGTATTACATTAGTGTTAGACAAAATTTAAAGGTTTAACTAAGCATTAATAGAGCAAGGAAGGGAGCCGCTGGATACAAGCGGCCCAAGACCGTGGCCATTGGAACTCACTACAAAAGACCTATGTCCAGCAGTGGACGTCTATCGGTTGATGAAGAAGAAGAATAGAGCAAAACTTTACAATATTTTTTGCTTTCCAATAGTTAAGGTCGAAGACTACAAAAAAAAACATTGTTTTTTAATGTCCTTTTCAGGAAAGGCAAAGATATTTGGCTATACAGTTTAATAGGTACATTTTTTCCTTAGAAAATAGTATTTCATTTCTCAATCTTTTAATTTAGATTGAAGTCGTCTATGGCTTTTTCTGAAAAGTATTTCCCAAAGTCGTAGTCTAGGTACCAAAATATATTATAAATTAAATGAAATAAAAATGCAATTTTATGTTTTGCTTAACATCTAATATATTAACAAAAATCAGATTCTTTTACGAGTAACTTTTCTAGTAGTGGGTTTTTTGAAAACATCTTCATCTTTCTTCTGAAAATCATCATCTGAAAATAAAACAGAATATTAATTTGAATGAAACGTATCGAAAGGCCCCTGGGATGTGGTAGTGCTAACTAACCTGATTCATTCGAATCATACTCGTAATTAACTTGGTTTTTTCGTGTCCCTTTTCTCGCCGATTTTCTAACGGATTGTGGTGTTGCGGGTTCTCTATTCCCTGGTGGATCATTCTGAAAGTAAATAATATAATGATTATAAAACGGATAGGCTTACGTCTGGTTTAACGCTGACTTTAAATCTTTCGGTAGTGTTCAGGCCAGTTCATATTCACAAGCACAGCATAAGTATTAGTAGGCACCCATATCTACGGCATAACCATGTTGATAACGCACTTTACAACACTCAACACCTACTAATTTTACTAGTTCAGTAATATGCTATTATACATATTCAGTTGCATATTTAGTGTTTTTCATGAAGATACCAGACATGGCAGGCGCAAAATAATCACAAAGGACGTAGTGTGTCTACCTTGGCAATCTTCTTTCCTATGCAAATACTTAGTATTGTTTCACTTTTTTTGAAAAGGTTTCTCAGTACTAATTAGTTATAATGAGGTAATAGAATGGCTAAGTGTAATTAGTTCCCAACTATGGAATACGCAGACTTGAGGTACGTTTATTCGTTCTTTTCTTTGGCTAGTGCAGAACTGTTGAAAATTAATTTATGAGTACATAAGCTAAGCACTAAACGATTACGATGGCAAAACGCGACTGCATGAGCAGGCAGGTTAGACTAGCTGACGCTCGCGAATAATTTTTTCAAATAGTGTCTACGTTTGGATAATTTAGCGGGCATGTTGTGTCATGCCAATTTGGATATAACACAATGCAATGACGTTTACCGGAATCGGCAAACATGAAAAATCGAAGTAGGTAGGTCGAAGGTTTAGAGGCAATTTTTCTCATTTTATGTTACTGACCTCATCAGGACTTGAGCTGGAACGGCGTCGGTTTCGCCGCTGTGTGGGTTTTCTTCGTGGCGTGGCTCGCGGCTCGCCTCTGTTTGACTCTCTTTCACCCACAGCTTCGGAATCACCTTCCGCACCCTCTCTATCCCTTACAGCGAAGCATTCTTCTATCTTGTCCCCTAGCTCAGTGACTAGGCTCTAAAAATATTTTCAATCATTACCATCAAATATAATTATTTTTATGGAATTATTATTATGGAAAACCATTCTTAAAATTGAAATCAAATATTTCCAGATAGTATTCCAAACAAGGCTTTAACCTTATAAAAAAAATAGATCTATGGTCTATTTTCAAACACTACAGTAATTTTCTGTCTGTGTCAAGGAAATCCTTGCCACTATTGTAATGTCGCCTGTCTACTAAGTGAGGGTATAACAACACATCGAATATCTAACGAAATTTGCTGCTCTTCATATCAAATTCATAGCAAATTATAATTTATTAATGAATATATGACATGGTGATAAAAAAAACTCGGCTAAGTTTTTTGCGGGCTTCTTCTTAGACCTGACGAGTCTAGTTATCACTACCACCTTGACGCAGCGCGTTGGAGGTCCTGGGTTTGATTCCCAGCTCGAGTCTGGTCTGGACTTCGGCCGTGTTTAGTTACCACCCAAAGACGTGTCGCCAAACGTTCCGGCACGATGTCGCGTAGAAACCAATTAGGTGTATGGATTTACCATGACCCTAACAGGTTAGCCCGATGCCATTTTAGACTGCATCATCACTTACACCAGTTGAGATTGCCTTCAAGGACTAACTTGTAGTAGATAAAAAAAAAAAACCTCACGAATTTTTTTTTTTTTTTTTCGGACTGTCTATTAGCTGTACAAACCCTATTGGTTGCCACAGCGTAATCGGGCTGTTTGACGAGCTTTGGAAAGAAGCTCTGCCAGAAGAAATTTTAAGCCCTAGGGCTCGAAGAAACTAAGGGAACGACTGCCTAAGGGCGCCTCCTTTGAGGCCGAACCTCGGCTTAGGCGACGTTTGGGATAACGTGGGGTCGGCCGGTGAGTGGCCCGTACGAATTATAACGAAAAATACATGATATATGAACGCTTTAGATGGCTGTAATGTTAGGTTTACATGAATTAACCTATTTTGAATTGATTTAACGCAACAGAGCTAGTAACGTAAAAATACAAAGCAAATGCAACTGTTCACTTTACCTTTACTTCATTGATTCGGGCCGATTTTGACGTGTTATTCATGATGGTGGTGAACGATCCCATCACACCCGAACAGTGGAGTTTGTCCTTATAACAATCGAGGTTCTCGATGAGTTTCCGCAAAGACCGCTCGTTGTATGTGAACAGTGACAGACAGTACGCCAAGTCGCGCCACTGTCGCTCCTCCGTGGACAGTTTGAAACGTTGACACAGTTTTTCCACTAAGGCTTCCATTTGTCTGTCTTTTTGAATGAGGGATGTTATGTATCTAAAAGGCGAAAACACTGTCAATTATCCCAGACCTCCGTGGGCAGCGTGCGATGTCGCATTGTAAAGTTGCATGTCCTGTTTTCGGTCTGGTGGGTGGGACGCTTCTGTCGTGGCTAGTTACCACACTACCGACAAAGACGTGTGGCACGATGTCGCTAGAAACCTTAGGATTAGTTTTAAGTTTGCGAGTTATCATTATCACCACATTTGACGACCTCCGTGGCGCAGCGCGTACGCTGTCACATTTTAAAGTTTGAGGTCTTGGGTTCGATTCCTGTAATCAAGTCTGATCTGGTGCAAGGCTTTGGCCGTAGCTAGTTACCACCGTACCGAAAACGTCGTGTCGACATTATCATCTACATGATCATCATCATCATCAACCCATTCACCAATCCAACCAAGTTTCCTCTCAATATGTGAAAGGACAGACTTCACACGCCTTTGATATCATTATGGGGAGCCCTCAGGCATGCAGGTTTCCTCACTATGTTTCCTTCACCGTCGAAGCAAGTAATATATATAATTGCTTAAAAACGCACATAACCATTGTTTTAACACTAGTCGTAGATAAAGCACGTCATATAAAAACAAGGCGAGAATTTGTCACCAACTAACTATACATTCCTACATATCGGTATATCGATGTATTACCCGTCTAATACACTAGACATCTGGCCGTTATATTATCTATAGCGGAGTGTAGTGCTTTGTAATTCATTCGGATTATACGGCTCGAGTGTTAGAATCAGTAACTTTCGTCTAGCCTTATCACACACTGGGGGGAAAGGAGTGCACGCGTTGCTATTTGTGCACTACTTTTCCGTCACATTTTTGAGCGTTAATGTTCGCTATACGGCTAGTGGTAAATCAATGCACATAGCTCCGAAAATCGATTCACTGACTTCTGGTTAGGAGGCCTACGTCCTACCCAATAGGCTATAACTAGCAGTAGTGCTACTAGGGATTCTACTTACTTCATGATGACCCTGTAATGCTCCTCAGGCACATTGAGTTCTGGATCGCTCAACCTCGATATGATATCCGGCATGACGTTATACAGGGCGTTTCCTTTTTGCGATAGTTGTTTGAAGAACAGCCTCGTCATTGTTGCCACACGCAGGTCTTTGTCGGCACAGCACAGAGCCATATCAGCGATCTGCCCCTTAACGCGCACCATCTCGTGCAGTACCAGGAATGATAGCATTTTAACAGCACACTGACGGATCTCTAGTTCTTCGTCGCTAAGGCTGTACATACAAGTTAATCGTTATTATCATCATTCAACTAAGATTATACAACATCCTAATAATAACGCCAACTCTACTGTCATAAACGCCATAATCCTCGAAACGAAACGAAATCGACATATCTAATACTGTGTTATCCTTTGCCACCATTTTATCTGCCATTTTGGGTTAAAACTGAATAAAAAGTATTGAAATAAAACTTTTCTGTAAATGTGGCAAAGACTGTACACCAATAATGGAACTCTATGATATTGAAATAGTCGAATTGCTTGAATAATGTTTGAGGTAGGTTCGTTGTTTTGTAAATTGTCTGCGATTAATTAAATACCTTGCCTGAGAAAGAAATTTCGCGGATTTCCTATAATAATAGGACTTCGAATTTATTTATCAGTTCAAGATTAATTCTGTTAAAAGTTACATATAAGAAATGTTTAATAGATTAGATTTTTAGCTTTACGTATTCTCTATTTAAAATCAAATAAACGTGTTAAAATTCGCATTCGTTCCGGGCATATTGAATTTTAAATCAAGATAGCCCGATTCGTTTGACCTAATGCTTTCAGTACAACGTTCGCTTAGAGTCAACGCTAGCTTAAAATTCTGTGGTGAGTGTTACGTTGAGAATGTAATAAGATACTGGATGTTAATGTGAAAAATGAACACTTACATCTGGTAAATATGATGGGTCCAAGGTTGAGTGAGATTGGGAAATCGCAACGTTAAATCTGCAAAGGCGATGGTGAGATTTGTCCTCAGCGACACCGCTTTGGACTTCGTGAGCAAGGTCACCATCAACACCAGGCCCTCTTCGCATACAATGCTGGAGACCAACATGTACCTGTTAAAACAAAAGAGCAGCGTTATTGTACTATTAGGCCTTGATTGGAACAACTCGTGGTAAGCGTTTAGATATAACCGGCAGTTATATAAAATCGGTTTCTACGGCTCATCATACCGGAACGACAAATCCAAGGGCGGTATATCTTTGTCTTTGGCAAAATGTGGTAACTAGTCGTGGCCGAAGCCCCGCAACAGACCAGACTCGAGCGAGAAATCGAACTTTATAATACTGCAGCGCACGCTTTTTCTTTCTGGTTTCTCGGCATAAAATGTTCCAGCCCTATGTCTCATGTCCAAGTCTCCATCCCCCGTAAAAAAGGAGCAATATTTGAGCTAAACATACCTATATTATGATATATATGACAAGAAACAAATGAATTAATGTGTATATTTAATCCTGTTTGCGGTTTTTTCACGTTACAACAGAGCAATAGTGTTTTGGTTTTTTTTGCACAGAGAAAACTCATGTACCAGAGAGTTGCATAGGATTTTCATCCGAGAAAAATTCACGGACCCAATGATCCCATAGTGAAATTTATTGTTCTAAAAAGATCGCTATTTGGTCCTTCTTTCACGTGGCTATATAGTATTAAAATAGATAGATAGAGAAGTTTTAGCAAATAGTAAACGCGACGATGTGCTATTTCTTTGGGCTAACAAATGGCAGGTTTATTAAACGTACATAATATATGTATCCACAGAAGGATATTTATATATTTATTCTTTTTTATTTATTTTGTTAACAGTCAATTATCATTCAGTCATTACTTAGAATGTAGATCAATGTTACATTGATTGACATTGACCAAGAAGAATACAATTAACAAAAGTACTAAGAGCATAGAGCAGCAATTAGGCAGTAAGTAGCAGTTGTTAGAAAGCGAAAATAAGAGAAACAACAAGTAAAAAAATAAGATATAAAGGATAAATTTTGTTAAATAACAGTAACTTAATTACTTAATTTATTTAAATGTATGATTTTTAAGCATGCAGTTTTAATTCCCTTTAAGGAGCTATAGACTATTTTCAGACCCATATAATATGAGCTATAGCTATAGACCAGCTCTGATATTATGTAAGTTTGTACATTATAGTAGTTTAATATATATACTTTTATATAAATAAAAAAAGTAAAGGTGTGAATAAATTTAATTGACTGTTGGAACGTACGTATAGGGAGTTTAACTTGGCATACAACATTTAATGATTAATAAACAAATAAAGAACAGCGTGCCTTTTAGAAATTAGAATTAAAAAAAAAAAAAAAGAGTACCGTGTGAAAGTGAGCGCGGCGGCGGCTTGCAGCGCCGGCGTGCAGCGCGCGGGATGGGACAGCAGCCACTTCAGCAGCGGGAGGTACCTCGCGAGGGTCGTTCCTGGTCCCACGATGTTTTGCTCGCACACGCTACGCACGTACTCCGCGTCCGCGTCGTCAGCAACCGCGCCTTCCAGACCGGCTTCTTCTTCGGTCATTGTCGTGTTTGTCTAAAGATAATTTCAAAGTTATAGTTCTTGGGATGCGCTGATAATATTAACAGCTACGCATTCATTCTGTTACGGAAGTTAAACATGAAATCCTGATGAAGTTTTATTGCAATAATATGTTCGAAAATGAAAAGTGCTTCAATCTATATATATATATGATGGCAATCAGAGAACAGCGCCATCTAGTTTTAGAATCATGTACGACAGACAAGAGAGTGGGATCGCCCCCTCTCTTTACGCAGCACTAAGTAGGTTATGCAGTTTCTTAAAGGCGCGGGACGACGCATTGCATTCAATGCATTATCGGTGGTCGAGCCGCGGTAGTGCAAAGTCTTACTTGGTGGAGCGTATAATCGGCTGTTTATAAATTACGATACTCATAATTGTAATTCTGTTCTATCAAAGAGTATCTGGGCTCTTTGCCTGGAACTACCCAAATTACCGCCCCCGCCCCCGTTCATCCTATATATATATAGACATCTAAGTGGATAATTTGTATGTTTTCGACACATAAAAAAGAAACAAGATTTTAATGGGAAATGGCAAATGGACTTGAGCAAAAGTATTCACAAAAAAGAATGCGTAACTATTGTATTTTATTAAAAAAAAATCGCATCCCAAAGAAGTTATCAGAAGACAATGGAATTTAAAAACTAGTACTATAAAATAAATATTACCGATGGTCCTTTGTTCGACACAACGCTGGCTGACCGTTGGCCGCGCGATGAAGCGCTGGCGTTGCTTGCGTTCATCAGCGTCTGTCGCCGCAAGTCATCGACGCGTCCGCGGCGGGCCGGCGTGACGAACGCGCCTACTTTTTTCTTACGCTTTTCTTCCGCTTTGCGTTCTTCACGCACCTAGAAATGTGCGTTTACAGTCCGGTAACATAATACTAACACCTCACTAAAAAAGCTGTAACATACATGTAAAAAACCTACGGGTAGCCCATTCTTCTACCAACCTGGTTATGGGTCCGTTGCCTACGGTATCCTCTCAAAGCTACGTTTTGGAGTGATAAGTGGCTGATTAAGCTTAAAAGCCGACAATTGCTGATGTTACAGGTGTTGAAGGTCGGCGGCGATCATTTGTAACCAAACTATAACTATAATTAGATCTTTTGTGTTATTTTGGGTCACGCAAATTTTCCCACGTTCAGTATGAGAAGGATCTCTATGCAGCGGACCTCAATAAGTGGATCATGTTGATGTAATTACTACATTATCATAGTCATCTTCATCGCGGGTGGAGCATCTGCAAGTGGGCTGCTTCACTGCTGAGAAGGCTTGCGAGAAGCATTAACACCTTCAGCGTACCTATACTAACATGAAAGATGGGCAGCTCTCTCTAGAGGTGTTGAGATGTTGACATACGGTACGAGGGGGCTGGAGTTAGTTGTAAGGCGAGTTTTAAGAAAAGGTATAAGGAAAAGTAAGGTTGTTTTGCTGTTAACAAAATTGACATAGGTTATGATACTGACACAGTATTGACGAACTTCCGAAATAGAGATTGATTGTCCAATTCTGCAGTTATCTATACTGTCATGTGTTATAATAGCTATGGAGTGAAATGCTTGCAAAATACCAGAGAAATAACTAAATATCATCAATAAATCCACATGAGACTTCTTTCATTTATTATTTCACTGGACTAAAATATATATTTAATAATTTGCCTATCCTATTAATAAGTATCGTGCAAATCAATCCAAGTCATATATTAAATAGTTGTTGCGTGATTGGGTAACCAACATACACCCAACACATACAGCCCAACTTCGAAACCCTTCACATTGTTAATATTAAGGTAATTACCTGATTTCGCCTTCGGAGTTCACTGTAAACACTTATGTCCAAGTAAATAAGTTGTTGCAGGGCAATGTGTCCCAATACAAATATAAATCTAGTCAAAAACTCCGTCGGGAGGCTGATGTCTTCCTCGCCTTCCTTCACCATGGTTTTTTCGATCCGTTTGTACATTTCCGCCAATATTTTCGTGCAAACAACATCAGGTGTATCGCAAACTGCGTAAATAAAGTCGATGGAGTTAGCGGCGAAGGAAGAAAACTTGTCGCATTTTGAAAACGTCTCCATTAGACTTTCGTATAAAGCCGTGAATATTGCGTGATCGGCCGGATATCTTAGGTTCTTTTTGCTGAGCGATGTGAGCATCTCAGCACTCAATCTCCTGGAGTTGTAATCTCCGGTTAAGCCGTGTGCCTGTACCACTTCGATATTGGCTAAAGCTACAGATGGTTTGGCTTTGGAGATCATAACTAGTAATGATAGCGCCGCGTAGCTATCCATGTCCGTAGTACCGTCGATCTTCTTCAGAAACATTTCCCAGAAGACCTAAAATGATAATTTTGTCTTATTTCTTCGCGTACATTTTATTTATAGTTACAAAAAAAAAATCTATTCTTGTATGTTTGTCCTCTATATGTTCCTTAAACATTGATCACTTTGGATTTTGGAACATAGGACGCCCGCGAGAGTGTTTGCCTCAAAAATCTACATATAAATGTTTTTAATTTGGCTTTGTGCGTACTATATATTACAAAATCTAGTCGAAAACATTAGTAGCTTTTGGAAAAGGGTTTGGCCATAGTCCACCACACTGGCCATTTGCGGGTTGGCAGACTTCACACGCCTTTTAGAACATTACGGAGAACTCTCATGCGTGGAGGTTTCCTCACGATGTTTTCCTTCACCAAAAACGCACATAACTCTGAAAAGTTAGAGGTGCGTGCCCGGGATCGATCCCCTCTGATTAGGAGGCGGACGTCTTAAGCAATAGGCTATCACAGCTTCATTTCTACTTAGTGGTATAAAACTACAATAGCTACAAGATCGAGACACAATACATTTTCCGAGTAATATATTAGTTTAGAGTACCTGAATGATGGCCGGTGTGATGTCACCTTTTGTTAGCCACTTGTCAACGAGGTGCTCCAATGCGAGTGCGCTGCCGCGATCCACGTGGCCCATGAGCGACACAAGTTTGCTGGCGATGGTGAAGGCCCGTGCGCGCTCAGCTTTACTATCGCACTCGAGATACATTTCGCGGTATGCGCGCTCCACTGCCTCGCGTTTGTCCTAATTAATAAAATATTATTTTTAATACAAGAATATATTTACAAGTATTTCACGGACATTGTTTGGACTTCTATGGGGGCTTTCAAATTCAAATCTCTTTTCGTATGCCGTCGCAGTCGGTCGTCAGGCTCACTGCGACTTGAAGCGTAAATATTTACTACTAAGTTACGGAAGTTCGATGCTGTATACAAACCACAAACCAATAATAATTATTGTAAAAGACATTAAATATATGCTACCAAAAATTCTTCAGGATATTCCGATATCCTTACAATTTCTTTCTTTCTGCCTTATAAAAAAATAATTAATATCGCATATAATAATTATTCATATTTTTAAGTTCTTTATTTATAGTGGATTAGTCGAGGATATTATTAAGGTGAACTTTTTTTTTTCGGACTGTATTAGCTGCGCTATTGGTTGCCACAGCGTAACCGGGCTGCCAGAAGAAATTTTGAGCCCTTGGGCTCGAAGAAATTAAGGGAACGTCTGCCTAAAGGCGCCCCCTGTGTGGTCGAACCTCTGCTTAGGCTAACGGGGCTTGGGATAACGGGGGGCTCGGATGGTGAGTGGTCCGTACGATGGAGCCCGGATCGTACGTCCGGATGACGTAAGAATAAGGTGAACTCGCCGTCCGTTTGAACTTTACGTTTATGGGGATGGTTAGATTTATAATTAAAAAGTGTTTATGTATTTTAACAATAAATTTCAAAAAAGTCAGATTACTAATAATAGATTTATTCATTGTAATTTCAATTAAAATCTCACTAACTAATGCGAGCGGACTATTACGAAATGACTTACCTGATCTGGTGACCAGACGAGTTGTAACATGTTAGCCACACCCACTTTAGCCGACTCGATGTTAAAGTGGTGCGCAGTGGTGAAGAAGTCTATAGCCTCGCTAACGTCGCCAGCTTGTTTCGACATCAACAGCGAGTTAATTAGAGGTATGGCTTCGGAGATCAAGCGACTGAAGTGAACCGACTCCTGGAGAAAAGCTACGATACCCTCCTTTTCCTCCAATCTCTTGTGCAATGCGAGCTCGTTCTCACATTGCTGCGTGAGAGATTGCCGTCTATCCGGTATCACGAATACGTTACGAAGTAATGCCACGAAGTAGTCAAGCTAGAGAGGAGAGATTTGTTTTATAAGTTTATATTTTATTATAGAGTTTTTGCCTATTTAATTTATTTTAATTATATTTTAAATCTAAACTGTAAATTTAAAATGCATACAAGTCCTTTTTTGTATTCATTTTAAATTTACTTAATTATGTAATTGTTCTGAGGTCAAAAAAAGGAAATATCTGGGTTTGATTCCTGTTTCGAGTTTAATCTGGTGGAAAGCTTTGTGGCTAGTTACCACCCTACCGACAAAGACGTATCGGCAAGTGATTTAGCGTTCCGGCACGATGTCGCGTAGAAACCAACTAGTAGTATGGGTTTAACATACCCTTAAAAGGTTAGCCCGCTACCATCTAACACTGCATCATCAATTACCATGTGACAGCCGTCAAGGGCTAACTTGTAGTGTATAAAAAAAGAGGATTTTTTTAATACACGTCGTGAATGAAATGAAATTGGGTAATTATTTTTTTCGGACTGTCTATTAGCTGTACAAACCCTATTGGTTGCCACAGCGTAACCGGGCTGTTTGGAACGACTGCCTTTGGGCGCCTCCGTTGAGGCCGAACCTCGGCTTAGGCGACGTTTGGGATAAGGGGGGGGTCGGACGGTGAGTGGTCCGTACGTCTCCGAGGCCGTGGATGGAGTGGGCTCCATCCACGGCCTCGGAGACCGGAGGCCTCGGTACCTTACGTCATCCGGACGTGGGCGTCCGGATGACGTAAGATAGCGGGGACCTCGTCTTCGCCGGCGAAGACGGTGTGTAGCGTATGATTGTGTGGTAGGTCGTACGAGTGTGTTGTCGGTAGTCATCTGATCGTCAGGGTCATGAAGGATATGTTTAGGTCTCCTCTTTCGGAAAGGAACGCTTAGGTCGGGGAAAATTGGGTAGTATCAGTATATATGTATTTTAAAACTACTCGTAACTTAATAGACAAGAGGCTTCCAATCTTTTGAACTTTCTACGAATTAGGTAATACTGTAACTCTAACATGCAAGATGAAGAAGCATGATATTTAAAAAAAAAAAATACCTGATCACTTTTTTCCATATCACATCTCAACAACTTCGCGTCGGGATATTGACGCTCTGTATGTTTCACGATAAGATACGCTTTGAAGTAGTCCTTCTCCTGAACACTCCTGCGTATCGCCACGTACAAGTTCTCCAACGTAGCTTGAGACAGTTCCGGCTCATCTTGCGTTAGCGTGTCCATATTCTCCTTGATCGATTTAACAACATCCTTTTCGATCTTCTCCCATTTTTTGACAAGTTGAGGGTCCGGCCCGGGGTTAAGTATTTTATGGAGATCCTCTAATATTTTTTGTTCAGTCTCCAATTGCTCCTCCAATGCCTTGAGTTTTAATTGGGCAGAGAATGGATTACACTCTAAAAACACCTGAAATAAAAAGGAAACTTATACAGTAAACAAGGACCATAAAGGCGAGGGAAAGACAAAGGATAGACGCGTTCGAGATGTGGTGCTTGAGACGCATGTTGAGGATTCCTTGGACAGCCAAGCGCACAAACGCTTCCACCCTAACTCAGCTAGGCATAAAAACACGACTTTCCTCCATATGTTACCAACGACTGCTCCTCCTGACCTATTTCGGACGCATCATGCGACGTGGGAGTGATTGTCTAGAAAAACTTATTGTGACAGGCAATACAGACGGCAAAAGATCGCGAGACCGCTCGCCAACCAGATGGACAGACCAGCTGAGGGACTCTAAGTGCAAATTTCAAACAATTGCAAGACTAGCCTCTGATAGAAGCCGGTGGAAACAATTAACCCGCACGAGGTTGCACGGACACCAGGACCACGATCTTCAGTAATGAAGGAACGACTAGAGAGAGAGAGATACAGGAAATTTCTACAAAGTATTTCTGTGCTTTGTTTGCCAGTCTTCTTTTTGTCGTTGTGGATAAGCTTTATGGGTTACCTTCGTCCCTTGAGCAGGACGTGATTACGTGTGACTTCCACCCTTGTAGAGTATACCCAAACTAAAAGCCACCACGGCATGTCCCCCTCGCTGGTTTTACTGGACGCCCGGGGTTCTCGTTGTTTACTTCCCGGACCACTTTTGTAAGCCTAGGTGAGATGATCAAATGCGACGCACCAATACACTACTCACAAACACAAAGTCCATGACGTCATCAAGACGAACGTGGATGTAAATCCTCTAGAAAACGCAACGTATACTTTTACTTCTGTGCTCTTTGATTACTTATGGGATTTGAAGTACCATACAAAATGTATGTTACTACTGTAACAGAAAAAGTGTCCGGATTTAATTTTCAACACAAAGTTATTTAAACAATAAACAGCAAGTATAATTTGCTATATTCCGCCGACAACCGGGAGATTTGTATAATATAACACCACACAAAATCTTCCACACAGACTTTTTACTTTTCTCGCTTGTGAAGTCAACATCTCCCGAGGATGATCCGGTGTCGGGTCGAAACGTGCGTAGAGGTTCTATTGGAAGATTTTGTGTGGTGTTATATTATACAAATCTCTCGGTTGTCGGCGGATATAGTAAATTATACTTGCTGTTTATTGTTTATCATGGACTTCCGCAAAGTAACGCCTGCTTCTAATCATTACAAAGTTATTTGTTTAATGTTTATAAATATTGAATATAAATTATATATAATAAAATATGTATTGCCTTAATCAACATTCCATTTATTGCTTATTAGGACATTGAGCAGGAGCATGTTTGCCTTTTCTGGAAGTAATCCCTCAGAGGGCTAGAATAAGATTAATATAGGTTTCAAGTACGAATAAACCTGCCCTTCCCCTGGGTTAAAGGCTTGCCTACAAAGAAAGCGGTGGGTAACCTTACTTTGAGTAGCTGTATGGCGGCTTTCCGGACGAGCGCTGCCTTGTCGCGTAGTCGGCCGATGGCGCGTTGCAACACGCTGCGCTGCCGCGTCACCGGTATGCACAGCTCTCGCATCAGCCTGTACCAGAACTGGAGGACCTGATAATGGAAGGAAGTCACACTTTAACTTTAACTTTTAGCATAATTTTTTTTTTAATTTTATTTGGCAATCCTAACAAATTACAATTCTTATAATTAAATCTTAACTTAGTTACATATTCTATATCTAATTGTAATTCTAATTGACTGCACAGCATGACAAAAGTTTAATATTACCAATAGTGATTTTTCTTTTTCATTTTTTTTTACACACCACAAAACAGCCCTTGACGGCTATCTCACCTGGTGCTAAGTGAAAATTGCTTTTGATATACTGGGTACAGATGGAGACTTGCCTTGTGGCGCACGTACGCGGAGAGGTCGTGCATGTGCTCGTACAGATCGTCGAGGAAGTCGTCGCGTTGAATGCGTTGCTCATCGGTGAGTCCCTCGCCGCGAAGCTCCAAGCTCAGTATCTCGCACATCATACCGAGGACACTTATTCGGATCGTGTATGACTGAAATGAAATACATAGTCATCATGATCTGCCCATTGCCGACTCACTACAGAGCACGGGTCTCCTCTCAATATGAGAAGGATTTGGCCATAGTCCACCACGCGGGCCTTTTCCCTTTGGCATATTTCCTCGCCTTTGAGAACATTATGGAGAATTGTCAGGCGTTCACGTTTCCTAACGATGTTTTCCTTCACCATTACACAAACATTTAAAAGTTAAATACATATTAGCTGAGTTGAAAAGACAAAATGAAAGGGGTTGTTTGATCTACAAAGTAGACTTTGAACAGTTCAATGATTAAATGAAGGGAATGTCTAAGTTTACTCGGGCAATGAAATGAAGCACATTAAACGATATTTATGCAGTTTAAAATATTGTACCTCATCGCTTTCTAAATACGGTTGTATAGTGGCAATAGCGTTGGTCATTTCCTTGGGCAACTCCTTTGTGAGCTCAAGTAAGAACGCCCCACAGTTTTTGGCAGCCCCTTGTTCAGTGCCGACGCCTCCGTTTTCCTCCTCAGTGGACGCTAGCGCTTCTGCTATTTCACGAACCTAACAAAAATAGCATCTTTACTCATTTATTTACGTATCGGCCTTATGCAAGAGACTCAATTATCAAATCATTACATTAACTACTAACAATATTAAAAAAAAAAAATTAGATACCCCTCGGTTAGTGTGTCGAGATGATATTATTTTAATTAAAGTAAAACCATAGACATTTAAGAAAATTACACGCCAGAAAGCGACAGACTGTTGAATTTTAGAATAATAGTGGGTGTAGTAATATAAAACAACATGTAGTTTATTCTAAACTGAAAAAAAGTGCTCAAAACTGTCTAACTATGAAGAAGGGGTAGATTAGTGAAGTCCAGAGAAACATGAGGGTTTTGCGAGGCAAGCAGTTTCTGGTTGCTTTCAATGAAGAAATGCTGGTTCAAGGTTAGGCCCAAAGAGGACAAGAAATTACTTGAAAATAAGTTTTTAAAACATTCAGATATTTTTATGGTGTAAAGTTATCCAAAATAAATATGAATTCTATGTTAAAAATTAAATTCATACCATTTGTGGTCCAAAAGTTCCAAGTCCGAAATCTTTAGTTAACTGTACTACCCCAGCACATATAGGGGATACAGAGTGTTCTGCCATTTGTAAAATCTAAAATGAAGGCATATATCTTAATTTAACTGCATCCTTATGATTATCTGAATATAAAATTAATATAGAAATGTCATTAAAGTTAACTAAACATGTATTTTTTTGAATAATTTTTTTTCATTTCCTTTTTTTTATTTTTATTTTTGGTATTACTTTGAATCAGTCTCACCTTCTAAACTGAATATACTATAAAATTTGGAATCATTGTTACTCAATTATCCTTACATTTTAGATTAAGGACTGAGGTGAACAGTACTTTTGCTGGACTTAAGTACCTTTGTTTCTATCTTGTCAGTAGCTTTTTAATAATAATATTTTTTAGATAAAATAACATACTAACGGTTCTGAGTTATGCAATGAAAATAATTATAATATTATTGAATATAATATTGTACTAAAGTTTTCTAAAAGCTTAATGCCTTCACTTAAAGCAGTATTACTTTAAAATTGATTTAATCAGGATTATTACCCTGTTAAGGGGTTCTAAAAAACAATTTTAAACTAACAGATGCCCTAAGGATAAATTTATGTTTAAAATAATCATTGCAGGATTGAAGAGCTCAAGCAACGGTGGTAAGACTAGAATTTACCTGAACAAGTTTAATCAGACAAGATGTTCCATGGTTATACTTCTTTATAAGGATACCTAATATTTGAAAAACTATTTCTCTGACTGTTTTATTCTTTACTATTTGTTCTTCCAAAGCTTTGTAACAGGGTTCAGCTACCATTCTGAAATAATAGTGAATTATAGACAGTTGGAATTATTTTAGTTGTGTTTTTAACAATTTTAAAAATTTAATAAAAGAGGAAAAGTTTTGTTTATTAGAATAACATGTACAGTGGAAATGCAAATGACAAATTTGAAAATTCCCATCTTGAAAAACACATTTTATTTGATTAATTTGATGTTATCCTTACTATAGTTATAACTATGAATGCTTGTTTATTTGTCATGTTATGTTAACTACTCAACTGGCTATACTACTAGCATTAAGGAGATGGACATAGTGTACTGTTTATCCAGGGATATTATTGCTAAAGAAATTACGAGTGACAGCTAGTTTAGAATAAAAATATGTAATCCATACTCCATAGCTTTACTCACATAAACTTTGGATCAAACCATATCTAGAGTTCTATGATTTTACCTAATAAACTTTTGTTAAATCTGACAAAGGCTAATCCTTTCAAATTGGGTATGTTAAGGAAGATTTTTATAATACCTCAACAATTCTGTTTCATAAATTACAGATTACATGGACTTACGTCACAAAATTATGTTCAGCTAAAGGTGGGTCCCAGAGGTGAGAAAGTGGTTGTTGGAGCAAAAGATGTAATGAAATTAAAGCAGCTTGTTTATCAGCCTCCGTCCATCCACATAATTCATCCTCATCAGATGCTGCTTTTTTACCCTTTTTACCTAATGTTAATTTTTTTAGTTTCTGAAAAATGGTAATAAGAACCTCAAACAAGATACTTTGCAATTGAATGGAATCACAAGATTATATATATACATATCACAATCACACGATTGTATTGATAATACTCTAATTTTAGGCACAACATACTGTAATTCTTAGTAAACATATTTTATACCATAATCATGTTTTGTGTAGTTTTGTATTTGCCATAATTGGGCACAAGCCAAATCTCCCATAGGTGATATACAGAACTCAAACAATGTGGTTTACGGTGCGCTGGTGGACTCAAGTAGGATATAATTAAAAGTATACCTCAGCTAACTATTATTATCAGGAGTTTGTGATAATGATTCGAACTTGGCTTTACCTTGTTTCACTAGATGTTATGTAGTAGGAAAAGACATGGAAGTGAAGTTGAACTTCCAAAGAGTTATAACATTAATGCATTTGGTTGTGAATCCATTAATTTGTTTTTATTCATACATAGACGTAGTTATGCATAACAATTAATGATTTATGAATACTTACATCAGCAGCAAGTTTGACATCTTTTATTTTTATTATTTCTGTAAATAAATACATAACCATCTTCACAATGTTTAAATTCTTAATGCGCAAATCATCATCTATAACTTGTTCTTGAAGTATTCCCTCCAAATGTGCACAGAGACTTTTAACAGTTCTTATCATATGCTCAAATCCTGTATGAAGAAAAACACTATTATTATCACCAAATTTATTATTCTAATTGAACATATAGGCCTCCTATCCACACAAGTGAGCAATCATGTAGGTGCCACTATGTCATAACATATATAAGTTTATGCAAAACAGTATGAAGAACAAGTCTCACAGAACCACTAGTTATTAATGTGCTTACACTAAGCAAAAGGTTCTGTGACAAATTCTATATGTACAGTTACATGCTAATATCTCCTAAAAGTCAAGAATGAGGACCTTACCTTTATTAATAACATTCCATTCCAGTTTAGTTCCATGCACAATAATTGAAAAATATGTGTCAAAATGTTCAAGTATAAATTCCACGCTCTCAGAGTTATAAGCTCTAGCTGCATCTACAGAAAGTAAAACATTTGTTTGGATCATCATAATATATAAGATGTGTGTTTAAGATGCCTGTTTTGTAACTGAATTAAAATTAGTTACTTTTTATGTTAAATATTACAAAGAAAAACTATACAAACCCTGTAGCTTCGATAACAGCAATCGCGGCTGAACGACATCTTCGACGTGATATTTACCAGCGTGAGATTCGAGCAGCTCGTCCTTTTGTAAAGGTATGCAAAATTCAAAGTGACTCATTTTGCGATAAACTAAACTCTACTTATATTTTCTCTACATACTTTCTATAATATCCTATGTTATCTTAATTAAGCAGTAAGCACTTATTGTACAGAATAGGGTGGCAGTTGGTATTTTGAAAATTTAAATTTGTTATTTGTCAATACCAATTTTTTTTTCTTGCATAAATTTATGTTTGGTCTGTTGTGGCTTCGAGTCTTATAAGAATTAAACAAATTATTTCAAAAGAGATGCATAAATTACCAAGAGGATTTGCTTTTAAAAATAAAACCTAAAACCTTAGAAACTTAATTGTAGTGAATCTTTGCGTGCCATAGAAGAAAGAAGATTATATATATAGTGTGTACTGTCTTTATTTTCCTATTCTTGCGTGTTTGAGCATAGACAATTGAATGTTTGACACGTAAGTTTTAATGTCAAGTGACATGTAAGCCAAATGTCATCGACGTCTGAAAATTTGATTTTTCTCTTCCCCCGGCTGCAGTAAATTGTACACGTTTCACATTCGCATGCCAGTGTGACTTATTTACTTTCTCTAGTGGTGTAGTGCACAACATTTAATTTAAACATTATTAAAATAACATAATGTCCGGGAAAGGAAACAAAGCTTTCACTAAAGAAGAGGAGTTGCTTCTTCAAGATTTTAGTAGAAATGTTTCAACAAAATCTTCAGCGTTATTCTATGGAAATGCATTTATCGTTTCTGCCATTCCTATATGTAAGTTCTCTTTACTTGTTTCGAGATGAATATGTTATTGCACGTTATGTTTCATACATCAATTCCTCACTTTACGAATCAGTAGTTAGTTACATATAGTTTTTCATAAATACTCTTTAACTGCAATGAAATATTCTTGGCATGTTTATGTAGGGTTGTTCTGGAGAGTCCACGCTTTAGAAGTAAGCACATCACTGGCGTGGTTCGCGTTGGTCACAACGGCCAGTACATGGCTTCTGGCTTTTGCATATCGGAATACTAAGTTCCAGCTGAAGCATCGCGTTGCCGTGCGACGGGAAGATGCTGTGGCCCGTGAAATGGCACGCAAACTGGCCGATGAAAAGAAAATGAGCAGAAAAGAGAAGGATGAGAGGTATATAGTAAAAATAAATAAGTTAATTTTTTATAGAGAATAACTTAAAAAGCTTTTTAATATGAACTATGAATTTTAATAAAATAAATATTGTAATTTTTTTAAGAGAGATATGTTAAATTAATTTTTTTATTTACTTTTTGATCCAAAACCAATCCCTATTTTAAGTTGGGAGTAAATAAAAATTCAATTGTACACAATTTCAGGATTCTATGGAAGAAAAATGAGGTTGCTGATTATGAAGCCACCACATTCTCAATATTCTACAACAATGCTCTGTTTCTGACAATTGTCATTCTAAGCAGCTTTTACTTGCTGCGTTCATTCACACCTACTGTGTATCCTTTTTACAAAAACATTACAATTAATAAAACTATTATTCATTCAACTTTGTAGAGTAAGTGGGTGAGGCTGGTGTTGAATAGTGTAATATTACAAACAACTCATCACAGCAATATTGAATATAGTTGGGTGCTTAACTTAGGAAGTCTGATTTTATCTGTCAAGTTGGTTTCGTCTATCCCTCTTTTTAAAATAACAGTCCTTATACCTCATTATAACTTGTCTTGGAGAATCTACTTGCGTTGGAGTAGAATTTTTGGTGTAAACTTAATCACTCTCCCTTATGAGCTAATGCAATCAGTGGAATATAAATAGATTTGATGACAAAAAAAATTGTTTACTTTTAATTAAAACTGTATTGAATAACAGGTGGAACATCAACTACTAGGAATAAAAACTAAAAGTATTTCTAATTGAAGACTTTAGTTGCATTCATGCTAACCAACATGTATTATTTCTGTCATCTATTTATAATAATTTGATAATTCTCTAAAAAACATTCAAGTTTAAATGTTAAATGGTTCCTCCGTGTTGCAGCAAATGATCTATTGTATTATATAGTGTGAGTTCCTGGGTTAGATTAATGACTCTAGTAAGGTCTGGAGGCTTTGGTTTGGGCTAGTCTATCGATAAAGACATACCACAAAGTGTTTAAGAATATGATGCTGATTAGAAACCAATTCAGTTAGATTTTAATCAGTGGGTTCAGTCGGCAAAGCATTTGTACTGCTGCAGATGTTTATAATCAGCAGTAATGGCTGGCATCAGGTCACCCGTCGGCTTATATGCATGCAATGTTACCAATAAAATCAAATTTTCCTCAACAATGTATTCACAGGAACTACATAGTATCCCTCTCTACTGCATCAGGTTTGCTGGCTCTCTTTTCTACTGGCACCAAGTGAAAAGACTCAGTGTGTGTTTGTGAAGTGATTATGAATTTTATACCATTCTCATTGATGTAAATTAGAACCTTAGAATTATATAATTATGATTTGCACAATCTATTGAATCATCTGGTGCAAATGAAATCAACAAAATAGTGCTTTCATATTTCTACCAGGATATATTGTAATATGAAAAAGATATCTTGTGCTCTGTTTAATAAGATTTATTTTGTGGCTAACCCTACAGGACATTTTAAATTGATACAAAAGAAGCTAATTTAAATCATTATTACAAGTTGTTTATGTACTCAGATTTTAAATTATTGTTTGCAGTTTTTTTTAAAGTGAATTTATAGTAGGTAAGAAATAAAAATATAAACATAGACAGTCTTCATTTTTATTTACATTCTTTCAGATAAAAAAAAACTTATTTTACCTTACATCTATAGTTACTAACAATATTACTTAAAAATTAAGTGTTTTTTTTTTCAAATTACGTGGGGTGGGTCTCATATAATTAAATCACATAATTTAGTATCAAAATGTAATTAATTTACAAATTCAAGGAGATAAAAACATTTCTTTATAATAAATATATTTAAAGATGGATATATGTATTATTTCCATATAATTTTGGTAAATGACAATTAAATAAATAAGGTTAAATACAGTTAAACTTATAGTATATAGTTGATAATGACTAAAATATAAATAAAAAAGAAAATGTTGATGTGCCATAATATTCAAATAGTATTAAAAATAGATGCCTTAATATTGCTTGATTTTCACCTAATCTGTTTTTGCATAGAAGATTAAGCTTGTAATACGTAGAGCTAACTATCAGGAAATCACCAGTGCCATAAACAATATCTAAAGAGTAATTACTACATTTGAAAATGGAACTATTATAATAATTGTCTTTACATTGTGTCATTTATAAATTGTCTTATCTCTGAATTATCTTAGTATGATTTTCAATGATTAAAAGTGTAATTTGATAGCTTAGTAGAGCTCACCTCCTCCTCACTCGGCTCAGAGCTTTTACGACTAATTGTAACTAGTTAGCAGAATTCAAATTTAATTTCGATTATACAGGTCGGCCGTTGCGGTGACGAATTTCGTGATGGTCGCCTATCACGCGTCTACCGCTGTGAACAACAAAAGCATCGATGCTGTGCGCCGTAATAAAAAGTAAATCCTAAACAAACATATTCAATGATTTTCATCATCAAAAAAGGCGGTCGAAGAGTTAGATGTCCGAGATATTACACACAGGGAGGGGTGAAAACGTTTATGCCAATAAACGTTTTCAAAATTGATTCATTCGTATGAAAAAGTGCATTTATGCTAAAGGAGTACATTTTGGGAAAAGACTTCAGTATAGTATTTTTTCCAATTCCTTTTAGATTTGTTTTGTGCGCTGCAAATACATATAAGGCTTTATGTTAATAAAATGTACTGTTTTATAATAAAGGACGAGACAGACAGAAGATGATATATTAAGGCATGATTTATTAGACCATGGGGTGTGCTGGGCATGAGGCAGTGGATTTGAAACGTTGCGTTAATTTTCTTTCCAGTCTATAATATTACACTGGACGACAAGTGGAGACCGTGTGACTTTCGTCTATGAGTTAAGCAGTGCCCCACGTTGCGCCGTTACGGATAGTTTAAGAGTGCCTTGTGCTCGATTTTCTACTTATTGTGTCACTACACAATAGATGGCGCTCTTTCGATTCCATAGAAATTGAAGTTTCTTTCACGCGATCGAATAAGTAGAAATCTTCCACTCTGAAATCAGTGTTGCGTCCTGGCGGTAAGTGATCTCGTTTGATTCAGTCAACACTTCTTCAAATATGATCATGCACGAGACCTAGACACACCACGGTCATGAATGACTCTTAATAAGTCATGCCTAAACCCTAACGGTACTAATTCTGATGTACACATAATACACTTCACTAAACTGACATCACTAAATCAAATAAGTGTCATTCTTTTTAAAATTGAACTGGACAGAGGACTCGAATACGAGCGATACATTGCGGACGGACAAATCTTCCTGTCAAAATATTAAAAATCATTGCCAATGGATATTAATTAAATATCTTATTATTTCTCACTAAAGTAAATAAAATAAAAAAAAAAACAATTTTAGACCAACTATTTAAATAAAAATAAGAGTTAAAGCTGTATTATATATACCGCATCCCTTACAAATAAACGTTATATAAATATATAATGGTTGTATAGTTACTCAATGAATTATACCAAATTTAAAAAAAGAAAACGAAATCTTCATTCAAATTTGGTATAACCGATTACGAGAGAAATCGGTGAATATCTATTTACCTGCTATACAACGTTCATTCGTACACACGCACTTTGTTTTAATAGCGACAGTTTTAATAGCAATTTTAAATTAAATTATTCTGCTCTTAATTTAAGCGTATATATATATATTTTTTAAGCATCGTTACAGAGATCCTCCATAAATTATAATACGCTCTCTAAGCCCGTTTCGCTTCAATACCGGAACATCGTAAGAAGATTCGAAAGCTTCAATAAAATTACAAATCTAACTCTTGCTGGATTGCAGCAAATTAAGCACTAAATAATTTGAATATTATGGACCTCGCAAAGCTTTAAAAGCGGTTTAACTCTTATTTATTAAGGAATGCCAATTGGTTTTTTTTAAATTTATATTACGGCTCTGGATTCAAGTCCTCTATGGCTCCAGTTGTTGATTATACTACGTCATAGAAAAGTGTCAGAGGTGACTAGCGGTTGCACTGTCAAATCTCACTGTTCGCTCTGGAACGCTGGATTGCCAGCGGCTCAGTACATCATGCCGACGTGCAACGGCTCTGTGCGTTGGAAGTAGACGTTGGGATTGCTGCTGAAGGTGGGCTCCACGCTCGTGTACACGTTGCCCTCTTCTGGACGCATCATCACGCCTGTAACGGAAATGCCTGTCACTTCAGCTGTTAGGTTGATTTTACAGTTTCAGTAAAATTCACATCATAATTTTACAATAAATATAAAACGTACAACGTTTTCTCGCGTGTGTAATTAATTACGTTTTATGTTTATTGTATTCTTACGAAAAGTAAATAAACGTTTCTAGTGAGATTTCCCCGGGGAATGTCTGTTAAATAAATAACTACTGGAAATTTTTTTTACTACGATAGTTTTTTTTTATTACGCCCTTGACTGCTGTCCCACCTGGTGTTCTAAAAATACCATCTCCGAAATTCATAAGTTTAAAACTGATTGATATTATTAATAGATTCACGAAAATGATAAGTATACAAAAATGTAACCATTTCTCTCAGTTTTTGAGAATAACAATAAAATAAAACTGGAATAATTAAAATAAGAATAATATAGAGAATATATTATAAAATATTAAACAAAAAATTTCCGCTTTAATAACTATTAAAAACTTCGTGCGCGAGTATGTCTCGAACTTGACCGGTTATTTTATTTCTCATAAAGGTTAACGCGCACAGTGGCGGTTTGCATCGTAGTGCATTGCAAAAAGACAGCTGACACGACGCCGAGTTGTATTTTTAGTACATATTATGTTAAACATAGGTATATAATGCAAAATATTGCGTGGAGGGCCGTTAACTTGAGCCTTTACCACTGTTATTCTTAGTTTTATCTCTAAAACAAATACCCAATTACAATAAAATGAAATAAAAAATATTGCCATTATTAAAATAACGGTCAAATGTGATATTGAAATCATTTTCATTGTGCAAAGTTTGAATTTTTTGTCTTCTCAAAAAAGAATGCAGAGATTTAGGAGAACTCCTACGTTAAAAATAAACAAACTATTATTTACAAACTACGGGTGTTACAATATTATATCTACATTATAAGGTACCATGTTAGGTGCAATGTTACCTGGTGGTAGAAGATAGTGATAGGGCGGATAGTTGTAGTGGTAATGCGTTAAGGGGTGCATGGGGTAGTGCGGCGGACACAGAGAGCGTGAGTGCAGGTGGGAGCCGGCGAACATGCCTCCATACGGATCTGCAAAAGTAAGACCGTGGGCTGCGGTTAAATCCCAGTGCGTTAAAAGCGCTAGTTCTCACTTAATAGCGCGTTTTAGATACTTAACTAACCGGCTGGCTGAGCGGAGGGCTCCTTGCGGTCGAGTACAGTCGGGGCCGCCGGCGCCGGCGCTGCGGCGGTCACCATCCCGTACTTCACCGGCTTGAAGTGGAAGAAAGAGGGCGAGTAGCCGGAGCCGCCCACGCCTATCGAGCTGAGTCCTTCCTCCCGGTCCGCGTCCCAGCGGCCCTCGCGACCCAACGCTGCCAGGCGTCTGCCCTTCGGTGCGAACATCAATGCAAACACTACGGCGCACGTGCCCAGTAAGCCAGCGGCCACGCACGCTTCTCGGTGTTGCTCAGGCGCACCGAGGGCTGCCGACACCCAGCAGATCCACACGGCGGCGGTAGCACCACCTGCGCCTGCTATGTGCGTCGCTTCCCTGTAATTGTCGCGGATCCCACGCGACCTCAAAGCTACGCCGCAGACCACTGCGATCAAAAACGCTGCATAGCATAGCGACATGAGCAAATCGGAGAGAGGTGAGTCGCATCGCGCGGCACCGATCGCGACCCGCGGGGGAGAGCCGCCCAGCCATTGCGCGCCAATGGCCACTTGTATCATCACTGCGAAAAACAACAGCAGTCCTTGATACGCTGCCGGCAAGTACACACCACCGTTCAGACTTAAAAGAAAAACACATTTCACAAGGAGCGATGCGAACACAATCACATAGGCGACTCCAGTCCCGAAACGCACAGCACCACACGTAAATGAAGTTGGCGCAGCCGTGAATAATGCCGCGGTGGCCGCACACGTGAACAGTCCAAATAGTAAGCATTGCCCGAGAAGTAGATGACGTTGACTCGGCGCCTTGCGGCTCGCTCCCCACACAATGAAACCTTCGAAACCTCCTATTACTATCATGCTTACGCAAGCCAAGGCCAATATGGGCACAGCCCAAGGTTCTGCTCTTAGTATCCTTAACATCGGCGTAGCTGTTTGAGGACGTGTCGTATTTGTTGGTCGAGTCGTCGACGTAACTACGCGTGAAGTGGACGAAGGCGTCGGCGCAGGCGATGGGCGTTCGGGTATCACAAAATATTCCGTGCTCATTTCTAGACGATGTGCTTCAGTGCGCGTGGGTCGCCGGGGCTGTGGTAACATCTCTTTCTGCTCCTCATCGTTGTGGTTGAGTTGGTGATCGTCATAATCTTGTTCGAACGGGTCCTCATCCTCGTTTTCTATGAAGTGTCTCGCCGACGGCGCGTTACGCGGCGAGTACGCGGCGGGCACCCGCGGCGCCAGGCGGTCGCCGAAGCGCGCCGCGCCGGCGTCCCCCAGGGCGGCCAGCGCGGCTGTCACGAGCAGGGCGCGCACCGCCACGGCCGCCATCAGGCCCGACCGGCCGCAGCCCTCAGCTGCCGGGTCTTCGACGCAGACACATCCGCGCTCCCCGCTGTATCTCTGCAAATGATAAACGTGCCGTCAGTCAGGCGACAAGGTGTCCGCTACAAGTTGCGACGTCCCGACTCCGCGATAACCAAACAAAGAATCTCCCGGCCGAACCGGTTTACTGATCGCCTTGCACCTCCAGGCGCCCTAACTTTGCCGATTTGGTATCTTTGTTGTTTTTGTTGCCGCGACAGAATAATAGTGCTCATTCCTTTTTCCTTTTTGGGGAACTACAAAATGTACCTACCTGGCTAGACTTGGGTAGTATCACAATGTTTGGTTGAGATTCATATTGGAGTTGGTTTTATTCGGGAGTGTGTTATAAGTCAAAATAATACTAATATTTTTGTTAGGGGCCGTATAGTCCCTCAAGAAACTTAGGTATACTTTCTTCATGCGTACGGATCTGTCGCTCCTTGAAACCGTTTGTCTTTCCTTATGCCACATCCATTTTATTCGTAAACCTTTTAAGCTGTAAGTAATACTTAAAATGAGTTAAATTCTAGAATCTTATTACAGCCCGGTCTTGATAGCGAAAAAGTAATTAACGAGCGTAGAAAGCCTTCATGCTATTCTATTATTATTACTTGATAAAAAAGAGTTCTATTTTATTCATTCCTTAAAATCATTATTATCTTTAGTACCTAGTGGGATGGTTTCTTTGACTTCGGCCTATATTAAGAACTTACTCCGTAAAGAACAAATTTCAACAGGAAGAAATACCTTTGTCTTTGAATCTTCATCTTTGAAATAAGTGGTTTGAAATAAGATTTCTAAAATATAATCGTGAATTTGTTATAGGAATCTGTTTTTACACAACTTACTCTTGTCCAGAAGGCGCTCTATTAAAAAAGAAACCGTTATTTTTAAAAACTTAGTCTCGATTAAAACTTTAGGAAGGTTCTTCTTTTGGCGAGAAAGTTATTTAATTTAAGAGTTAAGTCTTAACAATACCTAAAGATTTATGCGCCCTACAAATGAAGCCAAAGTGTACTCATGTGAATACAAAGAATTCTATCAGTGACTGACATGCGTATTAACGTATACATAAATATATACATTTACATTTGAGTAGGTATGTAGGTAGGGACATAAAGAAATAGTGTCTGCACGTATACGAGTCGCAGGACGTTCGTTGGTCGGACAGGGGCAACGAACGTATTAATTCTCATCCCTAAGGGACACAGCCGGTGCCAGTGACTTACCTACGCCTGGCAACAACTTTCCAGTTTACTGGAAACTTATTTTTTCCTTCTCAAGTGGCTATTCGTCAGTACCTACGTACGCACGTAAATAAATACCAGTCACCTAAGTATTAACGACTTTCTGGAAACTAGAAAAAATGTCACAGAGGAAATTATTATAGATATTATATGTTATTGCACGATGCAATAAATACGGTTCAGTTCGAATTATTTCTTGTAAATGTCGTTGATGTTATATAACGTAATCTAAATTATGTATCGTTAATACTACATATATTATAGGTTTTTACTATACCAGAATGCTAACGTGGCTAGGTAGGCAACAAAATTACTTCAATTCAGTCTTAGATTAAGAATTCTAGGCTAGCTTTCTTGCTTCATTCTCTTAGTCGTACGTGTAATTTTAAACAAAAGCTTTAATTAATTCCATCCAACACAAGAAGCGTACCTATTTAGAGTTCTAACAATCCAGCGATATCCCGATAAAGTTAAGTTAAAGATCAGCGTACGCCGCCAATTGTGATAAACTTAAAATATGCATCGGTGCCATACAAGGAAGCCCCTATTTCAGGCGAGAGATTACGCAGACAGCTCAGGCGAACCGGATCGTGACTTCAGACTTCTTATCCGAATCAAAGTACGTATTCTGAGCGTATTGTAGACAGATTTGGCGCTAAGTAACGGTGTGGACTGTTGCTTGGATTGGACCTCTGAGCTCGGGGCACTCGGAGTGCGGGAACGATCGCCGCGCCGCAACGGTATCCAGTCATATAATCAAGATTATAAATCATAGCCAAATCTTCGTTCGCAATGATGTACCTCTATAATTTTATATTCAACTGCTATTGTTCGAACGAGTCAACGGAGAGTGTGCGATTACATATATGTGCCATACATTCTATCTACCGGCTAAATACCTGCCTACAAAATTTATTATCATCATAAAACCTAAATCTATTCGTACCTTGTGTCCCCACCGTCGTGAAAATATAGATAGTTGGTATTTTATTCTTTGATTTATTAAAGAGAGGTAATAATTATTTCTAAATCGTTTAAATATTTAATTACGCCTTGGATTTACACGTGGGCTAGTTTTTATCACGGAAACTTTTTCACAAATCTCGCAAAAACTTTAGATTTTTTTCATATTAAAAACTAATCCAGTTTACAGGGTATGAAGTTAAAAGTTCCAAACATATACAATTTTTACACAAAAAAAAACTTTCGCCTTTATCATATTGATGTGATTATTTATAAGTAGTGCTTTGCTTTTTATTAATCCAATATAATAGTCAAATATTTATTAAAAGTTCATTAAATACTCATAAATTTTTTCCTTTGTCAAATATTTTTAAGAGTATCCACTTTACTAAAAGAAAAGAAAAGCTAAAGCATCAAAAGAGAAAAATAAAGCTTTTCTTATCTATTTTCGCTGCTGTACAAACGAGACGTCATGGAATCATTTTAAGTCGAACCTTTTACGAACTTGCGAGTATTTTTTTTTTTTTTTTTTTATTTACTTGTAGTGTACAAGTCAGCCCTTGACGGCTATCTCACCTGGTGGTAAGTGATGATGCTGTCTAGGATGGTAACGGGCTGACCTGTTAGAAGTATGGTAAACCCACGCTCCTAGTCGGTTTCTACGCGACATCGTGCCGGAACGCTAAATCGCTTGGCGACACGTCTTTGTTGGTAGGGTGGTAACTAGCCACGGCCGAAGCCTCCCACCAGACCAGACTCGAGCCGGGAATCGAACCCAGGACCTCCAACTTTTAAAATACGACAGCGCACACACTGCGCCACGGAGGTCGTCAAAAGTCGTTAGTATGGAGCACCTATGTGTCTTTACCTTCTTTATGATAGATAGCCGTTTTACAACAGTAATATAATAGCTTCAGAAAACATAGGAAGCGATTTAACGCGTAGAATATGTCGAGGCACGTTCCTATTTAATACTTACGGACTGTGACAAATAAAATATGCATTTCATTGCATTAGAATGCAAAGTTTATTGTGTATTAAGTATTATATAAGTCAGATATCGATCATGGACATCCGATCTTTCATGTTCTATTGTTAGGTAAGGCGTAGGCGGAAATTATATACCTACCTATCTGTTGTATCGAGAATTTATATTAGGTAGGTATATTATACGAGAAACTCGTCTATAGTTTTTGTATAATACACGATTTGGTCTATCTTGTTTACGTGCCTTATTCAAATCCGTTCAGTCTTGAAACGTGTATTAGAAAAAAACACCCAAATCATCCAAAATATTCAATGTGTATAAAATTGCCATTTTTTGTCTCAATAATCGATAATATTCTAATCGATTCGAATATTCGATTTTCAACACTATTTAAAATATATATATAATAATTTTTAACTGCGACCAAATTTATTAGAATAATATAATAGGTAGGTAACTTGTTCTCGCAGTTGTTGGTGTATTATTTAACATGAGTACCAGAGATCTGAGAGATTAAAAATTATTAGGTTTTTCCGTCTTTAAATTCTCAGTTTCAAGCTAGAGATAAGAAATTTGCGTTATGGATTACATAAGCCGTTGGTCCCGGTTGCCAAGGTTGTCAGACAAACAGCCGAAGCTCGAAGTACCTCTCTTCTTTGACAATAGATGGTCTATGCTCTGTCATCAGTGGGATAAATCTAAGATGATGCGTGTGTTGTTCCTTTAGTGAAGATTAATCTACATTAACGAGCAACCAATATTTTTTTTTATATACACCACACGTTAGCCCTTGACGGCATCTCACTTGATGGTAAGTGATGATGCGGTCTAAGATGGTAGCGGGCTTTAACTGTTAGGGGTATGGTAAACCCATACTCTTAATTGGTTTCTACACGACATTGTGCCGGAACGCTAAATCGCTTGGCGACACGACTTTGTCGGTAGGGTGGTAACTAGCCACGGCCGAAGCCTCCCACTAGACCAGACTCCAACTTTAAAATGCAACAGAGCACGCGCTGCGCCACGGAGGTCGTCAAATTATTAATCTTATAATATAGGTAGTGGGTTTTATACTGGCTAAGTTGTTGTGGGCTTCTTCTTAGACCAGGCCGCGTTTGGAACCCTCATGGCAGTAGTTTTAAGTTTACCAATGTAGTTATCACCATCAATTCACTACTAAGTGAATTTCGCGTCAAAAGTGTCTTTTAAAGGTCGATTGATGTATAGATTGATTAGTGTCAATTCTGTCGAACTCTAAACTTTTCATAGATTACATGAAAAGGTTAAATAACAGCACTAAATCCACACTTTTTATTTTAGTTTGGTATTAAGATTTGTGTACAGCACAATGGTTGCCATTGTCTTAGTCGATATATATAGCTTTGTGACGAATGTTTGGCCACACATGCCGCTTACGACTGTGGCTATTCTATACACGCGCGACGTAAGTGAAAAGTGGAGACATGTTGCAGTGGAAAGTCAAAGTTTTCCATCAAAACGCGTATCACATGACAATGAGCCCCAAGGAAACAGAGCGTTGTCATGTGCGGCCGCGCGTTGAAAAAGTAACAGCGCAAATACTCTGGGTGAAACTCGACTGAACTGATTGTAACTGCTATGACACATTCCGCACTCACTCACAATTATTTAACTCCATTTTTCACTTGCATCATCTTCTATGCTTTTTAGACGACCTCCGTGGCGCGGTGCGTGCGCTGTCGCGTTATAAAACTGGAGGTCCTGGGTTCGATTCCCGGCTCGAGTCTGGTCTGGTGGGAGGCTTCGGCCGTGGCTAGTTACCACCCTACCCTACCGACAAAGACACACGTCTTTGTCGGTAGGGTGGGTGGTAAAGTTATTACAGAAATTATCTGGATCCTTAATCTTTATCAGCGCAGCACCGGATTCCAGGTGGCAGCACGGCTTTGTCGGTAGATTAATAACTAACTACGACTGAAGCTTCCACCTGACAAATTCATTTAGGATTTTGTCAGGTGACATTTTTGACGACCTCCGTGGCGCAGCGCGTGCGCTGTTGCATTTAAAAAAAGTTGGAGGTCCTGGGTTCAATTCCCGGCTCTAGTCTGGTCTGGTGGGAGGCTTCGGCCGTGGCTAGTTACTACCCTACCGACAAAGACGTGTCGCCAAGCGATTTAGCGTTCCGGTACGATGTTGTGTAGAAACCAATTAGGAGTTTGAGTTTACCATACCCCTAACAGGTTAGCCCGCTATCATCTTAGACCGCATTATCACTTGCCATCAGGTGAGATGTAGTCAAGGGCTTACTTGTGGTGAATAAAAAAAAAAGAATATATCTTTGTAATTTCTGTTTTGTCCCATAGCACAGATGTTCTTCTACTAAGGTTATTAATAGAACTTCATCATTGACGTGCGCATTTGACGGCTTTTTTGTTTGAGTTTACGCCCTTATGGCGGTAGCGTTGTCACGGTTTATTCTATTTATTACTCTACAAGTAAAGTTATAACAGCAAACTCATCTGGTGGTAAGTGTAATATGATGGTAAATTTCAACTATCATTCCACGCCCCTTATTTGGCTTGTTGCAGAATCGTATCAGTACGCTCACACGCTCGGCGGCACGTTTTTGTCGGCTAGGTGGTAAATAGCCACGAGACCAGGCCGAAGCCTCTAACTAAAGCAGACAACAGAAAATTAAGAAACTAAAAATTTCCAATCTGAACCTGCGCGCTATCGAACTAGCGGTGATAGCCTAGTTGTTAGAGCGTCAGCCTCCTTATCAGAGGTCGGCGGTTCGAATCCGGGCACGCACCTCTAAAATTGTGCGTTAAAAAAAAATATATATCACTTGCTTCAACGGTGAAGGAAAACATCGTGAGGAAACCTGCACGTCTGAGAGTTCTCCATAATGTTCTCAAAGGCGTGTGAAGTATGCCAATCCGCACATGGCCAGCGTGGTAGACTATGGCCAAACCCTTCTCATATTGAGAGGAGACCCGTGCTCTGTAGTGAGCCGGTAATGGGTTGATCATGAAGATGAAGAAGATGTCATCTAAAATCTTCTATGCGATGTGTCGCTACTTATACGTGCCATTTGTAATACGTAGCGAAAATACGTCTGAAATTATAGCTGTCTTGGCCTAACTTAATCATTATCTAAAAAAAATAATTAATGTGATATTAATAATTATAGAATTTTTTTAAGGAACATAAGTATACACAAAAAATCTTAAATGAACGTAAAAACACTTAAAACCAACCCTAAGCAGGTGTGCTTGTGGTAAGAATGTTCATATTTTTCTCACGTAGGTAGTTAGGTAGGTAACTAAAAGAATGTTGGAAAAGAACCTAGCTTGGAGTCGATTCCTGCTCTTTTCCAAACGGAAGAGCTCTACAAAACCACTTTCAACATTCCGAGCCTTACTAGCTATAAAATATCACAATTTTACTCTACGTACCTTGTATATTCATACTTAACTATCAACTATAAGAACTTCAAGAGCAGATTCCAAAGAAGTGATCGGCAATCAATATTTATTAATAGAAATCTATTAAGATAAGTTCTTCATCGTGCTCGCGCAGATATTGACTTCATTAATATAAAACAATGTATTAGTAGTTGATAAGCACGTATTGTGTAAAAATGTATCGGCGAAAGTTAATTGATCATCGGTGTTTCGTAAGCAATGATTAGTCGTTTTAATTTTACCTACTGGTTTATACTTTTTTTAGTTTATTGCAGTTATCGAAGCGAAACGAGAAGTGAGATGAAAAAAAATTAAATTATTACTAAACTAAGAAAAAAACGAGGAAAAACAGCTGAACACTTATATCTGCTTCTTTTTTTATCATACATCTATTATCAATTCGGACATCTTAACAGATTCAAAGCGTGTTTCATTTGAACTCGTCCATATAGAATTTTCTTTTAATAGACAGCGCTAAGTAACACTTATGTAGTATTTTGTTAGGGATTTAGAAGAATCGAAAACTCTGTATATTATTTTTTTTTTTTTTTTACAAAATATCATCAAAGTCAGGCGAGGCAGGCGGTCATTTTACATTTTTAGACTAGGTTTGTATCTATAGATATATTAATAGATTAAAAATAGAATTACCTACAATACTGTTTTGTCGTTTAAGAGTAGTGAAGTAACAAAGAAAATAGTGAAACTAAATATGCGCATCGACATATGAGGCTGAAGCAAAACTGTTATTAATTAAAAAAAAAATAGTAACAACGTTGTGAAACTCTTTGAATGGATTACTTGCTTTTTTTTAAAATACAGTCATGATGCGAGTAAGTATATAAAAAAGTAACAAACATTATGAGTAGACAGAGGCTTTAGACATCGCTGTGAGCGTATCTATCATATATTTCGCGTAGAATCAAGTTAAACGTTAAGTTAAGCTAAGCTATAATAGAAAAAACTCCATGTTTAAAATATATTTATTTCGAATTTAGTGAATTTACAGCGACAATTAATGTGGTTTAAAATAAAAAAAGAAGCCCGAATGTTGAATAGTTTTTTTGCTTCTGATTTAATTATTTTTTAATTTAAATTAAAAACATTCATTTACAATATCGTTGTTTTATTTCTTCACAATCAAATTACAAAGCACTGATTAACTCGCCCATCAAACCCACTTTATCCTTGACTTAAATATTGAAACAGTGGCTGATTACTTTTCCTCGAATTTATATTCTTTTCCTAGCACTCTAAGTGAAAAGTAGAGTACGTAATACGTTTGTAGAACCCATTTATCATTCTCGAACTATTTAGTTGTTTTAGGATAGATATTTATCTACCGTTGCCGTCGGCTCGGTGGATAAACATCTTGTTTTGTCAAATTGGATTGTTTTATACAATAGTCACACTATTTTATATTTTTCGAGCTTCCAAAGTTTCATTTATCATTACGATGTATTAATAGCTGCATAAAACCATTCCAGAAAAACCTGCGACATGACATACCTTTTTATCAAGCTAACGAGAAAAAGAAAAATAGAGACATGCAATAACGGTTGATACAAGTAACTATCTAATGTTTCTTACATATCGTTTTTGTAATTATAAACTAGATGTTCTTTGTTTGTGTGCATTACTCAACATAATTAAATATATTTAGAATTTTTTATTTTTACTTAGAAGCCAGACGATATATAAACTCAATAGGTAGGTGCAGACTTCTGAAACAGCTTTTTTAAGACTTGGTAAATGAAACAGTCCATTTGTACACCAAAACAAAAATAAACATAAAAAAACAGCAAAAATGTTTTAATACAAATATTTTATATTCTATCTTAGCAATTAAACAATCAGAATTCTAGTTCAGAGTTTTAGTCAGTCAGTAATTGAGCTGCAAGTGGACTGAGACATTGATTTGCAGTCCATACATATTAACTGCTTACTAGGACGCGGGTGTCCTCTCAGATTGAGGAGGTTTAGGCCTTAGTAGATTGTTAGAATTCCCATACCTTTGAGAACATTATGGAGCACTCACAGGCATGCAGATTTCCTCAGTGTTTGTCAGCACCGGTAAATCAATTGACATTAAATTTAAAATTGATTAAATTAAATTAAAAACGCACATTACTCCGAAAAAATGCGAGATGCGTGTCGGGGATCGAAATTGAGCCCAAATCTTAAGCATTAGTATATCGCCTCTTAACCATACAATCACGCTACATAGTAATTCTAGCAATAAAAACAACGACTCTGAAAACGACATTAATGAAGCTTGTTCATCGAACGTACATATCTACATTTCCATTTGCCATTCCACAGTTTTGCGAGTAGCTGCGAGCCAGTTATAAATCGACATGTTTATATTGAAAAGACAGATCATTAATAAAAAAGAGAAACTTCCATAATTATTTCATTATGCAATGTCATACGTTATTATGATTTATGGTGTCTTATAATCAGACTAGTTTATAATTATTGTAAAAAATGCTAATTGCGTGATTTGTGGGTTTTATACACTCGTAAATATCCATATTCATTTATAAACGTGTGAATTCTTTTCCAGCAAGGCACCTTATATAATGAGTTTATTTTTAAGCGTAAATATTAATTCGGATTGAAAATAGTGAAATAATGGAAGTAATAGATTGATAATGATTCCAATATAACCTGATATATGTACCTGCCTAGAACAGAACTTGAACTTAAGATTTGCAACCTGCTGTTGGTATAAATACCCGTTCCTTTATAGATATTCCCGACTCTGGTTAGGATATCATTAATTCAAAACGTTGGTTATGTCTCAAACTACTTAGTAGCAATGATCTAAATGCTAGAGCATTTCGGTTAAACGATGTTTATGTAAACGATAATACCATATATAATATTGTCATCCACGGTAATTTCCTATACAGGAAGTCATTTTGATTTTGAATGATTTAAGTGGCGTGCGTCGACTCAGCAAGCGTTTTTGAAACTTACATTTTGCTTATTCAGATACAATCGACCCTGATTACCGATATTAATAACGATACAGCCTCAGCGCATACAAAGAATTTGCCCATTCACTCTTCATTCGGGCTTCATCCAATTTTTTAGATTATAGCAAAAACTGACTGACTCGCTCGTGAAAAGTCGGACTCGCACATGAAACGTTCCAAGGTTTAGTACATAACACATAACACGGCATATTTAGTAAAATCATTAACATCGAGGAAAACACACCAGAAAAGCACGTGGGGACAATTTTTTTACTTTTCAAGATTATTTTATTTTTGTTATTTGTTGTTATTACAGCAATATTAATACACCTGCTGATAAACAGACAGACGGACGTATAGCACAGTTTAAGAACTAGTTAAGATCTAGTAGGTAGTTTAAACGAAAAATACCTTATGACTAACACTTATTATTGCTTGAAATTTTATTCAGTTCTTTCTTTACTTCTGACGTGAGGATCGACGTTGAAAGTTATATTTTTTTAATTGCGATGTTAATTTTACTATGAATATATATGATTATAAACACTCATTTGAGTCATATCCATATGCATTTACATATTAGGCTAATTAGTATACTGATTAACAGCATAACGTCTAGCACATCTCTACCGTCTCATCGAGTCCTATTTTGTATACTTTTACTTATATGTAAGTACATATAAAACAGCAGGTATAAAACTGCGAAAAAAAACGTGTCCCAGCTTTTGTTATTGATCATTAGAGAGGAGTCAAAATTAATTATGGCTACAATGAATGTAAGAATGAAATGAAATTTTCTGATGAACTGTAACGAAAAACTTTAATAGCCTTATAGAAAAATCCCTTTATGATATTAAGAAATATATACACCTTTCTAGCTTTAGCTTTAGGTTATTGTACTTACAACCGTATACAAATATCCCATTAAGATATTAAGCATTATATACACCTTTCTAGCTTAGCTTTTGATTATTGTACTTATCACCATCACCTAAAGAATTAAAAATGTCTGGATTGAAGTCAAATTAACCTAAAATAAAAAATGGTAATGATATGCTGTAGTTTTCATCATACTACCCAATTTCTTAAAAGAATATTTTTCTCAAAAATCGGTCTTTATTTTTATACGCATGAAAATTATAAATACAAAGAGCTGTAATAAATATTTCCAACAACTCTCAACTAAAGTTCTTGACATTTTGTAGATAATGATATGATTTGATTATATTTTTATTTTGATATAAATTATGATTTGCATGACATAGATATTAACTAATCATGCATCCCTACAAAATGTTTTCACGTTTATTGCAAATAGGTGAATTGAATTTATTCAGAAAAAGTAAAAAAAACAGTTGTTAAACAGTCCCATTCAAATTCAGAATACGGCTAGTCAAAGTAATGTCAGTAAAATTCGTGTTCCTGTCATTTAAAGCCTTTATATTTCGCCTGAACTATTTTTTCGGACTGTATTATTCTTTATAGTTAATGTTCTCTAATATATCCACTAACATGGATGGTGTCATTTTATGGCGAGGTGTAATAGTTACGTGTACGTATTGTTCCGTACATTTACACTAGTGCGGGACTAGATTACAGTGTGATTTCAATTACGTTTAATACCCGATCATAGAGGATAAAGAGAAGGCCATGAACACTGTGATCTATCGTTGTACTTGCGTTTTGCGGCTTGACACTTATTTAAAGGCTCATTACCTTGACCATCGTCTAAAATTTATGATGATAGACTCGCAATGAGGAAACGTTTTCCATTGATTGTATTGGTAAACCTATTTGAATTATTTGCGGAATAAATGGTAAAGATGCTATAAATCACATAAGTTAAAACCTATTTCAGGACCTCAACCTTTATCTACCTTTCATATTAAGTTATAGTTTATAGCGAGTTATGTACTTATAAATATCACTTGCTTCAACGGTGAAGGAAAACATCGTGAGGAAACCTGCACGCCTGACAGTTCTCCATAATGTTCTCAAAGGCGCGTGAAGTCTGGTAATCCGCACATGGCCAGCGTGGTAGACTATGGCCAAACCCTTCTCATATTGAGAGGAGACCCGTGTTCTGTAGTGAGCTGGTAATGGGTTGATCATGATGATGTACTTATAAATTGCAAAGCATTGATTATAAAGTATCTTTTTTTTAATGTAAAAATAAAAGGATTAAAATAGAGGAGATTCAGTACCCTATTACGTCTTCAAAAATCGATCTGTCGATCGATCGATGCTAAATCATTCGGGCAAGATTGATTTTTTAAATCACCATCATTAACCCTTTACAACTATGGGGCGTAAGTCTCCTTTCACAATGAGAAGAATTCTGCACCAATTTCGGAGAACATAATATAGGCTCTCAGGCATGCAGATTTCCTCACGATTATTTTCCTTCAACGTAAAATTAAATGATATCAAAACGCATATAACTCCTAACTCCGAAACTGCGAGGTGCGTGCCGAGATCGAACTCCCCCCCCCCCCCCAAAGGGAGTATTTGGTCTTAACTACCAGGTTATCACTAAATTTTCTACATACATTTCTTAAAATATTATTTTATTCTTTATATAAGAAAGCACGCTGACTGTACTTACTCCTAAATCTAAACAATCTCGGTATATTCAATAATTTAAAATATAAACGTCACAACTAAGTCATTAAAAAAGGTATGTATCGTACCCATTTCAGTCATGCATATGGCAGAGTTGAATCTCATCCAACAACTCCTAAAGGTAAAACCAAGTTAGTTCGCTGACTAGTTTATTTATTTATTTTTTCGGTCTGACTATTACTACTACACTAGTGCTAACCCTTTTCGTTGCGACAGCGTAACCGACCTGTTTTTTTTTGCCAGAAGAAATTTTGAGCCCTAGGGCTCGAAGAAACTAAGGGAACGTCTGCCTAAGGGCGCCTCCTGTGAGGCCGAACCTCGGCTTGGGCGACGTTTGGGATAACGGGGGAGTCGGATGGTGTAGTAAATTGTAGCCAGCGGTTCAGCCTATTTGACAGCAAGTCATCAGTTGCTGTCGCAAACATTTACGCACAACGCTTTCTTGACTGTTACCGTTTTAATTACCTACGTATAAGATCTAAGACATGCGTATGAGTTGACGGTGAGAGTAACATATTATACTTTTTCAATATTTTCCTACACCAATTGTGTAGTCTATGCCAAATTCATATTGATCGAAGTCAGTCACAAATATTAAACTTGTTGGTATCGTAATACCTTCCGGTTTATATATAACCTACCTATTAAATTGGTTTCCAAGAAAAAAATAGATTTTCCATAATCTTAACTACCCAATTGCGTGTTAGTTCGCCGTAAGTATGCATGTTACGCAATTTCTCTGGGAAATATAATCACAGAAACAAAATTGAATAAGCCATACAGTCTAGTATCTACCCATCGACACTTTTAGATATACAACCATTATGGTTAGGAAATAAGAGGTATTAAAGTTAACGTATGTCAAATCGAGAGTATGGAAGTCATTAATGAACTAAACAAATAATAATCGCAGGTTAGTTACTAACACATTTATATTCCTATTTCAGTAGAAAACCAATGGTTGCGCAACCTATCGGGCTATCAACAAATGCAACTGTACCAACTGTATGGGTCAGCTAGTTTGGTCAACTTGGTTGCGCAATTAATTGGCAGATACAAAATTTATTTATACTCGTTTTTTTCTTTAGGCTTTTCACCTGTAAACAAAACAAATATACCCACGCATGAAACATCTGTATTAGGATTTTGTGAATCATACTGAGCTCTATAGCTATTTCCTCCGAATCGCAATATTCTCTCCCTGGTATCCTGTTTTATCATCATTCCATTCATCCTTGACGTCTTGACAACTTACTGGCAAAGACATACCGCGAAGCGATTCATTTAGCGTTTCGGTATGATGCAGAGTAATACCGTTTAGGACGATGGGTTTAATCGGCAACGCATCAGTAATTCCTCCGATGCCACAGATGTTCATGGGCGACGGTAATCACTTAACATCGGGTGACCTATCTGCTCGTTTGCCCGTGATGATGGTAACGATCGTGATTTTATATATGCTAAAAATAATTCCTGCTTATTATCTCATCTTCATTTTTTCTTTGATTTCTTTACGCTGTCTCATGTCGTTAGATGCTTACGTAACATTGGGTTCAATATAACCTTCCTGTTCTGTTTTTTTCAACTCTATCCATTATGTACTTTTTTCGTAAAGTTTCACTAATTTTTAAGGTGGTAAGGCATCCGTCTTCAAGATTATCTTTGCAAAAGGTATTCTTATTGCCGTATGGGATAATCTTTGTCCCCTTTGTTAGTCATAATAAATTATAAGACCAATAATTTGCCCTAATGTACGTTTTGATTGAATCCTACTAATTTTAATGGAATCATATTAATATAATCATTCCATTTTAAAAGAATAAGTCTTCGCATATTCAAAGCTTTTAAATTAATTAATTAAGCCTTCATCATTTATAATATACGGGAATTTCACGGGAAATAATAAAATGTTGAGCTATCTCCAGAACATTTATAAAACAAAAAAAAAAACGCTTACTTTTACTGTAACATTAACGATCTCATAGCTTATTTTAAGATTTCTTAATATGAGCACAGTTCTATGTTTTCTATAAATAAAGATGAGCAATTTAGCTATAAAATATGATTATGTGATGAAGAAGCATTATGTAAACGAAAGTAAGGTTGTCTAACGACTTAACTTAGCATTCTCGCTGCCGCCGCTTTGGGTGCTTATTGATGAAGTCAATATAATTTTAAAGAGCGACACAAAAGTCGACACTATCATTATCTCCATATATAGAAGAAAACCTTATTATAGTAAGGTTTTTTAAGAGAAATTTTCTCAAGCCACAGTCGTGTACCGCTTGTGGGCTTTTCATGACGTCAATCCAACTTGTTATGGCGTTTACTCCAGCAGCTTTTCAGTGATGGGTCGCCATTCCCGCACCTTGGGATCTAAAAGACTATAGTGGTTATTGCTCTCTTTTCTGACCTGCTTACGTAGAGCTCCTCAGAGCATAGCTCTCTCTATCACTCTCTGATTGATTTGTCTAATGATATTTTTAATCTTTTTTTTTTGTACCTGTCAACACTGTATACTTCAGATTTCGTTCAGCACAGGGTTCGTTAGCGTTATCGTAAAACACACAAAACTTAATTTTCTTCCTATCTAACCTTTCGTAAAGTACAAAACTGCGTAGAAAGAAATGATGTAAGAAATTAACAAAAACATAACCAAAATGTTTAAAATCTTATTTTTAGTAGGTAGTAAGTTAAAAATATAAATTTTAATTTAACCTAAAGAAATCACGCAGTTTTTAAGTCCATTATTAATAAGACTTCAAATAAGGCACAAAATAGAAAAAAAAAAACATCCTATAGCAAGTGGTAGATTCTTTAAGGCGTTGGTGAAGCGAGCGATTGGAGTATTCCTTCTAATTATAATTATCGGGTCAACATGAAATTTGACTTTGATTGCAAAGCATTAAATTTCGGTAGTTTAGGTCGTAATAAGACGGAAAAAAAATATATGGCATGAAAAACTTTGCTTTTGTGCTTAGAAGACTGATTGAACGAAATTTTTACAAATCTCGGATTTTAATTTTTGATTGAAAATAAAACTATTGAAATAAAAATGTTTATTATTTTTATTAAGTTTTACTATCAAATTAGCTTACAGAAAAGTGGAAAATAACTTAAAAGTGCACACTTTTACTTTTTCTTTTATGTTCATAGCTACTTTCTCTCATTAAACCCCAAATATAGTCGCCCATCATGTTTTCATTGTATTGGCCTTGATAGCGTTGTTCAAAATTCATGATGTCCTGATGGAAACGTTCTCCTTGCTCTTCGGAATAGGCTCCCATATTGTTTTTAAATTTATCCAAATGAGCATGCAGCATATGTACTTTTAATGACATCCTGCAGCCCATGGCCTTAAAATTTGTAAGCATATCCTCAACCAACTTTTCGTAGTTTTCAGCTTTATTATTTCCTAAAAATCCAGAAACTACTGCTTTAAAACTGTTCCAACTTGCTTTTTGAGTACGATTCAGCAACGTTGGAATTTTTTCATCGGCGAAAATCTGTCTTATTTGCGGACCAACAAAAACCCCAGCTTTAACCTTTGCTTCCGATAACTTCGGAAATTTTTTTTTTAAGTATCCAAAAGCTTCTGAAGTTTCATCCAGTTTTTTAACAAATTGTTTCATCAACCCTAACTTAATGTGCAAAGGCAGCATTAACACTTTTTCCGCTTCAACAATCGGCTCAAATTTGACGTTCTGTTTTCCGACACACAATTCTGTTCTTACAGGCCATGACCGTTGAATATAGTGTTTAGAATCCGCTCTGCTATCCCACAAGCACAAATAACACGGATACTTTGTATATCCACCCTGTAGCCCCATTAAAAATAATGTCATTACAAAAACAAAGTCCATCTTCCTTCGTGAAAAACGTTGCAAACATTTCATGCCTACTCCGCTGATCCGTGATCTTAACATCATCAAGCAAATTCCACTGTTTTAACCGAGAGCCTAGAAGCTCTGCTTTATTTTTTGGCAAATTCAAATCTCTAATTAGATCGTTAAAATCTTCTGAAGTAATGAGATAGTGTTTTGGTTGTTCAGGTGTAGGCAAAAACTCCTTATCGGAATTACTTTTATAAGAACTAAAAGATGAGCTACTTTTCTGCGATAATTTTTTTGGTGGCTCAGGTACTGGTCGTGTCAGGTCGTGAGCAATTGGAGCAGAAGAAGATTCGAGGTCAGGATATTCAATAGGTTTTGCATTTTTACCTCTACGTCTTTTACTCGGATTCACCATACAAAAGTAGCAGTCAGTAATATGGTCTTTTGGTTCTCGCCAAATCCTTGGTATTGCAAATTTCATAGACCTTTTCTCTAAAAATATAAAAATAAAAATTAATATGTCTATTTATTTTGGATTCATCGCTTGATTAAATAAAAATTGCTTACCTTCCAAACACCTTTTACAATAACTATAAGCAACATGTGGAGCCCATGGCTTATCTTGATTCCGTACAGGACAGTCAAAATATGCTTCATAGGCTTCACAAAGAACTTGAGATGTCATTAGTTCATATTTCACGTCTCGAACTTTAATAAATTGACCACATATAAAACAAAATGCATCAGCATGGTATTTGCACTTTCGTGACGACATTTTAAGTTATTCTGGGCTTGTAAATAACACCTGATGGTTGTTTATCATTCGGGTGCCATCTAGCGGCACAGTGTAAACGTTAATACCCCATTCTCACCGCGCGGTCTTTTTAAAAATATTAAAATCAATTAAAATTTATGAAAAAATTGAAAAATGAGTATTATTATTATAACTATCACAAAAGCAAACTTTATACCGAAAAAAGGTATTTTCTTTTCTTTTTTGTGCATAACTAACTGGAAAATAATAGTATAAACTTTAGGACAAAGAACGAAAATTTTTTTGTAGAGTCGTGATATATTATTTACTAAAGCGGCAAAATATTTATAATAATTGTTGTTCGTTATGAGTTATTATCTTTTTATAAGCTTGTAAAAGGTTTAGTTTATTTGTTCACTAGTTATTATTTGTATACTACCTAAACACATTTTAACAGTTGCCTAGAGATAATTTGTAAATCGGATAAATACAAGGAACTATCGATATATAACGCAAAAAGTCGTCGCGCCGTTCCAAGGTCGGTAAAACGTATGATTTTGGAGGTGTATAAGGTTGAATGTATTTTAGCTAATGATGAATATATTTTATTTATCGCCTCTTATTCTAGATTTACAGGATAAAAACCTAATTTGCTAGAGTATTCTAATATATATATATATAAATTGCTTAAATTTAAATATTCCGGTAACATATCATCCATGATGTCACTCTTGTGAGTTCACTCAGATTGCAACTGAATAGGTCCAGCCTCTGCGACATCGTTCAGAGTGATAACTTAATTAATCTATCAACTTATTAAGTTCCACTGAGGAATTGTCCTAGCTCAATTTGATTTTTGAAATTGAATATGTATTATAGTCATATTTTCATTTTAATTTCGAATTTGAATTTGGATCAGGTTAAGCAGTAAGGGCGAACTGCCCTGGGTTTCTACCATACATACTGTAGGTCTGACGTCCTAACATTAGATACGTTAACAAAGTTAACTCTATAATGTACCTAGTTTCCTTACTCTTATCACTTAGAGAATATACCCAGAAAACTAAGTCAGTTTAATTTTAAAAATTAATAGTCTTACCCGGTATGCTTAGCAAAAACAACACTTGTATATAAATTCCTAACCCAACCAGGATTAAGAAACCGTCGCGAGCATCCCCTGAACGCTCGGACCAGAGTTTCATCACAATCTGATCAATAGTTTGAGTCTATGACGGGCAGGGGTACATATAATTTTTGCGTTTTATTTATATACCTAGTTCCACCATACTCGGTTTGTGGTGGAATCTTAAGATTATATTTTCATTTAAATATTTATTTAAATGTCTGTCTGCTGTGAAAGAGCATAGTTCTTAGAAACCGGACATTTTCAATGTCGGCTTCGGTTAAAGTTTTTTTAAACTTATTATGCGCCTGCCACTGTGAGCAACCACCTGAACGTTTCAATTATTCATAAATGTCTAGTAGCCTGTTTAGGAATGAGTAGGAAATGCTGTAGACACACTTTTCAGAGCAATCACATAATTAGTTTACAAACATACTATAAAAGCACATATATACTTATCTATTTGAAATTGATGAGTAAAAATATAATTTTGTAACACATTTTTTTAATAAGTACAGACATTTTTATTTCATTTTTTTTAATTTAATTTCAATAAAATTAAATTATTGTTTTTTAATGATTAAACTATAATGCACGTATGTTGAATTTAAGTTTACATGTGAATACTTACCCATATAATTTTGTAACAGATTTTTTCCAATAGCTACAGACATTTTCAGCTTATTGAAAAACTTTTTATTTAATTTAGATAAAATTAAGTAATTGCTTTTTAATGATTAAACTATAATGCACGTATGTTGAATTTAAGTTTACATATAAATACTTACCCAATATTTTCAGGATAAAAACTCGTTCAAAAACACACTTTAAATTTGTCCAGGATGCATCACGATTTTTTCATGTCTTCATAGTCACAGCGCGTCGTGCCTTGGCGTACGTGTGGCACCAACTCAGAGGACAAACTAAACGAATTTCCGAGAGCTCACGATGCGTGACGGATGCACGTGTACGATCCGCGAGCGCATCGGTAAGTTTTGCTCCACACGTATGAATTCCCGGCTTCAGTTTCAACGGCTGTATAAAATATGATTTGTCTTAAGAAGTCTTTTTTTTCTTCTTACCATTGTCCCTATTAGGTGGGCTAGTTAAATCTTCAAAATTCAACATATTTTTACTATTGGCCGGCTGGCTGATCTTTGGATATAATTTAGATTTGACTCAAGAAATATACCTAGCAAATATTATCGAGAGATATGGTTGTTGCAAGAATTCGCTCTAAATATACTCAGTACGTAGTACACAGCTATTGTTGTTGGAGATTTCACTTTTAAATATTTGTTTTTTTAGCATTGTCTTGCAAAGCAACGGCATTGACCTTCGTGTGCCATTAAGTGTTTATCTATTTATTTCATGATCTTTTCATCGAATTTGTATGCCAAACGTTGTTGATACGTCTGTGTTATTTACAGATAATATATGTTGTTGTATATTGTTATGTGCGTTATAATATAATAGTTTTAAAATGTTGTCTCAACAAAAAGCGTTAAAAACTTTAAAAACACTAATGAAACAATACTTTTTCCTCACGATTTTATGTTGTATTTTGTATGACAATAATAATTATTAGCTAACTTTAGTTCAGCCTTACATATATACGCGATAATTAGAGGGATGTAGATACTTCTTTTTCCAGTCCGGTTGCCATATCTGTAACTCAGTATCGGCGGAGAATGAAACGTCGCTTACAATAACAATAAAATGGGCTTAAGACAAGTCGGTTCCATTTATGCTATTTATAAATATGTAACTAAAAAAACTAAAAAATCTTAGAGTACGATATCGTAATAATAATGAATTATTATTAATACGCGATTAAAATTCACTAGTGTGCGCTACGTTTGAGGCCTCCAAGATTCGTGGCCAACGAGAACGGTCGCGGCGTCTTGACTCCGATGAGAGTTTCGCGCTTTACTTACATTTTGATAATAGCCTATCAGGTTGCGTCATACACTACCATCATAACATGATTGTAACAGGTTCGATTCGGCTTTCATCTATCATAAATAACTATCAATGTAGAACTCTTAAGCATGTATTGTAGTTTGGAAAGTTTTATAACAGCTTATTGGAGTTTTCCGTTGCGAGAGCTCCAATACCGACCTCATCATTATAATTGTATAATTAAAACGATGAGGTGGGTGTAAACCCATTGTTGGCCTCCCACGGTGTATGGATCTTAATATGTGAAGGGTTGTGGTTGTAGTTCACTACGCTGGGCAAGTCTGGATTGGTAGACTTCAAGCGCCTTCGAGAATATTATGGAGAACTCTCGGGTACGTAGGATGACTCAGGATGTTTTTCTTCCCAGTCAAAGCAAGTGATATTTAATTTAAAATTTTCTAAAGTAAAACACACCAATTACTATCAGCCTAGCGGTTACGAAATTTGAAGTGTCTCGAGGTGTGAGTTAATCCGTTGGTCCCAGTTAATATCACTATTAATTAATTTATTTATAACACTAACATGTGTTTATAATTATTAAAGCCTACAAATCTAAATTGGAGTATATTAATTTGGGCCTGTGTTCTATAATCCTCACTCCTATGTGAGAGATAGCCTTTGTCCTGCTAAAAGCACATTCAACTCTTAGATCTATATAGATAAGGTAATTTACTTTAATATATATTATGTAAAAATGTACCTTAGTACGTAAAAACAAATAAAGTACAAGAAACAGTGGGGAATCTCGTCAATTTTATAATCTCAACAATCGACTGGGTTTTCAGAATAGAATCAAGTCCATATTAGAACGTAACCGTTTTTATAACCCAACGTTAAACAAAAAGTTGTACAGTTATGTGGGAAACAGCCTAAGACACCTAAGAGCGTGTCAAGCTTTATTTGCTTTTTTCGAAACGTAAGAAAAAGTATTTATCTCATTACTTCTCATTTCTTGATTAAACACGGTACCCAACTGCATAACTTGTTTTAATGTTGACTTGACCAGTTATCGCATCGCTACTTGTAAGGTATGTTTTTATCGTAAGTGTACATAAATAAAAACAAATATTTATTGGGGCAATCTTAAACGAGTCTTCTTAATCGGTCTACCGAAAGGGTAAGGCACCTTAGTGTGAGACTCTTTTATTCAAATACGATTATTTTCATAAAGATCGGTGTAATGTTAGTCTGAAAACATATATATTTATGAAACAATATTGTTTAGAGATCATTTGTCCAAAACTATCCGAAATATAGTTATACCTCGTAATACTGACAATGATTTTTACTTCTTGTTTAGAATACTTTTTAAACGAAAGGAAAAAAATATATTCGATTGCGGAACCTTTTCGTAGGTACGAAGGCTGGGAAATTTATTTTATACCAGAATTTAGTATGTTTTGGGCTGATTTTTGAATGTCCATTAAAAATTTTCCTGACCTCAAACAGCTAATATAAAGAATTGCTATAATAGCATATCGTTTGCTTCTGTATTTCGCGTTGTGATATTATTTAACAATAGCGAGCCAATTTGCAATATTTTGCATACGGAAAATTACATACATAGATTTAAATATTTAAATACATTACCCTCCCTTAGTAGTCGGGCAGAAAAGACGACCTACCTATGTACTTATAGAAAAGCACACAATAAAAAATATATGAAGAGAATATTAATGTATAATACTGGCCTGTGCAATACGCGCGTTGAAGTCTTTTCTTAGAACAAGCTCGCTACTTTCGCGTTCCGCGTCGTCGCGCGTCTACCATTGAAGAGTTTCAGCTACACCACGCACCATTAATCTCGTGTGACGTATCTTTACACTGGTTTCATTTAGTAAATAACTCTTTTAAATGTTTGTAAGATAAAACCATCGAACTATAAGATTTATCGTCAACCACTGCAACCGTTAGGTTTCCAATTATGCTGGGTAAAGGTATTTTTGTAGGGATTTCTACTTGCCACGTACTTGTGTTACTTGTATCCAGTCACTCTTATTAGACAAGATAACATTTGTTGAACTCTCAGACTCATCATTATCATTAAACACGTCCACTGCTAGGCATTGGTCTTTTGAAGAATTGCTATGATTTATTTTGTCTTACTTACTTACTTGTTCAACCCATTACCGGCTCACTACAGAGCGCGGGTCTCCTCCCAATATGAGAAGGGTTCGGCCATAGTCCACCATGCTGGCCGTGTGTGGATTGGCAGACTTCACACGCCTTTGAGAACATTACGGAGAACTCTCAGGCGTGCAGGTTTCATCACGATGTTTTCCTTCACCGTTGAAGCAAGTGATATTTTAATTTGTAAAAACGCACATAACTCCGAAAAGTTAGAGGTGCGTGCCCGGATTCAAACCGCCGACCTCTAATTAGGAGGCTGACGCCCTAACCACTAGGCTATCACCGCTTCAATTTTGTATTTTGTCTTAGTATTTAGCAACTTTCTGTCTTCCTTTATCTCCTCTCCCCACCTAGTGAGTGAACATAGTGTTTTTTGTATTACTTTTTTAACCCACTCTAAGTTAGCCCTCGACGGCAATCTGGCCTAATGATTAGTGATGATAAAGTTAAGATGGCAGTGGGCTTACCTGTATAACCTGTATGGTGAACCCATACTCCTAATTGGTTTCTAATAGATATACTTAGTGCCGGAACGCTAGATCACTCGGCGATACGTCTTTGTTGGTAAATCAAATTCGAGCCTCGAATTCGTCCCGTACGCTACATTTGTTATGTGGCAGCCTAACGTCTTTCGGCTCTCCGAGCTATGTTTGCTTATCGTCACTTCAGCTAATGACCAAGTTCGACTCATAGTTTTCGGTAATTTCTATTGAAAGTTTTTAAAGTCAAATTATTATAGTAACCGGTTTTTTAATAGCTTTAGAATAGAGAGTTTGCCTACATAGTAAGTATTTGAAGTTAATTGGTATAGCTTTACCGATGCTTTACTCAGTACGAGGTGGTAAATAGTTAAATATCTTGATACTTGTGTTTCTAAATAGTTATATAAGAGATATTTAAATATCCTTTTCTTCTCGTATGTATTAAATTATAATATAATGTAACTTTAACACACATTATAAACATGACAAGGTTTCTGTTTGCTCAATATAGAGCCTAAATGATGTACCTACTGATTTCAACTAAATTCGGTTCACAGCTTGCATCATCAAGATGGGAATGGGATACTTTTAATCATCCCGAAAGTGAAAAGGATTTATATAGTGTAATAATTGTTATAAGTAGTACTATTGTATAATTATTTCGATATTTTTTAGTTCTACACCAGCAAAAGCACAAACAGTAAACACAAAGCTGTAGAATATCAAAGACGATTATTTTTTATATCAGCGAATTTTACGACGCAAAAAAATAAAAGTTACATTTACTATTATGTATTTCATATTCAAATCGCTTCAAACTTGATATGACATTATGCTTATTTTAATATATACCGACCGAAAAACAATATTAGGCGAAAGTGACATCTTTTCACTTCTTTAAATGGTTAAATTTACCCATATAAATGAGCGAAGTCTTGGATACAGGTAGTATTTTTTATATTATGTACAGTTTATAAACTGCCTCACGGTATGTTAATACGCAGTTGCTCAACATAATTATCGCCTATAGGCCTAAGTACATTAACTTAAAGATATTCACTCGTATCCGAAGTGCTTATTATACTCACAGACACCTGTAACCGGCAATAATTTTTCATTACAAGTATCGTATACCTAGTTCCTGACTGTAGTGTGTATGGAATAGTATAGCAATATATATATAAGCTAATGCTAGACTGGTCGGACGTAGCTATGTATGCAAATAGGCGAGTCGGAAAGCAGTTTTTCTCCCCAGTTGCAACTACACGCATCGCTTACTGATCACAATCGATATGAGACACGATATGCTCACTTATATACAGAGCTAATTTGTGCCTTTGATTGTAAATTATTAAATAGCTGCCTGCGACTTCGGTCGCGTGAAAATTTAATTTTATCGTGAGAGAGCTCTTAAAGGCGTGTTTCCAGCAATACGTTTTTATTTTTATTTTGATTGATTAATTTTTCGGGAGTAAAAAGCTGCCTTTGGGTGTGTACACACAAACACCCAAAGGCGGTTTGTGTACACACACACACTTAAACACACACGTGTGTATGTGATAAATATACTGTGTTTTCTTAAATAAAAGCATAAATAAAAAAAAACAAAAATATTTTTAAATGTTTTCAAAACACGAAAAAATAACCAAAAGATTGTGTAATTATAAGATGCAGTTGTGAAAATTTCAAGTTAAATGTTAATTTAATGTTTTTTTAAGTTAATGCATATAATGAGAAATAATAAAAATAATAGACATTAGTAAATAAAAACAACATACGTATCAAAATTACGCATTACGAAGGAAATGGGGAGCTGAGGCATGACGTCATAAAAGATCTATTTTGCAGTATGCCCACACCGAAGGAAATGAGGAGCAAGGCTTGACGTCATAAAAGAAAAAACTTTTTTAGACTTACAGGGTCTATTTGCCGCCAATTTCCTATTAACTTGATATTAACAGGAACGGACTGAACCGATTTCAATAAAACTTTTTCAACAAGGACTACTGGTAGAGAATATTTCAAGGAAAAAGGCGTCATAATTATACACATACAAAACATATATCAACCGATCCTCCTTTACATCCACTGCTAGGTACGTTCGAAAGCAGTTTGTGTCCAGAAACTTCATGCGACTCGCTCGATGACTGATGACGTCATTCCACCAGGTTGCTACCAACACTAACGATAATATAATACTATCTAAAAACAAACAAAATTCAATTGGGATTCTTATTCATGGATATCGTTATAGATGTTCAAATACTTACAATTTTTTAGTGCAAAAAAAGTTGTTATAAAAGAAATACATTTATATAGGTGTCACAGATTTTATTACCGGTACTAGCAAATAGAAGTTGGATTGAAATAAAATTATCTAGATCTAACATACGTTTAACAACTATCAAGTATAGTGTACGGCCGTGTGAATTTTGACCAAAGCGTGGTTAATTTTACAAGGATATATGAAGTAGTGCTTAAGAGTAAACAATTGTTTTAAATTAGTTCAGCCACAGTAGCTACTCTATAACGATTTAATTTTTATATAAAAATACGAGATCATTTTCAAGATCGTCACCCAAGGCCGTAGGCAGAAGTTTTAGGTAGTTAAACACCTCCATTATGTATAATTAAATATACATAATATATAATAACCTCCTTGCTTGGTTATATGTGTATACTTTCTGTCATACTTAGAATCTTTAGTATCCTTTACTTTTTGACACTTACGATCACTTTTACGAGTCGGCTGGAAGGATATTTATTTAGAAAAAAAAAATTAATCATTCGATAAAATATTTTTTTTCTTTAGCTATTCCAAAACTCGACTCTCCCAAAATTAAAGCTGGGCACAATGTCATTTCCTGAATATTTAACAATTTTTGAGCCGTCTCGAAAAATCAACCTCGTGATCCATAAAAAGATGCTAAGTACTGGATCAGGCCGCACAAATATTTTATTATAATTGCATTTACTTGAATAGTATTTATCGTAGAAATTAATATTTTATATATGAAACTAATTTTCAAAATTTTCTCACTCATTTATAAAATAGCTATTGTGACAGTTTACACTAGTACCGAAACGACATAGACAACGAAACAATAGATATCCTTAGCGTAAGAATCTAAAATAGACCAAACAAAGCTATCTACTAATGGAGTTAGCTAGTAGGTACAACAATTATTATGTACAATTTGGAATATCATTGCAATATCAGAGTAGGTATGCACTATTATTTATAAGCTGACTTCAAAATGGAAAGAAGGAAATTATTTGTTAAACGCACTGTGACTATTTACAATTTGGAAAATTTTACTTACGGTTCCTTAGCTAACATATATTTGTCCACAAAAAATATAAATGATGTATTTCAACCGACCGGGAGATATTAAATTAATCCACCAAGGTTTCATTTTGAAGTCAGCTAGTCTTAAGAAAACAAAAATTATAAATAATTTAACAAGGCGGTTAGACAATGTAACCTACGTTCTTCATCGTAAAAGCTTCCAACAACAACAATTTAATGCAACCTTACCTAAACAATCCCAGTCTTATGCGAAACCTTGTGCATCTTCTATAAGGCCCTTCAATAAAAGTCTTTTTCACTTTAGCGCGGCAATGTGATTGGACTCCATAGCCTAATGCATACAACCGTGCAGACCAAACTACACTTATAGCAATCCTCTGAACATAAGCCATTCCTAAAACCGCTCAGGCGAAACCTTTCAGGCTTTTAGCTTTACAGTTTAAGTCAAAGTTGTTGCGATAAAATGTATGTTTCAACTGCGCAGTAAACTGCACATGCAAATGTAACTGAATGCAGATACTGTTTGCGTGTACGTGAGTTATATTTTGATATTCTGCGTGTGGGGTCTGTCGTCGTCATCGCTGTGCTCTTCTTGTAATAGCAAGCTGTCGGGGGGACCCCGGGATGGCGCGCGGGCATTGCCGCTGCGTCGCGAACCGCCCCGGGAGAACATCCGGGAGAGCTGGGCGAATTTCTTGCGGGACACTGTAAAAACAGCATAAAAGAAAATTACACAAACAAAGTCGACGAATTCCGTAGCGCAAAGCGTGCGATATCGTGTTATAAAGTTTATTGTCCTTGGTTTGAGTCCCAGCTGGAGTCTCCTCTAGTATGGGATAGGGAGGCTTTGCTTGAGGTCACGTCGCGTAGAAACCAATTAGGAGTATGGGTTCACCATACCCCATACAGGTTAGCCACCATATTCGATTTCATAATCGCTTCTCGTCTATCGGGTGAGATTGCCGTCAAAGGCTAACGTGTGTTTAGTGGATTAAAAACAAAGTAAAAATATTCTAAGCATTTAACAAATAAACGCAATCTCAAGTTAAAGTTATGTCTATAAGTTGTCTTCAAAAGATAAGTTGTTCCATGAGGGATCGGAAACTCTGTCATCAAATGAAATATTAAACATTGATCTCTCGTTTTTTCATTATTACTTGGTTTTACCGCCATCAATTAAGGTCTTAACTAATTCATTTAGTCAATCCGACACCCCGACCCTCTTGTAGTTGCGGCTTCTTTTTACTCCCCCGATCTAAGCGCTCCTCTCCGAAAGAGGAGACCTAAACATATCCTTCACGACCCTGACGATCAGACTCAGGGGAGTATAATATGAGCTACGAACACGTCCCTTTTTTTTTGTTATTTTCTTTGTGTTATTTAATTTTATCATTATCTCCTAAAATATACGTCAAATGTCCAATTGAAATGCTTACAGCATTAGCAGGGTAAGGTTTACATATATAAGTTTGCATTAATAATTTAAAAAAAAAATCTTAAATGGATTCTTATTCTATGTCTAATTATAGTGAGGATTACAAATCATCGTTTAATTGACAATTTAATTTCAACACAAAATACCCTATTAAAGCTTATTCATAAAAGATCGATATACGTTTACGAAGATTTTATTTAAATCAACTAAATACTTCTACTAATAATACTTTTTTATTTATGTACAACGCACCGAATGCGAATACATTCGCTCGATAGCAGTTTTTCTGCAGGAACTCTTGACAAATTCCATTATTGCAAGCGAAAAATCATATTAATACTGAATTGGAACGATTTCGATTACAAATAAACAAAGTGGTAACAAACAAATCTTTCGTTTTAGTAAAGACTATACCTACAATTAAATATTGTTGTAGAAAATAGTTGCTCGAATATATATAATGTAACTTATGTATAATTTAATTTTGACTGTCGGCTTTCGATTGTCGGTTTACATAATACTTGTATTTTATGCTACTATATTCATTATTTCATAACTCATAGAGCTGTTAAGGCCGGACAAAGCGTAATTTCAGCCAAGCTTAACGTGGGACCTCGCTTTGCCCGGTCAAGAATCTGTTAATGAGGCGGATTAATTAAAGACATAACAGATAAACAATTATTTTAATTAATTCGCTGCGATACGTAATTGCCTGCTATGCCAAGTAGGCTTAAGGTTTATATTTTCATTTTACATATAAATTAAACATATACTCGTTCAGCGTTCTCATCAATAGATAATAGAAACATATTAAGCTAATTAGTACTGATTAAAACTGGTATATATGGTATACTGGTATAAAAGTTAAATTATAGTAGTCTCAATCTAAATATGCTTAATAATGGTATACTTATTAAGCATATTGAGCCTGCAATAATTTTTAAAAGTTTTTTTTTAATTTTTATACACTACGAGTTCGCCCTTGACAGTAATCTTACCTGATGGTAAGTGATGATGCAATCTGAGATGGTAGTGGGCTAACCTGTTTACATAGGTATGGTAAGCCCACACTCCTCATTGGTTTCTACGCGACACCATGGCTAACTAAACGCAACACTAAATCGCTTGGCGACACGTATTTCTCGGTAGGTTTGTAACTAGCCACGGCCGAAGCCGCCCACCAGACCAGACTCGAGCCGGGAATCGAACCCAGGACCTCAACCTTTATAATGCGACATTCCACGCAATGCGCCACGGAGGTCATCAAAAATCTGTCTGAAAAGAACTTAACTTACTTTTACCCATATTTTTTAGCCTCTCTTTAAATGCCGCTTCGTCGTCGTGACATTTGGTTTTATTTCCTTGCTCGCTATCCAATGCGGCAATGAATTCTTGATTCCACCGCAGCTCTGCCATGAATTCCTCATTCTGCAGGAAAGTTGCAATACGATCGTCGTCCATATCTAGGCTCAGGTCGATCCTTGCGTCTGTACCGGGCGGGATACGTAGGAACATAGGAGGTAGAGGCCCCAACATTCTTGGAACCCATTTTCTTCTAACGGACAGCGGGACAGAGTCGTCATCGGCTTTTCTGCAAATAATACCTATCTCAAGATATACCTATGTATGTCGTTTCTGGATCCTAACTTTTGCAATATGCTTAAATAGAATGATTATGTACCTAGTTGTGACTTTAGATCGACCGTAGCCTATAAACATCTAAATTTTGAACCGAACGACAACAGAATTACGATTTTGTATTTGTTGATGTTCTTAAATTAATTATGCATGAATTTAAATTAATTATGTCGTATTGTTTGTTTGTAGTGTAAGTGTACCTACTGCATATTCTAAAGAACGCACAATACAGCAATAAAAAGTAAACATCGGCTTTCTACTTATACGGTTAGTTAGAAGCCAGCAAAAGATGGACAGACAGCAGAGTTTAATTAAATACGGACGACAACGGTTTCGGTTTCAGAACCCTAAATCACGACTGCCTAACACTACACAGCCACCATTTTTGATCCCGGGAAGATAAATCTTTTTAGACATTAAAAACTTTCATTTACATTAAAAAATCAAATCAAATCAAAACTGTACCTATTAATAAAGGCACTCAACAGTGAACTTTCAGGATTCATTTATGTATCACATAGATACCTATTAAATAATTTCACTCAATTTCGGACAGTCTGGTTAAAATCTTCAATGGGATGCCCTACAGTGGTAGAGCACAAGAGTGCAGTTCAAAGAACTACCTCAAACTATTCAAAGTCAGTAGTGACCTCTCATTGCATACATTATGATGAAGTAGACAACACACAACTGTCACTAGGAATTTTACATTTACATCGTATGAAGTTAAGGACAAGTTCATGATGGTAACTTGTTGGAAAAGTTATTGAATCGGGCTCCTAGTTCTCCGGAAACCGACTCGCTCGATTATTTCTATCATAGCCCCAAAGAGAAATTTATCTGAAATTCATAAACCTGTTCAGTAAATAAATTAAATATCTTCAATTTAAAAATTTCCGTTTTGGCTGATTTTTTAACAAAGTTCTCCTCCCGATATTTGCATATTCTTTCTGTGGAGTAGATCTCATAACCAAGATGATATCAACTAAGCAAAATTCATAAAACAGATTTTCAGTGCATTGGCTCATTGCCAATTTCCGGTTTTATAATGCCACTTGAAATGGTTGAGGTAGAAATTGGCTCATAGATTTTTCACTTAAGCTAACATCCACTTATAGTTTCGATGTAGTAATAACTTTCTCCGTAACTATATTATTTAGCGTGACAATTGGAGATTTGACATTAATATCCAGGTTTTTTAACGTTGTGTCTGCAAACTTGAAAAATAGTCGATTGATCATGACGTTGAATTTCATTGAAAGAGTGTTTCTACATAATATATATCTTTGTGTTACCAAGGTAACGGATATGAATATAATACTGGCAAATGAATTATCATTAATTGCAAACACTTGATCAAAGTAAACAATGGTGGCAGAGTTGAAATTAAATGAAATGGAAAAATGAAATTAAAATACACTTACACCACACAAACAGAAAAAAATAAAGACAGTAAAGAAAAAAACACAAAGAATAGAAGGTACAATAGGCGGCCTTATCGCTAAAGAGCGATCTGTGCCAGGAAACCTATAGGCCAGGATTTAATACATATACAGCATGCTTAGGGTGTACAATTATTAAAATATAATAAATAGAACGGAGTTGGAGTAATAAATAAGGTGTTTATTGCTGGAATCTCGAAACTTGACGTTTCATTACAATAAGTGTCTTGCAGTTACATATAAAAAGTCCTTGATCTTATTAAGATATATGAATACTGAAGTATACTGTTATGATTTCATAGTTATAAATGTTACGAGTTTACAACGCCTACCGGTATTCCGCAGTGTGGAATGCGAATAGCCTGGCACGGCGTAAAATAAAAACGTATATTTTACTCTTGCTAATACAGCAATTTTATTTTTACGTGATAATTTACGTCATATTAGTGTCTTTAATGCAATTTAGTTTATTATGGTTGATATATCTATAGCTGAGGAAAGGTTAAAATGGTTTGATTTTACTCGTAATTGAATTCGCTAATAAATCTCACGTTATGATTTACTATGAATAAGTTATGTGCGATCATTATGGAAACAAAAACAAACAGTAGAACTATATTCATATATAATTTTAATAAATATGTAGTAATGTAAAAAATAAGCTAAATAACTTTATTTATTTTTAATGAAAGCATTTAGTAATTTTGTAATTAACGCTGCATCATATAATATATGCATATTGAAAATGGAAACCAAAATGTTTATAAATATGTAAACTACGTACGTTGGTCAACTTGAACTTACACGAGCGCTGTGGTATCATTGTCTTCGCCGTTTTCGGCGCAGCGGGACATAATACGTCGATCCTTGCGGCGTGAGGGCGTACTGCTTTCCACGCGCTCCATCTCCAGCCGAAGCCTTTCGTTCTGATTGTCGGTGCTCATCGCTAGCAGTTGGTCGATGGTTGCGTCCACCGCGCCCTGGTTAGCGCGAAGCACCGCCTCAATAACATCATCATCCATATCCGGGAACATCGTTTTGAAGTCGGTCATCGCCTGTGTAAACTCGAGCTGCATTGTGGACGCCATGGTCGGCTCCCGAGTTTCACTAACCACGGGTGTCGTCACGAGTATGCGCCCCTTATCGACAACTCAGCTGATGTGTGACGCACGATCACCGCAGTATTTGAGGGCAGCGGTGCCGTGCAGGCTAAAGCCATTCTCGCAACGCAATGGTCACTACGGCGGTCGCCTCGTGTACGCGCTAGTTACTAATTAGCTAATTGCAAGCCCTGGGCGCCCTACACCGAGCGAAACCATGATGTGCAATTTCCACTTTCGGCGTTTCAGGTGCGCATTGCGCTTGCGTGAGTGCAGATAACCGCGGGGAGGTGAAGTCGTCGATATAAATAGCGAACGCGTGATACCGCGACGGCGCGCATCGGCTCCCTCATCCGCCGGCCGCCCCGCGCATGCCCGATGCATTGTTTGTAAATTGTGTCCATCACTTTGACCTTTCAATGTTGCAAGGCGATAATAAACACTAAGACACATCGACAATAATGATCCGACTACAATCCTGACTGATAACTATCACATCATGCGGTCATCGTTATAAAATAATGTGTAAATTTGATTGAATGAATAGATACAGAGGCTCCCACTGAACCAGCAGCTGATGTTGAGTGGGTTGCTTTTATTTGGTCATTTGTGTATGTATGTATAGTAGATATATTATGGTAAATTATGACTAAATAAAAAACATTTTCTTTCTTTCTTTGATTGCACACCACAAGATAGAAATAAAAAAAAATAACACAAAAACACATATTATTACATACATACATAATCTGCGTACATAAAACTTATTCAAGCACTTACGAAAGCGGAGTTACTTAGAATATAAATCTTTACCTAATACCTATAACAGATTTCATATTTCTTCGGCTTTTCAAACGTGCGCTGATAATTAAGTTTCTGGATATTAATAAAGTCTACAAATACGAACTGTAGGGAAGTGAAGCGACGTACGTGCAAATTTTTAGGCCAATTTTGCGAGCCTCGAGGATTCTTACCCGGGATGGGAAGGTCTGACAGGGGTTTTTCCACTTGTCCCTACCAAGATATCTGGTGGGTGAGAGGGGAAAAAATATTTACCTACACTCATCCCTACCGAATGAATAAGTCAAACTACTTGGTTAGCTATAGTCCAAGATCTCTGTGCTATCGACAATATTTCTGATTCTTAGCGCAAGTTCGGTTAAATTTCCCCTGAAATCAGTAGGTGAGTTGTTGGGTGCACCAAAGGTTCGCATTTCTGATGTTTAACAGTCATTTTTGTCCATAATTACCCTTTGATGATAAAATCAGCCTCGTGGTCTAGGGATTGGAAAATTCAATGACAGATCAAGAGGTCCCGGGGTCGGGTGAAAATGCGTTGCGGTAGATTTTGTTGGTAATTCGTCCCAAGATGGTAGCGGCTATTCCAGTTAGTAATTAGTAGTATGTTAACCCGTACTCCTAATTGGTTTCTACGAGACATCGTGCCGGAACGCTAAATCGTTTGGCGACACATCTTTGTCGGTAGGGCTGTTATTAGAAACGGCCTCCCACAAAACCAGACTCGAGCTGGAATTTGAATCCAGGACCACCAATTTCCTAATGCTACAGCGCACGCACTGCGCTACAGAGGTCACATTGGCTTTCGTATAAAAAGCAGATAACTTCTCAGTATTTGCCCAAAAGTGGATAACCACGATTCTTTCAACGCAATTTCAATGTTTTGAGAGTTTCTAAAGGAAATGTGACCCGAGAATTAAGACAAAAATTAAATTAAATAAAAAAGGATTTTTAAGGTAGATAAATAAAACGCTAATTGACGTCTACAGATATTTCATTTATTTTGAATAAAATACAAGGTTTGTCAATAATTTAGTGCTTAAATAACAACATTTACACACCGATTTGAGTAGTTAATAAATATAATTTACTTAGTATCTATAATAATACAACAAACATGATTTAGGAGTAAGTTCTTGATAGTACGATTCAATAAAAATATATATTTTTATTTTTCTAATATAATGTAAGTACCAAAAAATAAAGTATCAATATTTAACAAGTACAGTGAAGAATACACGCTAAAAATTTAGGTCCTCCAACGATCACTGTTGTTAAATTTTACAACTATGACCTATGGCTGACAGTTATATCAGGTGTATCCCTTTTGTTACCATATTAATATATATTAATACCATATAGCAATAACAATAAAATTTGTATGGGATATATATATATATATTATTGATATCAATCTCATCATTAAGAATAATACTTGTTATATTTATTTTATGGCAATTCATGCTTTGGGAGGTCATAAATTATGGGCTAAAGAATAGCTTATTTTCAATATAGATTCTAATAGTATTCTACCACTACAAGTCCGTCGTCGTAATTGAACATAATAAGTATAAATACTTTAGATTCATTACATATGGATATTTACACAGACGTATAAATAGTAAACGCAAAATTGGACGGCAAAATATAATTTTAAGAATGACGATAGAACCAAGAAATATGTGCTAACTTTTCAACTTCGTTAATATATAATTTGTATTTTCTCTAAAGCAATATTTCAATCTAATGTTTGTCAATGTATATTAATCTTATGGAAAGTAATAAGATGGCGCTATACAAAATAATTGTTTTGAGTATTTTGTAAATATCTGGAATGTATTGAATATTACTACAAAAATATGATCTGAGAAATATTAAAAAAGGTAGTATTGTTGCTAGTTCGTTTGTACGAAAATCTCTACCTATACATTCAATCTGCGACAAACGAACAAATCTGTTTTAGATATATTCATATTTTTAAAATTTCCGACCAGTTTAGGTTTTCTGTAAAATCGAATTAGCACCCATACTCGAAAATGATATAGCACTATTAAACATGAAACTGAAATGTTTAATCACAGCAAAATGGCACACAATTCTTATGACAGATCAGAGATCAGTAGAGGATCAAAAGCGATGAATTTGATTTAAACGCACACTTATAAAATATACAATATACGAAAAAAGGCTTCACTTGAAGATTGAAACCATAATCTTTGGACTACCTTAGCTTGAGACCAGCCTGCACTGCGATAAACGTCCTAGGCGATTTATATTACGCTCACGGAATTTCAATTATAAGTAAAGTTTGAATAAAACACACATCGAATTTTCAATCGTATATGTGTGTGTATAATGATTGCAAGTGTAATAAAAACGCGCGGATATATGTCGCAGTGCGGGCTAACTTTTGGGCGTGGATGCAATGGGTCGATATTCTTTCCCACATTAGTAAAACCCCACAAGTGACGAAGCTGGCCCCGCTCTTCTGGTACCACCGCGGGTTTTCTTGAGATCGAAGGTGTTCTGATTTCGCTTTTCATGACGCTATTAACACGCAATTTCATACAAAGTATTACACTTGTCGTGACAGACTATGACCTTGGGAAAGTTGCACCCCCTCGCGCATCCTACATTATTACTATAAAGAGCATGAAAACATACAATACTTGATTATAATATTAAACTAGATCATGCTACTAGTGTCCAGGTGATCCACTAAATAAAACAGGAGAAACATCTACATCAAGAATTTCAAGGTTACGTCAACACCAATTATAAGCCATCTAATGTGGCACTATTAAACATTCATAAATTGAAGCTTATAGTTAGGAAACGTTAATATTAAGACATTTATATATGCGTCATCTACTGCAAGTAACTACCGATTTCCTATCATGCGTTGGTAAAGCCTGGTAAACCAAAGCGCAGACAGGAGACAAGAGGTCAAAAACCTTGTCGAATCACATGCCATTTCCATTTGGACAGAAACACTTTAAACAATAAACAGCAAGCATAATTTGCTATATTCCGCCGACAACCGGGAGATTAGTATAATATAACACCACACAAAGTCTTCCACTAGAACCTCTACGCACGCACGTACAAAAAAGACGCGCGTTTTTTTTTTCGCGCTTGTGAAGTCAACATCTCCTAAGGATGATCCGGTGTCGGGTTCTAATGGAAGATTTTGTATTGTCGGCGGAATATAGCAAATTATACTTGCTGTTTATTATCATGGACTTCTGCAAAGTAACGCCTGCTTCTATTCATTATTAGAAATACTTTAGCCGATACAGCGCTCTTCTCTCTGTCAATGGTCCACTTTGGTGCAATACCAGGCTGGGTGTCGACATAACTCAGGCCATTTTCGGACTGACAAACATTTTAGTACCCAACCATGTGGTTGAGACGACCAATACCCGCCAATGCTTGTTAAAGTTGGACAACCTTATGATATTTGTTATTGGATCGGTATTGGAACATCCCAACCCTCATACAACTTGTATCTAACTGCAATAACGTGTATAAACAAGAAAAAAATAAACATTATTTGCGCGATTTGTGCTGCATGATTGTGTAATCAAAACGAAACATTTCAACAGAGAGCACAATAAATAATAACTTTACTAAATATTTTTAGCTCAAAATACTTTAGATTTCATGCGAACTACCGGTCAGTCAGGATACGGCCTTGATCTTGGATACGCGGCACACCGGATCAACAAGCTCCAACAAACCGATTCATAGGAAGCCATTTTATATTTTATTTAGATAAATGCTTTATGGTACGATTTTTGAAATATTAACTATATACCGAAACATGATTTCGTTAGCTTCTATTAATAATAAAATGCGATGTTGCGTTCGTTGGCCTTCATACGCCAATGAATCTCCGTCGGTTTTCGTTGGTCCGTTGGCTGCGTATACAAGCGCTGAGATTTACACACGAACTTGTTCCCCTTGAGGGGGCAGCATCACCACAGTGTTTGTAGCTAACGGTTGATTCTGCTGCTTCTTGCCTTGCGTTGGATTCTGCGTACCAAATACAGTAGTTTTTAGTCTATGTAACCACAAACTAAAAAAAAAAAAAAACTACCATCGTTTGAGTTGTCCCTACACATTCAATTGTGAGCAACTGTGATAGCCTAGTGGTTAGGACGTCAGCCTCCTTATCAGAGGTCGGGGGTTCGAATCCGGGCACGCACCTCAAACTTTCGGAGTTATGTGCGTTTTTAAGCAATCAAAATATAACTTGCTTCAACAGTGAAGGAAAACATCGTGAGAAAACATGCATGCTTGAGAGTTCTCCATAATGTTCTCAAAGGCGTGCGATGTCTGCCAATCCGCACATGGCCAGCGTGGTGGACTATGGCCAAACCCTTCTCATATTGAGAGGAGACCCGTGCTCTGTAGTGAGCCGGCAATGGGTTGATTATGTTGATGACGATGATTCAATTGTGCTGTCAGTATGAACCTAATGGATTCTACATGTCAAAGCCAAAGATCTGCCGACACAGTCCGGTGACTCGACGTCGGCGACTTCATTTTAAGCAAAACCTTGCTGACAAGTGCATCTCGTGGTCAGTTGCTCAAAAGATTTTTGATGATAGCTGACTGACAAATTTTTCCCACTTTGCTTTGGCACTCGAGTTAACACATCTCATAATCTTGACGATAGGATGTAAGCATGAGTTTGCATAAGTTATATAATGCTAGAGATCAGAACGAGTACATTCTTTTATGTTAACATCGCGAACAATCCTAATGTTAAGTGATTATGACCGAGACATCTATAAATATCAGACACGGGCGGTTCAAGATACACAAAGAACTTACGGCAGCGTTGGCAGGGTCGGACGTCATGAGGGTTGCGGCGCGGTAGGAGGGCGGGGAGTTTTCTTTGACAGCTTCATCGTAGTCCGGCAGCAGGCTGGCGTTGTCGGGCATGGCGGGGACGCCGGAGGTTGGCGGCATTGGGGTCAGTACAGAGTTGCGAGCTTCGGAGATCACGAACGGAGTTACGTTGAGTATATGGGAGCGCATCGTGAGGAACTTGTAGCATCTCCACACTATGTCGATGCAGTAGAACTGTTGAACAATCATTTCTATTATTATTAGTAGATAAGATTACCGCAACACTAAGACAATACATAAAAACGGTAAGGACGGCTTATCTCTAGAGAGATTTCCTCTAGAACACACACATGGAATGAACATAGGCTACCTTTTATCCCAATTCTTTAAGTAGTTCCCGAAGGTAAATTGGAAATTGTTTATGAGAAAACTAAATAAAAATGCGGACGGATGCGTGTGATTAGAAAGCTCCCTTTTAAAAGTTGTTTATTATCTTTTTTTATACACGACAAGTTAGCCCTTGACGACATCTCACCTGATCGTAAGTGATGATGCGGTCTAAAGATGGTAGCGGGCTAACCTGTTAGGGGTATGGCAAACCCATACTCCTAATTGGTTTCTACACGACATCGCACCGGAACACTAAATCTCTTGGTGACACGGTAGGGCGGTAACTAGCCTCGGCCGAAGCCTCCCACCGGAACAGATTCAAGCCTTAAATTAATTAAATAAATAATTGTTTCCTTCCCATGTTTTCCGCTCTGTTATGTAAATGACGTATTTATTTTACCTGTTATATTTATATAGTGAATTAGCACTGAGATAACATTTTCGCGTCATACTAAAACAGTATTTTAACCTCCATAAACAATTTCGACTGTTAATGCAAAAAAAAAAGGTATTCTAAACGACTGACGTTTGCAGAGATTAGCACGTTTAAACAAAAAAACTATGCAATACTTTAGTTTTGAACTGTCAATGTTTTTACTAAGATGATCTCGTATGCTAATAAAAGTGAGTGCAAGTGCCACCAGGCGACGCGAAGGAGCAGCGATGGGTTTTAGTAGGTATTCCCACATACCCCTGACCTGCGCCGCTTCCGGAGGGGATGCGTACACGCATTTCACAGCGTGAAAAAAATGAACAACATAAAAAATACCTTGATCAGAAGGGCGGCGGAGAAGCCAATAACAACGATCGGCACAAGTACTGAGTCAGGCAATTCAAGCAGCTCATCACGCCACGGCACCCGTTTAGCCTCCATAAGCAAGCGGTGAATAGAATGGATATAGAACACGTGTCCAGTTATCGTCATCCTGAAACAAGATCAGTTCTATTTGTAGAAAACTTCATGATTACTATTTGAAGTCAGGGTGCGGTCGTTGTTTAAACTAGAATTATTTTAATAAAGGCGAATATATTGGTTATGAATACTCAACCGAATACCTTTGATTTTGTAGTATAATAAGCAGCGTAATAATTGACGCCAGTCTATCTCGTTAAACAACGAGAATTAACCTTGTCTAAAATAAGGTATGGAATGATGTTTTGAAGTGTCCTGATGCGATGAATAATGGAATATTAGACTGCGCGGTGATAGCCTAGTGATGATGATGATGAGACTGCGCAGTTCTATCGTCTCTGGAATGTGTCTAGTAAAAGACAAATAGCTTAATCTTTTGGATCGACGTTTGCTGAAACGAACGAATGAAAGGTGTGGAACTCACGGATTGGCAGACTTCACAGAGAACATTATGGAGAACTCTCAGGCGTGCAGGTTTCCTTACGATGTTTTTCTTTACCGTTGAAGCAAGTGATATTTTAATTTTTTTAAAACGCATATAACTCCGAAAAGTTAGAGGTGCGTGCCCGGATTTGAACCGCCGACCTCTGATAAGGCTGACGCCCTAACCACTAGGATATCACTGCTTCACTATTTATTCAATAAATAGTATTGCTTATTTATGCTACTATTTATTCAATGGAGTCTTAAAGAAATGTTCAAGGTACCTAAGGCAACATAGTCTTAGGTCGAGTTATCCTATTTACTTACACCGTGATAGAAAAGTCGAATAACTGCAAACAGAAGAATGGCAACAGGTATGCCGGTTTGCCTCTCCAAGCTCCGTACATCAGCATCAGTGTAACCGTCATTGTGCACGCTGTCACCAGCGAACTTACGTCCAATTCATCTATAAATAAAGACCATTATTTAATGTGTGGGAAATTCTTTATGTTCAATTCAAATAATATGATTAGAATAATATTCTTCTTATCTGAAAACTTAATTTTTATTTATTTATTTATTATTTATTTGTACACCACAACAAGTAAAAATATGGCGCTGCAGCTATGCTCGGTATGCTGTTCTGATTGCATCTCTGAATGGCATCGCCCCCTCTCTTGTATGTCGTACATGATTTTAAAACTAGATGGCGCTGCTCTCTGACTGCCGTCAAATAGAAATAATAAGAAAAACAGAAACAAGAAGAATGTGTAAGTGGAGTATGGCCAAACCCTTCTCTTATTGAGAGGAGACCCGTGCTCTGTAGTGAGCCGAGAATGGTTTGATCATGATGATGATGATTGTAAAGTGGTAGATTCTGGATTCGCCCCGGATCGTGACCGACCAATTGGGAGGCTTTGGCCGCGGCTAGTTACTACGCCACTGACAAAGACATTGACATTGCCAAGCGATGCCCCATAGAATCTGATTAGGAGTATGGGTTCAGCCTGCAACGCATCGTGAGTCCTATGGTGTTTATGGGCGGCGGTATTCACTTAACATCAGGTGACACGTTTCAACCTGAATGCAAATTAGCTCATTGATTCATACAAAGAATATGTTGTGTGTAGTTCAACTTGGCATTAAATGGCATTTCTTATATTATATATCTTCTGTATTTGCTTACGGTATATCAGGCTATGATCGCGCGCGTCTATTGCCTCATCCGAGGATGGTGTCGGACTGCTCTCTGTAGAAGCTGCAGAAGCGGCAGAAGCCGCGTCATGCCGCCACTCAGCAAGTAGCTTGGGGTAGCGCACAGTCGTCGCCAGTATTCCTAGCGCTAGCATATGCAGAATCTACAAAATAAATAAATATTCAGGTACAACAGGCCAATCCTTTTTTTGAGCTGTATGCTGAAATTGCTATCTTTAGAAGTATTGACCCTGGCGATCAGATGACTAATGACAAAATACTCGTACCACCTACCACACAATCATACGCTACACACCGTCTTCGCCGGCGAAGACCAGATCCCCGCTATCTTACGTCATCCGGGCATGGGCTCCATCTACGGCCTCGGAGACGTACGGATCACTCACCGTCCGACCCCCCCGTTATCCCAAAGCCTAGGTTCGACCTCAAAGGACGTAATTATACAATTTTGATTTTGATGATTGGATAAAACTGTGTAAATAATTACAATTAAAAAATATGCATAGATTTGAGTATCACCAACTTTTTAAGAATTGGTAAAAAATAAATATTAACAATAAAGTTATATAAAAAAAGTTATTTAACATTTTGTCACAAATTTATGTTATGTAGCATATGCTTATAATGTTACAAATATTTATTCAATAAAGAGTCATAGGCATCTTCAAGGCTTCTAAGGCATCACTCACAATAAAGTATTTATGTGGAAAAGCTTTCTTTTAAAAATCTCTTAGTCTTAAAGAAAATAAATAAAGTTGCTTACCAGGTGCCATATACTAAGTAATATAGTGCCGGTGCGAACATGCAAACAGAAACAGCATATCCATTCATAGGAACGCACATACGGCTTGGATTCGTATGGAATCATGTTACCTGGAAATAAAAAAAACTAAATTCTACTATATTTTTTTTTCCACTACAGGAAAAAAACAGTTTATGCTTATAATTTAAAAGGCCAATTCTGTGTTTCAAATAACTATTGAAATTGAGATTTCCTTAAAGTGCAATTTCCTGTTAGTGATATCTATACTATAATTCATATTTTTTTTTAATTTACTGTTCAAAAATATTTTAAACACATTTTAATTGTAAAGCTAACCATCCTGCAGAAACTTTATGTTTATGGGGAGGACGGCGAGTTCACCTTAAGAATATGCTAAACTTATGCACTATAAATAATTAACTAAAAGAACTTAAAACTATGAATAATTAATAATTAAATAATTATGACATAAAAAATGTATGCTTCCCTAATTACTAATCAGAATATAATTTGTTTAAATAAATTCTTTCACATCATCAGGTCACTACTGGGCACAGATCTTTTGCGGGCGGTTATAATTTTAAGCATAGGCGCAGGCCTATCCTATATATCATATAACCTGAATTGGCAAAGGTGGACTTTAATGGTTATTATTAATCATAAAATCCAGAATTGTAGGCTTAGTGTGCTCTCTGATGGATTGGGGTAGACACTGCCATTTTCGGGCTGAGAATGACAATATTTAACTGTAAAAGCTGATACCTAACAATTAATTGCCCAACTAAGAAATCAAACCCAGTGCTGAGGCTTAATAGTAAACCATGGAGCAAGTGGTCAAATGTAAAATAACAACAACACAATGTTGTTCTAGTGCAGAAACATATCAATCGGTTTAGGTTAAGATGTTGGGCAACAGTTACAAGGTGTTGTGGTTCGTCTGAAGAATCCACTGAAGGAGATGGGAGTCAGTCACCACTGAAGGGGCGTGGTACAGCAAACACAGAGGGGGCGCATGAGCAACTGATGCTGGGCCAATTAAAATACCACTATGCATAACTCACTCTGGATGGGTAGTTAAACCAGTATAATCCCTTAGATATATACTAGTAATTAAGTTATTGATTTTTTGAACTACTAGTGACCTATGTAGGTTGTATATCTTTTGTCTGGAAGTGTCTAAGTGTGGATATTGTAGTTTTTAAATGAAGCAAGCCAACATTTCTTATTAATAAACCCTAATCCTAGTATACCTATTCCCCCTGGACTTAACATCACATATTTCTAACTATCAAATTATTAAAACACATCTATTACTCAAAAATTAATATAAAAATTAAGAATTTACTGTTACTGAATCTAGTTCCCTCCACCCAGGTTAAACCATCTTACATATTTGGTAATTTTGCTTTTATATTATAAAATTCAAATTCCCTTCAATTCGTTAAGATTACATTAATTTAAGTTACTCAGAATTGACAAAGAATTTATTTTCAACATGATTTTTTTAATATGTTTGATGTTGGTGGACCACCCTCAGTTTACTTTTCAAGTTGAATTTCTACTGAAGAAATAAATTATTGTACATCAACACTGAATGTCGGAAAAGTTTTAATTTATTGAATCATCATGTTGTTAACAAACGGCAATATGTATTATTAATCACAAACTGTTATAATACATAAGCTACAAAAATAACTGAGAAATAAGCTTTTTGTTATCCTTATTGTAAATGTAGCTGATTTCCTCAAATAATTAAATACATACATATGATTACATAATGCTCTTTAATATTTTAGAAAGTATTGTACTCAAAAGAAAATATAAAGATTTTTGTTAAAGCTTGATTGATGCTAATTTATAGGTGTAATATATACAGTGTAAACAACATGTAAACTTTACTTGATTAACGACAAACTCCCTCAAGTGTAGAAATGTCATGCTAATCACACATCTTTGGTTAATTTAGCTTGTTTTCCAAACAATGATACACTCCATATAGCATTAAACCCACTCACAATAACAATAATTAAATAATAAAAAGTACCATTTAAGTTTCCAAAATTAGAGAAATACGCACAGCAGTGTACTCTTTGAGTTGAGTTGAGATCGTTGAGTTATTATCCTAGCCCAAAATAAGCTATGTATGCCTGGGTACAGAGCCCTGTCAGCATCATGCAAACCAAACTTTCTAAGAAATTTATTATTGTTCGAAGACTGTTGTTGACCATGACTAATAAGTAGGCGTCATGGACAGCTTAATACATACAGCTTAATCACATTCTTATTTGCTTGCAAACTTTCAAACATGGCTAGTAAAAGAAAATCATTGTGTATTGACAAAACTGTTTTACTGATTTTTTTTTAATCCACAAGTTAGCCCTTGACGGCAATCTCACCTGATAGTAGGTGGTGATGCGATCTAAGATGGTAGCGGGCTAACCTGTTAAGGGTATGGTAAACCCATACACCTAATTGGTTTCTACACGACATCGTGCCGGAACGCTAAAATCGCTTGGCGACACGTCTTTGTCGGTGGCTAGTTACCACCCAACTAGCCAAGTCCGAAGCCTCCCACCAGACCAGACTCGAGCCGGGAATCGAACCCAGGACCTCCAACTTTAATGTGAAAGCGCGCGCGCTGCGCTACGGAGGTCGTCAAAGCGCATATGCTCGCAATAGAAGCAGGAGAGAAGATAAGTTATGATGGCAGAAGCTTTGGATTTTGCTACTGTATTGTGTCTACAATATGGAAAAAGAGGGAACATCTTTCAAAAAATTAAGGAAGCCTAAAAACGAAGATTTGAAACAAGCTATTCTATCATGGTTTCACCGACAGCGAAAGAATAATATGCCTATCTCTGGGCCGATCGTGAAAGATAAAGCGTAGATTATCGCTGAAGAACTTAGTTTAAATTCTTTGAAAGCATCAGAATTACTAACTTGATCAAAAATATGCCTCAATATCGCAAGATGTAAATAAAATTAGTAAAAAATACAACAAAATTACGGGTGCAGCAAAAGACGTCACAAATAACAGCATATGCGCAATAGCGTTCAAATAAGATTTTTTTTATTAAGGTACATAACTATTAGCTTGAAATACACTTTTTCTTTTCATAATTCTTATTTTTCTTCTTTCCATTTAACGACAACTCTCTATAACACCATAAAATGTACAGCCCCTTTAGTGTCGTTAAATAGTTTATACTGTAATTTAATATTCATTTCATCCATTGGGAGCATCAATTTTAATACAATTTTTAGTCAAAGGATATAACAGTATATTATAATAATCTAAAGGATCAGCGTTAAGGTAAGTTTCTCTTTCAATATTAATTATTAACATAATTTTTTTGCGAAAGAATATGTAACATGATGATCATATTACAAAGAATACAAAAGAAGAGTAATGAGTAAAGAATGTTCCACAGCAAATTGTTTTTCCAATAAAAAGTTCGAAAATAAAAATTTAATAAATAAAGTATATTGAATAGTACAGTAGTCAAATCGATATGTAGTCAAGGTATATTATTACGTTTACTGATGAACCATATTGTCCGAATTTCAGAGGTTTTTGCAAGAAAATCAATGCTATTACTTACCGATTTTCTTATTGGTTTGCTTGTCAATTGAACTGTATGGAAAATTGGGATCTTTTAGCTGAATTTCAGGTAAGTACGCTCAGTGTTGTAAAATGAACGATACCTAAACGCAGTTTTTATTTTCGATCACAAATGGTTTCGATTTACTATTCTCTATGGTTTCGCTTTCTATCACAGACCGTAGACACATGGTAGACACGAACCACAAATCAAGGAAATGATAATATTGTGATCGTATTGTCATTGAAAATGGATAAGAAAAACGTAAAGATAACTTAATACGTTTTTCCTTTATCTATAAATACTAATGAGCTTGAAACTGGTATCTTCATTACGATGAACGTGTTATAGTTTCGTAAAGGATTGAGTAGGTCAATCTCTAATACTACCACCACATCCCAGATTTAATTTCTCCCACTTTTTCTTCTCTTTGAATATTGCTTCCTCGTCTTAGATAAAGTAGATTAAACCATGATCATTCATCTTTTTCCCACTTGCAAGGAATGTGCAAGTGGAAAAAAGATGAATGGATATGGATTAGCGTCCCTGCACATGGGTCACTGGCCACAACCACATAACGTCGCTACTGGCATATTTCCTGTAGTTTTCATACATTTTATGCAGGATCCTGTGTCGAATGGAGGAATAATTCTTATATGCTTGCCATCTGTGCCATAGATGGCAAGCTAAATAAATAGGAAAAAATAGGAAAATTTGTATTTTGAAGAAATCCACAGGCAATCTCGGATTGGTTCCGGAATACAAACGGCTTTGAAGCGGATCCAAATTAATTAACAAGTTTCTTACAAATTTCCTTGCTGTAGACGCCCCACGCTGGTAATAGTTCAAAATGTTTAAAAGATTATCAGTATGCATTTGTGTACGTTGCTTGAAATAGGATTTATCCAATAATAACGGTTCCTCTACGACGACGTTTTTTATCAGAAGCAGCGTAATTAAACCTTCTCCGTCAGAGTCCATTATGATACTGCACACAAGGGTTAAAAAAATGTAGCAGCCACCGGCCACAAGCGTCTGTCGCGCGATTCAGCCACGTTTGTGGCCGTTTCTAGTTTCTCGTCGCGGCGATTTATTAATTTACAAAACGCATTTTCGTTAATTACATTTCATATGCTCGTTCATTACGAAAAAGGCCTAGAGTTAGAAAATTGAGAGAAGAGAGAGATATTTCATACTCTGGAGTTTATGACGATATAGGTTACATACTGTGGAGATGATTGTATTTAATATTTTTTGAAAATAAAGGTTATGTGTTTTTCTTATCTTATAAAATCTTGTTATACCACACATCCATCTCAACATTCGCATTTCGATCGCGTATAGGTATTCTTCTTTTATACGTTTCTTTCACTGTTAAAACATTCTGATTCATATTATATACATCAGGACATAAGTCCTCGGTCATAAGACCGTTTCACACATCGCTCCTGAGACCATTTCATCCATTCTACATTCATACTATTTTCAAGACTTGATCAATAATGCCGCCCTTTTGAAAAAGCAATTCGAGTTACAGAAAATTGGGAAAAATTAAAATTTGGAAAATAGGGACACACCATATGAGGCAATTCAGGAAAAATGGGAGGGGTCGCTTATGTCAAAATACAGATGTTTTGATTTCATTCGGCTGATCCTTAAAGCCATCGCTATTTAATTTCTCTTGCCTTTTTTACAATGTGCATCCAGTACCAGGAAGAACAAGTATGGGTCCCCGTACAAGCCCACTTTCAGATTTAAATGTCAATAATGCCAGCTTATGATCAGACTTTTGTAGTCGTTTTTCTATATTCTTTCAGTTCTCACATACTTCTCAGGCACTCTCTTCTTTTTCATAGTCCACCACTAAACTTTAACAAAAATTTTGTCATTCACTTATATACTACCTTATATAACCATATTTACTCATTTCAAAAAAACACCAAACAACAGTTTAAAACGTAGGATTCTCAGAAAATAAGCGGGTCTTAATCTTTTCGCTGCTAACGCAGTTTTTACAGGCTCATATGGGGTATGATAGTAAACTCTTGTATAGATCTCGCTCTAGCGTACTATGTTCTACCTCTGTTTCTTCGCCGTTTTAGAATAATATATTAAATCAATGAAACAGTACAATGACGTCAGTGACACTGGCTCAGAATCATTCACTGATAATGTATCGGTTGGCACAAATACATTGTGTACTTATAATATATCCGGAATAAAACGTAGTGATTATATTCTCTTTGATATCCGGTAGTTACGTTGGTTAATGAATGACTGGTCTTGGTGTCATTTGTCAAAGCAGTCAAATCAAAAATACACAAAAGTGTTTGCCTTTGGTATTTGCGCTTTAAAGGTAAAAAGAAAATAAAAATAGTTCTAAAACTGTTAAATAATTATATTATTTTATTGTTCAGTATGTCACAATTTCAGCTATAATGGAAAAAATTCCAGACCAGCTTGGGTACCTAATATTAACAGAGGACGGGGCAGTCCTGGAGTCCGGCGGTGAACTTGAAAACGACGAACGTGTTGCTACCATTATTACGGACCTAATCAGCTTATCTAATAGGTATTCATACGCTATTTACCTGTTAAACACATTTAACGACATAATAAGAACTGTTTTTATTGCAAATGTTTTTTGTTTGGATGTATTCCTAAGTTAATCCTATATTATAATATTTTTACAGCATTGATCCTGTGGCCTTTGGTCCTGATGAGAAATTCAAGAAAATAACCATAACATATGATGATCACTGGTTTATTATATGCATTTCCAATAAGAAAATATATGTTGTGAAAAGAAACATACCTACATCTTCTTCAGAGAGCATTGCTGTGAATGTGTGATCACAAAAAAAAAATGGGTAGAAACTTGTTGATGAGTAGCCTTGAAAATGCATCCTTCAATATATTACTACAAATTTTATTTAGATGTATAACTTTCATTATCAATGCATGGGTAATTAGAAATGTAGGATATGAAATAATTGGAATAATGAATGTTAGATTGCTGTTACTTGAAAGCACAATACTATTTCTGAGTAGAGAACCATTTCATCGTGCTTGTATAGGCCAAAGAGATGAGTTGAGTTGGAATCAAATAATTAATCAAATCTGGTTATCAGTCCCTATAAGTTGTTTCTTATCATTGGTCTTTGTTTATATTTGGCTAAATGTGTTACCATTAGGTCATCCAGAGCTTGCTTTTCAATATGAATTTGGCTGCTGGAGTGTTGCATTTTCATGTATTTTAGAGCTGTGTTCTGCAAACATGGCTCTTGTTGCCCAATTATTCTGTTTTGTTAAACTAAAGGTTATCCTTGATACTTTGCATATTTTTGTAAGGACCATACTGTTCCTGTCTATCATTGTATATGATAGATCACTGGCACTTATAGCATTCTCAATAGCACAAGTAGGGAGCATAGGAGTTATTGTATTAGCTTATTACTGCTTCTTCCATTGGTATATCAAATGTAAGCCACTATTTGCAAAGGGTGCATTGAAAAGTAGATATCTTAGTAATAGTATTCTGGAGAAACTGTACAATAATATGGATGACTTCAACTTTACATCACTTAAAGATTTTTTGCCCAAGAATTTAGGTTCTGTAAATGCTACTTTTAACAAGAAATTAAACACACTCACCCTAAGTTTTGCTAAGCAAGGTGTGGTCAAGCAGTTGCTGACTGAAGGTGAAAAGTATGTGATGTCTGTCAGTCCAGTAATGACTTTTTCTGAACAAGCTACCTATGATGTTGTAAATAATTTGGGAAGTTTAGCTGCTAGATTTGTATTTCGCCCTATAGAAGATAGTAGTTATTTTTATTTCACACAAATGGTGAGCAGGGACTTGCCTTTATTTAAGCAAGACCAAAATAAAATCAAAGAATCTTGTCTAGTCTTATCACAAGTGTGCAAGACTGTAAGTTCTATTGGTTTAATAGTTCTTGTATTTGGATTGAGTTATTCTAAAACACTTTTGGTTTTGTATGGTGGAGAGGCATTTGTGGCAAGTGGCTTACCAGTACAGTTGCTTCGCAGTCATTGTTTTGCTATTGTTCTAATGGCAATCAATGGAATTACTGAATGCTATACTTTTGCCACAATGACTAGTGTTCAGTTAAATAGTTACAATTACCTGATGGTTTTCTTTTCAATAAGCTTTTTATTGTTATCCTATGGACTGACTTATGTTCTAGGGCCTGTGGGTTTTATTATTTCCAATTGCATAAATATGATTGCTAGAACTTTGCATAGTATACATTTCATAAATAATAAGTGTAAAGACACTGATTACAGACCTTTAGATGGCCTTCATGTTGGCAAAATATTCTTATTCACTTTATTTATTGCTGGTTGCATTTGTAAAATATCTGAAAATAAATTCTCCCACAATTCTGTTATTACACATGTATCCATAGGAGTATTGTGTTTGATCTTTGTATTATTATCGTGGGGGTATGAGAATAAGGATCTTGTGATTAAGACATACAAGAAGTTTGTAGGTAGTAAAGAAGAGAAAATGTCGACAGATTAGCATTCATTTATTATAAGGCTTACATAATTAATGATAATAATATAACGTAAATAAGATATATCTGTATTATTGATAATTATAAAAGAATATAACACATGTTGCCTTTTAAAAAAGCACTTTTATTGTAATTATTAATAATGTGTCATCTAATTTTTAATAATTTACCTTAAATAGATTTAACAATAGGTACAGCTGAGGAATTTTTTATATTAATGATATGTATTGATTATAAATCCTATTTTCACATGGGATAGAAGAAAATACCTTTCATTTGATCTTCACATATTCTTCTTACTTCATCTATAAAAAATAAAAATGTTTTTTTTAAACACATTAAATAGAAGTGTAATAGAATTTGTATATTGGAATGTCTTAAAAATCACCATCTTAAGACTATTAATGTCTTGCTCAGCACAGGTCTTCAATCTCATAGAGATTCCCTTCCTCAATTTCAATCCAATGCTGGTTGGCGGGGATAAGTTATTATTAGTATAACATTATTAATATGTTACCTGCAATATCTTTCAAATTTGCGTTTTTCTCTTGAATTATCACATAAAACTCTCGATCATTTGAAGATTTTCCAGTGATCCAATATTCATCTGGTGTTTTGATAATAATTTCGCCGTAATTTCCAAGACTGAAAAGTGATATAAGAAAAAAAATTTACTCTGCGAAATTACGAAAAAGGAACTTAATTGTTTACAGGTTAAATAATAATTCATACCTTTTTCTATCAGAGTGTATACCAGCGATTATACTTAAAACTTCTGGTTTTATAGCTGTTGATGGTGTTAGAGAACTGCCTGGGTACTGAACAAAAGAACAGATTAAGAACAACGAATAAGAAAATACAATTTTTAGTCAGTTTCAACAAGGAGGAAGTTTTATGTTACATTTTCTCTGCATTAATATATTTTTTAAATGTTAAATGATTTCTAAATAATTCTTAACTCAATTATGAACCAATTTTCAAATTGATAGATTGAATTTTTATTTTTTTCTTGACATAGTCAACGTTAGGTTAGGTCTGATGAGGAATCTAATGGAAATTCACAAATTTAATTGTTATACATGTACAGTGTTTGTGGAACTCTCTCCCTCTTTCAAATAAAATCCACTAATCATGCTCTTATGTTAATTAAATTTTCAGACAAAAAAATATAGATAAATATGTATGTTTATTAATGTTGAGTCTTTACAGTTTTTATTTTGAATGAAATCTATTTAATTAAGATTTATTCAAATTCAAATTCACTTTTGACGTGTCAATAATTTAAATAGTAGGGATTGAATGGTGATAACTACACTCGTAAACTTAAAACTATGCTAACTATTTAAGCTATGGGGGTTCCAAACGCGCCCTGGTCTAAGAAGAAGCCCACAAAAAACTGCCGGGGGATTTTTTTTGTTATCACCATCTCACATTATCAATAATAAATTATAGTACCTATAATCGTAATAGGATTTTTCTATAAGCTTTCGTTTTATAAAACTTTGAACTTATTGATAGACATCTCCACTGTTACTTACTGTCTCCACATTGTTACTTACGGAAGTTTTATAAGCCAAGTTAAGTCTGTTGAAGTAAAGGAAGCTGTGGTCTGAGTTTGAGAGTTGCGCACTTTGCATTGCGTGAAGCGCGCATTGTTCACTTATGGACGACGCTATTGTTGATAGCTGAGGACCGATGAATGCATCCAAAGACCTCAAGACGTCTATGTCTAGATTTGTGTTCACTGTGAAGTAAAAAAAAAACTATTACCTTCTTATTAAAAGAGTAGAAGCAGGAACTTCGATATGACCTCCTGCCCTTGAGCGTGGTCTAGGTCGACTATGCACCTACTGACGATTTTCTACTGATAAAAATATTTCGTGTGTTGGCAATCGCATACGCGAATGACCTAATTATAATGAGAATGTGGTGTTATTTAAATAACAAGTTGATATTGCAAGTATGATGACTCGTAGAAAGCGATTAGGCTAACCTAACACGTCCAAACTTCACCCTAAGCAGAGGTCAGAGTCTCACGGGAGACGCTTAGGGGTACGTTCCCCACATATATAGCCTAAGTGCTCTAATCACGGGCTGAGCTTCGCGCTCGCCAAAAGCTCCTGAGACTCAGAAATAACTAATATGGTTATCTGTAATTGTCAATTTGAAGCAATATTTATTACTTCGCTCAATACCATTGTTAGTATTTCGTTTTAAACAAATAAGTAAATATACTTTATGTCATGATCAATCCATTGTCGGCTCACTACAGAGTATCCTCTCAATATGAGAAGGGTTTAGCCGTAGTCCACCACGCTGGCCATACGCGGATTGGCAGACTTCACACGCCTTTGAGAACATTATGGAGAGCTCTCAGGCATGCAGTGTCCTCACGATGCTTTCCTTCACCGTTGAAGCAAGTGATATTTTAATTGCTTAAAAACGCACATAACTCCCAAAAGTTAGAGTTGCGTGCGGAGGGATCCAACCCGGGCCCGCCCTCTCATTAGGAGGCGAACGCCCTAACCACTAGGCTATCACAGATACATACAGCTGTACTTTATATATACAGCTATTATTGTGAAAAGGCCCATGCATTAGCCCGGATGACCACTTTGCTGTCACATTTCAAGTATACTATAGATGAAATAAACTAAATGATAAATGCTTTAATTGAGTTTACCATCAACAGTGAAACAGACAGTTGCACTTAGCGTTCTATAGATAATAAGATAGTACTGCTTAGTTTCTGGGTCATCTTCTCGCATGAGGTATACTTTGTGAAGTTTCTGTATGTCGTCAGCATTGCGAATGCCTTCTGGGGGACTTATGAATCGGCCGTGCCTTTGAGCAGCCGTCACTGCACCGCCTTGTATCTCCTTTTCAACTTGTTTTGGAAGTAATGTTTGAACTAAATACTGGTATAATGTGAGCATATCATTGGTTGCTAGACCATTCCTGTAATATAAACAAGAGAATACTTGAATAACAATTGAATTAATTAAGTTTGTTGTGGGCTTCTTCTTAGACCAGGGCGCGTTTGGAACCCTCATAGCTATAGTTTTAAGTTTACGAATGTAGTTATCACCATTAAATCACTACTATGTAAATTATTGACGCGTCAAGAGTGCCTTTTAAAGGACTATTTGAATAACGATTATTTGAATTTTGAAATCTTTAACAAATTTTAACATATTCTCGAAATCTAAATATTAAAGATTGCAATACTTTGGTCATAATTTAATTCTTGTCCATCATATACTCCAAATCAGACTTGAATGACATCCCTAATATATAATAAATAATAGGATCAGTGGCGTGCACAAAAATTTTGACTAGGGTATGCAGAAATATAAACAGTATAAAAAAAGTTATTATGGGTCCTTAAGGTAGGCAGTGCTTTGTAGTATGTATGAAGTGTATAATAAATGTGTCCCAAGTTAATTTACAACAACGCCAAGTACACACATCTAAACTTAACTAACATAAAGTATACCATTTCACAAGTTCATTGTGTCCTTTGATGAAAAGGATAGCACAGTTTTTATAATTTGTTAAAGTTTTTTTTTGCCAATCAGAATTGGTACCAATACACAGATAATTAAATAAATACACGGAAAAAAAGAGTAACTCTTACCATATTAGTTGATCATTGTAGACAAAAGAGACACATTTAAAGTCTGGGTAATTAATTTCTAACAGATCTATGAAACACACCACTTTGAAAAATGAGTTCTTTTCTAGCGGCAAATAATTTATACCTTGTATCACATTAGTTATATCATTTGCTATATTTCTGGACATAATATACTGAAATAGAAAAAATATATAATTTATAACTGATCACCACACCTAAAATAAATTTATAGATATAATAAAATATAATTTTTATGAACCACAAGGGGTGCTTTGGTTATTGCTTCATACCTATTTATAAATTGTATCTTAAACTTAAGAAAAATAATTAAATCTACAGTTATAGTTGGCTGTAATATTGTATGCAATTTAGTTTATAGACCATATTTTGTCAGTATATGGTATAACTTACAGGGTTGAAGAACTGTTCACAGTTAGTATAAATATCCTCTGTTGGAATGTTTTTCATTGGTCCTATAAACATTGTAAACATTTTATATGCCGACTTTAAAAAATCATGCATCACAGAAGGCTCTATCTGAAACAACATAATTAAAACTATAGATTAATCTTAGTATTATGATATACTAGCTGCACCTGTGATCTCAGCCACATAGTACATGTGGGAATATGTGGATAAAAAGAGATTATTTGACTGATAAAAAAGCTTTTCATTAATGAAAGAATTTTATGCTTTTCTACAGAGAGCATTGGATATCAGTATAACAATGCAAAATTTTCAACTGTTCATTTTACTCTATAGATTGAGGCACAGTAGGGGATTTACCCACAATAAATAAAACTGCTAATTTTAGCAATTTAAGTGGGAAATCCTATCCTATTGTATTAGTGTGGAAATAGATCCATAAAAAAGAATTGATTTTCACTTACTATTTCTTTTTTTTCATTGCCTGTTGCAGCTTTTGTTGCATAAGGTATTCTTACCACCTGTGGGATGTTATTGAATATAAGAATATTAAAAAAAATTGTGACCAGAGATAATTGTAGACAAATTTTTTATTAATGATTCATGTAATTCCATAAATATTTTATTTCAACTTCCCTAATATTGATATAGAAAAGTGGAATCCATTTGCCATATATATTTAGGAAGGAAGGTATCTATATATATATAAATAATAACAAATAAATCAGTGTATTGGTCAAGGGATTTCAGGAGCATTCAACAGCCAGACCTCCCACCGCTTTATATGCAACTATATTTGCCAGACCAAACAGTTACCAGTGGTTAGAGTAAACTACAGTACCAGTAGATATTGACTTTTGGGTATTCAATAGTGGTTTGTTTTCCCTTTTACATGATGAATCTTAGAGAGCCAGTTTCAACCTAGCCAAGTAAGGATGTGAACATAAAAAAATGTAAGTGGGGAAAAAAACTTATTTGTTTGTATTGTATATAGGGGCCAATGAATATCAAACTACAGGTCTGGTGAGCTGAATTAGATTTACACCTCTCTGGGTCACATGGATATCATAATATTGATTTTAATCTTTTCATTACCTAAGCTAATGTGTTACAATCAATCTCATTCTGTGACACACTGAGGAAACAAAGTAGAATTAGAATAAACACACTATAGAAAAAGATTATAATAAGTTGTAGCTTTTATTACCAGAACCATCCAAAAGTCTTTCTCTGGTTGGTAGAAGATGTATCTCTTGCTTTGAGTCTGTAGGGCTTCACATGGTTCTGATGAAAATGTCCTAAAATAGTAAAGGCATTTAGATGGACTAATCTATCATACTCGCTGATGGTGTAGCTTCCCATTGACGAAATAACTTTTAAAATGGGAAAATTTACATTTACAATATTAGTAAGGATTCTATAAGTGGATACATTTTTATTATTTTACCTTAAAATCCCTGTGGTATATCTAATCTGAAGCAGGCTTATACCACACAAGAAACCTATCCTTCACAAAAAAGCTGCTAATAAAGTCTATATTCGTTCATCAAGTGATAAATTATTGTATAACTTTTATAAACATACTCACGTCATAAATTTAACGACTGCTTCACATAGTCCGACTTGTATTTTTCGAGCATCTGGTGATACTTGACTTGGATAAAAGAACAATATTCTCTTTAGCTCCTAAAAAAAGAAACAACTACTGTAAACATAATGCAAAAAACGGTAGGTAAAAGTAGAATACATAAAAATAGTACTTACATCGCCCTCTTTTGGACCAAAAGTGGAGTTAAATATGAAAAAAGAGTTCACTTTATTTTTTACATCAATCATTTTAAAATCTTATATTACCTACCACTGTAAAAATTGTGAATTGCTTAACTCATAGCAATCTAAATCGTTTCTTTGAAAATACTAGCGAATCATATATTTTTAGGTAGATCAAAATTTACTTTTTATAATATCTGTTAATTATTATTTTTTTATTTATCCCTCATGAGAAAGGAGGGCACTGGCACTCTTAATTATTGTTGTTCTTCTTATTGACATTGACATTACTGGCATAGAGAGAAGAAGTTATAGTTGGGGTTCTGGCCAATGGGTCAGAGATTCTGGTCTTTTTAGTTTTTATTTTAGCGGTCATAAATCCTTATAATAATGTAGTATTTGCATACTATTTGTACTAATAGATCAACGAAGCTATAATGCTCAAGGTTTTTTTTCTATTATTAGATAGCACGCACAGGCAGGCGACAAAAGCATACTACTGGCGTTTCTATAGAAACCTGATAAATATTTCTTTTCGATCAAATATACGTTGAATGCATTTTTAGTCCCTTTAATATTTTTTGGAAATATACTTGTAATTGAATCGCTCTGGCGGATTTTCGTTGTAACAAGTCATCACACTACGGATCATGTCTATACGAAATCCTCGTTTACCGCTATTGCCCGGCTATGGCACTAATCCCATGGTATGTTGTATGCAGTTGCAGTCATTTTAAACGCCTGTAGTATTCTATGATATTTTTTGATCGTATTAATTATTGTATTATCAAATAAATAAAAAAATCAAATCTAAAATAGCTTTAATCATATAAACTTAATACAGGCATCTATGAATCGATCCAGACATTCAGTGTTGCGTATTAGAATTGAGGAAAAAAGCGCTCTGTACATTTCAATGTGATATCAACTTACATGAATGTAGCAAATAACTTTTATTTTCAGATAGGCAAAACAAGATTCGGTGTCCGACCAATATTCACTTCCATTGATAAAGTGAACATGTTGGTTGATAAACCGGAGGGGGTGAATCGCGTACCTTCGTTGTATTGTAGAAAACAGGCGCCAGATTTGCCGACTTGGATCATGTACGATAAAAATGTAAATACATTTTCAATATAACAGTTAGTCTATGAAGTACGATTTTTCGCCAATAACATAATTTACCTACCTAAGGATATTTACACCAGGCTTTTAGCGATGCGACTACAAACTTCAGAAATTCATCAAAAATTTTTAAAAGCTTGCAAAATATTCAAGGGATATTCAAAATCCTTATTTTAGTGTTTTGGGGTAGCGCGTTCGCAGTAGTTTTATATAGTGGAAGATCCCGGGTATGATTTCCAATTTCTGAACGAGACACGGTCGACACTCCTTCGAGGTACTGATGATGTAATAATTCTGGTTATACACAAATAATACATAGGTAACCTTATATATTATTATTATTATATAGGTACCTAGGCTACACACACATTATATATAATCGACGAGTATCATGTTTTAGATCCTGCGATTTCAAGCGTTCTTCCAACAAACACTACTAGAAAGTCGTGGGTCCAGTAATATACTCCGAAAAGTGAACATATTCTTTTTTCTTGAAGATGGCACAATCAAGGTGATGGAGCCTAGAACTGAGAACAGTGGATTGTCACAAGGTTTTGAAATAATATTGTTAAGCATTCATCATCATGATCAACCCATTGCCGGCTCACTCAATATGAGACGCCACCACGCTGGCCATGTGCGGATTGGCAAACTTCACACGCCTTTGAGAACATTATGGAGAACTCTCAGGCATGCAGGTTTCCTCGCGATGTTTTCCTTCACCGTTGAAGCAAATGACATTTCAATTGCTTAAAAACGCACATAACTCCGAAAAGTTAGAGGTACGTGCCCGGGATCGCATTTCCGACCTCTGTTTAAGAGGCTGACGTCCTAACCACTAGGCTATCACAGCTTCATTGAACATTACCAGGTATTAATGCTAACACTGCATCCACTGGGTAGCTACCTCCTTCATAGAAGAGGCATAGGGACTACTGATGAATTAATGACAATAACTTTTTTCGGAGTTGCTTAAGTACGCCGAGAGCAATGATTAATATTTGTTGTGTGTGTTGTGTAGTAATAATTATTTTATATTTAATAATTTGTTTTATGTTGTCTAGTTAGTGTAAGTGGTATTTTGCCGTTCTAATTGGATGTAAATAAATAAATAAACTGTGACTGTGTGGTTGAAGATAGCTAATTTCTGGATAATTCTTGTCGAAACATGAATGCAGTATCTGGATGTAGTACCTCCGTGGATTATTTGATTCGATGTTTAATCAGTTTGTTTCATAAGTATATCAGACTATTAAATAAATTATTAAATTTTAAATTTTAGGCACACTTATAAGTCGTCAAAGAATTCGACTTCCGTTCAGCTATGATTTATATTACGATGTCCTCGATCTAAATATTGGACGGGAAGTAACGTTTTTTGGAAAAGTATTTAAGGTAAGTTAATAGTTACGACTAAGTATACAGGTTTTTGCATGAGCAATGAATACAGATTTGCTCGAATCACCACGCGATCAAATGAGAAATTAGGTGCGCCGTAAAAGATACGGAGTAATCGACATAGCTTAACGAGTCCTAATGGTGAAGTGGACTAGTCGGGATATATTGCTTAGAAAAATGAACGTTTGGATTCCAAAGTCCTGACACGCAACTTTTGACTTGCAAATACGTGCATCCAAGATTCAAGTCAAGTTGAAATTGTTAAGGGATTCTTTAAATGCAAGAGCGCAACGACGTGGAGCTTGGAAATCAGTTCAAGAAACCATTACAATTGCTCGCAGTATATCGGTTCGAATATCGTCACTGTAATATGAGTCAATATAAGTAGGTAAGATGTAAATAAAAATTGCGTGGTTAAACGAATAATAAAAATCGTTTCAGATCGTAAATTGTGATAACTTCACGAGAGTATTCCTGAATCGTCTTGGAATCAATGTTCCTGATCCAATAAATTGGCCTGATGCTATTGAGGTATGATTTTTGGAAGGTCACTACCCAAGTTTGGATTTAATTTTATTTCACGGACATATGTTCACAAAAAAATGTTTTTACTTTTAAGAGAACACCGGACGTAACGAAGCCTCCCAAACATAGGCCTTTTCGACAGTTCCTGGATTTTGATAGACAAGTCTTAAGGTACGACATTGAGTTATTTTAAAATTATAAATAGTCATATAAATGAATTTTTGAGCAAAATTATTTATACATAACAGATTTCATGGATATTGGGATGATCGAGAGTCTGAATTTGGTACTATTCATCTCTTGGAGATTCATTATTTTTTGGCTGATGATACGATAGAAATTAAGGAGGTACTACCACCGAATTCCGGTATGGAGGCTGGACCTATGTTTATTAAAAGAATGAGAATTCCACGAGTAAGTGTATACCTAAGTGTCTAAAGCTTATCGTACAAATTTAAGAATTAGCTAAATAATAAATTGTACAAAATTCTAGAAAACTCCACCGCGCATAGAGATGACTGGAGGGCCAAAATTAGCCTCATACAGTCCGGCAGATTTGAGTATCGGGGCTGTTATCAATGTATACGGTCGGAATGTGGTTCTCACCGATTGCGATCCATTTACCAAGGAGTATTATCGTGTCACTTACGGATTTGGTAAAAATAACTACTTTAGTACTTTCTAAGTGAATTAATTGAAAATTTTGGCACTTACAAAATCAATGGATACCAACTCATTTAAATGGTTAATATATATCAATCTCTCCTCATCTCCTAGATGCTTTTACTCCGCTACCTCTGCCAAAAGATGAAGGCACTGAGTGTATATCTACAAATATCGCGGAACGCCAACTGCCACCGTGGAACGGCTATGGTTCATATGATGATTCAGCTGAAAATTGCCGAACAGTTGAACCGAAAGCACCGCATAGGGATTTTATGAAATTTCTTAATAAAGACAGGTATGCAAATACCTTGGCTGCTTGAGAACGAAAGTTGTGTGAGGATATATAGCGAGTAATTTATGAAAATTAATTTACTAAAATTGAACAAATGCAGTTGACACGTCCAGTTTGCATAAGGCTTGATCAGATAACCTTGGCTGAGTGTAGGCCAAGGTTCAAAAACATTACTTAAAAGTTGATTTTGCTGAATTTAACGAGTTTTTAAGCAGTCTGCATATTTGAATGCGGCGCTGTCAATTCCTCAGTATGTTTAATGAGCTGTACAGAGTAATTAATCCTTTTGGATAAAGTTTTTTTCTCTTGGAAAATTTATAGTCGACTAAACTTTCGTTTATGAAATCAGTTTTATAATTTTGATGCTTGACTTACCTTTACAAGTTAGCCCTTGATAGTAATGTCATCTGACGGCAATGACACGGTAGACCCATACTCCTAATTGGTTCTCCCTTAAATTTCAAATTAAATCCGTTCTTGATTTTGTAGGGTCGGATTTGATTCCCACATACTCCGTTTTGCCGCAAGGCTTATTAATGATAATCCTGTTGATGAACAACGTTACTTTATAATAAAGTATTTTTTGTGTGACGACACAATTGGAATATTTGAACTTGGCGAGCGTAACTCTGGTTTTAAGGTATATTTTCATGCATATAAATTTAAACACTGTATTATATAAAAACTTTTCATTGCCATTTCAAATGTCAAAACTTCCGACAAAATCATAGATTTTTGCATATTCAAAATACCTTTTTATAGTGATAAATTAGTAGAGATGCATTCCTAACGATCAACTAACTCTAAATAGAGCCTTGCATACAAATTTTCATTCAAAAGTGTCGAAATTGTTATCTACTCAGTATCTATGACTGAGTGACCGCAAGAAGATCTTTTTCTTCGATCTAATACCTTAAATTTTTTTGTGTGACAGGGCGGTAAATTCTTTCGGCGTGACAAAATGTATCTACCAGACGTGAACTTTTACGTGCCAAAGGAACCTCCCTCGTACACGGACAAGGATATGTGGGTTGGAAATGAGTTGGTGATCAACAAGCACCGTTTTAGACTCATCGCTGCTGATGAATATGCTCTAAGATATATGGAGCTTCATTCTAATGAGGTATGATTTTGGTGTCATAATTAGCTAGAGAGGTTATTTCAAATTAGTCAATTATGGGTTAGTACGAGTAGTAGTAGAACATCCATTTCTTATGACCAAGTTAATAAAAATGGTTTTGATCTTATTACAAGAAACATGATCGATGGCTAAAACAGGTACCTTGCTGGGTAACTTGGTGTTAAAAGGGCTGTCTTGGTGTCTCTGTCGAAGATTGGGCTTTGGAAAGTAGGGAAATTTTTATTTCAGTGTTTATTTCTTCTGTGTGGATATATTCTTAAACTTTTCATTCATCGTATTGACGACTGTGCGTTTATTTAATTACGTAACCCCTTCACTAAAATAGTACCTATGTATTTATATTTTTCTCAACTTGGTTTACTTTTATTTTTTCGGTAAGTTGGTTCGTTTTCTAATGTAAAGACCTACAATCCATCTCCGAAAAAAAATGATATCTTAATTGAATTGTTGGTACCTAGACAGTCCACTTTTTGTGTACAGAGTACTTTGACCCACTTTCAGATTAAGAAAAGATTATTTAAAAAATAAACATCACATAATAAAATATGGTCGCACTATAAATGCCCCCCCACCCAATTTTAAATTAGTTTTTTTTACGTAAGGAATAATTTCTTTCAGTATCCAATGGCAAATATTCCCTTGATAATGGACAAGATTCGCAGGACACTGGCTTCTAAAGAGAACGGCTACAAGAATTTTGTAGCAAAATATATGGAAGCTGTTTTGCCAAATAAGAAAGAACTGATGTCTGTTCGATGCTTCAAGTAGATATTTTAATTTATTTTCATAAATTTATATGTATGTTTATTGGCCGTTTTCTTAATTGTTAAGTCAACCGTTGCAGGCAAGCCTTAAAAGAAATAATGTGTGAGAAAATGACCGAGCATGAATTTTTATCCCTGATACGATACTTTCGAGGTGATCCCGGAAAAGAAAAGAGTCCTAGACGAGAGATGATAAGGTATGTATTATAAAGGTTAATTGTTCATTACTAAGATAAACTAAGGACTAATTGAGATAGATTTTTCGGCAAAAACTGTAAAAATGATACTTATTCCTCAATCGATCGAGGACTCGTTTTAACTCTCAGATCCCGTGGACGTGAATGGAATAAATATTGCGAAATCTGACAGAACAAAAACTTTACATTTGTTTACCGCGTTATCATATACATTGGGGGAAAAAAATACAATTGAAAATGAAGCTTCTAAAAATTCTTGTTTAGGATCTAAAAGCTTTCTACTTTTACGTACTCACAGTAAAAGGTTAAGAACCTGTATGATGACTTGAGAGATCAAGAGTTATTTTTTATGCGTTTTGATTGAGAGAGATTGAGTCAAACAAGAATTTTAAAGCAGATTATAGTTAGTTAGCAGGTTAGCCTAAGATTTTTTTCGTTCTTTAAACACAGGTCGCTAGTATTTTCGGAAATAACACGTGGTTTGTGGGACGATCGAGCACGTTTAAGGGAAGGTCTAATGCATGCTGACGTGAACCGTTCGGGAGTATTGTCTGAGGAGCAGCTGCGACAAATATTACGAGCGCACCGACTGCCGATCAACCGTGATTTAATGGACTGTATGTTGAAAGTGTAAGTTATGACCAGAAACTAAACGTAGTACCTACCAGCTATGCTAACTTGCTATGGATGCGTTTGATATCCACCAATCATATTCATTGATGCACATAGCTTAGCATTGGTGGAAAAGTGATGATGCAGTCTTAAGATAGTAGCGGGTTAACCTGTTAGGGGTATCGTAAACCCAAACTCCTAATTGGTTTCAACGCGTCTTCGTGCCGAACGCTAAATAGCTTGGCGACACGTCTGTGTTAGTAGGGTGGTTATTAGCCACGGTCAAAGCCTTCCACCAAACCAGACTCGAGTAGGAAATCGAACCCAGGACCTCAAACTTTTTAATACGACAGCGCAAGCGCTGCGCCACGGAGCTCTACCAGTTCTCTTATCAAATGATTTTAGTAGTCTCGAATAATATTATCCAATCTCTTGTTTCTTATATTTATAAATAGACACTTATGTATCTACTAATACCTACTGGATATCTATTGTTCTTTTGTATGCACTTTATTACTGTTATCTATATCTTAATGTAACGTTAATAAAAATAAAACTCAGGATTAACACTGTGTACAATTCTCATAAATAATTAACAAGAACATTTCAGTCTAGAAAAGGATGAGAACTGTAATATACTATACGAAGATCTGATGTCATTCTTGGACTTTCAAACTAGACCTGTCGTCAATCTCACAGAAGATGACTATATGAAAGTGGTGCGCCACGCGCCGCCAATTAAAGATACAGAGGTACGTATCTTTATATTATTTGCTATACAATTGCCAACGTATATAACGTTGGCAGATATCTGCCTACGTTATATATCAAAATTTGGAATCTTTTTCACTAACCTAGAGCTTAGTGAAATTACCAATCACGCTTCACACTATGAATATTCAAATGGTGCACATTTCTTTATTTAACTTTGGTTTGAAGATGCGAATATTTTTCCCATTATTATCAGTTTCCATTTCACACTGTCCATTCCAATAATTTTGTTGTATAATAATATATTTTGTGGCTGACGAGCTATACAACAAAATGGCTTGTTAAAGCAAGCAAATACTCTCACGTCTACAATTTACTCTACACGTTCTGGTAATGCGTACGTGAAGTAGGTACAGCGGTCCCGTGTAAGTTTAGTCAATGACCATCGAATGTTGTATAATTATGTTTATTTTTTGCAGTGTAAATTTTGGGCAGACGCGGAAACAGTAATCGATGATGGTTACGTGAATTGGAACGCCTTTCTCTGCCAACTGAATCTTGACCACCTAGTCAAAGAACAGACTCAATAGTAAAAGACACTATACTTTGTCTGTAGCATTTGGTAAATAGAATAATAAATGATTTTAATATTCTCCTAATACACACGAAATAAAATAATCATTTTGATATTATTTTTTGTTCTCTGAAACATTTGTATGTTTGTAATAAATTATTGCAACAGTTTTGGAGGGATTTTAATTTGGATCGATTTTTAATATAACCAGTGAAATAATCAGTTATGAGTTACGATAAATAAAAGAAACACACAAGTTCTCAATTGGTATATTTTGATCACAATAAATATTTTTTTTCTTTCTCACTGTTTAAAACTAATTACAAAATGGGCTTAAAACATAATCACTATTGGAAACACATTTTCACAATATTGAAAATTACTTGAAATTACTATTTGATGCAAAAGATATTAAATGTTCTATTTTTTATTGTGATTGATAATACTACGTATACAGAGGAAGTAATACTGCGTGTAGCCACATGGAACAATTTTTTTTACGCAATAATTACTATGTTTGGCAACTATTAAAAATAAATAACTTAAAAGTATATGTTATTACTAAATGACTTCTTTCCACCTACGTCCTACACCTATTAAACTTTTAAAATACGTGATAAGTTATACGGATTTATATTTCTTTTGCAGTGTGGGTGTTGTTTTTATAAAAATCGTAATTAGATTTCGTAAAGGAATTCTAATTCAATTAATTGAAATGCAATCTCAAATATTTTCAGAAATTTTGTCATATTACTTTTACTATTTAAACTATTTTGAGTAATGATGTTAGAGTGATGATTTTATGCACATAAGTAAAGTGATTCATTAAATTGACTCTTTAAATGCACACGCTAGGCGGATCGAAGGTGGCATCGCTTACATTAGGTAATTGTGCCGATTCTGTTGAAAAGAAATCCCTTCACTAAACTATAACAATAAACTGTATCATTAATATAAAATTTGTTTGCTTGCAATAGTAGATTCGTTTGCGAATATCAAAGTATATTAATGTCATTGTAAATTTAAACTTATAGACCTAGTTTTAAAACCCAAATTCGTCCACACACACATATAAGCATAAGTTTATAAAATAAAAATAATTAGTAGGGAAATTGCGACGCTAAACAGAATATAAAAAAATCATTTTTATATTTATAATCGACGTTTTATAGTCGAAAGCGACTCCAAGATTGCGAGTATGCAAATTTTATACTAAGGCTATTGACATGTCTAGAAAGTTTGCTTAAAAAGGATAGCACTACATTGAAACCTGCCCTTTTGGTTTACTTTCGATATTTGTGTAGAACAGAATCGGCACCATTGTCCTACCAACAGTTCAGCTCTTGGTGGTCAGATCCCCTATGATATTGTGACTTAAGGTCAATACATAATATTAACAAATGGCACAAAGTATTCACTTGTGTCGATGTAATTATATAATTACCTTATTCAATAACAAAATAACACGACGTTCCGAAGTATAACAATTTATTTCCATTATTTTACTTATGACACTGGGCGGAACTTATTATTTATAATTTAATTTACTTAGGTACTAATAATTAAGTTAATAGGTACATATTTACACTTCACTTTATAATACTCGTATCTAAGAGCCCATATAAACATTTACGTTAGACCTCAGGTTAAAATTTTAATAAAATAATACTTTTTTTTTGAAGAGGTTTTTTTTGACCGTAGTCGCCCACATACTTTAAGGAGATCGACAAATTTTTGTTTTTTTTTTGTAATAAATTGACACTATCAAAATGTCCTATTTTCTGTTTTCACCACATATCCTTAACACGTTCAGTCGCTGGTATTTGAGGCCGATACCTGGAAAAGCAGGTTTAGTATATTAAATTTATTTTTTATATTTACTTTTAAAAACGTTATAAATTATTAATTTATAGAATTAAAAGAAAAAGTGTAAAATAGTACCTACCTAGATTTAAGTTATTATTTTTGTATTGAAGCTAAGGAGGCGTAAAATGGAGCCCATTTTGTCGTACAGTAACACCTCTAAACTAAATCTGAAAGTGCTATTTTTCCAAGGAGAGCTCAGTGAAAAAGATGCAAAAGAAAGAAAAAGTGCTCACAATCTTAAAGCCGTTTTCGAAAATCGAAACAATAACGTCATAATGAAATCGTATCCTAAATCAAGTTTCAAAACTCAAATACGTCCTTATTTCTTATAGCGAGCACAAGATTGTAAAATGAAAAAAAGTAGTACGGAAATTGCGACTCTAGTCACAAAACATAAGATCCATTTTACTTTGACATTAAAGTATTTGATACTCGAAAGCGACTGCAATTTTGCGAGTGCGCCTATACTAAGGCTACTTAAGTTATTTTAAGTTTAGAGTTTTGTACGTTCAACAGAATTGGCACCATTATAGACTTTGTACATAGGATTTCTATTTCTATTCCTTAAACAATTTATTACCTCTGCGGTGACATAGTGATTGAACCAGAAGGTGGGCTGCTCGCCAACGGTGACATCTTGATACCGGAACTATTACCGTTTATACTTGACCCTAAACTCGAAGCGGAGTCGGCGCTGAAATATGCATAAAGATTTTTTTATATATAAGAAACAATTTATTGCACTCCAAACAGAAAATAATACAAACACACAGGAACAGTAAAAACTAAAAGCATACAAAGGAGGACTTATTACTGCAATCTCAGCAACTTACAACATACCATACAATATACCAAGGTTGCATATTTTTGGTGAGAGCAGTAAGATAAAATGTTTTTAAATAAACAAAACTCATCCCTGAAACTGCAATATCTTCCAATACTATGTCTATTTAAAGTGTTATTACGTTTTTGAATACTTCGCTAGAACTGCTGTTTTATTATATACATATTCAACACCAAAAAAATACTCCCGGATATCATCATAAAACGAAGTTACGAACGTGTTATATTGAGTATACCAAGTTCTAATATTGTCTTGTGTCTTAAAACAAACTTTAATAATAGATTGGGGATGCAGGGGATAGATTAGGTATTGGAGGAATGTCAACGTCTTAACGTTACGGGCGCTGGAATAGATACTGAGAAACTGTTTCGGAGGAAATTCCCAGTAATCTTTCCGCTTTTCGGGCTTTGGCAAATAAAAGGGAAACCATCATTAGCCGAAGCGAGAGATGTTCTTAATTCCAATCACATTACAGCTCACAGGTGTAAAGTATTTAAGTACGTTATAACCTCGCAAAGTGTAACGAAGCACTTTACTTCAAGATAAGACCTTGAAGATCTAGGTCAGTTTAAAGCTCTTACCGGTCAATTTGCCGTCTAAATAGCGGATACCTCCATGGTGAGTTGGGTTTCCGCTGTTCGGGCGAGAAAGCTGGGTTGTCCCGACCTGAACTCTCATTGACTATACTCATGGACACATGCCTCTGCGAATCTCGGGTTTTTGATGATAACCTCCTGCGAGAGAAAATAAATGTTTATAAGATAACGCTCAAAAAATCTTTTTCAAACCAATGTTAATGTAATTATCAACTCTAAACTTAGCCGTTCGTGTAACAGTCTTTTTTTTGGAAACTATTTTTAGAAACACAAAATTTGGTTAGTTTTATGTTGTTTGTTTAATATAATGGTTGTCAATAAACACGAATGAAAAAGGTTTACACGCAAAAAAATCACTTGTTAAAATCGAATATAAGTTTTCTCTTGATGCTTTTGACATCCTTACTTATTGCGTTCGATTTGATAGATATTGCGTATAATTGCTTCCAAATATGATAAACTAAGAGTTATTAAAGATTAACAATACCTTATTAAAGATTAAGCAAATATTTATAATTGTTTATGATTGTGCGATTTCCGAGTACTCATTATCAGTGATCAGTTGAGTAATGTGCTACCGAATTAACTTCACGCATCATTTGATAAGTGAAGTTAATTCACCTGACTATTTATTACCGACCTTAGTATTCTAGAAGGTAGTGAGCTTTGTGTTTGCGGTCGTGCCCGCTGCCTGCTATCAACTATGAGGACGTGTCTATCGTACGGGGTATCGTAGTCCACCTCCAGTACAGTCGAGAACTTATGCGGCCAAACTAGATCCAATGCCGCTATTAACAGTCCAACCACTAGGCATATACCACCTGGAACACATATAATATAGCACCCATTTTATTTTATGCGTACATAACCGTTGTTCGATATGCATTGATGAACCTCAGCACGTCAAAACAAGGTCGCTAAATTCTTACATCTACTTCTCCCGGATATGGCTTATCCTAGGGCGCAGCGTAAGGACTAATTCTAGCCCAACCCCATTTAACCAACGTACCTTTAGTCTAAGTCCTACCCTTACAGAAAGCCTCCTTTAGTTGACGTTCCCCGGATGTCTTCGAGATTTAGACTTGAACGTTGGTTCTAACTAATATGGTTGTCAAATATGATAGAGTAATTGGCCACTAACCTATTACTTTCTTCTGTAACCTTTCTCCGGCTAAGTTTGTTGTAGGCTTCTTCTTAGACCGGGGTGCGTTTGGAACCCTCATAGCTTTAGTTTAAGTATACAAATATAGTTATCACCATCAAATCACTACTATGTAAATTATTGACGTGTCAAAAGTGCCTTAAGATTATTTGAATTTGAATTTGTATGGCATCATCGCAATTTATTAGCATCGCTAGTGCTATAAACATCTTTTATAAAAATAAAAATAAAATAGTAAGAAACGTACCGGCAATGAGAACAAGCCAGAAGCACCAACCCATCGAGAAGAACAGCATAGCTCCATCAAGTCTGACAATCAAAGGAACGTGAGGTAAGGATGCCCAATAACCGCCTGCAGCTGTGCATAATGTCACGCCTAAGGTGGCCATGGCGTATGCACCATACCGAGGAACAACGACGAGGAGGAGGTTCATGAGTAGCCATAACGCCAGTGCCGTCCTGCAATGTGCAAATAACTGATCAAGTTCTTATTATCTGAGTTTTATCCCTTAGTAGTTACACCGTGGCGTTGCCATTTCCTTAAGTCTCACAAATTCTCAGGTACGTCATGTCTAATCAGTCAGTAATAATTCATTAATAAACGTTTAAGGTTTTTAGATCCCTTTTATAATATTTCCAGCGTGTCTAATCTTTGTAGTAAGTCAAATGGATCATTTTCGTTGTAGCCACTCTTGTGTAAATTAAGTGAAACCGAAGTAATTAGAATATGCTGTTATAGAATAGGCTGTATTGGTATACAGTTTTAAACTCTTCCGCGATCAGATTAAGTCTGCTGTGGGCGGTCCTTGGCACGTTTGCACGAGCGCACCAGGCTTTCGGCCAACCGAGAGTAGTGGCGAATGCTCGTGAGGCGTACAACATCTGCCCTCAAGGACATTGTTTCTTGATGACCACGACCACTCTGTCAAGAATTTTATGACGAAGAAGACTTCCGCTTTGCAATTTGGCACTACGTTAAGATAAACGCGCGAATTTCTCCAAGAGTCAATTTCAGGTCCTGAAAAGTGAGTTCGTGTGATTTGCACGCATAAGAAGATACTTGGCAACGCCACGTCCAATATATGCACTTTCATACCAGAGCAGTGTGGTAGTTGTGTACCCGGCTGCCCTATATTTAGCACCCCATTCAAAGCCCTCGTGTTCCGCCGCAAAATGTTCAGCGACAGACAGTACGGGGTATGGAAGACCTCGTAAAAGACCGGCGCGATACCACTCCTGGATGGCGCCAGCTTCCTCCCACCGGAACTGTTCATTGTAGTCCACGCCGGGGTCTCCTTTTGACAAGTTCCCCCACGATAACGCTGAAAATAGAAATAATTTGTCATCTAAATGGTAAAACTAAACCTTAAAAAAAAGATTTAAGAATAAATTGTCTGACTTCGCTTAACCTGTTAAAGATTATATTCATGTCTTTGTTGTGGGTTCATGTTCAGAGCTGCGAGTGCGAGATTTTCTACTAATTCGATCGCGTTAAAGTTAACTCCAATTTGTTCTGGAATTGATAGAGCGCCATCTATTGTATTGTATTGTAGAACTTTCACGTTATCGAATATATAGAAAGTCACTGAAATGTCTCTAACTAAATCTCAAAGTAGTCTTTCTACTTAGTAATTTCCAAATAATGACTGAATATTAAAGTAGACAGTAACTATATCTAGTGATGTTAATTGTTTTTATTGAGTGCATGTTCCGATCGACAAGCCATGCGATTGATAGTTACTGTAAATGTAAAAAATATTCTAACCTAGATAGATAAAGACCCGTATTCACAAACATTACATTCAAAGGCCAACGAATAATATTTATTTTGATTATTGAAGTAATTTTTTTATTTCGCTCGTTGCTAGGTTGCAATACATTTTTCAGGGTTCCACGCCCCAACTGTGACATAGGAATCCCATTACTTAGTTCCGTTGTTCGTATGACCTTCATACCGTTTGTTTTTCGATCGGTTTTTCATAAACCGTAATAGGCAGAGTTGAAATTTTTACAGAGTACATACCCATTTATTTCTATTGTCTCTATATCACAAAACAAAAAATAAAAATCAAAGTCACAGGTTTTTTACAAGATAGTCTAGCGGAATAATATCAAGATGGATGTTTAGGGAGACTAAAAGAGGTTGCGCTTAAAAGGGCGATTTAACCCCTTATACTACCAGAAAAAAGATAGCCTAGTGGTTAGGGCGTCAGCCTCCTAATCAGAGGTCGGCGGTTCGAATCCGGGTATGCACCTCTAACTTTTCGGAGTTATGTGCGTTTTTAAAAATTAAATATCATTTGCTTCAACGGTGAAGAAAACATCGTGAGGAAACCTGCACGCCTGAGAGTTTTCCATAATGTTTACAAAGGCGTGTGAAGTCTGCCAATCCGCACATAGCCAGCGTGGTGAACTATGGCCAAACCCTTCTCATATTGAGAGGAGACCCGTGCTCTGTAGTGAGCCGGTAATGGGTTGATCGCACTACCAGAAATAAAATACCAAGCTAAAATGGACCTTATGTTTACATTTTAGAGTTCCAAAGCTTGCTGTGGAAGTGCGGACGAATTTTTTTTTTCACTACATGTTAGCCCTTAACAGCAATCTCACCAAATGGTAAGCGATGATGCAGTCTAAGATGGTAGCGGGCTAATTGTTAGGGGCATGGTAAACCCACACTCCTAATTGGCTACTACGCGACATTGTGCCGGAACGCTAAATCGCTTGGCGATAGCCTCCCACCAGACATTTGAGTTTAAACACTAGTTAGGTACGTTTCTTATACGTCAGTGTGATTCGATATTGGAAAACGTCTGTACGATTGCAGGCATGCCAATTTTATAATAGCGGTACTTACCGGTTAGTGAAACATTGACGTGGCCCAAGCCGACGTGGACGGCGAGCCAGCAGTCGAGACGCTCGGCGGAGAAGGCGCGGTACGCGGCGCGGGACACGCGCGCCCCAGACACGTGCCACGAGGATCCGTGCTTACATACTGGAAATTCAATACGATTATGATAAATTCAAATTCAAATAATCTTTATTCAAATAGTCCTTAAAAAAGCACTTTTGACGCGTTAATAATTTACATAGTAGTGATTTGATGGTGATAACTACATTCGTAAACTTAAAACTTAAGCTATGAGAGTTCTAAACGTGCTCCGGTCGAAGAAGAAGCCCACATCAAACTTAGCCAGGTTAATTTTTTTTTGTTATCACCATCTCATATACCACTTAAAATTATATTAAGAGCTATCTTATTAGAACAATATTGATGAGTGATATGATCAGCTACTGTTCGTTAAACCAATAGTTTAATCATAATAGACTGCGTACCGTGAAAATCGCTTTGCACACGAGTTATTTGGAAGTCACAATCAAGGACTTATGTGTACATATATATAAGATGTTTGGATTGATTCGACAGCCAAGCATTTGTACGAGTTTTTTTTACTATCATAAATTGTATCCCCTTTATTTTCGTCCGCAAAAACATGCGGGCTTACGCAACCTACCTTAATTATTTCCTAAATTGCGATCCGTAATGTAGCTCACTATAAAATCGGTAATTACCGCAGTTTTATAATATATAATTAAATACACTTTATAACCAACCAATCATGTACTGTATTGCTTGTAATTAGCGAACGCAGTACTGACTGGTAAGCCATTATGCAGTGTAAGATAATAACGGGCTAAGATGTTAGGGGTAAGGTAAACCCATACTCCCAATTTCACTCATTGTGACATCGTGCGGGAACACTGAATCTTTCTCTGCGTCATTTCTTTGGGGGTAAGGTAAACCCACACTCCTAATTGGTTTCTACGCGACATCGTTCCGGAACGTTTAATCACTCTGCGTCATTGTTTTGTCGGTAAAGTGGTTAATAGCCACGTTCTAAGCCCCCTTAACCTAGCCTTACTATATTTAGTATCGGTGTCAATTTATAAGATACTGAAGTAGAAATAAGCTTACCTAAAATCACAGTGCCCACGAAGAGACTCAGGGTGACTATCGTGAATGTGGTGAATCTCTGGAAAAATAAATTGTATAATCATAATATAAAAATTTCAAATATCCCCAAAAGTACAAGCTGCTTATCAAATTCGTGTCCATATTATTAGTAAATATTAACTTCGTCTACGTGGACTTCAGTAATGGGTCTAAAGCTTCGCTCGTTAACAATTTTTAATCTTCGCACGAAAACTATTTGAGAGATCGGTATAGAAAATACATGTATTTTTCATAGCATAGGTGACATGTATACCAAGTTTAAAAGCTGTCTGCCCGCGGCTTTGCTCGTAAATAATATTCAATATTCCCTCGGGTGAAGGAAAACATCATGAGGAAACCTGCACGCCTGAGAGTTCTGCATAATGTTCTCAAAGGCGTGTGAAGTCTGCCAATCTGCACATGGCCAGCGTGGTGGACTATGGCCAAACCCTTCTCATATTGAGAGGAGACCCGTGCTCTGTAGTGAGCCGGTAATGGGTTGACCATGATGATGATGATGATTCCCTCGGGAACTTCTTAAGGAATCGGGATAAAAGGCCTACGTTCTTTTCCATATCAAAGCCTACATGCATGCCAAATTTCATGTAAATCCGTTCAGCCGTTTTTGCGTGATTGATTAACAAACATCCACACTTTGAAATTTATAATATTAGTAGGAATAGTCTAATATTAACGTAAATACAGACTTGATGACCCGGTGAACTTTGTGCCATTTAAAGAATGCCTCAAGTTCTTCAACTTTAGTTTTTGGTCACAAACATAAGAAGGAAACCTCTCCTTCACGATTGTCTATATCCGCATTGTTAATTAAATTCGTTTTATTATCCTACGACATTTTAAGAGGATTAAAAATGGCTACGTCTAAGCTTATACCCCCGTTTTACATCGGGGGTGATGATGGTCACCTCTTTTCTGATCCCGGGGAACACAGCAAGGAACGCGATGTAGAGGGTGAGCGCCGCGACGAGGAGGGCCAGCGCGGGCACATCGGCGGCCACGGCCGTGCGGTTGTGGTAAGCGTACAGGGTCGGCCCGCCTTCCTCGCGGAAAGCGTCGAACCACCCCTTCATCGCTCACCACGCCTGAAATACAAATAAAATAGGTTAAACTTTCAGTATATCTTGGAGATCAATAAGTTCAAAGTTTTTATAAAACGAAAGCCTTTATAAAAATCATATTACGATATTAAGGATTATATAAACGATAAAAAAGCTTGGGTGTGAATTGCTGTATCTCAATCATCATCATCATCATGATCAACCCATTACAGGCTCACTACAGGGTCTCCTCCCAATATGAGAAGGGTTTTTGCCATAGTCCACCACGCTGCCCATGTGCGGATTGGCAGACTTCACACGACTTTGAGAACATTATCGAGAACTCTCAGACGTATGTCAATAGGTCCTATAATTTAGTATTGATTATGTGAGATGGTGATAGCAAAAAAACCCCGCTAAGTTTGTTGTGGGATTCTTCTAAGACCTGGGCGCGATTGGAACCCTCTTAGCTTTAGTTTTAAGTTGTCGATTGTAGTTATCACCATCACTTCACAAATAGAAATAATGAAATGAACGATTCATAGATGCTTGTAAAAGGTTGCCTGTGATGCCTGTAGCATTTCACATGAAATAAATAGACTAAAGGTATGGTCTATGGCCTAAGGTTTTTACTTTACCGAGAAGCTTTTTCATGCTCATATATTTCCATGATTTCTACTTTTATATTATTAAATGTTTACACATATTCTTATATTATAGTTCCATTTAATTTGTGACCGCGTGTAATTTTTCACTAATTGATCTATTGAACATACTGATTAATATGTATTAATAAGTTTGCGATGAAGTGACATTATTATAATTGGATTAAATACATTATTACTCATGAAGTGGGTAGATATTATTTTTAAAACTGTGCCTTTCATGTCTGCACTTGACATATATACTTAATTAACGATTTACACGCTGTTTTATTGTAATTAGACTATTAATACTTGTATATGTATTGGTCATACATATCAAAAACTTGTTCAGCCCGCGGTCTCGTCCGCGTATACTTATGTTATAAATACGAAAGGTTCTGTGTGAAATATGAGCTAATGGAAAACTTAATGTCGCATTTATAATAATAGAAGATGGATCAGTATGGGGATAAACGTAACCTGAGTCGCTAACCAGTTTTAGTGTAAATTAAGTCTTGCATGAGTTCTTAAGAACTCTTCTTTTTTTTATAGCTACATTTATAGCTACCTCCGTACCCTTGGGCGGGAAGGAGGTTATGTTGGACTCCCACCCCCGAAAGGGGGTATACCCGAACTAAAAACTACCACGGCATGTCCCTCTCGTTTTTAGGTTAGGTTTTACTGGTCTCGTTAGGTTTTACTGGACACCCGGGGGACCCGTTGTATACTTCCCGGGCGAACCGCATCATAACTTACCATCAGGTGAGATTCTGTCAAGGGCTAACTTGTGATGTATATAAAAAAAATATGTATGAATCGTGCATTTTTCTGGGATAAAACGTAAACTGTTCCGGTCGCCGGTGCATACATATTCATCTTTATGTGAAAAATTCTCGTCAATCGGTTACTCAAATTGCTGCTTGATAAAAAGACTTACTAGCAAAAACACTTTCACGTTTACAACATTACGTACGGAACTATAAAACTTCCAATAATGGTCACCAATAAAAATTCTCAGATTATTCAGAAATTATAAAAATCATTTTTCAATAAATTGTTACCGTTACAATAAATGATAATTTAATTGCCAATAAAGTATTCAACAACTTGCAAATGAAAGGCAAAAAAACAAACTTTGCATTGATGAACAATATTTCAGTTCATTCGCGTATTTTTGCCGGTGGATTGATTAAATAAATTGACTATTTGATTAAACCTCCGGCGTGTGTAGTTTTGGAAATCTTTATTGATAACTGACTATAAGACCCGGCTAAGTTTGTTGTGGACTTCTTAGACCGAGGCGCGTTTGGAACCCTCATAGCTTTAGTTTTAAGTTTACGAATGTAGTTATCACCATCGAATCACTACTATGTAAATTATTGACGCGTCAAAAGTGCCTTTTAAAGGACTATTTGAATAAAGATTATTTGAATTTGAAATTTAGACCGATCATTGTTTTCATCCTAGTACGAATATGCTAATTCTGCCGCCAATGCGTAACCTTTAAACGATGAAGCAACACAAACAACGAAATCCATGAATGAATTATGAGGAACACATACGGTATCTCAGTAATTACACCATCTCTTTAATGCCTTCTGTTTAAGGTTACATATTTTGGATTGCAAATTATTACTTAACTGGTTTTTGCTAATCGTCGTTCTCGCTGTCATCATGATCAATCCACTCTCGGCTCACTACAGAGCACGGGTCTCCTCACAATATGAGAAGGGTTTGGCCATAGTCCACCACGCTGGCCATGTGCGGATTGGCAGACTTCACACGCCTTTGAGAACATTATGCAAAACTCTCAGGCATGTGGGTTTCCTCACGATGTTTTCCTTCACCGTTGAAGCAAGTGATATTTTAATTGCTTAAAAAAGCACATAACTCCGAAATGTTTTAGGTGCGTGCCCGGGTTAGAACCCCCGACCTCTCATTAGGAGGCGGACGTCTTAACCACTAGGCTATCACAGCTGCAGTTCTCGCTGTACTAACCTATAAACTGACAGTTTTTTAGTGTAAAACTTGAATCCCTTTGAGAAAGTGAATTTACAATAGCTATCTAAGTAAGTCTTGCAGCCACATCATTTTCATTTAGTTCGAGTTAAAAGATCATCTGTCACAACTCAGGGAGTTAATTGTACGAGCTAGCTATAATATATACTAACATATATATTTCTAACCCCTATTTTGCCATCTACCCATGTTTTTCAAATAAAGTCGAGTTTCTTCTAGGTTTGTTATATACACCGGTATATTTATATACCGGCAGTCGATGCGCAGTTTTTTCCTCGTGTTTTCCTAATCCTTATATTGCCTGGTAGAGGTCGTTACTAAAAGATAAGACCTCTAACCTACTTCTTTCTTCATTTTACTGTTTTCTTGTATACATTCTTAATTTATATGTACACTCAGTCCAAATTTGTACTAAACTAAAAAACTTTACAGTGTATTGTTAACCGCTAAGTAAACGGTTTATTAAAATCCAAATGGAGTACAATCAAATTAATTAAAATATACAGAACGATTAGTGGTCTTGAAATAATTTAATATCCGCCCACAACATTTATTTTTGTCAACATGTTATATTATGTATTGGACTTATAATTTTACCGGAAATAATTTTTTTACATAACTATCAAGTTTGTGTCATAAACCGGAAGAACAACCGCGCACTGGCTTCGAGGTTATTTTACTTTTTATCATATACCTACTACAAGATTACGTATTGAAAGGTAACCTTCGCTAAATGTTATTTATTAGTTTTAAAGTCATGAATGTTATATTATTATGATCTTGTTTGTCGAGAATTTTTATAGCTTAATTTATATGTTAGTTTATTGGTGACAGATGTATTATAAATTGTAGCTGCTGTCTACAGCATATAGCATACCTGACCTAAATATGTTAATAAGGTTTTCGATTATTGAAAATCCTGAAAAAAGAATCAACTTCCAAGGTTTTAATCTCACTACAACCTATCTATCTTTTAAGTACATCTTTTTAAAACCAATATCTAGGAGCCCTCGGCGCTTGCCACGGATTGATATGCTGTAAGTGCCGCGCGATAAAGCATTGTAGATATTTACAAAATTTTAGGACTTGAAAAGAAGCGAACACTTTCAATTCGCAATCATCCGAGCGAGGTAGTATTACCTATACTTAGCGGAAAAACCTATGTTAATATGTTTCAAATTTATCAAACTAAACTTAGAATTTAGCTTACAAAAAAATTTAAAAATAATTCAAATGCTTGACTATTTTATAGTTACTTACGAGAAACCTATGAATTGGTGAAATAAAAAGTTATTGTAAATATTCAAATATATATTTTTTTATTAAATGTAGGAAATAACCTTTACGCTCGCATTGGAAGCCATTACAACGTTGGCTATAGTAAGTAACTACAAAGTAAGAGTAGATTAGCAGATTTAAAAAAAAAATCTTTATAAGCCGCCTGAAAATTAAAATACGAATGACATCAGCGGCTCTAAGAGATTATAGGCCATTTAGAGTTTGCTGATGATATGTATATTTACCTACGAATTTGTTTAAATATTTCGTTGATTATAAGTTTCTATTTTTGTTTTGTTGCAATCTTACCGATCAATTTAACCCGGAAACGAAACGGTCGTTGCGCGTAAGGTCGAGTCTGACGGATAACCGGCCTTCATGTGATAGCAAGGGCAATATACAGTCATGGTCACATTCGTAATTATAGGGAAGAAATGATGCTTTTTAGAACTGTATGTTGGTTTCGAATCAAATTGGAATTGGAAATAATTAAACCGCTAAATACCGAAACTAAGATTAGTTTTTACGATACTATCGAGACTAGTATAAGTATAATGATAATAAATTAGGTAAAAAACTAAATAATGTTTTATATATAGGGAAGAAATGATGCTTTTTAGACACTCACTGCATGTGTTTCGAGCGAAATTGGCATAGTTTGGAATTTAACTAAGTGAACCGCTAAATTCTCAAACTAAGATTAGTTTTTACGATACTATCTAGTCTAGTGTAAGTAAAATTATAATAAATTAGGTAAGAAACTAAATAATGCTTTGAGTATTTTCAAAGTAGCTTGATGAAACTATTTAGTTCAGCTTATTTAACAGCTGAATGCTTGTTAGTCAAACTAATCTAAAAAGCCGTTAGATAATTAAATTAATTAAACAGCTCTAAATAATACGATGAAATAGTCGACTAGTTTGGTGAAAATATTTTGTCTGGTTCAGGTACTTATCAATATACGATAGTTTAATTTTAATTTTATATAGGTATATTAGGTATTGGAATCATAATAGTTATTAAAACTTAGAAAAACATGAACGAAGCTGCTTTGATACGATTTGAAACACAAAAGCTGCAATGATTTAAGTAAAGTACCTAGTTGTCTATAACTTCATTGAAATCAACTATATCGTAAAAAAGTTACTAGAACTGTCTTTGAATTATGATTCGTAAAATATATATACATTTCGGTACATACATGTATATATCGGTTTTTGTTTAAATTATCAAAAATCAGCCGGGACTAAGGATTTTCTATCATTTTTATCAATCATTAAAAACTAATTATTTTCTAAGTGTTTGTATAGTGGATTTTAGGTGACTACTAACTTTATAGCAAAAATTCAAAAGATATACGAGTTCCACGACTCCCAAATTTAAATTATTAATAAATAATAATACGAGTATGTACATAATGAGAGTTCTTGATAGAGGTAAGTAAACCAATTAAGTGGTCAGTGTTCGCCGGCTTGAAAAAAGGTCTGATGACTAAAAAAGATTAATCGTGAAGCAAGAATATACGAGTTTTTTGTTCGTGAAATTATGTGGGAACGTACTCAGTGAGGGCCGGTCAAACGCAAGGACAAGTCGAGTCAATAAGGATGTTGGGCGGTTGATCCAAAGTTAAGTCAACCTTGCACATTGTTGAGTTTATAGCTCCATATAATATACGTTGTACGTGCTTGGAATACAGATAACATAAGTATTTTTGGGGCTGGTACGCAAGATATTAGGCATATATTCTGTATTAAGCTCTCATTTTGTAATATACACTTTACACAGTGGAATTTGACAGAATAATATTAATTCAAAAATTTGTTGTTTAGTGATAAAAATAATTCAAGGTTCATCTATACCTAAACACAAATATCACCGAAGCGGTGATAACCTAGTGGTTAGGGCGTCAGCCTCCTAATCAGAGGTCGGCGGTTCGAATCCGGGCACCCCTAACTTTTCGGAGTAATGTGCGTTTTTAAAAATTAAAATATCACTTGCTTCAACGGTGAAGGAAAACATCGTGCGGAAACCTGCACGCCTGAGAGTACTCCATAATGTTCTCAAAGGCGTGTGAAGTCTGCCAATCCGCACATGGCCAGCGTGGTGGACTATAGCCAAACCCTTCTCATATTGAGAGAGACCCGGGCTCTGTAGTGATCTGGTAATGGGTTGATCATGATGATGATGATGAATATCACTTTCTTAAGTATACCGATAGCAGACATCTGGGAAATTAAATTTGGGAAACATTTATGAAAATGAGATAATTTAAATATTTTAAAACGCCTTTGTATGCGACACCTCGAGTAATGTGGTCTCAACTTATTAGAAGTGACGCAATTAATCGACATTCCATTTAATTCGGATTTCATAGATCTATGGGTATTGACACCGGAAACTTTGATTGGCGTTGAGACCGATAGTTATTGAGTTGATATTTTTTTATTGAAATATATCTTACATCCTATAACCAATATGTATCTTTTTTATTTATTTTAGTTTGTAATTTTTGGAAATAGCCACTAGATTTGTATTGAATTTGTACGTATAAAATAATATGTTTTTGGATGTCTAGTTTGTAGAAAACATTTTATGTTTTCATATTTTGGTTCAGTTTGGTTTGGTTCTGGTTTAAGACTTTTATTAGTTTCATAAAGGAATTTCCACTTAAATGAAACTTACAGGCTATGTTACAGAGTTCAAAATTACATTTTAGAGCGCACAATTATTATAGAATAGATATGTTAGTAGACAATTAAGATATGTTATTTCAATTTCTAACTTCTAATACATAATATTATAATATTACTCTAGTGGGTAGATTTATACTTTAATTCTTAAAGTACCATCGCAACAAAAAACATACAAACGCGCGAGGTCCAATAGTCAGCGCGAGCCACGGCTGAGCTGACTGAGCTGACTCACTATATAGATTACATAGATTCATAAACGAACTAGATGTGACATGAAAAAATATTATTTATATTTGACAAGTTATTATTTATTTTTGTTACGTTATTTTTATAGTTTAAGGCTTATTCATAAAATGGGTTTTTAGTAGTTTTTTAAAAGTGTGTATACTTTTGCACTCTTTAATATTTTTAGGAAGTTTATTATACAATTGAGCACTTTCAAATGTAATATTTCGTTTACCATAGTTAGTTCGTGGTGCGCGTAAGATTATGTTGTTGGCACTTCTTAGTCGTTGTAATTGAGGATATTTATTTTTAATTGTAAAGGTTATGTTTGAGTGTATTTCTTTTGATAATAATTTTCGGATTAGGATGCAAGTGTAATATTTGTAGGTATTACTTATGTTCATTAATTTAGTTTCTTTATATACCTGTTCTGTTGAGGTTAGAAAATCATAGTTAAATAATACTTTAATCAATTTATTTTGTGCCGTTTGTAGTACTTTAAGATTAGTATTAGCTGCTGATCCCCAAACTTGGATTAGGTAGTCTAAGTGTGGTTTTATAAGTGAGTTGTAGATTAAATAACGAACTTTATGGGGTAAGCAACGTACAATACTGCGAATGGCTCCAGTAAGAGATACTAATTTTGTTTTAATATTTTTAATATGTGGTTTCCATGTAAGCTTATTATCTAAAGTTAACCCCAAATATTTTTCGCAATCAGATCTACTAATAGTAATATTATTTATTTTAAGTGGTTCAAAGTCGTTAATTTTTTTATTTTTGGCTGCAAATATTACATAGTGAGTTTTGTTTACATTAAGGGTAAGCAAATTACATTGAAACCAGATATTAAGTATGTTAAGGTCATTTTGGGCATCGTGAATTATGTCTTCTATTTTATTTCCATAATAAAACAAGGTGGTATCATCGGCATATAGCGAAAGTTCTCCTTTAAGCCCCAGTTTACTTATATTGTTTATATAGATAAGAAATAATATAGATCCAAGAATGGAGCCCTGAGGAACTCCATACGTTATTGATTTGTGTTTGCTTTGGTATTCACCAATCTTCACTATTTGAAATCGATCAGTTAAGTAGGATTCAAAAATTTTGTGAGCGTTATCGGTGATACCTATATCTTCTAATTTGTTCAGAAGAATTTTGTGGCTAACCGTGTCGAAAGCTTTTTTTAGGTCTATGAATATGCCTAGGGCAATTTTCTTGCTATCTATATTATTTTTTATTTTAGTCACTAAGTCAACGGTAGCAGATAATGTATTGGATTTCGATCTAAATCCGTATTGTTTAGGATATAGGTAATCAATAGAGGTCAAGTAGGATTCTAGCCGATTGTAAATAATTTTCTCAAAGATTTTGGACAATACTGGGAGTACAGAAATGGGTCGATAATTGCTAGGATCTGTTTTAGTTCCAGATTTATAAATAGGAGTCACTTTGGCTATTTTAAGAGACGCTGGAAAGTTACCATTTTCTAAACAGGTATTTACGCACCGAGTAAGTTCGTCAGCTATAGTGTTTTTAATGGACTTTATAACTTTAGTATTTATGCAATCAATTCCGGAACTGGTATTAACGTCCAAGTTATTTATTATTTCAGTGATTTCTTTTGTTGTTACAGAATTTAGTTTACTGAGGCCAAAATTAGGATTATTATCGGTAGGCGTTGCATTGGTATAGATTTTGTTATTATGGTACTTTGTTTGAATAGCTTCCGCTAGCAATAAACCAACAGTCGAAAAAAAATCATTAAAATATTCGCAAATTTCATTTCCATCTTTTAATTCTTTGTCCCCTTTTTTCAGTTTAGCTGGTATTGAGACTTCTTTTATCTTATTGTTAGTTAAGCTATCTATTAGGTCCCACATCTTTTTTGGTTTCTTGTTACATTCAGAGAACTTTTTATAATAGTAATTACTCTTCATAGTCTGTATTTCCTCTGAAACTATTTTTCTTTCTTTAACGAACTTTTTTTCAATGTCTTCATCTTTTGGGTTGCTTTTATGTTGTTTCCAAAGTGTGTTCTTTTGATTTATTTTATTTATTATGCTTTTATTTACCCAGTCCTGTTTTGGAGGGTTTAGTATTTTAGTTTTTTTGACTTTACATTGTTGAATAGTTTGTATTAATTTGTTTTCAAATTGTACATAGTTATCGTTGGTATTCTCTTTGTAATTAATTCCTGCAATTTCATTGAGTTTATTATAATCAACAGCTTCGTATTCAAGTTTTAGTTTTGGTTCCGGTTCATAATTATCTATTTCAAAGTATATTTGTTTATGGTCTGACATCGAGGATTCAATAACAGCCATGTGAAACTGGTGGTGGTGTAAGTTTGGTTTTTTCATATTTTGGTTCAAATTCAAAATTCAAATTCAAATAATCTTTATTCAAATAAAAAGTGCTTTAAAAGGCACTTTTGACGCGTCAATAATTTACATAGTAGTAATTCGATGGTGATAACTAAATTCGTATACTTAAAACTAAAGTTATGAGGGTTTCAAATGCACCCTGGTCTAAGAAAAAGCCTACAACAAACTTAGCCGGGGTTTTTTTCTTTTCGTTATCATAATTTCACATAATCAATAATAAATTATAGTACCTATGGAGATAGAGCAATTCACACTCAAGCTTTTTTATCGTTTATATAATCCTTAATATCGTAATATGATTTTTCTATAAGCTTACGTGCATGAACGTTATTTATATACTTTGCTACTACGGTCAACTGTTAGGCTGCCTTTTCACCAGAGATGTTCTACGTTGCTAGGAAAATCTATATTGCATAAAAGGTAGCCTTAATATGGATTGGTAATATTGACTATTGTGCTGCAATAGTATTCATTCACTTTAACGTGATTTTCACCAACCACTGTATTTTTCTTCGTCACAGATTATTTACACACCAAATTGTCTTCGAGAAGCGATAGTGACGAAATTTGACTTATTTTTTTTTCACTCACTGAGAATTGATTCATTCTGGATTCAGTGTCTGCTGTGTATTTTTGATTCATTGAAGATTGTCATTCTGGATTCAGTATCAATATAGACAAATAATATTTTACTGTAGTATTAGTTTAAGTTATCATGTTCACCCACGTATCTTACAACTTAACGTAAAAGTAAGTTAACTGTTAATTTGAATGACCTAACGTCAATATTTAGCAACTCCAAATCTATAGTAAGGTTAGTTCACTTGAGTTACACAAGGGGTACAGCAATATTAAGAAAAGCTACACCTATTTGACAGTTGATACCAAATTATATATACACATACAAACATATAGTACTACTAAAACTCACAAATTTTGAAAGTACCCTTCAAGTACTTACACATTTTGAATACCTAATATGTATTTATATGTGAATATTTTTAAATTATTTAACATTAATCATTTTAGTTTTATCTCTCGATTGTGTCTGATAAAGACTAATTATACACACAAGTTATTAATTAATCTGTTATATAAGTCTATGCAGCCTTCATAACCTGTTAGCCCGGTAACCTTAATTCGCAACTGGAGGCATTTTTAGGTAATCACTAAGTGTTTCATGTAAACAAAAGGCAAAAGTCTTTTGTAGTTTGTTTGTGTCGACATGAGTTGCCTGGTTTCCGTGAACGTTTTCATAATTTTAAAAGTTTTTAAATTTACGAATATAACGATGAGATCTTAATTATAATATTAAAAAATATTTTAGTTAATTCATTAAAATATATAACAGTCTTTTTATGAAAGTAAAAGTTGTATGACATTATTACAAAAGTTAACCTTTCTGCTCTAAAACTGATTCTCCACACAAACTGTAACCAAGTTAAATCTCAAACTTCCCCCTTAACAAAGTTAACTTAAAACTTCGTATGGTTCGCTACTAAGCGATAAGGCTGCCTTTTCTGTCCTGCTTCATCTTGTTTCCATTTTTCTTATTATTTTCCTTAATATTGTGGTATGGTGTCTTTATTTGTAAAGAATAATAATGCTGAAAAGCGGTGGTTACGCAAATTTCTCTTAGCGTATTCATAATAGGTATATTAATTTACGTATTACATTGATTCCTTCCAACCTGTAATTATTCATTTAGCTAAAGTATTTTTAATTACAAATAAGATGGAAAATCTCAACTAAACAATATCAGTTATTAAATAAAAAATTTGCTAAATATTTTATTTATAGGATAACGCGTCATCTCTCTCGTCTTCTACGAATAGAAGTGAAATATTCAGAATATATACATATATAGGGAGTTTGTTTCAGGTTCCAGTTTTGTGTGTGTTAATACTTCGTCCAGTGTAAAACTTTATATATTTAAGATATAACGAATAACTATGACGTCGATTTCCTACACGTAACGCAAGCGTGTGAAATTTAACGACCAGATTGATGTCAGCAGCAATAAGCAATGACTCATAAATAAATACCGTGGGCGGAGTTTAAAGATGTAAGGTTTTAAAGATGGGTGAAACGTAAATTGATGTAATGGATGGTGCAATGTTTTTAACACCCAAAATACTGAGAGGATGAGAAGAAATGAGTGCAGAAAGAGAAGTCACGTCAGTGTAAGCTCAGCGATCTTATCTTAGATTTTTTAACCTTCCTTATCTTTCTACCCGAATTATGCGCAGTATTACGTAATCACACTACTGAGTAATCATAAAAATAATTTAATGAAAATTCACAACATATAAATAGCTTCACATTCCTGGATTTTAACGCCAAAAACATTTATTGAATCAATGATTTATTGTAGTTAGGTCAGTAGTAGTTTACCTTCCTTATCTTATTACGTAATCATAAAAATAATTTAATGAAAATTTACTACATATAAATCGCTTCACATTCTTATTCCTGCATTTGAACTCCAAAAACATTTAGAATTAATTAATTATTGTACTTAGATCAGTAGTCGTCAGTAAGCTAGTGAGAGCTTGGTTTTTCACTTTTAACATCGTTATCAACCCATGACCAGATCACTACAGGGTGCGGATCTCCTCTCAGCATGAGATTGTCGTAGGTCGTAGTCGTACTCCAACGGTCAGGCCAAATGCGGATTGGTTGACTCCAAACGCCTTTGGCTTTTCAACATTATGGAAAAACTCACAAGCGTGCAGATTTCCTCACGGTGTTTTCCTTCACCGTCAAAGCAAGTGATTAAAGTTTATTGATTTAAATAAAAATTATACATAATTGCGAAAAGGTAGATCGAAGCCTTACCTACTGGGCTATCACCATATCTTAGTGCGAGAGCTATAAAGTCAAGCTTAAGTCAAGCTTACCTCTGTTTTTAGTTACAGTTGAAACGAGACAGAGTTATGTTCCAGGCAGATCTGTCTCATTTTAACAATAACACAGGATGAGTAATAAAATGCGCCACCTACTATCTTTTTCCTAATCTTAAAGTTTCCGGGCTACTAAGCGATAAGGCCGCCTTTTGTATCCTGCTTCTTCTTGTTTCCGTTTTTCTTATTATTATCCTAATTTTTAATTTTGTGGTTTTCACATAAAGAATAATAAAGTACACTCTATAAATCTCAGCCTTAGTATCTTCGCTCTAATAATTTGTATTGAATAGTTATATAGCACATAATAATCCGCACATAATCCCGTATGCGATATATTTTTAATAGTGAAGTGAAGTCGAGAACAGTTGAGCAGAGCTAGTACCCTAGTTGCAAAGTGTATCAGTATTGAAACAACTGGAGACGTCATCATCATCATGATCAACCCATTCTCGGCTAACTACAGGGCACTAGTCTTCTCTCAATATGGGAAAGGTTTTGCCGTAGTCCACCACGCTGGCCATGTGCGGATTGGCAGACTTCACACGCCTTTGTAGAACATTTTGGAGAACTCTCAGGCATGCAGGTTTCCTCACGATGTTTTCCTTCACCGTTGAAGCAAGTGATATTTTGATGCTTAAAAACGGAGACGTATGGCCTTCTAGTTCGTTTGTTTGAACATCTAGCGAAAAGGAGTTCTTACAAACATTAATAACAGTCGTCTAAAGGGCAACCACAAAATGAACTAGCGTTCGCCGTTGTGCTCTTGTCCTTGCAAATAACTATTAACCAACAACAGCAACCTGCGGTTAATGTTACTAGTATTTTATATTACAAGTGGCCTCTAGCCGTTGCGAGGGCAAACCGAGTTCAGCTTATCATTGATTAATTCAATCTGAAAAAACTAAAAGCAGATGTTGCAAGAAAAACTATTTGACCTCATAAAGTGTTTTACTAAGAATTTCGACGAACTCTGTGGCGTGGCGCGTGCGCTATAGTATTATAAATTGAAAGATTTCCCGCTCAAGTCTGGTGTGGTGGGAATCAGCCGCAGCCAGTTTCCACCCCACCGGGAAAGTGATGTCGCCTAGCAATTTGGCGTTTTGGTATGGTGCCACAAAGAAACCAGCCGATAATCTGGATTCAGCTCGATGACGATTCAGCTTGCACAGCTTCAGTGAATTCACTGTTGCGGTATGATGTCCACTTCACATCAAGTGATCGCGATGTATATAAACTTGTATATATTAAAAAAGTAAGATATACAAGTTTTACGGAATTTTGGAATCAATTCAGATACAAAATGTCAAACTGTTGAATATTTTAGTGTTTGTATTGTTATTTCTATTTAATAGTTAGAAATAAAATGCGTTAGCATTTGAAAGAGCGACCCTCTTTGACCGAAAGAAGTAGTAGTATCACCTTAAATCAAACTGTTGAATATTTTACTGTTTCAATTCTCATTTCCATTTAATAGTTAGCAAAAAAATGCGTAACCATTTGAAAGAAACCCTATTTGATCGAAAGAAGTAGTAGTAAAAAAGTTTGGTGAACCCAAATCTGGGAAAACTCTGCTTGGAATTGACTGTTACTAGATATAGGTACACGGCTTGTATGATTACCGATTGCAAAAATGTCTTGTTGAAAATATTTCTATTTATACGTTTGAAATGTCTAAAACACAACAAAAGAAAGGTACATCATAATATTCATCGGTAGCTTACTTATACCCTTTCCACTGCTTTAACGTCTAGAACACAAGAAAAGAAAGGTACATCCTAATATTCATCGGTAGCTTACTTATAGCCTACGCGCTGCTTTAACTTGGGTTAAAGCAGCGGATAAATAATATAAATTAGGACCTTATAATCCTCTTTTAAACATTCAGCTAAAACAACGAGTTAGGCAAAGGCAAAGAGACACAGAGCCTTAAGAAAGCTACAAGTAATCTTTACGTTAAATTCTGTAACTTTAGACGCAGTAACCTTGACATTTGTAGGTCAAATTGTATTCAATATTTACAACCAACCTTTGAACTTTGCGCCATCAACGCTTGAACTCTGCCTCCCATAATGCAGAGCCAATAACACCATAAATCCGGTATAGATTATTAAGTTGAAGTGTTTATATATTTAAACTCGCTAATTTAAAGAGCTTCCAGACCTTATGGTTTTTTTTTGCATTGTTAATACTAACTACTAACTCAATAAATGGATTCTTGGGTGACAAATTTTAACAATCCCCATTGCTCACTACAGAACACGGGTCTCTTCTCAATATGTGAAGGGTTTGGCCATAGACCACCTCGCTGGCCATGTGCGGATTGGCAGACTTCACACGCCTTTGAGAACTTTATAGAGAACTCTCAGGTATGCAGGTTTCCTCACGATGTTTTCCTTCACCGTTGAAGCAAGTGATATTTTTAATTGCACAAAAACGCACATAACTCCTAAAAGTTAGAGGTGCGTGCCCAGGTTCCAATATCCGACCTCTGACTAGGAGTTGGACGCTTCTTACATACAACTCATATATTCGTATATTAACCTGATATGATAAAGATGAACTTTGTAGTATTGATTTTTGACAATGCTTGCTGGTAGCTGATAGGTAGCCGTATATATACTGGATCTTATGTAAATCTTAATTAGTATCTACTGAGTTGGCATGCCGGTGTCGTCTATGGTTAATACGGTATTGGTGAAAGTCACTGTAATAGTAAAATTCAAATACGGAAACTAGTTCGATGAGCTATTTAAACGGAGCGGTGGTGAAGTAAAGGTGACTGACCGATTCACGAGACACGTTATAATATTTTATCAAGATTTATTGTGATATACGTGACTTTACTTTTAAATAGATGTAAGCCGATACCAGCTGAGCTAGAATGAACGCCACGACATAATTATATCCAACCATTTTCTCGTCTCGTCCCATAAAATTAAGTCTTGTACCGTTAGTATAATATTTGTTTGATTGTGAATCGTAGTGATTTTCGAATTTTTAAAAAATCCATAGGCGTTAAATCGGGACTCCGTGGAGGCCAATTTATGTCACCTCGCCTGGAGATTGATTTGTTCGGAAAAATTTCTCGAACTCGAGGCAGAGATCTGTTGGACGTGTGTGAAGTTGCTCCATCCTGCTGGAACCATGTTCTTTGGTTGTAACCAGGAAAGTTTTGCAGTTGGGGTACGAAAAACTCGTCTAACATCTCCACATAACGCTCTGAATTCACTGTGAGTGTGCGTCCCCTTCCATCTTCAAAAAAGTAAGGGCCGATAATTCCTCGCGCCGACATCGCTGCCCATACGGTGACTTTGGGTGAATGTAGCGGTTTCTGATGTTTTTGTTTTGGGTTGGTTGCACTCCAGTAACGACAATTTTGCTTGTTTACATGCCCATTCAGATGAAAATGGGCTTCATCGGAAAACAAGATGTTGGTGAACGTTGGAAAGCGCTCAATCATCTGATTTACAAAGGCAAGCCTCTGACCAGCATCTTGAGGCTTCAGTTCTTGCACTAACTGAATTTTGTACGGGTGCAGCTTTAAATCTTTGTGTAAAATGCGGCATAATGAAGATCTGTGCACATTTAAAGCAACAGCACGCTTCCGAATCGAGAGGTTTGGATCATCTCGAATAGACTGAGTAACACTGTCCACGTTTTCGGCTGTTCTTGATGTTCTTGGTCGCCCAGATTTTGGTTTCTCCAGAGTTGACCCAGTCTCTTCAAACTTCTCAACCCATTTTGCAATGAGACGAGTGCTAGGCGCATCATTTAAGTGACGAATATGTCAAATACTGCAGAATTTTCTACGCGCTACAGTCGCCGAATTACCGTTTTTGTAAAACTCACGTACGCACAACGCACGGTCCGCACCAGAGAAACGCTCCATAGCGACTAAATTCCCAAGAGCCAGACTACCGACTGACATACCCCCCGCGCCCCTCAGAATAGTTGCTTTCGCGTAATAAGATAAGCAAATGTGAACTTACTTTTGAGACACCTTGTATAAGGTACATTTTACTTTGATGTAATAGTGTTTCGATACTCGATAGTGGCTTTACGATTGTGAGCGTGCAAATGTTATCTTATTAATTTGAACGCCGCAAAGGATGCAGGTTGGACGCTGCGATGTTATTATCGCTTTGATGTTCGATGAGGTACGGAGGAATCAGAAGGTAAAGTTTTAATCCCTATATCCGCATGCACCCATCCTGACCGTAACGGAGTCGACTGATCAGCGCTCTCGCAATAAGGACATGCATGTACTATCCTCGCAGTATCATAGTATAAAGTTGGAGATCCTGGGTTCGATTCCTGGCTCGAGTCTGGTCTGGTGGGAGGCTTCAGCCGTGGCAAATTACCACCCTACCGACAAAGAAGTGTCGCAAAGCGATTTAGCGTTTCGGCACAATGTCGCGTAGAAAGCAATTAGGATGGGCTTACCATACCCCTAACAGGTTAGTCTGCTACCATCTTAGACTGCATCATCATTAACCATAAGGTGAGGTTGCCGTCAAGGGCTAACTTGTAGTGCATAAAAAAAAACTTATTGGCATTGCATCGAAAGTTCGCTCAACGTTGCTATGCTGTGTAAATAAATTTATTCATTTTTCTTAAAGTCAAAAGGCGCCCGAGCGGTTCTTACATAACTAACGTGTAAGTTCCGATTGAATTGGAACTTGACCTTGCTATTAGTTCGCGAACACCATCCATTTCTCAAACATAATGTTATGCTTTTGGACTAAACTGGAAATGCATTACGAGGTTACGTACGTAGATACTTGCTTGTATAATTTAAATTAAGTTTGTTAGGTCGCATACAGTGTGAACTGCCTTGTTTAGTTTATCTAGTGGTTGGCATGTTCACTAGGTTTTGGATTCGATGCTTGGATCTGGTCAATTAATTTTAGGTAGTGTACTTTGTTTGCCTAGAAACTCATAGAACCCGCCCGCAATGCCGCAGATATAATTTGAATTGATTACCTAAAACTTTTGAACTACACTGAAAATGCATTACGAGGTTACACACGTAGATACTTGCTTGTATAATTTAAATTAAGTTTGTTCGGATACAGTGTGAATTGCCTCGTTTATCTAGTGGTTGGCATGTTCGAACTACGGCTCACTAGATTTTGGATTCGATACTTGGATCTGGTCAGTTAATTTTAGATAGTTTACTTTGTTTGCCTAGAAACTCATAGAACCCGTCCGCAATGCCGCATATATAGCTGATATAATGTGAATCGATTACCCCTGTGGCTTCGAGATCACGTTTAGCCATCGGTGCTCTTAATTAAATTAAGGTTATTTTGGAACCTGATTCTCGAGTTACTACAGAGCACGGATCTACTCTCAATATGAGAAGGGTTTGGCCATAGTCCACCACGCTGGGCATGTGCGGATTGGTAGACTTCACACGTCTTTGAGAACATTATGAGAACTCTCAGGCGTGCAGGTTTCCTCACGATGTTTTTCTTCACCGTTGAAGCAAGTGATATTTTAATCGCTTAAAAACGCGCATAACTCCGAAAAGTTACAGGTGCGTGCCCGGGTTCGAACCCCCGACCTCTGATTAGGAGGCTGACTTTTAACCACTAGGCTATCACAGCTTCAAGGTAAGGTTATTTATCTTTAAGTAATGCTTCTAGAGGATACAGTATGAAAAACACAATGCTGTTGTAATATCTGTCAATTCAGTTTAGTTTTGTATTTTATTTACAAAAGAATGGACTGCTCCTGATTTTATCCTTAAACCACATTAGAGCTTCGTGGTAGGCTTCCACTCTAAATCCCTTCCTCCTATAACAGAAGGCCCAGGACTTCATTAAAATGCAAATAATAAAGATGATGATGATATAGTATAAAGGTTTATGAGATTAAACTACATTCAACTACGTTATTGATTGGTTTCCAGCTGCCAACGTTTAGAATGTCCGTCCGAAGATTAGTCTTATTCAAGGTTTCCCAGTCAAACAAATATTAAACTGAGCAGCTCCAGTTTAATGCCACTGTTGTCGTTGACTCCTAACAATACATACACAAGTCGGTTTCGCAAAATGTATTTATTTATCTCCTCTTAATTTTAGCTTTACAGGATAATATACCTAATTTGCTAGAGTAGCCTAATATAAAAGTATATATATATATATATAATAATTGCCTGAATTTATATATTCCGGTAATATATAATCCATGATGCCACTCTTTTGAGTTCACTCAGATTGCAACTAAATAGGTCCAGCCTCTTTGCGTCATCGTTCAGAGTGATAAGGTCGCCCGACAGGGGCGCCTGATTTGAACAAATTCAGGGTATTGCTAATTGTCAAGACACCCATTGCTCACTGAGTGTGGTCGTAAATCATGTAGACAAATAAATGGATTACCATCATTAAGTGAGACTGGCAATTTTTCAAGTGACCGGTGCTGACCTTAGGTTATTTCCACAGTGATCGCCTTTGCTCTAAGCACGGTTGCAATTCGAGATAGATTTTTATGATCAATATCTGATAAGCGTATACAATGATCATTAAGCTTAATTTGCTTTAATCTACGTAGAAGCGAGTCTGCACATTAAATCGTTTAATTATTCCTTGCGCTTCTCTATATTTAGTTTTGTTAGTATTTTTTAACTTGCAGCTAGTGAACAAATAATATAAAAACAAATATATTATTTGACATTTAAGCTCCTTATTTCAATTTTCTTGTACAGAATAAGGCGATTTGAAGTATGCAATTCAACGGTCACTATCTTCACTAGATGTTGACTGCAAAACATTTTGTATTACATAGGTCATGTAATACAAAAGCATTCAATACAACGGTCACTATACTCACTAGATGTTGACTGGAAACCATTTTGTATTACATAGGTCATGTAATACAAAAGCATTCAATACAACGGTCACTATCCTCACTAGATGTTGACTGGAAAACATTTTGTATTACATAGGTCATGTAATACAAAAGCATTCAATACAACGGTCACTATCCTCACTAGATGTTGACTGGAAAACATTTTGTATTACATAGGTCATGTAATACAAAAGCATTCAATACAACGGTCACTATCCTCACTAGATGTTGACTGGAAAACATTTTGTATTACATAGGTCATGTAATACAAAACTATTCGGTGGCGTACAAATTTTGAGATGTTAGTGTTATTCACTGACGGCCTTTTTAAACTGAACTATTACTATGCAAAAAGACATGTCGATTGAATGGAAGTCAAGAACAAATTTATCCCATGGAACCGTAAAATTTTCTGTATTAAAAGTCCTATCCAAACTTTAATTTATACTTCATCCAGATCCGTGCAACCGATCTAGTGTGATCGACTTTTTTTTTCACGCTGGGAAATGCTTTTACGCATCCCCTCCGGAGGCGACGCAGGCAAGATTGCGCCGCTTCCGACGGGGTATGTGGAACTCCCCGGCGGCCAGACTGGCGACCAGAATACCCACTAAAACCCAGCGATGCTCCTTCGCGTCGCGCCTGGTGGTTGGGTCACGGGAACACTCGTGCACTCGGCCGCGGCGGCGGCGTTTTTTTTTAGGTGTGATCGACTAAAAAACATGCATCCATCCGAATTTTAACTTCCTTAAACCTAAATAATTATTAATGCTAACTAAGTTTGATTTTTTATTTTTTCGTTACGCTTTAATTCCTATACCACTAAATTGTATTAAAAAAATTCTTTCACCAATGTAAAACTATAATATCATTTATTTTCGGAAAGGGAACTACGCGAGTGAAACCGCTGGGGGTTTTTTTTATATATATAGCGAGCAAACGAGCAGGCGGGTCACCTGATGGTTACCGCTGCCCATGAACATTTGCAGCACCAGAGGAACCGCCAATGCATTGCTGGCTTTTAAAAGGCTGCGTTTTAAAGTTTTTAAAGGGTGCGGCTATCAGAAAGATAAAGCTTAATTTTTTTTTTATACACTACAAATTAGCCCTTGACGGCTATCTCACCTGGTGGTAGGTGATGATGCAGTCTAGGATGGTAGCGGGCTAACCTGTTAGGGGTATGGTAAACAAACTCCTAATTTCTTAGGTTTCTACGCGACATCGTGCCGGAACGCTAAATCGCTTTGCGACACGTCTTTGTCGGTAGGGTGGTAACTAGCCACGGCCGAAGCCTCCCACCAGACCAGACTCGAGCCGGGAATCGAACCCAGGACCTCCAACATTTTAATGCGACAGCGCACGCACTGCGCCACAGAGGTCGTCAGAATTGTTATTAATTGTTGCTTCGTGCTATTTCGGGCACTAATACGAATAGGAAGCTAGATACATTACAGAGCGGTTCGACTCGGATTCATATCGGACGTAGTGAACAAGCGTTCTAACAGGTTTGCATTGAGTAGCGCTTTGGTACAACCTTCTCAAATGACAGCCGAGCATAACAACGGACATTCGGTATTCGAGCCAAGGCCCTGTAATGAGATATTTAAGTTAGATAGCTGCACAAAGAGAATTAAGAGAATTTCAGCCGGCACTAGCAGATAACGTCTCCCGTCGTGTAATTAATTTGGTGAACGGGCTTGTTGCGGGCAGCGATAATGCTAGCCGTGGGTTCGCCTTTGTTTTAGATTGTAAATTATTATCAGCGAGGTAATAGAGCTTACTGTTGATCATGCTTTGCTAACTTGTTACACACGAGCGTTGCCAGCTCGGGAGACTTGGACATTAATTTGTCATGTATGAAACGAAATCTCGAGCGGCTCATAATTTATAGGTGGTTTCCTTTCTAATAGATGGTGATAACGAAAAAAAAGAAAAACCCCGGCTAAGTTTGTTGTGGGCTTCTTCTTAGACCGGGGCGCGTTTGGAACCCTCATAGCTTTAGTTTTAAGTTTACGAATATAGTTATCACCATGAAATAACTACTATGTAAATTATTGACGCGTCAAGAGTGCCTTTTTAGGGACTATTTGAATAAAGATTATTTTGAATTTGAATTTTGAATTTGAATACCTATTGCAAAAAGGTTCATACACCCTTTCGTATGATAAAAAAAATTATCGATATATTTGCGTGGAAACTAATCAATGGGGCCATAAAAAACTATAAATAAGTTTCTACCTATGTATGTGTCATGTATATTTCAAACCATTGATGCAACTTAGGTAGATTGTTGTGGGGAGGGTACCTTGCCCAAAAATGTTTTTCTTACATGGCATTGATACGTATGCCTGACTTCAGTAAGTAAGAAAGTAAGGTGGCTTAGTAATTATTACTCATAGCCGAGGATAGGTAAGTTATAATCGCGGATACATATTTTTACCTCGTTTTCCGGATATACTAACATAAAAACTTAACGATAAGTCTAATCTAAAATCTTCATCAAGTTATTAGAATTAAATGGGCAGAGCACTACTAAATTTAGTAAAGACTGAAAGAAGTATTTTAGGGTCTTGTAATAATTTTCAGTCCACGGGAATAAAACCTGTATTTTAAATTTTTGTAATGCATACAAGATCATTAAAAATGTATGCAAAATTATCGAATGATATTTGATCCTTTGGCAAACGTTCGGTTAATTTTAACGGTTCCAGCTAACAGCCTGTCAGGGAATGTGACCATGAGTCCCACGCAGTGAGTTGTTTCTCTTATTATTGGCGTATTATAGGGATATCTTAAGCTAATGCCAAATTAGTCGATTTTCGATTGCACAATTCCAACTCTAACTTCTTAATGAACGTGTAATATTCATAAATAGATGCATAACTGCATAAAATCTAACCTGCTATGTAAGCGGGCAACCTTGCACCGTACTTACACAACCGGAACACAGCGTTACGAATCGCTTTAGAATGCACCACATTTACATTAAACGCCGAAATGATGGCTAAACGCACTATTACCTTTTTTTTTGTTTTTTCGCTGGGAAATTGACGACCGCCGTGGCGCAGCGCGTGCGCTGTTGCATTTTAAAGTTGGAGGTCCTGGGTTCGATTCCCGGCTCGAGTCTGGTCTGGTGGGAGGCCTCGGCCGTGGCTAGTTACCACCCTACAGACAAAGATGTGTCGCCAAGCGATTTAGCGTTCCGGCACGATGTCGCGTAGAAACCAATTAGGAGTGTGGGTTTACCATTCCCCTAACAGGTTAGCCCGCTACCATCTAAGACTGCATCATCACTTACCTTTAGGTGAGATTGCCGTCAAGGGCTTACTTGTAGTGGATAAAAAAAAAATGCGTTTACGCATCCCCTCCGGAAGCAACTCAGGCAAGACTGCTTCGCTCCCAACGGTATATGTGGCACTCGCCGGCGGCCAGACTGTCGACCAGAATACCCACTAAAACCCACGGGTCACGGGAATACCCGCGCACTCAACCGCAACCCAACCAAAACGCACTATTACCTTAGGTAACAGTCATTAGCGAGAAGTGAAGGCAGCCAATTAATCGGAACTTATAAACTGAATCGTAAATAACTACGGAATTATTAAACTATAAAACTATAGAGACAACAAATCATTATATTCGTAATTTATTTGTATATATTCATAATTAAATCGTGTTGACCTCAGATTTCTAATATTAGATACCCCAGTAAATATAAATGAAAAACAAGATAAAATACATTATCTGAAATGTATATCTGCTGAGTATTTTTTTTGCTTGTTTGTATTAATATATAAATGCATTATTTATTAGTTTAAAGTGTTTGCTTAAACTTACTTCCAGGAATTAATAAAAAAGCAAAAGGTATATTTCCCGAGGATCGTTTAAATAGCTTATATCTACTCATATACATATAGATATACATAGCACTAATATTAGTGGTGTGGATTCGCCATACCCAAGAGACCCACTAAAATATTGGGTTCAAGAACATATGTTTTATACTTGTAAATTCTTCCATGAAACCACAATTGCGCCCACTAAAATAAGATTCTTATTGAATAATATTTTGAAGATTTAAGATTTAAGAAGATAATCTACTGAGGTTTAATCAGAAGTAAATTTGATGTTTGCACTATATTTTTCATCTTTTTTTGTGATATTTTAATTTTCTAAAATCCTACTTCCTACTTTTATATTATAAACGCCAAAGTTCGTAAGTATGGATGGATGGATGTATGTGACTCTTTCACGTAAAAAATATCGAATGGATTTTTATGAAAATTTACAATAATATAGCTTATAAATCAGAATAACAAATAGGCTACAATTTATGAATATATTGTGTGAATTGTTTAAAATATTACGATAAGTGTCAAGTAAGTACGAAAAATGCGTATTAATTTTAATGAAATGTTTGTTAAGGCACCAGCTAACAAATAATAAAACAAATAGTGATAGTGGGCTAACCTGTTAGGGGTATGGTAAACGCTCCAAATAGGTTTCTAAGCGACATCGTAACGGAACGCTAAATCGCTTTGCGACACGTCTTTGTCGGTAGGGCGGTAACTAGCCACGGTCCAAGCGACCAGACTCGAGCCGGGAATCGAACCCAGGACCTCCAACTTTTGGAGGTCTTCAAAAGTAGTCGAATAACAAGAATACCATCATTCATTCTTCCATTTGAGTTTCCGCAAGTAAGCGGGCTGGTATTAGATGGAATAGCGAGGCCAATGTAAGGCCACGGTGACGTACCAGTCGGACAAAGGTTTGCATTAGTGTTTTAATTTGTCTGCTTAGTTCAGCTCTAAGTGCTACTGCACACAGCCCACGTAATTTTTTTATAAATAAATTGAAACCATTATCCATTGTATTTAATTTGCAAATATTTTATAGTTAGGGACCTTCGGCCACTTATTTTGTACAAATGTTTTTGGTTATATCCAATTAGATGTGTTATAACTGTAAGTGTATTCTTTAAGTTAACAGATTTGAAGTTGTGTATCTGTTGATGAGAGTAAATGCGACTTCTTTTGTTTATCTTACTTAACCTCTAGTGTATTAATTCTTCTTACTGATTACTTTAAAAACTTTTGCATTGCCTTCACGCTATTAATCTACATAACAACTCGTGTCATGAATGCAGTTTTATTTTGGATATTTGACACTTTACGATATCTTTACGTTAATGCCATGTAACATTAATATTACTTGCTTTTGTTTTATTTTGAGCAATTTTAAGTATATTTAAAGCAACTAAATATGCGTGCCATGTTAGATGGCAAAAAATAATATTTCCTGCGTAGACTGCCCGGTAAAACGACCGTGGTTTTTGTGGCACTGAAAGTAGCAAAAAATAATGTAAATTATATAATTTAAAATATAGATAGGTATGGCTATAGAAAATCAGGGCCCTAGAATATATATAGATATAGTTATTTATAGAATATAATATATATATTTATTTATAAAATCTTTATTCAAATAGTCCTTTAAATGGCACTTTTGACGCGTCAATTTACATAGTAGTGAGTTGATGGTGATAACTACAATATCAATTAAACAAATATCAATAAAACATTCGTTTTAATTGAGTAAGTAAACATTAAATATTGAATTCCTATCGATAAATAGAATAACACCAGTTCTCAAGGAACCAAAGAAATATATCGCAATATAATAACTGTCAGTTTATGATTTTTAGTATCAAAGTATCTAAGTGATATTTCTTTAAACTATATAAACGATTACGTCAAATATTACGTAGTGTTATTTATTTTTTTAGCGATTTCAGTATGTCTTGTAATTTTTCCTGAAACGCTGATAAAATTGTGAGTTATTTCCGCCATTTAACACGAATAACAAAATGTCAATATGTAATGGGAGTACTAGGTTATCAACCCTACGACTATTCCTTTACCATGGTTTACGTATCGAAATTTTGACTTTGAGTGTGATGATTGCAGGGTTTTTTATATGCTACAAGTTAGCCCTTGACGGCAACCTACCTGATAAGTGATGATGCAGTCTAGGATGGTAGCGGACGAACCTGTTAGGGGTATGGCTAGCCCATACCCCTAATTGGTTTCTACGCGACATCGTGCCGGAACGCTAAATCGCTTGGCGACACGTCTTTGTCGGTAGGTAACTAGACAAGGCCGAAGCCTCCCACCATACAAAAAAAGATATTTGCGTTGGTCTAAATTATGGAAGGTGTATTTTGTATTATAATATCTGTCAATATTTGATATCTATTCGTTTTTTATCGGGTAGTTTTCCTGTTCTTTTTTCTAATCACCATCCAGAATGTAGTGTGAAATTCTACTGTGTTGTAACCTATGCTTTCACTGTATGTGAGGGTTGAATAGATTTGGTTTAATATTCTAAGTGGTTCGTATATCATGGTCGTTCCGGTGGAGGGTCTGCTTCGGCGGACACCGCTGGTTGGGTTGCGGTCGAGTGCGCGGGTGTTCCCGTGACCCAGCCACCAGGCGACGCGTAGGAGCATCGCTGGGTTTTAGTGGGTATTCTGGTTGCCAGTCCGGCCGCCGGCTAGTCCCATAACCCCGTCGGAGTCTTGACTGCATCGCTTCCAGAGGGGATGCGTAAACGCATTTCCCAGCGAAAAAAAAAGATCATGGTCGTTGTTTCTAGTCGTTATTGGACAAGTTTTTAAGTTACACACTCAAGCAGCTATACCGTTACATTTAATTTTGTTATTGTTCTCTCGTCCCAGTTGGGCGCTGACATATCACGTTTATTACACGTCCATTACGCAGTTAAAGTAACAAGCACCTGCTAATTATATGAACTTTAACTTCACCATAAATCAGAATTTACTAAACGCTTTATAGACGGCGATATCTCTTGTCAGTAACTTCATTATAAGACGTTCAACATCGATGCGCTGCAGGTAATTCAAAGCTTGTAACTAATTCCCAGCTATTGTTTAGCGTTGCGTCATTTCTACTTAACCGCATTTCATTGCATTAATCCATCATCCCATGACTTTATATCATATTCTGAGGCCCACCTTTATTTATTAACTTCACAGTTTCCGTTCGGGATTTTCTTTTAATTTAACGGATTAATGTTTCTCTGGGACGTTATCGATCAACCCATTACCGGCTCACTACAGAGCACGGGTCTCCTCTCAATATGAGAAGGGTTTGGCCATAGTCCACCACGCTGGCCGTGTGCGGATTGGCAGACTTCACACGCCTTTGAGAACATTATTAAGAACTCCCAGGTGTATAGGTTTCCTCACGACGTTTTCACTTAAAAACCCACATAACTCCGAAAATTTAGAGGTGCGCCCGGGATCGAAGCCCGACCTCTGATTAGGAGGCGGACGTCCTAAACACTAAGCTATCACAGCTTCTCTGGGACGTTAAGGGATTCAAGTAGGCGTCACTTTGCGGACAAAAAGTAGACTGAAATTTAACGTACTTATGATAATGATTTTGAACGAACGTGAGTGAGTAATTAGTAATAATTAAACATAACAATGTTATAACACGTAACAATTGCTTCGTTGGTCTCGTGATTGGCAAGTTACGACAACAGATCACGAGGTCTGGGGTTTCCGGATGGAGACCAAAATTGTAATTATATGATTATTAAACTTGTGACAATCAAAAATAAATGCCAAAAACAGAAGAAAGAAGAATAAATCGTGATCAACCCATTGCCGGCTCACTACAGAGCACGGGTCTCATCTCAATATGAGAAGGGTTTGGCCATAGTCCACCACGCTGGCCATGTGCGGATTGGCAGACTTCACACGCCTTTGAGAACATTATGGAGAACTCTCAGGCGTGCAGGTTTCCTCACGATGTTTTCCTCCATAATGTTCTCAATGGCGTGTGAAGTCTGCCAATCCGCACATGGCCAGCGTGGTGGACTATGGCCAAACCCTTCTCATATTGAGAGGAGACCCGTGCTCTGTAGTGAGCCGGTAATGGGTTGATCATGATGATGATGAACCTTCTGGAAATTACGACAATATACATTAAAAAAAAATTAACCTCATAACTAAATCTAAATAATTCAAAGTACAATATCATAGTGCCTGTAATAATGCAGAATGAAATAAAAAGATATGTATGAAACAGTAACTAAAAATTAATCAAGTGAGTTCTAGTCTTAATTTTTATTTGAAAGAGGTCACGGAATTGCCTTTTTTTATTTTTTTTGAATTTTTCTGGAATGTTAGAACCAGCCTGGAAAATGTCGCTATCTTCTCTCGTGTCTTATCACTTATATTTAATAATGGTCGTTATAATCTCGTCAACGCGCCTATAGGGCTAGGCTATCATCGATGTGACATATGAAAAAGGCCGCTATTTTTTGAAGGGCACGGGATGCGTATTACGTCGAATAAGCAGTATAGAAACCGCATCAATTATCTATTATAAATTGAGGCTTGCATATGATTACATTCAACTTTTGAGATAGGTAAATGCTAAGGAATTAATAATAATTGCTAAGAGGTTTAGTAATATCCCACTTCACAATCAAATATGAGTGGACCGGCCCTTCACTCGATTATTTCTGAAGTTAGTTTACTAAAGTTTTTATAATACCTTCTGGTTGCCACTTAAATAAACAAAGGAGAGAGAAGTAAAACTGAACCAATTCAACAATCGATATAAAGGCGAATTTGCATCACAGTCACGCCAGTTTGCACGGAGGCATGGGTCCAACACATAGCGGTGCCTTGAGATAATTAATTGATCTAAGTTGTGAGATGGATGGAGGTTAAACAACCAGATCTTATACTTCAATTAAACAAATAAGTAGTACTGAAGGATATTTCCTTTGAGAGCAGTAGCTTTGTAGTATTACATATTTATAAAATATGTATATAATGTGGCCTATAATATATCAGGCCACCTAATGTTCTAAATAAAAAACATCTTAAGTACCAGAGGAACATCAAGTTGTCGGGTTTTGAGGGTTTTACTTGTTCGCCCCTTAAAGATGACCGTAATGAAACATAATGGACCACGGCATATGGAAACTGGTTCTAATATTTCCACATGCTTCGATAAAAATGTTTTCGTGAAACTGTCAATCAAGGAATTTCAAATCATTCAGGTGGTGCGGAAAAAACATTTCTATGTATTCGTTGTAACAACTTTCCAGAACACTCAACAATATAGGGGCGTAATTCTAGCTAGTTAGGAACGTATGTGGTTATCACCATTACCTCGCGATAGCGGGAAAAATATGTATGAACAATTTATAGGTGCCTGTGCAATGTATGTAATAAACAATTTTGAATTCTATGAGTATATTAATATTTGGATATAGCTGGATTGTTAGAATAGTTTTATCCATTTTTATGTTTCTCATGACATAAAAAAATATACCGCTGTGTTTTGGTTAGCTTTTCAAGTGGTAGTCTCTTAAGCCTCAATGGATCTTGATAATATATTGCGTCGAGATATATTGCGTATTACATGTAGACATAACTCATTTGCCAACGTATTGTGCTGTACTATACCATAAACTGTACTTTTTTTTTTCCCCCTTGGGTAGGAAAAAATCCCTACGGACTTCTGCCTCGCAGCAGGGTGTGTCCGACGTACATGGACTAAAACAACCTCCCCCAATTCTGCCGAGTCAACACGGAACGTCTTTGCATTACTTCATGCTACCATAAACTGTACTACGGTTATTATAAATACACAGTAGGTACTTACTACTTTGCGGACCTACATCCGCGAGGAGGCAAATAGGAGCACAAGGGAGGCACCGGTGCGTTCCTAGGAGATCCCGGAGCCTCCCACTGTTTTATGCCGATGGTGGCCACCGAGGGGGTTTTAGTGGGTAAAAATCCCACATAACCCGAGCTTTTCCCCAAAGCAATAGTCAGGTATCTTACTAGGAGATTTCCCCCCCGTAAACAAAAAAAAAAGGTACCTAGTACGGGAAAACCGAATAAAAATTATTTTGAAGCATATTCTTACCTATCCTTGAACATGTAAACGAAGAAAGCCTCACAGAAATCGATACGTGACGCTCAGATAAACAAACGAATTGGCAAACAGGTGGAAATTCCAAAACCAATTGAAATAATCGTACAGAAGGTGTTTTTGTTTGAGTTGCCTTTACGTTTATCATGGTTCGATGATTCTTTCTATTTTTATAAAGACAAAACACTACTGTTTATGATTAAATGAAAATAACTAAGACTTCAATGCTATCGTGTCTCCCATGAGAGTGGAAGCCTCCGCAAAGGTGGACATTAAGGGTGAAGATGATGATGCTGATGAAAAAGTAATTATGAACATGAGAGGTATTCAAAACATTAGCTCTCCCCCAATATCAAGACAAAATATTAGTACATAATGTAAATGTCAATTATATCAGTTTTGTCAACACCTTTTCATTGGGTTCGGGTTTCCATTCGTGTACGCGAAATATGTTTTCACACTAATATAATATAAGCGAAAGTTTTTGCACGTGTGTATGTTTGTTACTCGGAGTTAAAAAGAGAAAGAAAATGAACGGGACCAGTAATGAGAAATGAGATAATTACCAAATCTTCAAATATAAACATAACGCTTAGACCACAGGAGTTTTGAAAACCCTTTATCTATACAGACGTAGCATCTGCTCTTGCTAATTAAACCAACAAGTGTTTTGGCAGGTGACTGCACTTGCCAGACGCAGTCACAAACAATATATATATATATATATTGATTACAGCCGATCGATACAACGGAAGTCTTGATGAGGTTAGGTTGGCTTGCCACTAAGTATTAATAGTCATTCTTGATTTGTAAGTACGAGTAAGGAAAATGTTAATTCCAAAACAATTTTAAATCTATTCGAAGAGAATGCTTGAGCGACAATCAGATCGTATTGTTGCAGCCTAATATTAAAAACAATTGTTTCTGAATGTTGTGTGAATGTGTGTGTGTGTGTGCATGTTTATATGTTTGTGTGTTATTAGCAATGTTATCATAACAAGGCTCTCGTTCATATATATATTAAGATCCGTGTTCGATCATTGATGGTTTCATTTAAAATAATAATAAATGTTGTATAGAACCTTCAAACATCAAGCATAATTTTCTACTAAATAGGTATTTGTGTATTTTCTTTATCTATTTATAGTGTTGCAAATAAAACACGCTCCAATTTTTCATGTTGTCACGGTATATAGATAAAAAATAAGGCTCATTTCTATACCGTAACTACATGGAAATATTTATTTTAAAATTGAGTAGTTTTCAGTTTCATGTAGGTCAAAATCGAGAATCAATTTCTCTGACACGAGAAATTATCTCACTGAGGTAACTTCTAACAAATGTCATATAGTGCGAAGCGTCGCGAAACGAAGGTTAAACAAAAAATGTGAAATGTGTGAAACATTCTCGCAATTTATTTCGCGTTACACGCTTTGCTTCAACACAAATGGCTATACCTAATGGTAAAACCAGTCATCTGTTTATTATTTTGACATAAAATGGAATTGCTGACGCTAATGACGCTACGGGAATCCACTATGCATGTATCACAGTTCATTTCCCGGGTTTTCTGGATTGATTTGCGAGATCGCCCTATGCCAATTTTGGTAATTGGTTAATTACTTTTTACCCAATGTGAATTATGAGTGTCATTTTTATCTTTCAACTTATGTTTTTTTTTTAATTTAGTTAGCCTTTGACATCTCACCTAGCGCTAGTCTGTTAGGGTTATAGAAATTTTCAATACCCATACCCATTCGGTTTCTACTCGATATCTTAAATTGCTTGGCGGAGTGTCTTTGTGTGTGTGAGCCCATAGATTGAAAAACCAATACTTAGTACCAAATAATGTTAATTATTGACTGAAAGTAAATTACAATTAAATTTACATATACATCTACTTTAAACTACTTTAATTGTAATTTTCTTTCATTATATCATTTATATATACCTTATTTAAAAAAAAAAATATCACTTGCTTCAACGGTGAAGGAAAACATCGTGAGGAAACCTGCACGCCTGAGAGTTCTCCATAATGTTCTCAAAGGCGTGTGAAGTCTACCAATCTGCACATGGCCAGCGTGGTGGAATATGTGCAAACCCTTCCCATATTGAGAGGAGACCTGTGCTCTGTAGTGAGCCGGTAATGGGTTGATCATGATGATGATGATACCTTATCTATAGGAATGTGTAGCGTAGGTATATGCCTCTTCATGAATAAACCCCGGTTTGTATCGTGAATGTAAATATCTATCTATTTATAAATATATAATTTTTTACAACTAATGAAAAGTAGGCATGAAATCGAAAAAAAGCGGTGGTGCATTTTACAGTGTTACTCATTCGTAATTACAAAAATGTTGGTAGATGCTTTGCCAAGAGCGAATCAAGTTACAAAATAGTTAAACGGAAATTGTATTTAAAAGGAATTGCTCAAATGGTCTATTCTTGCAGGTCAAACTTTTTTGTTAGGTACTTAGAGGTACTGTTGGTTATAAGCCTGTAAATTTTAAATTAGGCTTCATGTACCAATGATATTTTTTTTTAAATATAGCCAATCTTCACTATGACGTCGTCTTAATATAAAGCAATTGTAAATTTTTTTGGTAGGTACAAAAATAGGAATGTACAGAATAGACGTAGGGTAGAATATAAATTAAAAGAAACCCAGCAGTTTACCGTAATTTGTTAAGTTAAGAGTTATAAAGTTATATTAAAATTTGCTATTTTCTAAAAGTGACGCATACTATCCTTGCGCACTTATTTTAATTTTTTCACTATTTCCAAAATTATACGTCCAAATGTCATACTGTAAAGGGTACATTCATCTACAGAGGATTGTATCCATAAAATATGAGTTGTTAGCAGCTTCTTTATCCTTCTATAATATTACAGAAAGAATAAATTGTTTGATTGTAATCGATACATTCTGAATCCAATGAATTGTTTTTAATAATTATTTCACGATTCAAAAGTAACGAAAGTTTATTTTTTATCGTAATTAAACGATTTCAGCCTGAAATAATAGCCTGAGTCAAGTTTAATATCTTTATAAAAAATTTAAGTCCATAAACCTTCCACTTATCTTTTTAATTACTATATTGCATCGTAGTAATGATCTTTGCTAAATTAATCACGTAACCTTTTAATATAACGTCCTTATCGCAATTAGTAAGCGTAAGTCCATGACAAAGATCCACGTGCTCAAATCACAAGGCCGCTTAAGCTCGAAACTACAAATTTATCCGCTTTTTACTTTATCCGATAGACATATAAATTTGTTTATTTTCCAGTTAAACAACTGTTTATTGTGTAACTGTGACATTGCAATATGATTCGTTTGTTTTGATCGGTAGTGATATAATTAATTGACACCTACATTTTTGTATTTCGAATTGAAATGAGGAAGGTATGTTTTTTTTAAACTAATATATGGCAAGGAATAATAAAGCAGTGCAGATAAATTGAAAACCGACCTTAGAGAAATTAAAAAAAAAAGTTATGTGTCTCCCACGGCACAGGCATTGGCACTAAACATCACACTGGTCACTAAGTCGTGGTCACTGTATTACACTGAACTTCACTGGGGCGACGGTCGATCGGGGTGCATTGTTCGATGTGTGCGTAAATATTAATGTATTGTTGAAAAATCGTGCTGTGTCGATAGAGGTTCGGACCGGACTGAGCGGTTTATTATTATATCGAGGGAAGGAGCATTCAAGGTTCTGGCGGCTGCGGGCAGCGAGCGACGTTTATCTACGTGTGCCTTTGTCGACAAAGTTTTTCTCTGCAGTTCTCATCTCATTACGTGTGTCGTATAGATCGACAAGATTGTCAAGACACGTCGTTGTGGCGTGATGGATGGCTCTATCGGGCCAGGATTTCGTAAATGTCAGCAAAATCATGTGTATACAATGGTTTTACCTTTAGGAATGTGTATACGACCTTTGATAAATAAAACCCCGGTTCGTATAGTTTACGTTAATATCTATCTTATTATGAACTGAAAATATTTACTCAAATTTGAGTTTCATTATGTTAATCGCACTGAGTTCAAATTTTAATTAGATCCATATGGACGCTGCTAATATTCATACATATTGTAAATATTGTGAGATTCTAGTGAAAAATTATATTCATGAACCTAGAACTTGGACATGTGCCGCTAACAAAGTCCACATAGTCTTTGTCTATGTACAACATATGTGTCACCATGACAACAATTCTTTTTGATGTCCATAATTCTGAGACCAAATATTAAAACTTGTCAATTCAATAGCTTAATTTTATTTTATTTTTTTATTATATAAGTCATTTCAGTTTTACTATTATTTTAATTCAGCAATTTAGATTGTATATTTGGTTATTTGCAATCGATAAACTTCGCAAGTATTAAAAAAATTCCTTCACCATTTGAAATCTTATTATGAAATATCATTAGCTGTGATAACCTAGTGCTTAAACCGTCCGCCTCCTAATCAGAGGTCAGGTGTTCTATCCCGGGCGCCGTCTAACTTTTTGGAGTAATGTGCGTTTTTAAGCAATTAAAATAACACCTGCTTCAACGGTGAAGGAAATACTGCATGCCTGAGAGTTCTCCATAATGTTCTCAAAGGCGTGTGAAGTATGCCAATCCGCACATGGCCAGCGTGGTGGGCTATGGCCAAACCCTTCTCATATTGAGAGGAGAACCGTGTTCTGTAGTGAGCCGGCAATGTATTGATCATGATGATCAGTAATTATAAGATTTTAGCCTGAAAGTGTTTGTAAAGCTAGACGGCTTAAGAAGTGCTATCAGGCTACATGATCCCAATGCCCTATAAACGGTTCGTTGTAAATAAAAAACTATGTACTACAAAGTATTTGTATTCAATGGATCCAAAAAAATGTTCGCAGAGTTGCCTACGCCTATCTATGGCCAAGTCTTATGAATAATGACGCACGCATTCTACATCGAAATTCATCCTATAATTAAAAGGTCATTTGCAATCGCCATTATAAGGAATAAGGTATTAATCCCTAAGATTTTATTTTAAAAACAATGTTATGTGGATAAGTTTGCCCTTTACACTATTCATTTATTTGGACGTAGGTATATATTAGGAGATAATGCAAAATTTGAAGGGAGGGAGTTAACGTGTAGGTAATCGTGCATTGCTATGAAATATCAATCTGCTACACTCTTTAGCGAACGCGTGTTACAGCTAGTTAGGCAAAATTAAGTAAATTATAGGGCTGTCTATATCAACGGAGATATACAGACTTGATGACATTTTAAAATCCAACTCCTACAATTCCTGAAAGATCCGGAGGACTGGAAGTCGTCGAACTTTTTTGCGATCATATTCGTAAGAATTTTTGAAAATGCTTACAAGGTACTGCTACCATTTGTATGGTAGTAGTAGTGAGATGAGTCCGTTCTTTATGAGGTACTGCCACCTTAAGTACGGAGCAAACAAGTTCCTTTGCTATGCCAAAAGCTGGTGTTGTGCATTCATGAATGAAAGAATTAGACAATCGGTGATGAATTTTAAGTATCGCTTTTCCAACCGATTTGCAGGAGTTCTGCTATGATTTTATCATTATCAAGCATTGTTAGTTTTGGCAAAATGAACATATTTTCTGATAGCTTCTCACATAGCATAGCAATATCTAATACTTTTTAATTTTTATACTAGCTATTATCTGCAGCTTCACACCCATTGAAGACATTAATTAAGTACCTGTGATCACTACAATAAAATGCATCAATATAATAAATATATTTTAACATACCAAGTTTTGGATATTTCGTAAAATATAAGTATCCTATGTTACATCTAATAACTCTAAGATGTGTGTAAAAAGTTCCATGATAATGGGATAAACAGTTTTTACGTGAAAGCATAATAAACATCCCACATACACATTCACATTTATAGTATTAATAAGAATTGTGGTCCTTCACTTTGTAGAACAAGCTAAAACACAATTCCCATAGTTGCTAGAACTACTGCTTGCTAACTAAGTTGCTTGTTTCCTTCACTTTGTAGAACAAGCTCCGAGTGGAACACGTTTTCTAGTTGTTAGAACTACTGCTTGCTAACTAAGTTGCTTGTTGTTTCCTTCATTTTGTAGAACAAGCTACGAGTAGAACATGTTTCCTAGTTGCTAGAACTACTGCTTGCTAACTAATTTGCTTGTTTTTTCCTTCACTTTGTAGAACAAGCTACGAGTAGAACATGTTTCCTAGTTGCTAGAATTACTGCTTGCTAACTAAGTTGCTTGTTTTTCCTTCACTTTGTAGAACAAGCTACGAGTAGAACACGTTTCCTAGTTGCTAGAACTACTGCTTGCTAACTAAGTTGCTTGTTTCCTTCACTTTGTAGAACAAGCTCCGATTAAAACACGTTTTCTAGTTGTTAGAACTACTGCTTGCTAACTAAGTTGCTTGTTGTTTCCTTCATTTTGTAGAACAAGCTACGAGTAGAACACGTTTCCTAGTTGCTAGAACTACTGCTTGCTAACTAAGTTGCTTGTTTTTTTTCACTTTGTAGAACAAGCTACGAGTAGAACATGTTTCTTAGTTGCTAGAATTAGTGCTTGCTAACTAAGTTGCATGTTGTTTCCTTCACTTTGTAGAACAAGCTACGAGTAGAACACGTTTTCTAGTTGCTAGAACTACTGCTTGCTAACTAAGTTGCTTGTTTTTTTCTTCACTTTTTAGAACAAGCTACTAACTAAGTTAGCATGCCTACTAAGTTGCTTGTTGTTTCCTTCACTTTGTAGAACAAGCTACGAGTATAATATGTTTCCTTGTTGCTAGAACTAATGCTTGCTAAGTTAACTAAGTTATTTGTTGTTAGTATTTTTTGCTTGCTTCTACACTATGCAGAGTCTACGATACTGTCGTACCTTTAAGATATACATGTGGAAAGGCAGCTTAATTGCAAATTCGATCACGTTATTGCGTGCGTCACGCGTCAACCGTACGTGAAGCCGCGCACGCCTGCGTTGCGCGTCTCCCCACGCGGCAGCCGCCCAGCTCATGTGGTTCATGTTTGAAAACACGTCCTCAGACGTCCATTGAAAAGTGACAAACTGTTGCTTGTGGATTACATTGGATGGTTCTCGAATAACAATGTATACGGTGAGTGTGAAGTGGTGCGCCTATTTCAATTTTAATACCACGATCTACTTGTTAGGATACCGCAATGGTTTGTTCGAATAATTTAGCTCACCGAGTTTAGGGAGCAAATCGTGACATGGTTCATCATGATATATCATGGTTGTACCATGATAGGTATTCTGAGGGTTAAATTCATTTGGTTCGTTATTGATGTTATCGCCGCGATTCTAAGAAACTATATATTTATACATCATGATCATAATCATTATCAATCGATTGACGTCCACTGCTGGACATAGGTCTTTTGTAGGGAGTTCCAATGCTCACGGTCTTGGGCCGCTTGCTTCCAGCGGCTCCCTGCGACTCGTCTGATGTCGTCTGTCCACCTAGTTGGGGGTCGACCAACGCTACGTTTACCGGTGCGGGGTCGCCATTCCAGCACCTTGGGACCCCAACGTCCATCGGTTCTCCGAGCTATGTGCCCCGCCCATTGCCACTTCAACTTCGCAATTCTCTGAGCTATGTCGGTAACTCTGGTTCTTCTACGGATCTCCTCATTTCTGATTTGATCACGTAGAGATACTCCCAGCATAGCTCTCTCCATCGCCCATTGAGTGACTCTGAGCCTTCTTATGAGGCCCATAGTGAGCGACCATGTTTCAGAGCCGTAAGTCATCATATTTATACATTATGATGTATTTATTTAGGATACCACAATGGTTGCTTCGTTAATTCGGTTAACTGAGTTTAGGGAGCAAATCGTGACATGGTTGATCATGATACGAGTTTATCGTGGTTGTACCATGATAGGTATTCTGAGGGGTAAATTCATTTGGATCGTTATTGATGTTATCGCCGCGATTCTAAGAAGCTATATATTTATACATTATGATGTATTTATTTAGAATACCACAATGGTTGGTTCGTTAATTCGGTTCACCGAGTTTAGGGAGCAAATCGTGTCATGGTTGATCGTGGTATACCATGGTTGTACCATGATAGGTATTCTAAGAGGGCAAATTCATTTGGTTCGTTATTGATGTTATCGCCGCGTTTCTCAGAAGCTATATATATATATTAATTATGATGTATTTATTAAGTAAAATTTTTAACAAGTTGTTTGTAAGGGTTAAAATGCTATTAATTTGTATACCTACAAAAGAGTATAAAACTTGACTACTATTACCTATTGTTGTCGTCCGCCATGTTTTGGATCCCATCAAAATGGTGGCAAGTGATTGGTCCACGAAAAATAGCAATAACAATTTACTCCTCGAGGAGTGCTAGTTGAGTGATATTTTTGCAAGAAAGGTTTCAATTTAACTGGCGTCTTTATCTAAGTTTTTACATTATCGGTATTATAAAAGAGCTTTTAGCAATAACAAGGTTTATTCTTATTCCGAAATGTCGTGCATCTAGGTGGCATGGGTTACGACCTCCAACCCCAGATTGAAGGTCTAATTCTTCATAACTATAATATAGACATGTGATTGTTTGTCCTCTATTTAAACGAAGGTTCAACTGTGTGAATCTAGGTTTTCACACTCTCCGGATGTTTTGTCATGTCCGTTATACTTGTGTACAGCTTATTTGCCGGTTTGTCTGTGTATTTTGTAACCGTTTTAGAATCATCATCATCATCATGATCAATCCATTACCGGCTCACTACAGAGCACGGGTTTCCTCTCAATATGAGAAGGGTTTGGCCATAGTCCACAACGCTGGCCATGTGCGGATTGGCAGACTTCATACGCCTTTGAGAACATTATGGAGCACTCTTAGGCGTGCAGGTTTCCTCACGATGTTTTCTTTCACCGTTGAAGCAAGTGATATTTTAATTTTTAAAAACGCACCTAACTCCGAAAACTTAGAGGTGCCCGGATTCGAACCTCGGCGTCGGCCTCCTAATCAGAGGTCGGCCTCTGATTAGGAGGCCGACGCCCTAACCACTAGGCTATCACAGCTTCACAGTTTTAGAATACGAGTATGAAATGAGTAAATACAATGGCATTTCTGAGTCAATAAAATTATCATAGTGATTCAGCAGTTTTCAAAGTCAGCGATATGGGCCGCAGATTATATTATGTTCCACTGTTCCACTGACACAGATAGCAAATCGATTAAATATATTTTTTTAAAATATTGATCTGAATAAAACCTTCATGTGTGTTGGTCGTAAAGAAATATAGGTATTTTAGGTCAATGTGACATTACTGCACAAAAAAGAAAATGTGGAATGCCTCGATTAATAGCACAAATGCTTTTTATGATCACTACGTAGGTTACCTATAAGCAAACACGCTACAGTTTGAATCTATGAGTAATCTTCATCTGGCCGAATATTTGTTCAAATATTTTCTTTGATTAGGTCGGTTTAGCTTTTCGTTCAGTTCATTTTATCGCCGAAGTTCATCAGACGCTGCAGGCAATCAACAAATGGTTAATGATAAAAAACATTGCCGGAAGTAAAATGAAGTGTCTAATATTCTGATGACCTTTTTATAAATCGATGTTTGCTACAGACGAGGTGGCATATAAAACAAAAAATAAGCACTTCCTTTTATTGCAAGAATACAAGGCCATTAATATACTGTTAAAAAGAAGTTTTTAAAGCTGGGAAAAGCACGCATCCGGAAACGCATTCCCTCCGGAAGCGTCACAGGCAGACCTAAGCTACTTCTGGTGGGGTATGTGGGACTCCCGGGCGACCAGAATACCCAAGCGAATGCCACACAAGCCAAAAAAAAATCTATACCCAGCGATGCTCCTTCGCGTCGCCTGATGGCTGGGACATGGGAACGCTATATGTATATGTTGCGTATTAGTCCGCTACCCAGCCAGCAGTGCCTAGAGTACCTACTGTGTACTAATTAAACCCGGCTAACCCGGCTACGTTTGTTGTGGGCTTCTTCTTAGACAGTGGCGCGTTTGGAACCCTCATAGCTTTAGTTTTAAGTTTACGAATATAGTTATCACCATGAAATAACTACTATGTAAATTATTGACGCGTCAAAAAAACGTCAAAACGCGTCGTTCCTTTTTAAGGACTATTTGAATAAAGATTATTTTGAATTTGAATTAATTAAAGATTGATGAAATTTGGAAGAGGGAGCTCATTAATGTTGGTTAGATTAAAATTTGTTTTAGTAATAGGTTCTTATTTGTTAAATATAAACATTATATTTATATATGCGAACACATATAATATGCGGCTAACTCCACATTTCGAAATACGATTGTTATATCTATTTTGCATATTTTTTTTATGATATACTTATACTTGAACAATGTTTGCAAAGAACCGAAAACAAAATAAATGTTAGTATTTTTATTTATTAATAGCGAATAATAGAAACATATCATAATGGGCTTTGTTTTTTACAGAATTACGTAATTACAGCCAAATGGCCTTTACAAAAGTTAATGGTTAGAACTTTTTAACTATTTTAAGTGAGTAGTTGTCCATCTGTTCTGTCTTTGTATGTATGGTGTTAGTATATACTTACTTAATCATGCCATAGTGTAGGGAAAAATTTTGAAACACAGTTTATCATCTTTACTTTTATTATTTACTAATGATAGCCTAGTGGTTAGGGCGTTCGCCTACTAATCACATGTCGGGGGTTCGATCCCGGGCACGCACCACTAACTTTTCGGAGTTATGTGCGTTTTTAAGCAATTAAAATATCACTTACTTCAACGTTGAAGGAAACATCGTGAGGAAACCTGCATGCCTGAGAGTTCTCCATAATGTTCTCAAAGGCGTGTGAAGTCTGCATATCCGCACATGGCCAGCGTGGTTGACTATGGCCAAACCCATCTCATATTGAGAGGAGACCCGTGCTCTGTAGTATGCCAATAATTGATTGGTCATGATGATGATGAACCTACCGATTATTATTATAAAATTGTATTGTTTTAAAAGTGTCATTAAAAATCCTATTTTAGTTAAATAACATATGGTTTGTGTATAAGTTTTGCGTGCATTTAAACGCTTGACCTACTCATATGATTATATGATTTATGTTAGACAATATACTTCAATGTTAAGTACTACAGAAAATTAATAAAACACAATTGACTATAATTATTAGGATTAAGTACGTAACAAAAGTATGTGAACAACAATTTTTTTAGTGACAATAACGTATTGTAAGTTGACACCTAAAAAATAACCCTCAAAGACGGATGTTCTTCAGGCACGGAACGTGCTCAAAGTACCGTCATCAAAATTACCCATTGATTCATCAGAATTTACCAGACATACTTTATGAATGCGAGCGTCTTTATGGATGTATTGTTTGTTCGCGGAAGTTTTGGAAAATTAACCTTAGATATATCTATATTTAAAAGTTACATGGTTTTGACGAACTCCGTGGCGCAGCGCAAGCGCTGTCGCATTATAAAGTTGGAGGTCCTAGGTTCGATTCTTGACTCGAGTCTGGTCTGGTGGGAGGCTTCAGCCGTGGCTAGTTACCACCCTACCGGAAAGATGTGTCGCCAAGCGATTTAGCGTTCCGGCACGATGTCGCGTAGAAACCGATTAGGGGTATGGGTTTACCATACACCTAACAGGTTAGCCCGCTACCATCTTAGACTGCATCATCACTTACCATCAAGTGAGATTGCCGTCAAGGGCTAACTTGTAGTAGATAAAACAAAAAGTAATAAAATGTTTGGTTTCTGGTTTGAATTTAAGTATAAACATATCCCTATAATATATATTATACAGAATGTTATATAACTATCAATAATCTATTTCTGCTAACCTGACTTAAAATATAAACAATCTTTTATTCACTAGAAAGCTATTATTATTAATAATAATCAGGACTCTTCTTGAATACCCAATCTGTGCGAGGCCTGCCAGACTAACCGCGTTCACTACATTTCCAGTTTAAAGTGGGAAACCATAAACTTACTGTGTCACCGATGCATTGTAGTCTGTGACACCAATGTCAGCTTATGTTTGGAAAGCGTCTTTGATTTGAATGATTATTCAAATGTGTGTCGATTTGGTTTTTGCAATGCAGACATACAATAGAACAATAGGCATATATTCTACATTCATTCTTTATTGATTTTCTGGATGATCCATTTAGTGGGGGGCCGTTATTAGGGATAATACTCGATTCACAAGATTTAAAAAGTTCTTGTGTGTTTTGTATAAACAAAGAGATTGATTTATATATGATAGGCTGCAGAGCAAACTCTAGTAAGCCAGTATTTACTAATACATTATCATGATCAACCCATAACCGGCTAACTACAAAGCACGGGTCTCCTCTCAATATGAGAAGGATCTGGCCATAGTCCACCACGCTGGCCATGTGTGGATTGGCATACTTTACACGCCTTTGAGAACATTATTGAGAACTCTCAGGTATGCAGGTTTCCTCACAATGTTTTCCTTCACCGTTGAAGAATGATATTTTAATCTTTAAAAACGCACATAACTCCGAAAAGTTATAGGTGCGTGCCCGGATTCGAACCGCCGACCTCTGATTAGGAGGCTGACGCTCTAACCACTAGGCTATCACCGCTTCTCACTAATAAATAGATCTACGTAAACTAGAAAGTTAACGTGCAAGACTTAAATTTAAGAAATCCGTAGAACTGAATCGTTATTTCCGTTGACATTTATCTAGTAGGGGTTAACTTGAGTTCGCCCCAGCATTATTCCATCACTAGTAGTTGAACCCAAGCTTATCAATAATAAGGCGTGGCAACGTCAAGAGAACATTGATATCTGTGACATAGATGTTGCCCGAGTTGGTACAGCGTCTCTAATCCGATTTGTTGTCACGGTTTCATCAGAGGGCGGTGTCGCTTTGCTTATTACACGCCTTGTACGTAACCTACTTAAAAGTACCTGATTGTGAAGTCTAAATATCTGACGAGCTTATCTTATATAGTGGGCAGGCATCCTATTAATTGGACAGAGAGTTCGTTTCAATTGTGGAATTTCTGCAGGTATGCATTTGAATCGGCTCATTTTCATTACGAACAATGTTCAACCGAAAACAGCGACTTTTTCATCTTCATCGTGTCATCATAATGAAGAGTAATCGCTTTCGTAATATATCGTAATATGACAGTTGACGGCGATGGGTGAAAATTAAGGCACATGCTCTAATAAAGTCATCGTCAAATTTAGCTAAGTTCGAAAGTCTGGTCTGGTCTGCGATTTATTGTTATATGATATGTGCATAAGATATACAGGAGTAATACGAACGCATGTTTAACTGTCTGCTGTATTTGCTTTTCCATTAAGTTAGTTAACTTTTGAATTACATAACACGTAAATATTTTTTGTTGCAATATGTCTGATTTTAACAATTTGTTGCGAGACACAAATGTGAAATCGGACAGAAACCACCACATCCTCATGTTCGTTAGTAGGGTGTAATAACTCAAATAATTTTTCGTCATCAACTAATACGTAATCATATTTTTAAAGAGAATGACGAAAAAGTACCATCTCACATGAGAGATAAAGTTTTTCCTACTCCTCGGAAACTTTCTTTTAACATATATATGTTTTGTTATATGTTATATGAACACTTAAAACTGGTTTATCTGTCTATTATTTTATTATATATTGTATTATTTATAATCATTTGTCTATTAACGTATTTTTGCTACAACACTGCGATATTTTTAATTTATTTTGACGAAGTTATGTGAATCTAACTTAGATTTTCTTGCTCGAAAATGCTTCTAGGTTTAAAGGTTTATTATGTTGAACTGCGGATCACGAGGCCGTTGGTTCGACTCCCAGGCCAAACTAACAATTGTTATGCATACATATTTTCTGACAAGCTACAACTTAAAGTTTGTTTAATCAACATACTGT